>CM022474.1:20522999-20558469 GCA_011952105.1 Coreoperca whiteheadi | reverse complement strand
GAGAAAGCACACACACACACACACACACACACACACACACACACACACACACACACACACACACACACACACACACACACACACACACACACACACACACACACACACACACACACACACACACTATTAGCGTGAAATATCTGTATATGAAAAAGCCTTCATTAAATAATACTGAATTATTTTCAGCTCGCACACTGAAATCAACACCATTTGAGAGAGAGACTGACACACACTAACTTATATATATACACACACACACACACACACACACACACACACACACACACACACACACACACACACACACAGGTGCGGCAGGATTACAGCTGCCAGTCTTCAGTGCAACTAAGAATGACTGACTTCTTGTCACTAGCTCTGGAAATAGCCTTGACTGACAAAAGAACAGTTGACTACTCGTTGTGGCAGTTTTCAATTTAGCACCAAGGATGTGTCCCCACTGACCTCAGATCAGACCAGAGAGACATACTTCACCACCACCCATTAGTGCAGGGAACAACACAAGTGATTCTTAAGTATTTGGTCTTTTAACAAATAATACCCCTTTTCCACCAGAATGAACCGGGTGCTAGTTCAGAGCCAGTGCTAGTGCCAGTTTGGAGTTGGTTCGACTGACGAGCCTTCTAAGAACCGGTTTGTCTTTTCACTGGCTACAGAGCCAGGTCTTACATCACAGCTTTCCCAGCAACGCTAGCGCGGCAGCTTCAGTCCTTCTTTAGTTTTTTAAGTTTGTTGCTAATCTGTTTGACGTTCCTGCCGAACCCCGCTGTAGCCATCTTCCGCTGAATCTGCTGTAACACTGGTTTCTTCCGTGAAGCCCCGTCTAATTTACTCTGGACTTCTGCAGAGGACCAGAGTGCGAGAAAGGAGCTTGTTTCCTCCTTGGGCCACTGTTGTTTTTGCTTAAGCGCATCAATCATATATAACGTGAGCTGCTAATTTAAAAATGGCAGTCATACTTCACCACCACTCATTAGTGCAGGGAACAACACAAGTGATTCTTAAGTATTTGGCCAACACTTTGACATTGACAACAAAGTTTGTGTTCGTCTTGTTGGTCACGGTAACCCCATCCCCAGCTGCTAAAATAAGTGGTTCTTACTTCTAGACCAGCAACGATTTGGTGCTACTTAAGAACCACTTGTCCTGGTTTGGAGCTGGTGCTTTGGGTGTGGAAAGACAAAGAACCGATTTGAAACTAGGCTCTGGCTCCAAACCAGAACCAGCACTGCCTTGGTGGAAAGGGGTATAAGAGGCCTTATTTGGTGTCTTTTTTCCCCTGTTCTTTGCATTAATATAAAATGAGCAAAGAAAATTATATACGTGTCTATACATCAAGTAAAGTAAAGAAAAAGTTCTGTTATAAAATAATTATTTACAGTACCTTCTCAAACAGTGGCTGATAGAGGGCAGCATACTTTCTCTCTAGCTCATGGACCTCCTCATAGAATTTAGCCTCTATGTTGGCACACTGCACCTGTAGCCTTTTCAAGGCATGCACTCGCCTCTTCACTGCTTTGGGAAGCATGCTATAACAGAAGAGAAATGTGAAATTGATGTGAATTCAAATAATTTAAATTATGACCCATGTTTTAGAAGTAAAACTGTTATCCTGAACCAATTCTTACACAATCTTAATCCCTTAAAACTTGTAAGTCCTCAAACTAGAGGGTTGGGAAGATAATTTTGTTTGTGCTTGGGCGTGGTAATGTGGCGGGTGTCTACTGTGATACTGTACCATTTAAACACCAATAATTCAAAAGTCTCATTTATCAACTTTTTATGTTGATCAGAGGAAGTAATAATAATAATAACAATAATAAATCAAACAGGTTTCATTTTACATATGTGAAAGGTTTTGTCCGATAGTAAGCATAACAACAGAATAGAACACTTTATTGAACCTCAACTGAATAATTTTGTATGTTATTTTGCATAAATTTGATTTTGGGGCCTAAGTAATTAAGTAAGTATTTAGTGTTTCCAATAAGTTATCACAAAAACTACCAAATGATTTCAAGGTCACAATTCTGAACATTTACATTAACAACAATGAAATCACAAGTACAACTCATCACAATTTCCACCTTAGGTAATACTGCACCATGTTTAAGTCATGTGGAAGTTACTGTAATTTCCATCTTTTGGCTGGTGGTTAGTGCCAATTATATCAATACGCAACTGACTATTGTGACGTAAACGTTGGCACTTTCAAATAGCTGATATATCCGCACAGGGGGTAAATAATATTAGTGTCCAAGGAACATACAAACATGAATGCTTTATGCTATGGTATTTAATTAAGAACAGTTACACTGTCATATAGGATGAGAAGCTAAAGCAGTCACCATTTTGACGAATGTCATCTTAAGGTTGTCCGGCAACCGATGTGAACAATGGTATGTTGTAACCATGACAATTTTTCCATTTTTAGCTTCTATTTCACATAACACACACACCCAGTATAAACCATCTGCACTGACCTTTCCAAGAAATGGAAGCTTACAGGTCTGTCCATCTGCCCTCCTGGATTTTGCATCCCTTGATCCCCTTTACCTGCCAAAGCAGCAAAGAACATTAATGTAAGTGTACCTGTCACATTATCATTACACAAAATTGCTTACTAAACCTACAAGAACGAGGGTTGTGCCATCCATAATGGTGTTGAAATTGTGGCTTACCATACACTTAACAATACAACACAATCCAATACAATACTCATAAATAAATACTTTGTGAAACCTGCCAAGTACTGTGTCAGAGTTGTTGATTAAGCAATTTTTTTAGGTTATAATAAACACTTCAAGTTCCACTTGTTAGTACAATTATTATTTTTTTTTTAAATGTATGAATATATAACAGCTAATGTTAAACAGTGAGTCAAAACAGATTAAACTCATTTTCTCACACAGAATCTCAGATATAGTATGGTAACTTAACTTAAGAGTACGTTTGTCTTTACCTTTAGTGGCGTCCATTAGAGTGGCAGCTCCTTCCTCTGATAGAAACAGATCAATTATATTAAACATATACTCATCATGAGTCACAGACAGTGATTGAGCAACTACTGACCGAGCCGGTAACATAGTGAATGGGGGTGTGGGGGGTCGATCATATTTCACCGGCGGGCGCGGGGTTTGCGCCCGTTATTTAATAACTCTCCTAACGTTACAGGTTAATTATTACATTACCACAAAGTCATCAGTGTTACAGTCCAACATGTAAACCCGATGATTTCACGAGAGGTGCAAGCAAGAAAAAGAGAGCGCCAGACAGACCAGCTAAGTTAACTTTGACTGATCAACAGCAACGCTGGTGTTGAGCAAGCGCAGGCCGATGACGCATTCACATGCTAATGGTGGCTGGGCTAGGCTATGACAACCAAAGTTAGCATCTCTCCGTTTACACTAAGTAAAATGACCATCGCTGTCCCTGACACTCACAAGGAGCCACTGATAAAACAATATCAAATGAATCTATGTATGTACATCAGTTTACCACCAAGCACCGACTAATAACCAACTAGTAACGTTATGGGCGGTGCCAAAGATCTGACAGCAGCTAACGTTAACCGGGCTAGCAAGAAACTACGAGCCAGCGTGCTATGAACAATGCTTTAGCTAACTGCAAGTACGAAGGTTAACACTTACGTTAAGCTTTTTAACCTAATTCGCATAAGACAATTACAATGAAGCATGGTAATAAGTGGATGAACCAACAATGCTATTCCTTTCCATTAACGATATGTCGATACAACTAGCCGTTAAGGTTACAGCTATTAGCCTCCTGCTGGTCGCACTGACAAGCTAATAGAACCTAGTTACCGTTAGCTCGCGGGTTAATAAAAGCACCAAGAGTGAGAGCAAAGTTTCCTGAAGACAATTTAACAGCGGACTGTCAAATTAGTGAGATAACGCGTAACGTTAATTATTGATAACCTAACATGTAAGCAAATGCTCATATTAATGAAATGTTTGAGTTTGTTAGCTGCTTTAGCAATCTTACCTCTAGCTGAGCGGAATTCTAGCTGGTCGCGTCGCTCACGCGTCTTCGCTTCAACCCCCACGCGCGAGCGACACACGCGCTCCAGTATCCTGGATTCTCATTGGGCAGCTGGTAGGGATGGTGCTGCATTCAAGTGCTGCGTTGCGAATATGTCAATCATGAGGACTCTTACAGTATTAATCAATCATCTCTGCTCTCTCACATCAACGGGCAAATTAAGAATAAAAGATCAGTATTTCCACAAATAAAATCTAATTCTAATCTCAAAACCTTTGCTAATGCTACAAAACATCAGAAAATAAAGCACATGCTGTATCTCAATTATGTGAGATTAATGTACAACTTTATTTGACAGCGTTCACATTCATTGCGCTATTGTCTCCATCTTCTCTGTATTTTGAACAGTAAACCATTGTATGATCTCAGTTATGTCCATTTTGCCCTGACTGCCCATTTCAGACATTGTAGAAGGGCTCACGACCACAAATACTTGTAAATATTTTGATTAAACATGAACTACACAAGTACAAATGAGGTGTGTGTAAGCAAATCAGTGATGTATGATGCCTGTGTGAGTGTGTGGATGTGAAATAAAACCACAGACAAAGAGCAAACAGTGTTAGTTGGCATGTCATGGGGAAGAGGGTTAGATGATCTTGAAGGTCTGCTTACGTATTGCAGACTCCTGAGCCGAGCCTGTTCATGTGGACTGCATCAGTGGGCCCTCTGGTTGACTAATGTGTCCCTTTTGATGAGACCAAGTGCCATTACGTGTACAGTTGGGGACTACTTAAGCTTGCACGTACACACCTCCCAAACGCCGGTAGGAACCAAACTAGTGCATGCTTTAAGCAGTGCCCCTTTTTCATTTTTAAGCCCTGCCCCTTAGAGACTGCTCAAACCCCTGCAACCCTCATCCTGTGAATTCTAAATAGTGACTTCCACATTTCAGATAACAGCTTTATTGAATTATATGGCCATACACATATTTATTTCAAAGCTGCAGTTAAAATCTCAATATGAATTCAGAAGCCTTAAGTACAACTTGTGATCCATATTTTTCTTTTAGTGTTAAGTAATAAGGATTCCATTTTACAATATCTTAAGCTTTGTGAGATTTAGGAGGTCTCTTGAAATAAAAGAAAAACATGCTGCATTTTTGCAATCAAACTTGAAATTGATTTTAGTCTATTGATAAATGTTACGAGTGCCAATCCAGATTATTTACATTTATTTGTCTGACAGATGCTTTCGTTCACAGTCTTAAGAATCGGACAGATTATGTTTTGACCACAAGAGGGCTTCATACACCCATTCTTCATAGGAGGGACTCTATTAGTGTCTAGCATATAGTCATATAGCGTCAGGAACTATCTGTGCAATAACCCTGTGACATTAACATCCACCGTATGTGTACAATTATTTCATGGTTTATGCAAATATTAACACTTTCAAACCGACGCACGCTGTACATACTGTATATAATGTCATATCCAACTACCTCATGTACATAAAGCTACCTGTTACATTAATCATATTAATTTCAGCGCCATTTGCACTCATGCACCATTCCACTTATTGTCGTACTGTTTCCAAATGTTACTGTTGTTTTGTTTTTGTTTTGTTGTACGAAAATACCATTTAGCCATACTTCTGTCTACTGCTGTGTATGTACATAGAGTGCACTGAAAAAACAGAGTCAAATTCCTTGTATGTGTACACATACCAGGCCAATAAAGCTGATTCTGATTCTGTACACTGAAAGAGGCTGTCATATTGTATACATTATCCTATGCATGTATATGTGTGTATGCATGTATCCATGTGTGTCCGTGTGTGTGTCTAGGTCATTAACTGTCCCTCAGGTTGTGGCATGTTGAAATACTGGGTGGCAAGATCTGCCCTGTCTCCTTCTCCTATGAGTATTTTAAATTTTAAGAGGTCATTTAGCTCTTTGATATCTGAAATTACCGAGTTTAACTTAATTAAAGTAATTAAAGTAAATATATATAGTATAGTAAATGTTCCTAATTTTATTGAATGTTTTACAATTACGTGCCTTGTCAGATAACATCAGTGTTGATCAGTGATGATGTTTGAGGGAGATTTTAAATATTTGTAATAGAGAGGTTTCAAAGTAGGAAGTGGTTTTAACAGCTTTGAGTCATTTTCTGTCAGCATGCACAAACGGACATAGATATTCGCGTCACATAATATTCATTTAGAAATAAGGTGTTTATTTGAAAATGTTCTGCAACATCTTGTAAGTGCACAAAACATGTCTTCTGATTAAATCAATAGTGAACATCTCTTCAGAGCAAGTGTTCCACTGATCCACCACATTTCCAGCACATTTCCATTTCCTTTTGGAAATTTAGGTAACAGACATAAAACCACTAAAATGCATTCTTCTTTCTGTTTGCTATCAACCACTGAGTAGTCTACACACTTGAGAGGAAGTGACAGCACCGGGGCCCCTCAGGGTACGATTGTGGTGACCAGGCTTTGTGCTTGTCACAGTGTGACATTTACCAGCAGGGTCTGTACTCACAGAAGAAATCAAATGTGATTGTGTAGCATTTGGGATGAACCAGGGATCTAGAAAAAAGTATGCAGAAAGCGCTAATTTTGGAAATATAGGGTGATTGGACGATGTAGGGTGTTGTTTTTTTTAATGAAACTGTGGCTAAATGAACAGCGGAGCTCAGTGTGATCTTTGAGCTGGTGCTAATACATTTATATTTACATTACAAAAAGAAAACATCCTATACGTAGCTTTGTATACTGTGCTAGGCTTTAACAGACACGTTTTTGGTGCACTTTTTTTACCTTATGTTGTTATAATTGCTTCCATTGTCTTCCTCATATGTAAGTCGCTTTGGATAAAAGCGTCTGCTAAATGATTAAATGTAAATGTAATTTAAAGAACAAAAATTACTTTAAATTCAGACATTCGAAAGCCTTTGATAGTTTTCGGCCATCTGCGGAAGTCTTTGTTGAAGTGACTATGATATTGTTAAGACAACAGTAACACCTGCAGCTCTCGCACAAAGCTGTACTTTACAGCTTCAGCCCGTCAGTAAATCCCCAACTCCCAGATTACACTCCCTCTCAGTCTTTTGTACCCTTCCCCACTGAGTGGGCAGAAGTACACACCTGGCTGTTCAATTGTTATGTATGCTAGTGCATCTCCACTTGTCTAGTCAAAGGGTGGTGCCCAGCTGTGCGTACACACATTTCATTGTGTAATAGTGCAAGTGTTTACAAGAGGATGCAAGTTAACATTTTATTACAATTGTGTACATTTTGTCAGACTGGCTGACAGCAGCCAGACTTTCAACCTGCACTCAATTGATATAATGTCTATGAATTACAGAAGAAGCAGTACAGAATGGATGTTAAAAAGTGAAATTCATGGATCCATGCTCTCATCATACATCACTCTTTGTCTTGAATAGCAGATTGTTGGACGCTGGAGGAATCACAGAAAACATCACTTGGACAGAGTTCACAACTTCCATGACTCCACTGCCTTGATGATGTTATAATAAGTGTAGCCCAAAGGCATATGTGCCTTCTTCCTGACCCAAACCTGTCTGGGTCAAATGCATGTTATCTGTCACTAAGAGTAGTATAGACTGTCTGCTCTCTCTCCTCGCTTTATCCTTCTCTCAGTCTTTTTTTCTCGTATTCTCTTTCCAACTTACCACGCTACAGTACAGTATACACCTAACACTCAATCAACATATGTGCATGTGTTGTCTTGTCTAACCTAGCTGTCTAGCATAGAATTGTCTATTCCTTAAAGGGAAAATTTGATGTATTTCATGTGGATGTCCAATCAGTGTTGATGGTAAATACATTCAAATGAAGCAATACATTTCCTAGTACGTGTTATATTGACAGAGAAGACTGAGTTTGCCAAGTTCTTCCTGCATCCAGTGCCGTCGTTGGACGTGACAGTGATGCAGTTGTAGGCAAGTAAGAACTACAGGCTACTTCAGCTTTGATTTCTGACTTCTGGCTGTGGTTAGACAGGAGGCGTGCTCTAGATGCCGCTCAAAAACAAAACTAACTTGTTTTCTTCACTTGTATTGCAAAGCAGCTACGTTTCCAAAACAAACATGGCATCCCATATGAGTGCAGAGGATATTATGGACGAGGATACATTTTACAATGTTTTGGCTGATTCGGATATTCGTATTTACTCGAGAGTATACGCAAAAGAAATACAGCGGAGAGAAGCTGCGGCTGCATTAGCCATGTAAGAGGCTGGCGGGGACCCTAAGGAACCTGAGGCGCCAAGAGCAAACAGTGACTGGTGGTGCCTTTGCTGAAATTGCCCTCCTATCCCCGCAGAAACTGAATCATTCTGCTCCAATGAGTTTCAGCGTGGGCAGTTTTTGTGGGATGCTGTCGCCAACGCCAAACCAGAGAGACCAAGAAATTTAAACAATCGTTCGAATGTGGCGGGAAAGTTAACATTCGAACTGTAATGAACTGTTCAAAATTTACAGTCTGTAAGTGCAACAGACCGTTTGAAGTAGCTTGCCTTATAATCCAGCAGAGGGTGCTCTAAAAATCCCCTGTCAGGTTGAGCTATTGCATGCCCTACATCAATAAACTACGTTGTGTTATGTGTTATGTTGTTTGCTACGAAAGTGGAGGCAAAGTGAGCAAAGCCCTCCTGAGTGGACAATCAGGACACCAAAACATCTGAGCGTGTGGATTCTACACACTGTGAGTATTTTGGGTTCTACACCGTACATGGCAAAGTAAATAACATGGCTTCTGACGCATGGGCATCAGGAGCTCCAGTGGAATGCATCCTGGTACATATACGCACTGCCGGCATGGCAAGCAGGAGAACTCTGCTTACTTGCTCAATATAGCAGGCACTGAGGAATGTATTGCTTCAGTTATGTACGTTTACCATCAACACAGACTGGACATCCATGTAAAAGGTGCCACATTTTCCCTTTAAAATGTACTTAATATTACTTATATTATATTAATATGCTACCTATGTATTGCATGTCTGTTTGTACTGGAAAAGGTGTTTGTACCCACAACCCAAAACCTACTGGTTAGCTCAACAGAGACTCAAAATCGCCGACAGGTGTGAATTTTGAAGTCAGGCTCCATATAACCAACTGGTGACATGAAGGCAAAGTTGTCTCCTTGCCTTCTGTCAGATGCATGCTGAGATTGGCTCCGGCCCCTGTGAACATGCATAGAAATAAGTGGGTTAAAACAATAAAGTAATGATTGAACCTTTGCAAGTAATTGTCTTCACTTTTTCATACATTGATTGGTCAATTCCTGAGCATTGATTGGTTGAATGTGGAATTGCATGGCCCAGACAGATTTTGAGATTTTTCTTTATTCGATATTTTTAACTCAGCCATGGTGGTCTAGTAAATGCAGCTGCTGTAATTTATTGTTCTCGCTCTTTCTTTTTTGTGTCTTTGTTTCTCACTTGTATCACTTGCACAAAAACATGGACACACACAAAAAAAAGAGAACAAAATAATTGACATCCTTGTGGAAATGGATGTCATGATGACCTGGTCTTTTTCCATTGATTGAACACGTAGCAACAGCGTCTACGTTGGCCCATCTCATCCCACTGGGGTATTGGTTTTGTGAATGAAGTGGCCAAACTCCCAGATGGCAGTATTGATAGGGCTGGGAGGACAGGGGAGTGTTTACGAGCCATCCTGCCCCTGCATCCCTTGTTGTCCATTAAGCCTCTCTCCTCCTAACGCATGGGTAATGACCTATCTATACACCATAATCAGACAGACACACACACACACACACACACACTGACTGTAAAAAGCCATCAAAATAAGACAAACAAACAAGCACACACATGGCTAGCAGCCACATTGGCACAGCTGCAGTCATTATTCACAGGAGGAGGTCTTGGGTGGGGGGCGAGGGATGAAAAATGGCAAGCGGAACTACTATATCTCCTCTGAGGTGGCTGTGTCAGAAGGCCCTGCATGTGCAACAAATTCGGCAGAGCCATCCATCCAACTTATGGCAGGCTGAGTTCGCCGCTCACACTTTACTCGATTTGAGTGCAATTTACCTTCATCTGCACCGATAAGCAATTTCAGCCATGACATCTTGTTTGTTTGTTTTTTTTCTTTTTATTGTCCTTTGCTGTCCCCTTCATTTCGATTCTGCAACGACAGCTAAGCCTTTTAGCCACCAACAAAAACAACCCATAACACCTACTATCACACGCAGACACACACACAATGACAGATTTTGTGTGCTGACAAAATGTAAATGACTAGTGCCTGTTTTTTCCCCCTATGATTTCAGCATCAACATTTTGACAACCAAATACGGTTTATTCAAATTCTGACAGTTAAGGATTTTCTGTCAAGGGCACACTTGCTTTCGTCATTATTAATGGAATTAGTCTGCAAATATACACATTTTCTTTAAAGGAGGTTTGTGTGATTGGGCTTTGTGTCTATAGCAAAGTAGGAGTTGTTCAGTAGCACGTGCTTTAAGTTAGGGTTTCCTCTCTGCTAAATTTATGCTGCAGTGGTGGATCACTCTTTTATGAGGCCCCTGACATCCTGAGAGATGACTCATTTATTATAAGTCATCATTTTATAATAGGTTTATTACTTATTTATCTTGTTGTAACAAGATCTGAATATGGGGATCGCAAGTTGTCATCCTGTAGGAACAACAATTTACTTCAGATGCATTCACCTCAAAATGGAAAGTTTGGAGAGATGGTTTCACCTCAGAATGTCATACAATTAAGTTCTTGCTGCTCTAGCACAAAAACACAGGATTGTTCCCAGTAGAAATCATGTGCTGCATATTTTAAAGTCTAATAGGCTTAGCCACTGGGAAAACTAGGCAGATTTACTTTATTACTTTATTATTTATCCATGATCAGTTATGCAATCTAGGGAGATGCACAACGTCAGATGGATGCTTGTAAAGTGCCAAGAAAATTGTCCTATTTAAGGAGAGAACTGGATTGTGAGCACCTGCCACAGATAGCATTGACTTCACAGAAGACAGCACAAAAAGTTCTTAAATCTATGTGATAACCTATATTTAAACATTTGGTATGTTTATTAATGAGTATAATGACACTCAAAATAAATTGGTCTCCAAAACAAGGTGTAACCTGAAAGTTATTTGGGTAATTTTATAGAAGCATTACAAGTGCTCCGTCAGTTGTACCAAACTTATGTGCACTTTTAAAAATCATGCTCCCACAAGATTAAAAAAACATATTGGGGGCTTCATACTCTTATAACGAAAAACAAAAAATGCTAGAATATTAAATCAAATGCCAGAGAAAACATTACATTTAATGGGCCTCATTTACCATTGACTATTTACAAAATGTTCTGCATCATGACTGACGCATGCTTTCAAGTTACTTCCACAGTCTTGCATAAGATGTGGTACCAAACATTTTGTCCTTTGAGCACGCCGAGATCAGCTTCTGGTGCCACTGTTTAAAGACAGTTGAGTTTGGGCTTCCTAAGGGCAGACTGCTACAGTACGTGAATCACAAGTCTACAAAACAATAACCAATTTGCAGCTTTCAGTGAGCCCAACAGGCTGTGGATAAACAGCCTTTTTGCCGCTGCTGACTTGCTGATGATTTTTATGCCTCCACACCGATAGCCGTGGCCTTGAGGGAATCGAGAGTGGAATTTCTTCAAATTTGACGTCCACTTGGACTCAAGGATGAATTGATTAGAATTTGGCGATCAAACGTCAAAGGTCAAGGTTACTGTGACTTCACAAAACACGATTTTGGCCATAACTCAAGAATGAATGACCATATTTCACAGTTGTCACATTTGAGTTAAAGGTCAAAGGTCATTGTGACCTCTAACTAGGTTTTCAGCCATAATTTAAGAATGATTTGGGCGATTCCAGATTTCACGTACACGTTGAATGGGACGACACAATGAGTAAACAATAACTAGCAAAGTGCAGGCTTTCCTCCATCTTGTCCATTCTGCCTTTAACAGCCTGCCTCATTCTGAATTTCAAGCATCAGCGGAATCATGTGACTGCAAACAACGTATTGGAGCGTACCTAGCTAATCGTGATCCTGTGAGTGACTGAGTTTCACCTACAGCTGACAGAGATGCTTTGCATCTAAAAATGCCAGGAGAAAACAAAAGCACTACATTTTGTGTAGTTATACTCTATAAGAAATCCATCTTTACATACTAGTCAAGTACCTGTGGTCCTGTTTAGCCAATACTATGATAATCCTTCATTAATCAGTTCAACAATGTATATTTTCTCTGGAATTATACATATCATCAATATAGTGATACCTTCCATTTAGCCAACAAATACACTTTATACCTTTTATTCAATTTTTTCCAAGTATTCACTACATACTGTATATATTAGGAGTCTGGACAGACATGGCTGTAAACTACCACTTGACTGGATGGCAGAGGCATACAACTGCAACCCTGATGCCAAACATTTCCATGAGATGAACATTTCCATTTAGGGTGTTGAATTAAGCCTTACATTTTCAACTTGTCTTGGGCTTTGTGTCAATAAGGGATTAGGTCAGGCCAGCATTAAGAAACAAGTATAAAATGATTCAGTGTAATGTTTATTCCTGACCTTGGAGATAGTCATTTGACAAAATAATCTTAACACAAAAGCTTTCAACTGCATCTCATGTTCTTTAAACAACAAACTCCATCCTCAGACTGAGCAAACTTCACAATTTAAATAAACTTAAAAAGAAAACTAAAGAAAAACTTTTTAAAAAAGCACATAAAAAAAGCTAGTGGACTTTGAGTTTAGATTATTTTGTCAAAGTGTAAAATTCTTTCTTCCATGTCACCCTATGCTTTCAGCTGACAGATCAACAGACCAATCACATCCATTACATCTTTCTTAACTAATTTGGTAGCCTATGTAAACCCTTTATAGGTAGATTTGGAAATGTGTCCTCTGTGGCAGACGGCAGTACACACCACTACCCCCTTATAGGGCCTCTAATTTAGTGCAGGTATGTAGACAGTCTTTTGCTGACATATTATGCACTTTGACCATTTGGTACGTTGTGCCCTGTGCCGCTCACATGATGCAAAGGTGAGGTATTAATACTGTAGTTCTTTGAAAATTGGATCTTTTTGAATCATCAGCCAACACCAGACACATTATGAGCAGTTTTTGCACACATGTAAATGGTTTAAAAAAGCAGAATACAATTATACAACTGGAGCAAGTAGTAACACTACAGGTGGGGTTTATCATGGGCTCCAGCTGCTTGGATTTTGTCATGAGCTGCAGTAGCTTGGCCCTCCGGGCTGCTGGATGACAGGGGCCCATTAAGGAAAGGTAAATCTAATCAGGAGTCTCTCCAGCCACAGAGCTGTGTGCCACTGCTGGAGGGGGAATGTGCAACGTCATTATGCTGCTTCTGTGACCGTGGCACAGGGCAAATGGTTGGATAAGACTTTAACATGGTGCTTAGACTACTTATCTACAAGCAGGTTTATGTTTCTGGACGCTTAGGCAGGTCAGAGATGAGAAGTGCTGAGTCGTAAGAGAGGCCTCTCTGGGAGTCGTGGTAGCTTTAAGGAAATGCAAGACAAGTCCATGTAACAAATCGTGTGTGCATACGTATGTGTGTATGGGAGCGGACACTGTTCTCAAATCCAACATACACAAAATTCAATAGTTGAATAGATCCTGACATTAAATCTGGATTCTTTCCATCATTCCTTGTATCGTGTAAGCCAGAAATAAACTTATTTGTGCAATTTGTGACCAGTGAGTTCTCAGACCACTTAGAGTGATTGATGGAAATCATTGCTGAATGACTTATAACTCCTGATGTGAATTTTTATCCTGCTGGGCAAATCCAACATGACACACACAGTAGATATGTGGATACATCCGGACCACAATCAGACTTATCAGATATGACATTTAGAAAAGCACAGGCTGCTTGAGCAACAAAGAACAAGAAAGAGGCGCAACACATGTAGCCTAAAGCACTGATAACATACGGTAGGGAAGCATCAACGAATCGCCAAAAAGTTAAAGCCACTGCTTCCCTTTAACGATGCTTGTAATTAACTGGTGGGATATTTTAAATTCATCATCAACCTTTTCAGTTTGATGTCTCAACTGTCCTTATATTTTTACTAAATGTCCTTGTTCCTTCATCGTAAAGTGCTTTTCCTTTTCTAAATGGCCAAAGTGCAACACTTGACAGGGATGATTTGTTTTTCAGTTTAATCACTGCCCTGGATTTAGAAATCTTTAATCAACTTGCCCTGTTCAGTCATAATGGGATCACGTTAAATTACATTTGCACATTGTGTGAATATTCGTACCTCTGTGTGTGAGGATAAACTCACCCCCAAGATTTAAAGTATGAATGGAAAGACTCCACTTGGGTCGAAGTGTCTGAACTGTGATCAGGGTCACAGCAGCCTGCTGGTAATGTTGGTAATGTGTGTGGTTGTGTCACAGCCACAGCTGTAGTTTCCAGCCACAGTGGCAGTAGTGTGATGATGGAAGTCGACATGGACCATTGAGCATCAGTCCCTCAACCACTCACCCACCCCAGGAACACTTTATGCCACCACTGTCAAATTACACATGTTGACAGAGGCATTGGAGGAGCACTCTGTGTGATTAGTCATTCCACTTGGCAGCTGTATTTTGACACATGCAAAAACAATCACAGTCATTGCCAGACACAGATGTTCAGATGCTCTGTTAAAAATAGAGACAGAGACAGAGAGAGAGGTAGAGAAAAAGACATACATGGAATAAAGACACTCGAAAACAATCAAGTTATGCTGAGTTTGAATACTTTAAGATTATTGAAATTTTTACTGAATAAAAAGTAATTTGGCCAGGACTTTGATTTGGAGTTCACATTTGATCACATTATGGTCTTAAATACAGCATACAGCATCGTTTCGGTTTTAAAAACCCTGACCAGCTACAGATGGTTGGTAAATTAAAAGAAATCAACATAAGTGGTCTGAGTAAGGTAGTGGGACACCACAAACCAGAACAGCTTCTATGCTTCTTGTTCTCCAAGTTTCTGAAACCTTGCTGAAGGGATGAACGCCATTCTTTCAAAAGACATTCCCTCATTTGGTGTGTTGATGAAGGTGTTGGAGAACGTTGTCTAACATGTCAGACCAAAATCTCCCAATAGATGTTTAACTGGGTTGGGGTTTGGTGACTTTAAAGTCCATAGTATATGATTCATATTATGTCATATTCAGGCATATTCATGGAGGCATCTGCATCAATTCTGTCACCCGTTTTCGTGTTCTTCATTTACTAGAGTACATTTAAAGGTAGTCTTTGGAGGTTTTGATCACTAGAAGCACTATGTAACAATCTTTTTGGGTGGGTCCCCACTTTCTTTGTCCTGTGCACGTATGTGAATATTTCTGATTTGCAAATCAAACATGACGTCTTACTCTAGATGCATATCTACATTATGTGCTAGCTGAGATCTGAATATCGGGAGCCCAGTAGCCTCCAGTTTGATCTTAATCACAAGAGACAATCAATCACACTTAATCAGAAATCATAAAGATGGGTCACATATTACTGTTTTAAAAAGTTATCATTTCTTTAGCATGAGCTCCTCTGTAATTCATTTTTCTATGAAGGTTTAAATCTCAAATATCATCCAAACAATCCTCTTGTGACAGGTAAGAGCATTCACTCTCAACATGCAGACAGAATAGCCATAATACATATTAATGCACATGTTGCAGATATATACACACATACACACTTGCAATTTTATGAGGAAATACAAGTCATGCACCAAGCACTACAAGCTGATATGCTCACTTTGAGGCTGTTTACCCAACATTATTGCGATTAATAGGACATTTATTTGGTGTTTCCTCTTCTCTTCATCAACTGGATGAGTCTAATGACCCCAACAAAGGTGAACTGCATTGTTCAGCAGCGAGAGAGAGAAAAGAAATGTGGAGGATGATGAATAATAGACCAGCTGGTCGCGTTTGCTGCAATTAGCCCGTCTGAAGTCCCACAATTATGCAGGGAAAAGCTGACACTCACAATGCCATAATGCTGCCACTGAATCAATACATAATTGCAATAATTATCATCCTGGTGTCATTTGTGGACATGTCCGACACTTGCAGAAAAGAAGATGGAATGGGAAAAACACAGAGGGATGAATGGCAGAGAGATATCATCTCTTCAAGTGCAACAATTCTAACAAAAAGGTAGCCTCGATACCTAGTATGAGCAATGATGGGGGTTGACTCAGTGGTGACGATGAGTCAACCTGACTACATACAGTCAGAAAGAACTTTGCAACCTCTCTGCAGCCAAGCTACTCTACAAGACACCAAGGGTTGAATAGGAGAGGGTACATGTCACGATCTTCTGAACCTTAAAATCAGATCATTTATGAAGGTAATTCACATCCATAATTTTCAAATCTCTGTCATGTCTGACGGGTATATAACTTCAGTTGGTAAAGTTTGTGTAACAATCACAGCAAAGGAAAAAAAACAGACATACACTCTGGTTAGAAAGGCCAGGGATGTTTTACCTCATCTACATCAGCCCTGCATTTATAAATGATCTGATTCATAAGTGGCGCAAAAACATTATCCTCATCATCAGTAGCCTCAGGTACAGTACATCTTCATTTTCAGAGCTAAAGTTGGCAAAACCCTCCATTATAAAAGAGATTGCTGCTCTTGCATATGGCATACCGTGAATAGAAAATGGAACACTCTTAGATGCCTCAAGTCTCTAGCGACCCTATAAACGTTTCAGAGAAAAACATTAGAAAAACAATTCTTTAAAAAAAATCATTTTTGACACGTTGACACCAAAACATTGTTAAAAAACAAATAGTTTGAGAAATACCAAGGAGTTGAGAGTTGTATTGAATGAAATAAATGAAAAAGACAGGGTGTAATAAAGTCCCGAGGTATCCATTTAAGGGTTAAATAGAAGAGTGCACTCAGAAGAGTGCAGATCTCTGGCAGGCCTGGCCCCGACAAAACGAAGCGAAACATTTACAGTGGCAAGAAAAAGTATGTGAACCTTTTGGAATTTCATGGTTTTCTGAATAAATAATGTCATAAAATGGTATCTGATCTTCATCTAGGTCAAGGGTATTGACGAACATAATGTGTCTAAAAATAATGAAACAAAACAATTATGATCTTTCATGTATTTACTGAACACACTCATTCAACATTGAAAATGACAGGGGAAATAGTAAGTGAACCCTGAGAATTAATAACTGGTTGACCCCCCTGGGCAGCAATGACCTCAACCAGGTGCTTCCTATAGCTGTACATCAAACCTGCACATCGCTGAGGAGGAATTTTAGTTCATTCTTCCAGGCGGAACTGCTTCAGGTCTGTCATATTCTTTGGACGTCTCATGTGTATGGCCCTCTTCAAGTCAATCCCTGGCATCTCTAGAGGAGCTATTGTTGCTTTACATAAAGCTGGAAAGAGTTAAAAAGTTATTTCAAAGACTTTAGAAATTCACCAGTCTAAAGTTAGGCAAACAATCTACAAATGGAGATGCTTTGGGACTGTTGCTACTCTACCAAGAAGCGGCCGCCCAGTCAAAACGACACTAAGAGCACAACGAAGTCTCATCAATGAGATAAAGAAACAACCCCGAATGACAGCCAAAGATTTGAAGGCATCATTGGAACTTGCTCTCTGTTCGTGACTCTACAATACGTAAAACACTGCAGGGTATCCACGGCAGGACACCACAAAGGAAGCCACTGCTCACTAAAAAGAACATTGCTGCACGCCTGAAGTTTGCAAAAGAGCACATCGACACTCCACAGCAGTACTGGCAAAATGTTTTGAGGACTGATGAAACTAAGATTGAACTATTTGTAAAAAAACACGCAGCGCTACATCTTGCGTAGAATACGCACGGCATGGCATCATAAAAACATCATCCCAACTGTAAAGTATGGTGGAGGAATCATCGTGGATTGGGCCTGCAAGTCAGAGCCCAGACCTCAACCCAATAGAGATACTTTGGATTGACTTGAAGAGGGCCGTACACATGAGACGTCCAAATAATATGACAGAGCTAAAAACGTTGGTGCATTGAACAACCTGCTGTGTTAAGCAAACGCACCGCACTGCACTGCCATGTTAATATGGTGGGGTTTACACACATCGCTGCTGATTGGGTCTGACACACCCACCAAAAAAGGTAAAACGTAACTCAAAGCCCGTTGCACACTGTTTCACAACTTTTCGAGGAAACGTGTCGTTCAGCCCGGAAACCGTAGCAAAACGGTGCACACCATTTTCAGGTCGAACTTTGCCCCTGGTATCACCAAATGGCGTATGAATAACACGGCAATGTTTAAGTGATTTCACGTGTGATCACAATGCCATTTTTCTTTTTTTGCGTGTCATTTCACACCATTGTGCAGAGAGGGTGTGTCATTTTACATGCAAATGTCATAAAGAAATAAATGGCAGGTGATGTAGAGAGACGGACGAGGTTGGCATGGATGGACAGTGTCAGTGCTTGATCTGTACTGGGTACTAGATCCGATCTGCACATGTGCAAAACAGTTCCTGTAAGTCAAAGGTAACCGCAAATGTGCACGTTCAAAATTACTCATGATGTGAATCATAAAACAATCCTGACAAAATGGTTTTTAATAATTGGAAATATAATAGTTTGGTCCATGTATCAATGGGTAATCTGTACTTTGTAATAAAAACAAAAAAAACACAATTCCGTTTAGTTTTAATTCAGTGTTCATTCAATACAATTCATTCGTTATATATGAAAAATACGTGTTCCAGAATATCATTATGAAAGTCTTTGTAAATACACCTCAGAGTATATACTCTGATGTTCTTATGCCTGGTGGAGATAATTATCAGTTATTCTATGCTTTTAATGAAAAAGAAAAACACACACACTGCCAGGTTGGGTGTTGTTATTTCTGCTATTACAATAACTATATAACAGGTCCAGAATAATGTATGGCCTCTCACAGCATAAAAGTATAAACTAGACATTGGAAAACATTCTTATTCAAGCATTATCCTGCAAATTTTATCAATTTGCATTTACCCACAACACTAGACTGCATCACTGCCCTTAGTCATTAAGGGGTGGGAATATTACATATGTCTAAGCCAGGCTTTCTTTGGCATAGATAGCAATAAAAGGGAAGAGCAGGGAAGATCGGGAAAGCTTTGTCTCTGGCTGATTTCAAATAACCAGTAATAGGCTATGGTCTTGATAAACTGGACTGACACAGGAAAGCAGACATTTGTAGGGTGGAGAAGGAGTGATATCAGTTTATCTTGATCCTGATTCAGCATGTAGCTATGCTGCTCTTCCTCAGACACACACAATCTGGTTGAAGTTGAATAAACCTGTGCTGCTGTACAATCATTAAGTCTCTTGTGGTTTGGAATACAATTGGTTTTTGTATTTTCTTTTCCTGGACTCACTTAGTAAAGATACTCAATTTTGTATCACAGATGTATCTTTAAAGGGCAAATGTTTTCTGGATATTTTAACATGTTTTTCTTGGGGGAACCTCAATAATTCATTAATTAATATGGCAGCAAGTAATCAAATTTTTCTTATCATCTATATCAACCAGAGGAGTCATTTTAAGATTTTTGATTGCTTTAAAATATTTAAAATAACTGCTTGAAAGACATGGATGGAACAAACCATAAAATTGATAATTTTTCTTATGTCTGATTAAATGTCAATCCTATGCCTGTTGCTTAGTCTTTGATGTCATCTCTCTTTCAAAAAAAGATCAAGATAAAGAAAGGAAACAACAAAAACATAACAAAGCTTCGTTTCTAACGATATACTATAATACTCTGTTTCCATGCAGAAAATAGGGTTAAACAAGTCGGAAAGGTGGTTTCTATCTTACTGTCTGTTTGCTTTATCTTTCTTTCTTCATACTCACTCTTTCGTCCCCCAATCAAAGATGTAACCACCGTTGTCTGTGCCCGGGGCTACACCCGTGCTCTTTAGCATTATCAGCCTGTGTGTTCACGTTGGGGAAAGAGTCACAGTGAGGCCCATTTCCCTTCCCTGCACCCATGCAAGGTTGCCTCTGTGGCAGCATGTGGCCAGAGGTCCACAGATAATCCTTTTACCTCTGCTCGCCTGTGGGCACCATACATCACTTCACAATCACGTTAACCACCAAAGTCCTCAGCCAAAAGCGGTACAAATTCACTTGATGTGGTTGATGCTGAGGTAAGCTACAGACAAAGCGGCTCAAACAAGAAAACAACGTGTTGTTCTCGCCTTTCATGTTGTGTGTGTGTTTGTTGTTTTTTCCACAACCGAATCTAATTTGAGAAGAGCTGTGGAGATTGGATTGAGCTGATAAAGTGACTTAATTTTCCACAGTTGACTTTACTCTGGCCTAACCTTTATGTAAAGCCCTCAGGTCAAAGCTTTGATTATTGCCTAAAGATGACAACAGTGGATCCAACTGACTTAACCACACAACTTCACCTTACTTATATAGCCTAAATGTTAATTAAATACACAGGAATTAAGAAGAAACTCGATAAAAGATGGATGTATTGTTTTAGACAGATACTAAACAGAATCAAGAACTTGTGCAGGTTCACTTTTCTATTATATATATAGATCATAACTTGAAATAGTTAAATACAAATGTTGTAAATTCAACACTGCATTTTTGGATGACCACTGAAAATGTGCCAAACATTAGGAAAATGCTCGCTATCTCAACATAAATCCTCTGTGTGTGTTTGCTTTACAAAAGTTCATAAATACTGTATATAGACGGCTCCAAGTTGGGATGTGTCTGATAGATTCTGCGCATTGATTGATTGGGATTAGCGTGTTTGACGTCAGAAACGGCAAACAAATGACCCCATAAAAAGACAGAGAATCTGTCTGAAAAAAACCAACCCAAAAAGCTCTGGGCGCACAGCACAGCCGGAGACGTCTAGAAAGCGCCACAACTACGCTGTCACTTCAGTCACACGCAAACAGAAGACTTCTACGCCAAAAGATGCCCCTTTCAAGCAGCTCCACGTCCTCCACTAAGAGCATCCGCAGAGCAGCATCCGAGCTGGAGAGGTCTGACTCCATCACGGTAAGAAATATCAACAAGTTTACATCAAGTTTGTTTGTTTGTTCATTTTAGATTCAGTTACAATCTGTAATTCTGTTTCTAGTGGTATGTCTAAATTATTTTCAGTGGACCGCTAAAAACGGTTGTATAGCGCGCAGAGAGCTTGGCGAGGTGAGCATTACGCAGCGGCGACGCCTGATGCGCACAAACTCATATCCATATAGAAAAAAGCATGTAGCAGTTAACCACTAATATCAGCTAAACTGTGTGCTGCGGCAGCTACTCAGTCTTAGCCATGTCGTAGGTTTACCTTGACTGCACTGCTGTTCTAATGCGCATTTGGAGATGTAAAGCGCTCCCATCAAATAACCAAAGAGATATCCAAAAGGTAAGATAATGCCAGCAGTCACCCCTCTCTGTTGTTGTCTATGCGTGCTCTGACAGTTAGTTTAATAAAAAAAAACATCTGCAGTAAGCAAGACTCTGATTTCTGTTTTGGAACAGTCTCCAAGGTACGTCGGTAGGCGGCAAAGCTTAATCGAGGACGCGCGCAAGGAGAGGGAAGCCGCCGCTGCAGCGGCAGAGGCTGCGGAGGCCAGCGAACAGATAGTGTTTGAGGAGGACGATGGAAAAGCGCTGCTCAACATCTTCTTCACTTTAAGAAGCTCCAAGACACCTGCACTGTCGCGGACACTCAAAGTTTTCGAGGTATCGCAAACTTCTTAGGTTACAATAATTTATAAATCTGTGTATTTGAGAGCAAAATGATGGCAAAGGTGTGTGTGTGTGTGTGTGTGTGTGGGGGGGGGGGTATAATACTTTCTAATGAGGCACCCTTAATAAAGCGTTTATAAGTTGTAAGTCGTTGCTTTATTAAGGGTTAATTAATGATTTACTAATGCTTTAAAGATTAGTTATAAATAATTAGATTAGATTAATAATGGGTCGCTAGGTTGGGAAAAATCTTATTTATTATCGTATTTCTGTCTACTTGGAAACAATGCAGTTATAAATGTATATCAATATATTTCTATGCTCTTTGCTTTCTCCCTCTCTGATAGGTAACTGCAGCCTGCAGTTATAAATGTTAACAAGTTAAATGGATTTCATCCAAATCGTCCAATCTTTTTCATGAGCACCCAAAATATGTTCCTATTCCTGATCTGTAAAGGTTTAGTAAATTATTTATTAACCAATTACAAAGTAATTTGTTACATTTTCAAGTCCCTTTATAAAGGGTGCCTTATTTGAAAGTATGACCAAAAAAGGTTTTGCGAGATAAACACGTTTGGAGATGTATCCCATATACTGCATCATTTACTGGACAGTGAAATCCTGATCATCTATAAGAGATAATGAATCCTAAAGCTCGATTTAATTTGTCTGTTTAGACACAATAAATAAAACAAATGTAATATAAGTTATTTTGGGGGGCAGTGACTGTATTTTGCCAAATTGAAAAATGTCATTGTCAGCTCCATTCAATTTAATGTTAGATCTTTCTGTACTACTGTGGTATGTATTAATACAATCATTTTGCATTAGTGAACTGTTAAGCTTGGTATTATACAAAATTGTGCATATTTTTTCATTGACATTTGGCCATGTTAGAGGCACTTCCATTCACTTTATATTTTAGAAAAGAAATAAATGCGCTTGTATCAAAAAAACTTGACGTTCAGATCAAATACTTTGCTGCATAATTGCATCCCACCTTTGTCATACTTTGAATGTAATCCAATACCACTGCAAGAGTTACATTTCAGTGTGTTGCGTGTATTTCAGACATTTGAAGCTAAGATTCACCATTTGGAGACACGACCATGCCGGAAGCTCAAGGAAAGCCTGGAAGGCCTGGAGTACTTTGTTCGCTGTGAGGTGCACCTCTCAGACGTCAGTACTCTTATCAGCTCCATCAGGAGAAACGCAGAGGATGTTAAAACCACCAAAGAAGTCAAATGTAACCCATTTTTGCTGCTTTTATAAACTGCATTTGAAACATATTCAGTATTTTGAAAAAACAACAACAAAGAAACAAAAAAAATGCACTGAAGTACATTTGGCCATTTGTTTCCCTTTTCTCTACTAGTTCATTGGTTCCCAAAGAAAATAGCAGATTTGGACAAATGTCATCATCTGGTCACAAAATTTGATCCAGACTTGGATCAAGACCATCCTGTAAGTAAAGGCTTTTCGAGGAGCGTGTATGATGAGAAACAATTCTAAGTACTAGGCTGGTTATTTTGTTGGACCAATATGTCATGACACAGAAAATGTGATCAGTGTTTGATATATTTGAACAGGGCTACACAGACCCTGCTTACAGACAGAGGAGGAGAATGATTGGAGACATCGCCTTCAGATACAGACAGTGAGATATAGTCTGAATACTGCACAGACAAACCATGAGAAAATAAACAACTAATATCTGATTATTCCTGATACATCTGTGCATTATATGTTTGTCCTCAGTGGGGAGTCAATTCCCAGAGTGGAATACACAGAGGAGGAAATTGGCACATGGTAAGAACTGCTGCACGCTCATTTATAATGAATGCTGATGATATACGATGTGCATGTGAAGGCTGAAGACTTACACCACCAAGCATAAAATCTAAATTTACACTGAACACAAATTGTTGCTTGGTTGTTCCTCTTTCAAATATCAGAACATCGGTGTGTCCATTCACAGCCCGCTGAGTCCGTTTCATCTCGTTCCTGAGACAGTTGGATAAGATTTGTCTTTCATTGGTATTTTTGGAAAATTCGTTACAGATGGAGGGCACTATTAAATATGTGGCAGCTTGAGCTTGTCTGAGTACAAAATATATCAGGGAGCTGGGAACAAATGGTTTGACAGGAATAGTTTACAAGCCAGTGGATTTTCACTTGTATCATTAATTTTGCTGGGACAGTTTGAGCTAAAAGAAAATTTGTCTCTTAAGATTTATGATTTCATCAAATACGAGGTAGTAACTTTGCCTTTTAGATTATTAGGCCAAGGAAAAGCAAGGGAAGTTTGTTTGTATAGCGATATTCAACAAGAAAGCAAATTAAAGTGCTTTACATAAGAGTTAAAAAGACATTTAGAGACAAGCACAAGGGAATAAATAGATAGGAATCAGTAGGTTTCATAATGAATACCATCAAATAGAAAATAAAAATATGCTACATTTGAACAAAACAGCAGGATAATAATTACCGTGTATGATATAAATGAACAGTCCTAAATTTAATTTGAAGATATTTACAGCAGATGATACTCATTCATTGTTGCAACAGCTCAATCAGGGTTTTACACCTTTTTTATGCTTGAGAAGAACACAAGAAAGATTTCGTTTGAAGAAAGAAGTCTGAATTACTATGAATTTATATCCCTGATTAGGAGGGAAGTCTACTCAACTCTGAGGGACTTGTATGCAACCCATGCCTGCAATGAATATCTCGAGGCCTTCCGTCTGCTGGAAAGGCATTGTGGGTACAGTCCGGACAACATTCCCCAGTTGGAGGACGTGTCACACTTCCTCAAAGGTAAAGACAGGATAAGAAATGATGAGAGGCACGATAAGTAACAAAAAGAACAAATGTATGGTGAGCCCCGGGTTTGACTCTCTCGCACTGTCTCTTTATCCCCCCACCTCCTGAACACACACACAGAGCGTACAGGGTTTCAGTTGCGTCCAGTGGCAGGTCTGCTCTCAGCCAGAGATTTCCTGGCCAGTCTGGCATATCGGGTGTTCCAGTGCACCCAGTACATCCGACACTCCTCCTCCCCTATGCACTCCCCAGAGCCGTGAGTACGACTGTGACTCCTGTTGACTGAACCTCAGTATGCCTGCCATCCTTCGATCTCTGATGTTGTTTCTTGGCATATCCTTTTTTTCTCACTCTGTCTCTTAAATCAGCTTAATGAAACTATATTGGAATGTCATTTCAATCAAAAACGTGTTGCCAAAGCATAAACAAAAACAAAGTGAAGTAAATAAAGGCAATGAAAATGTGAAAAAAAGCAAAAAAAAAACAGAATGAAACAGCCAGTTAGTGATAGATCAAGTGAGAAATACTACAGTGAAAAATCCACTTATATATAAAAGTATAAAAATGAATTAGAATTGAAATAAAAATGCTATCCTATATAGAAGTAATTATGTTTTTCTCCCAGTACTCCGTTTTCAGTTAACTCACTTCTTCAGGGGAAAAAGGAAAGTCTGGATTTTCTGGTCAAATTTAAGTTAGTGTTTTGTACAGTTTGTAAGAAAATGAACTTCTGTCTTCACTTATCTTGTTTCACACTGGTCACATCATTGTTTTCCACTCTGCAACCATTGTTTTGTAATGCAACCAGAATGAATTTCCAATTTGTGATCACAAAATCTGTATTTAGTTACATTTCACTGTGCAGGGTTTTTCAATTTGGATCATATACGCTTGCATCTTTTTTCTCTTTCTCCTCAGTGACTGTGTCCATGAGCTCTTGGGTCATGTCCCCATGCTGGCCGACCGCACTTTTGCCCAGTTTTCACAGGTGAGTGGAGATGGTCTAGCAGACTTACTGATTATTATTTCCCATACTGTCCTATTATGTTGTGGTAACAATGTATTGATTATTTGCTGCAGAACCTTGGCCTGGCATCACTTGGGGCTTCAGATGAAGATATTGAGAAACTATCCACAGTAAGACTCCAGTCCACCAACACCAACAGTACTTAGGGACTGTACAAAAATGATCAAGGTGGGGAGAAGGGCTGAACCTTATGTTTGAAGTTTTAAAAATAAAGACCCTCTCCATGCTTATTAATATTTGCTTTGAACCCTCCCATTGACATAGAAAAAGAAACAAGAACATCCCCACTAATATCTCAACTCAGCCCCAATTTACCCGAGAATATTTTTTTACGTAGCCCAAATCGTACATTAAGAAGAAACATGAATGCTTTTAGTCCTATTTAGAACATGGGGTAGTGGTGCACTTCAGCCTCTTGTGACCGAAATGAGTATTACAACACTTAGAAACATGATCCTGTCAAAACCTGTTTTCAACTCAGGAAATGGATCACCTGATTTCTTCCCCACTTGCCTCTCAGGGCTTCCGATTGGCTACCCTCCCTTCAGCCAAAAGAAAAAATACATAGCCTTCCCCCTTTTCCGACCCCACCTCGCTCCCTGATCTTTTTGGTATAGTCCCTTAGATAAAATGTGGCATATAGATAATGAATTGTTTGTCCACCCCAGTATCCTTCTTTTTCTCAGTGACTCTTTTTCTGGTTTTCCCATCAGCTGTACTGGTTCACCGTTGAGTATGGCTTATGTAAACAGAATGGCGAGGTGAAGGCTTATGGCGCTGGACTGCTCTCCTCTTATGGAGAGCTTGTGGTGTGTTCCAGCACTTTTTCTCTGCTTAATGATTTAATCTTTCCCTAAATAATATGCAACAATCTCAGCCTACTGAGCTGTTATCTAATTCTCCATCTTTAACTTTAATCCAGCACTCGCTGTCTGATGAACCAGAGACAAGGGAGTTTGATCCAGAAGCTGCAGCGGTGCAGCCCTATCAAGACCAGACGTACCAGCCTGTCTACTTTATTTCTGAGAGTTTTTCAGATGCCAAGGAGAAATTCAGGTAGTGAGCCACACATGCTTTCCCCGTTTTGGACCCACACACAAATACTCAAGAACATACAGAGAAGTGAGAAGAAGAAAAAACAAAAGCAGAGAGGGTTACGTGAGGACAAGGTCAGAGAACAGCCAGCCAAGCCCTGAGGCCACAAACTTTTGTAGGTCAGCCATGGCAGCCAGAAGACAGCTGTTACTAATGTAGTCTTTCTTACCAAGGCAAAACGCTTTAGTTTTATTTGGCGAACAGAAATGTTGCCCTGCAAAACAAGTAGCTTTAGTGAGTGTTTTGACAGTATTTGGTCTTTAGTAGGCTACGACTCATGACATCTCTGCCACATTGGATGGGAAAATACCAGCATGGGACCCATAGTAAATATGAAATATAGTACATTATAAATATCTTTATAGTGTATTTATGATGTGAAGCTGATACAAGCAGGATATTGTAGTCCCTATTAAGTGTATAAATGCATATCTCACACACCAAACTACAACTGGGGGAACTTGTTCTAGTCTGTTAAAGGAAAGTTTCCTCTGATCAAGTGAAAGACAGACAGAGCAGCTAGCTCTAAAGGAAATACATTAATGAAGAGCACCGAGATGACCTCACCTCTGAGTTTTTTATGGTCTCACTTTTTTTGTTTTCTGACCTCTTTATATCTTTGACAAGGAGGTACGTGTCCGGTATTAAGCGTCCCTTCTCGGTGAGGTTCGATCCATACACCAGCAGCGTCGAGGTGCTAGACAACCCGCTGAAGATCCAAGGAGGCCTGGAGGGTGTGAAGGATGAGCTTAAGATGCTGACAGATGCCCTAAGTGTTTTGTCGTGATGATGCCCCACTCTGCGACCATCCTGCTGTTGTTTGCTTCCTCTCTGCTGCGCTCTGCCACGTGTGACAAGACCAATGTGTTCATCTTTCTGTGTTATTTGCCTCCAGTATGATGCTGTTTCTAAGGGGGTTGCTGCTTGTTGTTGGCTGACAAGGTTGAAAAACCTCAATGCGCAGTGCATGCAAAGTTTCCAAAGATGTTTAATGCCTCGCTGGTTATGGATCCATTTGAGAAATGAGGGAGTTTTACCGAATGGGATATTCATTCTGTTAAAGCAAAATGTGTTGTTTGAGAAATATGTCAAAATCTGAACCAAAGGGAATTATGATGATGAATGTATTAAAAGAAATCTAAATGGGTATGGTATAGTCATTTTAAAATCAAAGAAACATAACGGTAAAAGGATTTTAAAAAAAATGAAAGTGTAAATTTAAATCATATTTATTTTATTTAGAAAAAAGTATCTCTGCTGTGTTAAAGGCTTTATTTATTTTCAAGATATGTGAGTTCAGTATTTGAGTATACCTCTAAATCTTCTGATTTATTTGGTTTTATGCATTTTTGTCTTGCAGTGTAAATGCATAAGAAAATAAATGAAAAAAAAGATACTTTCCATGTAATGTACTGTTGTTTACTGCATGAGTAAAAATTATCTGTCAAATAATAAAGAATCGCAAATCAACATTTTGCTGTCATGTTTACATAATTTCTAAAGATTTTCGTTCTGCAACTCCTGAGGACTCTCATGTCTTACTAGACAAACGGAAAGGACAAACCATACAGAACAAGATTTAATTATGCTTGGCTCCAGTTTACACTTGTCTGCCACAAGATGGGGTAGTCCAGCAGGCTGTAGCTGCTGATCTTAAAATCCTACAGATTCTTTTTGAGCCTATTAAAGGAATACATCTTCTTAATGCTCTCGTCCTGCCTTCAACCACAAAGGGCTATTTTGCAACGTTATTAGATGTTAAAAAACAAGTTCATAAACATTTGATTGAAAACACGCTTTTGAAATACAGACATTTAAACCAAGCACAGTATTCATTAGCATTAAAGAAATAGTGTCACATGAACACCACCTGAATGAATAGTACACCTAAATTAATGGTACAAGCTCACTTTCACCAAATAAATCCACTTTATATTTGGCACAATAGAGAAAAGTGCTGAATATTTCTGAAACAAAGGAACAATGTTGAATTCATTTTGAAAGGACAACCCGGGAGTTTGTCCGGACAGAGTTCCTGGTGGTCTGGTGGTCAGGTAAGCGCTTGTACATCAGGTCCTTGGCACCCTGAATCCCTCCAACCTGCTGAAACCTGCGAGACAAACAAACGGAGGTTCACTACCCGGACCACTAGGTGTCAGTCTGAGCCTGAAGACATGTCTAGATCCTTACCTTCTGCAGAAGCCACACTTACATAAGGGGACCCTAGTACAGTTTTATAAAGGAAAAACAAGCTTACTTACATGTTACTTATAATGTAATCACATTTTCGAGCTCGATGTATGTAGCCCCTTTCCTCTATCTTGAAGCTGCCTCTGCAACATCTGGATGAGGTGTTCCTGCTGGACTTTTAACAGGACAGAGTGAGAGCCACACTGTGTGAGCGATGCATTGATTAGCTTCTTTTTGTTTTTGTTTTTTTAAATCAACATTACATTTTAGTTTGTGAGCCACCAAATGTCGCCGTTTTCTTCATCACTTCCTCTTGCCTCTTCATCATATGATGCAGCAAGTCAGTCAGCTGCTGCATCCACCACCTCTGTATCGACCGCATTTTATGCTTCCTTCAGGTGGGATCAACCTTCACTCCACCGCCAGACCCAAATGACCCCAGTGACTACATCTACACGCGAGTCAGAGGAAAGCCGAAGACCTTGGCCACACTGCTTCCACTCCGAATGTTAATCTTATTAATTACAGCAGGGCGGAGACATTGACATATTTCTTGGAGTCTGAGGAACTACGTTTATTCCTGTTCGGTCTGCGTCCTGTGTGTAAACACTGTGATTGTAGGTTACAGTGCGTAAACGTGGAAAATGCCTATGGAATTGTTCCATATTTTGTGACTCTCACTCTCTCTTTCTCTTTTTGCCTTTTCTCCCTTTAAGCACTTTTCCATAAAACGTCTCTGGACCTTTTTTTTTTTTTTTTTTTTACCAGCCGTGAAGAGGAGGAGCGAGGGGGTGGGGTGTGGGTGTAAGGGGCGTGTTTTGGTATATAATACTTCTCCCTGAGAAGTTTTGCCTGTCGCCTGGTCTTTGGGACAGCCTCTCACACATCATCTCTATAGCCGCACCAACTGGGAAACTAACTCACCTGCAATCTCTCCAGCCAAATAACCCACCACGTTTTGACTACTGCCATCTGACATGGAGACCCAGCAAAGACACGGACACCACTCACTTTGCCACACCTGCCGGAGAACGGAGAGCAGCAGAATGAAGGTAACCAGCGGGAACAAATAGTTGTATAGGCTACTCTCCGGTTGTGCCGTGCGGGTATTGAAAGAACTCTGGCGGGGTTATAACGCCGTTTGGCTTGGCTTTATGCGTGGGGAAAACCGCTTCGGGCTGAGCATCGCATCATTTAAAAATAATAATCATTTGTGCAATGTGAGCCACCGGACATTTCCTAATTTGCACGCAACGGAGCAAGTTCAAGGTGCATAAATGACATGGAGTGGCCCTGGAGCTTTGAAGCGTGTGTGCAACAGGTCACCTGATAGGATAGAAGAAAACGAGTTGAGAGGTGTTTTATTCTTCTCTTGTCTGGATGTTGCGCCGTTCCCTGGCCTCGGAGCAAACAGCTGGTCTTTTTGTCGGCAGATAGGGGGCGGTAGGCCTGAGGGTCAGTGAGCTCACCACGGGGTGAGCAAGGGGAAAATAAATGCTGAGTCTGACTTTTCGGGTAGTTAACTATCGAGCAGCCGGTCTTGCAACTTCTGGAGGGTTGTGTAAGAGTGTGAAAGCAAGAGATACGGTCTACTTTTTCCTCCAGAATAAGCACTTCTCTCAGGTGCGACACTGTGACAGCGGCTGGTAACGGTCGGGGCGCTCCGGCATCATTTGTCTCAGGTAGCCTAATAGTTGTAGGTGAATACACAGCAACAGCATTTGTACATCTTGTACAAGCATGCAGATGTGAATGCGTAAAGACTGGTCCCGCTTATAGCCTATATCACACTGAAAGGCAACATCTGGCTGTCATCTGGGCTTTAAAAACATATATGTTATTTTATGTCATCACTTCTGAAACGTATGGCTGCTGTGGTGCCGTTGCTCTATTCTGCAATGTGTGTTTTTGTCTGCAGGTCAAGAAGATGTCTTCGCCCAGTCGTGCGCTGCTGTTTGCACTGGCCCTGACGCTCAACGTTGTGGAAATAGCCTCGACAGAGACGCTGTGTGGGGGAGAGCTGGTGGATGCGCTGCAGTTTGTCTGTGAAGACAGAGGCTTCTATTTCAGTAGGTTTCAACCCATTACAAGTTTCCACAATGAACTGCATACATGTTTCGCTTTATATGCTTCTCTATTGAGCCTCTTTGTTGTGCATTCGCGCACATCTGTTTGGATTGCTGAGACTATCGCTCAGTCTGTGGCTGTGTGGTATCCGTGTTTGGGATTTGCCTTTCTCACGCACTCACACACACGCGCACACATTGACTGAGTGACAGAAAGTGTGAGAGAGATGGAGGTTATAGCCAGCGGCGTGTCTCAAGACATCGTCCAGGCCTCTCTGCTGAGTGTGCGCATTCTGCCTACAGCCCATACCTCTCATTGTATATGAAAGGCCGGCGAGCTGTGAAGGCACACACGACTCAGCGCGACACAATGGGACGCTTGTTTACCAGTAAAGTAATAGCACCCCAAGAGGCATACCAGTCACCTCAGCACCCGTGTTCCCAGGCCAGGAGACAGGAGACCACACTGATGAGATAACATCAATTCTGATTATTGCTTCCATTGTAGTGATGATGGGAATAGCTGTAAAGCATTATGTGAATGCATTGTGGTGGTTGTTTGTTAATCCTCGAATGGATAAGCTTCTGCTTGCACAGTCTGCAGTGTTTGCGACATACATAACTTATACCTTCCTCAGATATCGGCCTCTGCAGCAGAGAAAACACTTAGACATTTGCTATGCCCCACCCACTGCTTTTTTGCCTTTGACAGACAGACAGTTTCTTTGTGCGCTGCTTGCTGCAGAAGATCATTATCCAATTTAGGCCAACATAGATGCTCTCCCTCCTCCTCCTCTTTCGCCTTCTCCTCCCCCCTGGATCGCCCTCTGTTTCTCTCTCATGTTCCTCTTCCTGCAATCAAATCTAGCCTTCCCTCTCGTGAGATTTCTCCAACATTCTGTGGCACAGGACTTCAAACAAGGCCTTTATTGGTCGTGGATAGTGTTCCCCCGTGCAACATGCTAACCCTCCACCTCCAATATCCTTCTATACCATTATCTCGCCTGTCTTTACTCTCTTCCTCTTTTGTTTTTGCGTTCTTTCCCTCTGTTTTGACCCTTATTTACCCTCTCTCTCTATGCACTGATCTATTTTCTCCTGTTTTCCCTACCTCTCTGCCCCTCCTCTCCTCTCTCCCTCCTTATCCTCTTTATCTCTGCTGACTTGACAATGGACAAGGTCACAGAAGAGTTTCCATTTTATGTATATGCTCACCCAAAGGTCTGCCTGAGAGCTTAGCGGTCTGTCTCCATCACTCTCTTTTGGGTTCTACAGTAAAGGGTGTTTACTTGTGTATTCACTCATTAAAGGACTTCCAGATAGCCCTAATCAGATTATCCTCTACAAACAAAAAGATTTGTTGCAGTTGGTCATAGATTTCCTGTTATCCTCTTTGCTCCCTGGACTGCTATGATTGTCGAAGTAATCCTGCGAAAAAACAATCCAGATTCATGGCTGATGCCAGTGTTATGTTCACAGGCCTTAAACTCACCCTTCTCATGGCCATTCTTCATCCCTTGTTGTGTTTCTTCTCAGGTAGGCCAACCAGCAGGGGTAACAACCGGCGCACCCAGAACCGTGGGATCGTAGAGGAGTGTTGTTTCCGTAGCTGTGACCTCAACCTGCTTGAGCAATACTGTGCCAAACCCGCCAAGTCCGAAAGGGACGTGTCGGCCACCTCTCTACAGGTCATACCCGTGATGCCCGCGGTACGTCTCAGCAACAACAACATGCCAGTATGGGAAATAATACTTATCTATCCTCCCATCTCCTCCACCTCTATTCACCTATGAGCCTCACCCCTATGTCCCTGACACTGAGTACGGACTGAAACCCATACAAAGACAGGTTTATCTTGTTAAATGGACATTGGTAAGCAGTTACCTGCCATGCAAAGTGTTGACCATCGTGGAAAACATCAAGACAATCACAGCACATTATATTCAGCAAAAGGCAGAGTCATACTCACAGACTGAGACAGAGTGTGTGTGTGTGTGTGAGAGAGAGAGAGAGTCTGTGAAAATGGTGGAGTCTGCTGGTCCGCAACAAAACAGTGTGTTCTGAGTGTGTGATTATTAGTCACGGAACAGCAAGCTCTTCAAAACTGGCATGGATTTTTATTTGTGCGGTCAAAAACACCTGATCCGGCCAGTGGAGCTTCTCTGAAATATGCCACAAGCACGCAGGGAACCATCAAAGAGCTTGAAGGTCTTTTCACTTACTGGATGGCTGCTTTCCAGACCTCTTAAAATGCCATAAACCATCTTTCAGGCAAGACTGGAAAGATGTTAATAATGTTTCAGTTAGAAAATCAATATCAGTGGCATGAGATCGCTAGTGATGTAAACAACAAAAGAATAAATACTGCAAATGTCAGGAGGAAAATAATGTACCTTCTGTCTGAAATGCAAAAAAAGGAGGCTGCAAGGGAATTAGTTTGGACATGTCCCTAGTTTGTCTGGGCAGGGAGAGTTGATGGGTACAGCCTGCTCTGAGGGCCAGCTGTTCTTAGGCTATTGAGCGGGCCTGGAGTGAATGAAGGGGGATAAACACTCCTCAAGTGGCAGGACCAAAACAAGCCATTCATATGAAGCACTGGCTACTCACGCATAAATTCTAGCTTCTCTGCTATCACTCCCACTTTGTCTTAATCTCTGGTGCTCAGCACAACACACAATGCTGTTTAAAAGAGTTTGCTTTGTAAGAAAAGGGGTCTTGAAATGACAATGTGTTTATGTGTTGTTTCATTCCGTCTGTGGAGGTTAGTCAGTTCAGTGGGTCGTTGGGTGAGCGACGACGTGCTCCTCATATGTATATGAGGCGAGTGACCACCCTTCCCTTTGACAGTATTTTAAGAGGCTGAACTAAGCACTTGCTGACAGCTTCTCTCAGTCAAGGAAACCAAAACAAGGGCAAGTCAGAGGCAAAGCAAGTCTGTTATGACGCTCGGCACTGTAAGAATGACATTTGATTTCCATTTGACTGGCCCAACAATGACTGAATGTTTCCACAAAATAAACAAGCCTTTCCTCCATTGTAATAAGCACTTGCACAGTATCTTATCACCCCTAATGAACTGACTCCATCTTTTCCCTTTTCCCTCTGTTTTCTGCTGCATGCCGCAATAGGATGTCCCAAGGAAGCAGCATGTGACCGTGAAGTATTCCAAATACGAGATGTGGCAGAGGAAGGCGGCCCAGCGGCTCCGGAGGGGTGTCCCCGCCATCCTGAGGGCCAAAAAGTTTCGGAGGCAGGCAGAGAAGATCAAAGCGCAGGAGCAGGCAATCTTCCACAGGCCCCTGATCAGCCTGCCCAGCAAACTGCCTCCTGTCTTGCTCGCCACGGATAACTACGTCAATCACAAATGAGCCCACTGCCAGCCCTTTGCACAGAGTTTGGAGGGAGAAAAAAAGACTAGGGGATTATAGCTTTGTCTCTGACGTCATTTCTGTGGCAGTCCTCTCTGACCTTCCCTGCCCTGTCCGAGCCCAATCCACCCCTCCCACCCCCACCCCCCTCTCCTTTGCTCTCATCCACTACTTCTTGACCCCCTGGCCCTTTTCTAATGCCCCCCTCAAAACCCCACCCACTGCTTTTTTGCCTTTGACAGACAGACAGTTTCTTTGTGCGCTGCTTGCTGCAGAAGATCATTATCCAATTTAGGCCAACATAGATGCTCTCCCTCCTCCTCCTCTTTCGCCTTCTCCTCCCCCCTGGATCGCCCTCTGTTTCTCTCTCATGTTCCTCTTCCTGCAATCAAATCTAGCCTTCCCTCTCGTGAGATTTCTCCAACATTCTGTGGCACAGGACTTCAAACAAGGCCTTTATTGGTCGTGGATAGTGTTCCCCCGTGCAACATGCTAACCCTCCACCTCCAATATCCTTCTATACCATTATCTCGCCTGTCTTTACTCTCTTCCTCTTTTGTTTTTGCGTTCTTTCCCTCTGTTTTGACCCTTATTTACCCTCTCTCTCTATGCACTGATCTATTTTCTCCTGTTTTCCCTACCTCTCTGCCCCTCCTCTCCTCTCTCCCTCCTTATCCTCTTTATCTCTGCTGACTTGACAATGGACAAGGTCACAGAAGAGTTTCCATTTTATGTATATGCTCACCCAAAGGTCTGCCTGAGAGCTTAGCGGTCTGTCTCCATCACTCTCTTTTGGGTTCTACAGTAAAGGGTGTTTACTTGTGTATTCACTCATTAAAGGACTTCCAGATAGCCCTAATCAGATTATCCTCTACAAACAAAAAGATTTGTTGCAGTTGGTCATAGATTTCCTGTTATCCTCTTTGCTCCCTGGACTGCTATGATTGTCGAAGTAATCCTGCGAAAAAACAATCCAGATTCATGGCTGATGCCAGTGTTATGTTCA
>CM022474.1:20430843-20522974 GCA_011952105.1 Coreoperca whiteheadi | reverse complement strand
CACCCACCCTCCTCTGGCACACAAACATGCCTACACATTCTTCCTGTCTGAACTCCTTCGCTCCCTCTCTCTTTCAGTCCCTGACACAAAAGGCACAAACACAAATGATGAACAAAAAGTTAACAATTTGGCTGAATGCAATTCAGGTGGATCTTTAAGGAAAAGAGAAAAGGGAAGGGAGAAGAGAAGATGAAAGCGATCGGTGGTTTGCAAGTGTCAAGAGGACACCCAGCGGAATGTTTTTTTGGCCTTGTGGAAGACAACTGAAAGTGAAGAGCAGCTTGCATGAAAGAATCCATTCCACATAATCTTTCCTGAGGCAAAAAGAAAATCTCTGTTAGTTCTTTTTCTTAGTAGTTTGCACCTCTACCTATAAAGGGACTTCCACACTGTAAGGAATTATTTTGTAAAATTAGATTCCTGTTCCAGCACCTTTTGATCACAAACAAAAAGCAGAAAAGAGTCTGCAAAATTGCACATTGCCACGGATTACGTCAAAGTAAAGAAAAAAATGGCACTATTTTTTTATGAACAATGAACGTGTAGCTTAAAAAAATGTCATGGTGCTAGCTTTGGGAATGGACTCAAAGAAGAGGTTGAAAGGCACGTTTTTTTTTTCTTTGAATGAATATTAAAACTTTCCGTTTTAAGGAAAGTGTGACTTGAAAATAAAGGATATGGGGGAGCTCCTGGCAGTGGCAATGTCAAGGAGGAAGTGTCACTGAGAGAAGATATGGGCTATGTTGGCATTGAGGCTCACAGCGAGTGCTAGCGGCTGCTCATCACTAGCTTGCCAGCGTAAGCGGCAAGGAGGACCTGAGACCCAGTCCCTGTTCCTCCTGTCCCTCTGAGGCTGCCAGACACAGGGAGCAGTGTGGGGACACTTATTGGACACCGTGGACCGCCTAGATTGGGACAGTACTACAGTTCTGGGACAGTACATCCAGTTTGCCATGGCTTTGCAGACTGCTCTGACAGGAAGTAACATGGCATGGACAAAGAGCAAGTGGGATAATGATGATTATATTTTATTTTGTCTTTTTTTTTCCTGTTTTCTTTTCATATCAATGTTTAAGTGAAAAAAAGGAGAACCCCGTCAGTTTCTGGTACCGTGACATTCCTGTTTTTACAAGTTAGGCCTTTTTTTGTTTCCATGGTTATTTTTATTATGTTATTTTACAGTTCTAAAGAAAGGCACAAAATTTCAATTCAAAGGGAATAAAAAAGCAATAATGTCAACTAACATTTTATTTTTTATTGTATATCCGTAGTATTCACATGCTTTTGCCTGAAAACAAATACTTGAATATATATATATACATCTATATATATATATATATATATATAAATATAGATATATAATTAGTTTCCAGGGACGTTGTGTTATTTTCCTTTAGTCTGAGCTGTATCTTGCGTAATGAGCCGCCAAGCTTTTTTGTTTGTTTGTTGAAATACAAATAAGGGCACTGTATAAAGGCATTATTTATTTTGTTATAAAATATATTTGAAAAATTGGTCCAAATAATATACATAGCACTGATGCTCAACTGACGGATTTATTTTGTATGATCTCTGTTTTCCAATTGGAGTTGTAAGGCTTTTTTGTAGATGCTTTGTACCAAAAATAATGTCTTTTTTTTTTCCTTTTTTCGTTTGCCATAGTTACATTAAATTAATATTTTAACAGCAGCATAGCCTGGATTGCTTAGGCATATTATGTCACAGGAATAGGCACATACTCAGAATACGTTGGTCTGCATGGTTTTCCAGAAGAATCAGGGTGATCTGTGAAACAGGAAAGGATCAATAAGTGACTTTATTATTGGAAAAATAACTGTTCAACATTGATTGTACTCAAACCCACTATGTTTTGAAGCCACTTTAGTGTTGATGGCGGGAGAATGATAAGTCCTTCATTAAATCATGTCTTTGTAATTGTGCATGGTGTCCTATGGTCTTCTAAGGAGCATCTTGCTTATGTGCCAGTGCCACTGATGTTGTTGTGTGTTGGTTTGGGTCATGAGACCGTAACTGTCCACTCAGTTGTAGATTTAGGGTTAAGCTTACATGTGACTTACCTGAGTCACTGTGTCAATGCCTTAATTGGAGTTAATGATGTTGCTATGACACTAGTAACCATCAAAGGTCACCTAAAGGTCATTGTCGATCAAGAAGTGAGCAAATCATCGCTCAACACCTCACTGTTCTCCTCTGTCCATCTGTTCATCTGTCTATCTATCCTTTGTTCTCTGTTTTATAGAAGACAATTCCCCTGATCTTATGCAGCAACAGTATGTATCTGTATTTGCATGGTGATGGAGGGGGGAAAGCAGGGTTGTTAGCCTGTCATTCACCGATCAACAATCTTCCAGTCATCCATCTATTATGCATTTGATGAAGGGCTATCACGCTGAACCATTTCTGAAGCACTCAGGAATAAACAATCTATGCTCTCCAAGGGAGAAGTGGAGTAGTTTCTTGAGTGTAAGTGATAATCAGCTGAGGTTGTTACCCATACCTGGCCACAATGATACAGCTCTCTGTGACAAACCACTGAAGCCCACGTCAGAAACAAGGTAATTCTGTGCCACATTATAGTTTCCTCCTCTATTGTATCATGCATCACCCATGAAATGGAGACGTTATGGATACTCGCCCTGCTGTGGCAAAGAGTCAAGCCAATACTTTATATCTTCTTTCTGTCAGAGAGATCTCAATTATCAAGGCTGCATCCTGTCTCTAATTATATTCTACTTCAGTTGTGCAACAAAGCAGGCAGTGCAATTATTATTATATTATTATTGTTAATAATAATATTATTATTATATTTTCTATTTTATTCAATATTTTCCTGCTAGGACTGCATTCATTTACTATTGTAATGTTCAAACAGGCTACTCTAGTGTTCTTATGAATGGCGTGAAAGACAACCACTTCTTTTCGCTGAATATGAAGAGATATCTTGCCAAGCAATGGCAACTTTTTCTGTGTCAGTAGCTCACTCAGCCTGTGTATTTTATTGATTTAACCTCTGCACGCTAGAACGTCCGAAATGCACAATTCATGTACTTTCATTTTTAATATCAATAAAAAAACATTTTATCAAACATACAATGCCTAAAAGATTTACTTGCTTTGTTCAGGGCATTTGCCTACTTTGGATGTGTGTTGAGCTCGAAGGCCATTTCTGAAATCTTTTTCTATCAATTAAACCTTGTGTACGCCCAAGGCCTTGCAAAGAATCTCCAGCTGCTTTTAGCACCCTCTCTCTTCCTCTCACCCCCTCCACCCCGCATTTCCCTCTCTTTTCTCTCCCTCTCTCCATCTCTGCCTAAGTCCTCCTCTGGCTATGTCTGTGTGTCTGTCTCCTGCTCTATGATAGCGCAAAGTCTGCCAAAGTGGAAATCAGCACTCACAGAGTGGTAAGCAGGCTGGCCACAACTCCTCAGTCCTTCCTCTGCTGTATGCCACACTAAACCTGACCCGTTCTCACTGCCTCTGACACACCCAGCCGTACATCCATCCCTCCATCCTTCAGCGGCTTGCTAACTACTGGAGCAAGCTCCACTTCAGTGGCTAAGTTTAGTAACCGACATGTCTCAAATTATCACATGTATATTCTGAAAATGGCACGACCTTTCATTGTTGACATGCATGCACATACCCACCCATGGGATGTCTGTTGCCGAGCAGATTTACAGCTTAGCATCGTTGTTCCAAGAATGGAACACTTTTGGGCACTGGGGTTATCTCGGTGCACAAGTTTACTGTCGCTCTCAGTTCTGTTTTAGGTTGGCATCAAAGAAATCTGTTTTTCTGGCTTTAATGCAAAGTTCTGCCCTACGTGAGATGTACGTGTGTTGCTTCTGGGAAAGTGGAGAAGCTAGTTACCATTGTAAAGGAGCTTGTTTTCTGTGTTTTATGGTCACAAAACGCTCAATTAAATCACCTTTGCCTGAAACCTTGTTGCCCGACTAAGGAGTCCATCCCCCTGCAAAAATAGAGAAAAATACACAGCTGCATGTTGTCAACAGTTCATTTCTGAAGAGGATAGAGGCTTCACAAGTTCACACACAATCATGCACATACTAAACTTGCATGCATGCAACACATGTACATTTTCACATATTTCCACCTCTTTCAGCAAGTGAATTACTCCATTCCCTTTATTGGTGAATGGATTTTTAGCGCAGTGTTTTTAACGTGTCATTCCCAATAATATACTCTCACTGACTTTTTTGAACCATGGCAGGTGTGTGTGTGTGTTCTCCAGCAGCCTCTCTGGGACTGAGCATTTTCCCTGCAGGTGTTTATACATAGTATGACTCTCTAGAGCTTGGTAATGAGATCAGGGACTCGCTGGTCCTCAGGGCTCGTCACGTCACCACAGTGCCTGATGGGGCCTCGTCTGGCACAACATAAGTCAATGAAAACAATCCAAAGCCACAGTGCACCAAGACATATACTTGTTTTCCCAAATGTTGAGTTTGATGGTTATGTTGGTTAGATCTTGTCAAGATCATTAAAGCTGATACTGCAGTGGTGTGGATGGCTGAAAAGTCCAAGGTATGTATGTAATTTGGGTAGGTGCATTTTTAACTTGTTGTCAAATTTAAATTTACATCTGCCTCTAAATCTGGAGCCTAGGCATAGAATCACTATAACATTATCCTAAATAAGTAAACAATAGAAAGAGCGCAGAAATGCCACCTCAACCTAAACTGGTGGAGCCAAATAAACCACAAACCCAAACCCACGCATCCATCCCTTTCAGAGAGTCCTCCTGAACTGTGGAGCAGAGTGTAGATGTGGGTGGCACAACTCTCCCAGGCCTGACATTGGAAACTGCCAAAGAGCACACTAGAGTTAGTTGTGGTTGGCCGGATGCACGGGATGCATGTAAGGCCAGGCCAACTATTGAGGCACAGGGTTTGGCAAGCCCAGACCATCACAGCCCAGCGTGGCCACACAGGCCAATTAAGACAGGCCTTCTCCTCTCCTTTAGTCTCCTCCCCTCGTCTGTGTCTCTCTCATCTTTACCTCTCTCTTTATCTCTCAATTTCTCTCTTGTACTCCCTCTCTCTTTCTCCCAATCCTCACAAAGCATGCTCACACATTCCTCTTTTCCCACTTTGCCTCTCTAATTGCTGTGGACTGAAAAGAGGGATGGAGAGAGGGGAATGAGATTGAGAGAAAGAGACAGAGAGAGGGAGAATCAGAGGGAAAGGGGGTCATACCACATAACCTCTATGGCCAGGACAAATTGTACTGGCCCCCTGGAATAGTCAAAAGTCCTGTGTGTGGTGTGTATGAGCTTGAGCATCAAGCTCTCTCTCATTAATTACACTGAAACGTAATCATTTGGCTAATTTCCACTAAAGAGCTTAATTTCATAATGTAAAATATAATTCAATCTACATCCTTTCATGGGCTCTGAGGTGGTTACAGCAGAGCCAGTGTATAAAGAGGGGATTGTGTTTCTTCAGTGCCCCACAAAACTATCTAATTGTTGATTCCTAATCAACCAGGAGCTGCGAGGAGGCTTTTCTAATTATGTAACCGTAGGTTCTGACATATTAACAATGAAGTGGAAGTTTTAGTGGATTTTGTACAAAGTAAAACTGTGTGAGGACAAGAGAAGAACGTCGTGGGTATTGCATTTTCTTCTTGATCAATTCGATGTTTATTTATGTTGTTTATGTGGCTTGAGTTGTCATAATTATAATTCATAATTCTATTTACAGATTTATGTAACGTATATCACAGTTTATAATGTGTAAAATGCAAGAACTAAATTCAAGGTATGATGATGATGGGACAAAAAAATAACTATTTGGGAACACAAAAACAACTGCACAGTGTTTGTCTTTGGTCTATGTCTGATTGTCTCCTAAAATGCTTGAGAAGGATGCATACAGCCCATTCACACACTAAACATGGAGGTCTCTGGATGCTGGAACACACCATCGAAGGTCAGAGATGGCAGAAACAGCAGAGCAATGTGGATGTGACAAGATGTGTGGGGTAGACTGTATTCTGGAGGGCCAGAACAAGGGAAATTAGGTGGTTAAGCCATACAAAATCATAACAAAGGGGAAGTGGTTTCCATTGTGGTCACTGGGTCATTGCACGACAATTTCTTCTTACTGGAAAACAAGGGGGTCACAGCTTTACACTGAAATATAATCTGTGTGTGGTGCAGAGACTGCCTGGGCTATACTTATTTACAGGGGTCAAATGTTACACTCTGTGGCCACTCAGTTTTAAGATTTAAAGCGATCCCAAAAAAAAAACAATTCGAACATCTGCCCACCCTGCCTACATGTTCCAACAGAGGTGACCTTTATCACTTTTGGCATTTCTGAAATATTCATGGAATTGTTAAAGGCAAAATGTAATTGAAGTTGTTGCAGGAAGAGTTAAGTGGGTGGCAGTAAATTTTTAAAGGCAGAACATTGCACTTAATTAAACAAGTCAGGTCAGCATCTTGTAACATTTAAGGTTTCTGAGTTTTTAACTTTAACATTATCCAGGTGTGTCCTTAATTCACTCTATCAGGGCATTCATCATTGTTGTCACTATGTTGAGGTCACCAGAGCACTACCTGGGACAACACACACCACACGTACACACACACAAACAAAGGCACTGCCTTCCTGCCATGATCCATTAGGCACATTAGAGGGAAGACAGTGAAGGGTGCAAAACTGTGGCAGATAAACGAATCTGCTGGATACAAACAGTTTATTGTTAATGACAAAGTATAAAGAATTAAAACTTTAAAACCAGCGGCAGACAATCAGTGATGCTGGCACTTGTTGTGGTGGTAAAGAAAGCTGCACAATAACCAGGGACACTCCCCTCTATGTTTGAACAACATATAATTACAGATCAGGATAGGAGCCCATTCTGAGGGGAAAATAGCAATCTCTCTTAATTACAAGGCAGGCCATGATCCATACCTATCCGTCACTTCAAATAACTCTGTTGGATGATTCTCTGTTGGAGTGGCTGGCAATATTATTTCTGTTCAGGTAGAAATAAACAACATAAGCAACGCTGAAAGGAACATCAGTTGAAAACAGAAATCTATAGATTTATGATGGCAAATTCAGGTGGCAGATTTCTGTTTACTACAAGGTTTTTGGATTTTTAAGGTGCTGAATCTCAAACCACAAAAAATTATAATCTTTGATTGTTTTAAAAGAAAAAAAGACGTGCCACGTGGAAGCAACCACCTCCACAAACTTGTGTTCTGCATGTTTTTCCATTTTTATAAACTATACACAGATCCCTGTAGATGTTATTATGTGCTTTTGAATGACAAGTGTTGAGTTGGACTGTATTTGCAACTGTTGAGCGAGTGCCAGCGTGTGTGTCCAGCTGTCATGCTCTCTCGCTCTCTCTCTCTCACATACACACACACACACATACACACACACACACACACACACACACACACACACACACACACACACACACACACAAAAAGGCTCCAGTCTCTAGTCTCCAGTGAACAGTGTCAGCCTACAGCCACGGGGAAGGTTCCGCTCTCTTTGGCCAGATGAGCATTCTAGTTATCTTCTCCACATAAACAAGATAAGCTCCATTTCGGTGGCCCTCGCCAGGGCCCAGGGGTTACAGAGTTCTTTCCTTCTATTGCACTCTGTCTCTTCCTTTTCTTGACCTTTTTCCTCCTTGTTTTTCTGCAACTTCTGTTCTGCACGATTTAGAAACTGGCATATTGCGCAAATTCTCTGGGCTCACAATGAAATGATCACCCGGTAATGAATTTACACAATTCCCTTGTCATTTCACTGTGAAAAATGTTCATGATTACATTTAAGTTGATTGTGAAAATAAATGCTTTTTCTAAGAATGACAGACATTTCAGATATTGTCATAGCCCACGCATCAACACATGCAAACACACACTCAGACAAAAACACGACAGAGGAGCGCAAATATTTGTGAGGAAATTGCTCGAGAAGGACATTGCAACTGTGCCATTTGGCTACCCCAAACCATTGTCTGTTGAGACTTGCCAGGGAAGCTGGCAGGAGTTGTTTTTGTCTGCTTTGCCATCCCTCAGCCCAAGACTGTCAATTTCATTCTCATGCTTCAGTAATACAGATGGGAAGATGTCCAGAAATGCCACAACTGAAAGACTATGTATATATGTGTGTGTTTGTGTGTGTGTGTGTGTGCACCTAAATATAATGGCAGTGCCACCAGTCTGGCACACAAGTGATGACAAAGTTTTCTCTGTGAAAACCCACGCATACACAAACATAAACAAACAGTCATACACAAACGTACATGAACGCACACATGCATACATTAACACACATTTGCACACATTTAAATACGCATTCGCACACACATGTGCACCTATACACACACACACACGCATTTGTGTTAAGGGAGCCCTGCTAATGATGGGTGGCAGTATGATGTTTGTGTGTGTTCCAACAGAATTGGCATTACTACTTGGGCCAAATCAGCAGCCAACAGCAGCAGGCTATTAACAAAACTGTTTCTTTGTTTGCTTTTTTCCCTGTTTTTTCTTGAGAGGCGCCAAGCAATTAATGGTCTGCCTATGGGAGACCAGTAAACTGTGCCACAGTGGAGAACATATGTACAATGATGCAAGGAAAAGAATAGATGATATTATGACTGGCCAGCATTCATCATTCGGATCTTTATTACGGAACAGATCAAAGAAAAGACCATGTTCTGAGGCCAGCTGACATCCAAAAGGGCTAGATGCACTTTTGACCATCCTAGCCAGTGTTACCAAGTTCTAAGCCTCCAAGCACGTAGAAGGATGAGAAAACGTGTGTGTGTGGTGGGAGGTAGGATTACCACGTTGAATGAATCCCCTTCAACACAGGATAGAAAAAGAGGAAAACTTGGAGCAGACAGTTTGTTACTTCTTTCTCAGCCAGGTCTTTCTAGATTCACAAGATTTTCATGAAGGTCAACCAAAATAAGAAAAAAAGAGCAGGAAAGGAGGGAGGAAAACTTGGTTCGTCCGTGACGTGGTAAAAGATATATAAACAACTTATTTTGAAGGGCTTTATCTACCGGTAAATTGTGCCACTTAGAGAAAACCGATATAGTATAGATATGAAGACCAGGAAGGAAATAAAAGGAAATATCATGAACATTTGCATAAATGTCTATAGTTACCCATCCGGGGCGGCTGTGGCTTTGTGGCAGAGTGGGTCGTCCACCAATCGGAAGGTCGGTGGTCCGATCCTAGCTTCCCCCAGCCCACGTGTCGAAGTGAGCAAGATACCGAAACCCAAATTGCTCCCGAGGCCTGTGCCTTCGGTGTGTGAGTGTTTGTGAATGGTTAGATTATGTTGTACTGATGGGCAGTTAGCTCCTGCCATCAGTGTATGAATGGGGTGAATGTCATATGTAGTGTGAAAGCACTTTGAGTAAGCGAAGACCAGAAAGGCGCTATACAAGTACAGTCCATTTACCATCCTATTAACCGCTTTTGTCAATTCTAAAATTTAAATTGAAAGAATTTTGATATTTTAGTGCTATTCTCAACCTGAACAAGTCTTTCCCAAGGCAGTGGTATTACCATCTTACCTAAATTAGTTTTTTGTTTGTTTGTTGTTGAAAGGTTACTCTGAATAAGAGTGTCCCCCATTTGAATATAAATATAAATATTATATGAACTATGCAAGTCAAGCTATGGTCTCAGAAAGAAATTCTTCTTAAATGGGCTGTAAAATCACAAATGTTCATTTAAATACAGACTACAAAATCACAGGTAAATAAAATGGTGTGTGTGTGTTTTTTACTTTTAGATTTAGATTGTGTGTGTGTGTGTGTGTGTGTGTATGTGTGCAATGTGGCGCATGCTTCTGTAGGAAGCCTGCCCTTTCTGGATCTGTCCATATTGCATCAGTGAGCGCTGAGGGTTAACAGCACGTGGCCAGAGACCTCAGTGAACAACAAACGGCTCAATATTTATACCTGCTACATCCATATGGTACAAAAATCACGCCAGCTATCATGTGGAGAAAAGTAAAGAGATAGTTTTGAGATAAGTGGGGCAAATGTGCAAAAAGGTGGAGCCTGATTAACGTTCAGCAAGATAATGCTAAATTAGAGGATATTGCCATATTGCTATTGAGCCACAAAAGTGACAGGAAGTGAGATAATGATTTATAGGTCTTTGGTGGTACTGAGTACACACGCTCATGTGTATATTAGATAAGTTTCACTGTTTTGACGCTGACAATGACAATCCGTGTTGAGCGCATGTGTGTATGTTATGTGTGCATACTTGTGAAAAACATTTCAGAATAAAAGAAAATACCAAATCAAACCATGTACTCTCAGCGTCATGTTAAAGCCTTATCTCCAAAATGTAAACTTTTCATCAACCAACAGTTTGGTTTGGTAACAGTGCATTTTCTAGATAATTCAACGGGCTTTTCAATAGCTTTATATGATTATAGAGCAGAAGAATCATCTGAAAACTCAAAAATATTGACTAAAAAGGAACAAACCTGATATTCAGTCGTTAGTAAGTCGAGTAAGAACTAACTACCCTATTTGTATGGGATGCACAGGGTTGCAAAAAAGCCTAAAGGAAGTCAGGTGACATAGTATAACGGCCGACATAAAGAGTGAGAAAGTCCACCTGTGGAGGTAGGGGTTGTGGGTCAAACGACACAAGACTTTCCCCCAGCAGACTGGGATTCATGTCCGGTGTGAAGCCATCAGTTAATGTTTAATTATTTAAAGTTTTAAGTAATGTTACGTTACAAGTCACATGACTTACAGCATGTGACTTTCTACTACCTAACCAAGTGGTTTTGTTGCCTAAACCGAACCAACAGATGACTTAGAAATAACATGAGTTACGTCACTAATGTCACATGACTTCCCACTACCTAACCAAGTAGTTTCTGAAGATGTCTCCTACAAATTCTAATGTACTATGTGCATCTGTATACAATGCCGAGGTGCGTGACAAAACGTCGGTATTTGTTGCCCTGGGAATGAGAACATGTTGGTGATTCTAATCCTATACGCGTGTGCTGCTCTGGGAAACCGTCTGGTTCTCTCTGGCTGTTAGCTTCGTAGCAGCTACTGTAGGGACAGTTTTATAACCCACAACCTTGCTAACGTTAATTACATTACATGCTATGTCGTTGTTCGCTCTGTGCCATGGTATTTGTCATGGTATTAGATTTCTCCAAAAATTGCCTACCCCGCCTTTAACACAGAACATCATCAGTAATTTCCTGTTACTCACTGAATGCAGATATTCTCTGTGGTTTTGAATGACCCATTGGGATGAGGTAACAGCAGTGGTTTCACCTTAACTAGACATTTTTGGGCAGGAAAATTAGCTGCAAATCCATGTTCGGCTAACTGTACATGTTTGGCTAATTCATATGTGCAGTGTGTGCTTGTTCCTAAATGCATACTTGTGCATGTGTGTGCATAACCATCAAAGTTTTTTTTGTGGTATTTGTATGTTAAGTGTGTTTGTGAGAAGTGGCTGTGACAGGTAACTAGGAATTATCCAGCGGCTTGCTCCCCAGACAGACTGTGTGCGTACGCAGTGTGCCAGGCCAGTAATTGTGGGCTCGGAGAGAGAGAGGCTATATGTTAGCCTTATTATTATCATTAAAGCGAGAGTTAGCTCGCTGTCTGAGACCAGGTCAAAGGAGATGTTGCTCCAGACAAACTGATGCTTACTGGCCTTCTGTTTGTCCCATGTGTGCTCAGTGAATCAAGTGCTGCCTAGTAGCAGTTACTGCCAGGCCATACAGCAAATAACAATTTGTCTTTATTTGACTACCATGCTGAAAAAAAACATTGAAAATAAAGGTTGTGCTGATAGTGTTGCATGTCTCTCTTATGCAGCAATGTGTGGTGTGTTAATTAAAAATGTCGGTTTATTAGCAATGTATGTTGGGCCACCTGCAGCCCCTTGGTCTGACAAACAATGAAAGCTGCTCAGATCCCAGAGCTGGGAGCCACCTGTGAGTTTCTGTGTGTGACAAACCTGTACCTGTGCATCAGCTCTGGCCTCTTTTAACACCTGTAAATGCCCTGACAGCTGTTCAGCTGTAACTCTATTGAGAAACAGGGAGATGGAGAGTAGGGTGCGTGTACCTAAAAGGTACATTTCTTAAATCTGTTCTCTTACTTAACCTTTATTTAACCAGGCAAGATGGCAGCATAAAAAGGTGCAGACAATATAATACAAAATCAGACAACTGATACACAAACAATACTAAAACAGATATTTACACAAAAATAAGGTTAAGAAGGCTTAGGCTAAGAAAAGACACAATTAAGCGCTTTATTTACCATAAAGTTTAAAATAATCTTGAATTCTGCCAAAGGTATCAGATTCCCCTATTTAAATTCCTTTTGCATATTATTTTGGGTGGCTGGAGCAGAAAACATGAAGGTTTTCTTTCTGATTACTGTCTGTATATTCTTTTTCCTGACAAAGATAAAATGAAAGAAAAGACGGGCAAATGAAGATCCTGAAAATATGTCAAACATCATCATCTCAAAACTGAAACTGAGAACATCCTGTGGTATTTCTTTGCTTTCATTTTTAATTCCAATAATTGCCTCTTCAAGAACAACCATTGTTTTCTTCAAAAATAAAGATATCATTCTTACTATTATGTATCTTTCACAAGTCAGGAGGGAGACAGAGTTCTCGCCACGGACTGGCAAACCAAACAAAAAAGGCAGCAAAACAGCCCTGGACAACAGACAAAGTTTTATCAATAAAGATGTTCTTTCTATGAAAATAATCACAGCGGCCAAACAAAACATGACATGGGATCCAGAGTTGTTGTCGGAGGTTTGCCAGCAAACACTCTTGAAGGAAACTGTGCAACAGAGGGGACAGGGATGATGCCACAGGACCTTTTCCCCTATATGTCCCCCTCCACCTGTCCCAGTCCACATTCCAGCAGTATGACCTGCTCATCTGTATAACCTGCAGGGAGGGTCCAGAGGGTCCGGAGGTCCTGGGCTTTCCAGCAGTCTGATAATAAGGGATGATATGTCTGCCAGCTCAGCTCGGCTCCCATGTGTCATCAGTGTGGGGTTTTTTTTGTGTGGGGGAAGGGTGAGGGGGACAACAGCAGAAAAACAGGGAGATTAAAGCACACAATAACACTTTTTTATCATTTACTATATCCACTCTGCGTGTGAAAATGAGCCTCGCAAGACCCAAAGACCCACAAAAACAACACTTTGGAGGAAAATAAAACCCAGGGGTCACTTTGTTTTTATAATTGTGCTTGTTCCCTTGTCTTCCCTTTTGTTTTACCAAAGTTTTAGGTACTTTATAGGTACAGTGGGAGCTTATAAATAGCAAAAAAGTTACAGTGTAGGAAAAGTATGGTGAAATGACAAAGGACTTATATCCAAAAACTTTGGAATTGGTCTTTAAGACTGGAATGCAAAGAATGTGGATCGCTTCAATTTATTAATAGCACATGGCAGAAGAAGCAGTAGTGTGTTGGACTGCGTGTTAGCGATGTTTGTGTGTTTTTGTGTATGTGTGTGTGTGTGTGCGTGCATGTTGAGCACACAACAGGTGCCAACCATAACAGAGGAGACGAGAAAAACATGGTGGGGTTAGCTCACAGCCGGGCTTCCCGCTAACACCGTGTCAAAACAAAAAATGGGACGGTGCGTAAGTTTGAGCGAGCCTGTGCGATTTAGTGACTATGTGTGAAGTTATGTGTGTGTTTGAAAGACAGTGTGCCTGAGAGGATGCACATGTGGGTGCGTGTATGTGTCGGTGTGCAGCTGTTCGTGTGCAAAGAGCGAAAACAGTACAGGGAAATGAATGAGGTATGTGTGATGGCTTGCTTCTCTGCTATGTTCATTAGGCTACAGCACATGTGAGTGTGTGTGTGTGTGTGTGCCAGAGTGTGTTTGGCTTGCTTTAACACAGATTCCTGGGAAACAGTAGGAGGTATGGAAAGCGTTCCCTGCACAGCTTTTGAGGTGTGATTGTCAACATTGTCAGTATAACATCACTGACAGTAACACATGAGACAGATGCTGACACTGTAGCGGATTACCCTACATTTGTTTGGCTCAATCGACAGATAGGTCGTATTTCACATTTGCTGTCTCAGTGGAGAGTGACATAAATTTTGGGCCTCGCATGTTTTGTGGTGAAAATATGTTATTCAGAAGAGGAGTGAGAGCCAGCGTGTCCTTTCAAAATGTCCTCAAAGTGGTGCAGGGGTGTGCTATAACACCATATACTGTAAGTACTGTGTGTGGGCCATTGTTTCCAATATTCAGGCAATATATGGTATATTAGCTGCTGCCTGTGTTCGCCTGGGTAACTCCAGAACATCCCATACAGCTGTTTGATCCAGACAGCTTTACATAAACTTATTTTCGACCTCTTCGTAAATCACTCCCATCCTATTGCCTGTTCTTTTACACGTTATCATTAAGTGATTGTTTTTCTCTGGTTTCCTGAGGTAATTGAGAAACATTCTCCGTACGCACTATATTCACCTTATTTTCAGCTGAAATACGGACACAGCCAGTTGACGTTTTTTGTGCGAGACTTTCGGTCAGGCACTTCTGATCATTGGCTATCTAACACAACAACTCTTTGGACCAATTAAACAGAGTAATTTGACTGATCGTGTGTGGCTACACATTTTGTCATATAACGCACGTCTCAATTAGACACTGGGTCTGGATTTTATGGAAGTCCTTTGCATGTACCAAAACCTCTTAAAGCTCACTGGGCTTTAAGAGGTTTTGTTTGACTTAGTCCAATCACGCATGCATACAAATAAATGTTTAAAATTTTGTCAGTATGGACATACTAATGTTACACAATTCAATCGTTGAGTTCATTTTACAGGAACCATAAGCACCAAAGTATAATTCATTAAAACTTACCGGCATGGTAAACAAGAGAAACGAAAAAAAATACGTCACATTCGAGTGGTCATGAAGTCAGATTTTGTGTCCATTCCTCGATTATTTATTCTATTTTAGTCCGTGAAGGTCCACATCCAAATAATCAAAAAGTTTTTTTCATAAAACCTAGTCAAAGTGGTGGATATAATCACGTAAAGTCCATTGCTCACTTGTCTGCTAACTTTGTTTGTCAATTGAAGACTGCTCTTTAACTGACAAACAATGTTTTCTGTTCTTCCTTCACCTTGTTGCCGGGTATGCTTGTTTTCATTAATTTGCTGGCTACAAAATAAATGTGTCCACACCTTTCTCTAATTGTAAATAAAGGTTGAAATAACTAGGGTAACCTTCGGCTTTCATCCTTTCTAATATAGGCCACCAGCATTTTGATATGGGGCGCTCTCGCTCTCTCTCTCTCTCTCTCTCTCTCATATATTATATGAGGCCATTTCTTCATGTCATCCTCCCACTCCTTAGTAGTTTGAGGGTGTGGCACCAACCTGCCATTTCAATTTATTTTTTATTTTTTGGAAGTACTCCCATGACATTGTTAAATAAAGCTAGTTAAGCCAACAGATGTGCGGTACAGAAACTGGGGGTTCGACCAACTGTTTACTTCCGCACTCGAAAATAAGGTGAATAGTTCAGGAGAGCAGGGAAACACTGTGGTAGAACAATGTATAAAACATAATTCGTAACAGAGTGAGATTTTACCCACAAGATTAAGTGAATGTAAATAAGATCCTAATGTGCTGTGACACATTTGGCAAGCCCTAATTTATGTGTTCTATATGTGTTACATATAGAAGAAAATAGTCAAGTCAACTGAAGTCAATTTTATTTATACAGCCCAGTATCTCAAATCACAATTTGGAAAAAACAGAAGAAACCTCAGGAAGAGCAACAGAGGAGGGATCCCTCTCCCAGGACATACAGACATGCAATAGAGGTTGTGTGTACAGAATAGATTCACAACAGAAAATCATAGTATTCATAATTATGATGACAAAATTAAGCTTGTAAAACATAAGTGAAGAGGATGGATCCAGGAGGAAAACTGAGAAGCTTCAGTTGTCATCCACCTCCTCCTCTCCACCATAGAGACCTGGAAGGAGGACAGGCCACACAAGGATGTACATGGACTCTAATTAATGTTAATAGATTGAATGAAACTCAGACATTCTCGCCGGAAGTAAAGTGATGACAGGTACAAGACCTGAAGTATGGCAGGCTATGCACTACTTAAAAGTTAAAGCAGAAAAAAAAAGTTTTCAGCTTAGATTTAAATGACTCAGCAGTCACACTGTCTGATGTCAGCAGGAAGATTATTCCAGAGAAAAGGGGCATGATAGCAAAAGGCCCTGCAGCCAGTTGACTTCTTTTTAATTCTGGGAACATAGAGCCCAGTATTCTGAGAGCAGAGAGCGTAGGATGGGACATAAGGTTTAATGTGATCAGAGAGATGAGAAGAAGCAAGCCCATTTACAGTTTTACAAGTCATCAGAAGCACCTTAAAGTCCAATCTGACTTGAATAGGGAGCCAATGAAAGGAAGCTAAAATTGGTGAAATATGGTCACATTTTCTGGTTTTGTTACGATCCTAGCTGCAGCATTCTGAACCCTTGCCAAGAGTTTCTGTTTCTTTCTAATTTGAACATCATCAACTGCCTTTAGGGCACATACAGCTTGGTATCATCGACAACAAAATTACGAAATCTAAACTTTTTTTATGAAATATGTTCACATTAGTAGTTTACAAAAACTACTAATATAAAGAACATTAAAAACTTAATAAAATAAATACATAAATACGTTCAGGAAGTTATATAACAAAAATACAGGTTACCTACTGTCATAAAAAATCTAGGAAATGTGTTATTGTGAATTTATTGAACTCAAAGTTAACAGTATCAGCAGTGAACTGCCTGTGTTGGTGTATCTTCCTGCTCATTACAGGCAGGAGGTGGGGTGGCCGTCACGACAAAAAAAACAACAAGGTATAAATTGTCATAAAGAATCTTTAGAGGGCATGTTATATGTTATCAATTATCTGCATTTGGAGGGTATCCTTCTCCTTTGCTGCTGTCAGAAATGGCAATAATGATCCTGAGGAGAGATAAAAAAATTATATAGTATGTGATACTTATTATAGTAGCATAATAATGAAGTCAATTCAAAATGCTTTTACACTATATAATTAGATTTCCTCAACTTTTAAATGTTCTCCTTGGACATAGCTTTCATTATTCATAGCTTTCATAGCATTTATTGCTTAGCTTGGACACATCTTTCATCAGTTAACTTACAGAAAAAGCTATTGTCTAAGAGTTAGCAGTTTTGTTTCCTCAACTGCTCATACCAAAGGTCTAACCTAGGAATGGCAGAGACAACTTTAATTTCGGTAACATTGCCTAGGGTTAAATGGTTGTGTGAAGTTTCAGTACAGTAGCTTATTCACTTTCTTTCAGCCTGCTAGATAGCAAGTTAGTTGAGTGCAGTACTCAACTTGGTCATGGCCAGCAGAGCTGGACCCTCACTTCAGGCTGGAGTCTCCAGCTCCGATAGTTAGGTTAACTAACTTAAAGAATAAACACACTATGTCTAATGACTGCTGAAGTTATACAAGGGTCTATCCCATATTTGGTTAACAAACACTAAGACTAAAGAACAGCATTCAGACAGTTATTTACTGTTATACTTAATCGTCAGCATCTGCTCCACTTACCACTGTCTTGCTTCCCATTTTTCCTCATCCTATTTTTTGTCTTTGTTTTTTTCACTTCCAGATTAATAACTCCTTCATTTTCCTTCATTGACTTCCATTTCAAACTTTGTGTATCATACACCGTTAGTTGGAAATAACATATGGGCCCTTCAGGGAGGTTTCCCAGTGAAATGTCATTGCAAAACGTTTATTAAAGGGGAAAGGGGTTGCGGTCACTGCAGTTGCCTAATTTCTGAGACATTGCCGTGGAATAAAGTTTGTCAGCCCTCGGGGGCCCCCATAGCAAGTTGCCTGGCTTGCCTGTGCACATGCTGCAGCTCTGGAGACAGGCAGTTTTGAAGCTAAAACCAGTTCAGACAATGTCTCAAGAGAGACAGTTTCAAAATTTGTAAGAACTGAGACTAGCGCGGAGAGTATAGCTACAGTATCAAAACAAAATCTGAGATTGTACTTAATTTTACTGATTAAACAAGAGAAATGTGCTATTTTTGCAGCAGTAAGAGAAAGCCCGTAGTTCAAAACACTCATGCCATGTGAGGTAGAAAACTTCAGTTTAGATTTTTGCCATTTACGCTCATCTCCTGCAGGCCTACTTAAGAACACGTTTCATCTGTAAACCAGGGTCTAGACCTCTTTGACCACCTATTTTTGGTAGAAAGAGGTGCAACTGAATCTAGAATGGTAGAAGGGCTGTGTTTAAGTCACTAGTACAATTTTCAACATGCTGTCGGGAAAGGAGCCAAAATTGCAGGCAATTGTTCATTAAAGGCCATTACAGTTGCACACTCGTCTTGTGTGCCAGATCATATAATAAACACCCTTTTTACAGCCTCAAAGCAAGGTCATCCCAACATCATTAAATGTATGGTCCTTGTTAGAGAGCCCATTATGTTGACGTTGTCAAAATTGTTGAAGTTGTTTTCCCTATATATGAGGATGTACATTTCCCAATGTACCCTTGGCTGTCCTTTTATGGCTGGGCTGAGCTGGCTGACCCCCAGCACAGTTTACTGGGAGTTTCACTTCTGCAGCGGTTCCCAGAAAGCTTTCCGACACAGACAGCAGTACAGCTGGCTGCCCTATAGCTGACATTTACAACAACCTCTCATCTGACAGTGATCCACAGCACATGCACTAGAGATGTATATCGCACCAGATGCAGCAGTGGAACTGTACAACAACAACCAGGACATCAATGATGAACTATGTCATGCTTAACAGGTGAATAGGTCAAACTGCCTGAAGGCCTGTGGGAGAATGTTTAATTTTGGTGCTTTGCTCTACTTTTAAGGCTGACAGTATACTCAAAACAAAATCAATTTTGAAATCGTTTCACATCTGAGACTGATGTCAAATGCGGTTTACTCACTGCAACTTGAGCTTTGTTTAATCTCATCCATGCTGGAGGAGCTTGCAAGTAGTAGGAGAAGATGCAACCTTTAAATTCCTCAGAATAAGATTTACATTTAAGTAAATATTATATTTTTTATATTTATTTATAAGTAAATATATATAATATAATATTATACTAAAAGTAGTATAACTGTAAGGAGGTGCATGGACTTCAACCATTCAGATCAAATTGTTGACCAGTTGCAGGTGAGGGTGTATTAGCAGAAGATAAATGATGCTGTGAGAACATTTTGACAAGTTCAGCCTGCAGCCAAAGCTATGCAGCTTCTTTTTTGTCATAACTGTGACGTTTGCCTGTGCAAACACAGCAAAATGTATTGCTGTTAGAGTTAACTTCCAACATGAGTATGATGTTTGCAGCATTCACTAAGACTTTTCAACCTTTAGGCAATGCTATTAATGGATTCTGAAAAATCCACATTATTCACACTTCAGTTTGTTAAAAAACCCTTACCTTAATTTGCATGAAAGAACTTGCTCTGCTTTATCTGATAGTGCTATATCAGTGTGTATGATTGGCGGAGAAGTTGTTGCTGGCAGCAAATTCTTTTTAACCAGCCCCAGCATATGAGTAAATACTTCAGCTGCTAAAGCTCTTTCCCTCCCCTGGCCAGCAGAAGATCAGTGATGTGTGGGTGTGTGCGTTTTGGGGAATAGTGTAAGGTGGGATTGCAAATAAAAGTCCTGACCCCGGGCTGTGGAATTCCAGGGTCGGTATTCGAGGAACATGCCGAGCCCTAAGAGCAGGCCAGCCCAAATCCCCCCACTGGGCAACTTTGGCCTTACACAACAAGTCTGCTACACACTAGCACACATGCACTCGCACACAATACACACACACTCACACACTCACACACACACACACACACACACACACACACACACACATACACACAATAAGCAGACAGTCCCCTACCCCCTTTCTTTTGTTGTTGTTTTTCTCTTCTCCCCCTCTCACAATGGAAAGGCATCTCAACTCGCTAAGAGGCCACACTGAGCGATGTGCTCAGTAGTGGAACAACAAACAGAATCTATACTGGCTACATTCTGCACCTACCTTGGACTTTAGTCCGCCAACCGATTCTTAGATACAAGGGCTAGATAAGACACAGGCATGCGTGCTCCAGTAGGAGTAGCAAAAACACACACAAACACTCCTTTTCTGTCAAACACAGTTGTTGATAAAGCCACTTGTAGGCTCCTTCAAACAGCATCATCCTCCCGTGACTTCAAGTCTGTTATTGAGGCCCAGTGGCATCGAGGCGCTCGGTGAGTCTCTGTCAATACAAAGCTCCTTTGAGCTTGAGCATTGTGTCCTCCCTGGCTTGTTCTCTATGATTAGTCAGCAATCTGTTATCATACAGGGCCCTGGCCTACTTCTGTGCAGGAATTTGACCTATGACATCAGTCTGCTGCAAAGAGGCCAAAATCTGTCCGGCATGGGCCTTATAAAGTCCAGGTGGAATGGTTTTGGGAAGATTTTGGCTGTTTTGAACCTCCTATGTAAGAGATCAGTGCCCTTTTAGTTGTTTCATTCATTAACACACACCAGCAAACCACACAGATGAAAAAACCTTGCCTGAAATTGTATTAAATGAGCACAAAAGTGAGTGAATGAATGAAAAGATGTTGTAACAAAGTTTTGACTAGAAACAGACACAAAAATGGTGTTGTGCTAAGTTTTTCTTATTTAACCATGACCAAAGGCTTTCCAACCCTCACCACAACCATAAACCTAAACCATACACCGAATAGTTTTTGTTTCTTAACCTTAACCTTAACCAAATCTTTGTGGGACTGCCTAAACCTCACATTAACCTTAACCATTAGGTAACCATTTATGTGATGAATACAAGATGTCAAATCTGCGCTGTGTCACATGATCTAATTTGTGGTGGAGAAAATTTTACGAGTTCTTGATGATGCGTGCACACACACACACACACGCACACACACACACACACACACACACGCACACACACACACACACACACACACACGCATGCATGCAGGGATGAAAAAGACAATGATGAAGGAGGGGTTAGAGGGAAGAAAACGTGAGAACAGAAATGGGGAAGAAAGACTCATTAATCCTCCCTTTGGTGGTGTTCTCAAGATGTATGATTCAACCCCCCCCAACCTGTCTACTTCTCTGTAAGGTGGTTTGATGTTTCATTCTTTATTATAGCACCTTTGCATCAATTACCCAACAAAAACATCCTTGAGAGGGAAGGGGATGGGGGAGTGCAGGAGGGGTTTCAATGAGGGAGTGTGGGAGACAACCTCCTTGTAGCGCATTCCAGGCTTTTGTCATCCCTGAGAATTTGTTCCTGTCAACGTCTTAAGCCAATAGATAACATGTCAGGGATGAGAGGAGCCTCAACCCCCCTGCCCCTACCCCAAGATGAGAGAAGAAAATTTATGAGGAAATGCCTTTTAAGTGAGACGTCTTCTTTAGTGATCAATGTTTGCCGGTGTATGTGCACAGCAGTGATCATTAAAACAGAGCGAGGAGACTCACTTGGTGGAGTCATGATCTAAAGCATTGGAAAGAAGAGAGGAGAGGAGAAGAAAGACTGAATAGACTTCTTGGGACCCCCCTAAAATAGTTTTCAAGAGAGCTGATAAAGTTAGGACGCTTCCAGGTTCTTACTCGTAGTGACATAAAAGATGTTTACAGATTTCTCACTAACATTAATGTTTTAGGGTATTATTTCATAGCTATTTGGCCTAATTTATGAGGTGCTCCACACATGAGCTCGATCCGTTTTATAGCCCTGTGTTACCCAATGTCTGCAAAGAGATGTGTGTGCCCTCTAGACAGTCAGCCCGGGGCCAGTAAACCTCTCTCTGTACAGGCAACCACAACCATTCTCTCTAAATTACATCACCTTTCCGACGCTCAGCTGCTGCTGGATTTGCCTCTTGTTTTGTTTCCTTTCTTGTACTTCTCTCTCTCCATCTCCTTTTTTCTTTCTAGATTTCTTATGTTAATTAGAATATATGAACTCCTTTTCATTTTTCGACGTACAACTTACGAATTACGTCGAAAGACCTAATGCAGTTTTGGAAGTCATAGCATATCTAGGCTGTCTAGAAATGTGATACTTTTCCTGCTTTGTAGTATTATTGAGTCCCAGTTTTCACCAGTGCAACCTGTGCCCAACATCATCCTCTCCTATTAAATTCCTTCTCCCTTTCATCCCTTTCCATCTCTGAGACCAACTTGGAAGGAAGTGACTGTGGGTCGGTGGTATGTTGTAGAGTAAACAGTGGCTAACGGAGGCCTGGACAAGGCTTATCAGGTCACGTCTGTCTGATTGACCCTCCACTCCCTCTTTGTTTAGACGTCCTGGCAGGCGGGTCACCACTCCACATCCTCCTCCGCCTCTGTTCCATTATTCCCACAATTTCATGTTGTAAAAGTGAAAGGCCATGTTTTACTTCTTTACTTGAAGAGCAAACAAGCAGCCGGAGGTGCTTTTGGGGAAACCAAATACTGCAATAAAGGGACTCAGGCTGCCACCTCAGACACTGCAGGTCATGATTCTTAGACAGGCATCTCTGATATGTGGCTCATTCTAAAGAAACAGTAGGAAAAGGTAAAGGCATGTTGCGGGCCGTTGACAAATATTTACAGCTCACTTGGACAACAGGAGGAATGCAGAAGAAAGTCTCTGCCTGAGGTTACTCACCCCCCACCTTCCTCTTTCCCCCTCTGTGTGTGGTACTGCTGTGTTCTTCAGCTGTTTCCCAGGTCTGTCCGAGGCCACTGTGGCCTGTCGGTCTGTCAGCTTAAAGCTTCGCTCTCCCAGTCTTCCTTAAATGCCACACGCTTTGTTTTCATTGAGGAGGGGTGCAGAATGTGTGTGATCTCTTGTCGGCCTCCTTCTCATCCATCTCTGCCAGAAGCCGAGGGGGCTGAGGGGGTAAAAGGGGGTTCAGGCAGGGGCAAGGGGCAGGGTCAAACAGGGGGAAGAGCAGGGTCAGAGGTTAAGCTAGGTTACCCCCAGCCTTTGCAATAGAGCGGTGAGGACCTGAAGAGAGGCCTACCAGACTCACATACAAACACACTTCTCTGCCCACCAGTAATAAAGCCTTCCACTGACATTTCGCTCATGTCTGCAAGACGGCCGTTATTCATGCAGAGTGTGGCCTGTTATTGAGTGCAGATGTGGGGCTGTAATGAGCAGTGGCTCTGGCACTGACTACCAAGTGATGAACACAGGGGCTGTGCTGTACCCAGACATGGAAGAAGAGAGAAAGAGATGGATGAAGAGATTGAAATGGATGAGTCGAATGAGACGATACTTTTGTTTAGGGACTTGGGAAGATGAGGCGTTTTTTCACAGGTGCAGATCATGTTGTTCACAGTCACCTGATCTCTCAGTGGAGCTGTGTAACTGCATCTTCTACTGTAATACCTGTGAGTTGGGTGCCCTGGTGGCCTAAAGGTTAGGGTGCTGAACATTAACTGCAATGTCCCCAGTTTGCATCCAGCCAAGGACCTTTGTTACATGTAGATACATAAAAGGTTCTGTAGCATGGACAATCTTTATATGGAAATGAATGGCATCCGAAATGTGTAAACACCTTTCCCCTCTTTTGGATTTGTATTGGGTGATAGTCAGCAATATAAAATACTTTTAAAAAAGCATCATTGCTGTCAGTGAAAGTTAGATCAACAGAATGGATAAACGAGAGAGAAGAGTAGGACTGTGGGAATAAGTATAAAAGAAAGACAGAGAAAGCAAAACCAAAAGGATAAAGTAATCAACCCTTTGAGAGTGTGTGGTGACTATGTACTCTTATTCTCTGGACTGGGGTAGTCCACACCACAGTGGTCATCTCCTGTTGGATCCTTTCCAGGTCTTACCCAATCCGCTGGTATCAAGTTGTAGGGTTCAAAGAGCACTTCAAACGACAAGGATAAAAAAAACCTCTTTCTCGAGTGATGGTCAGTTAGTATAACTTGAACAGAAAATCACCTTAATTTACTGGACACACGAGACATTACTTTTTTTTCCAAAGTGAAGATAAACTCTTTTTTTACTTGCAAGTGCACTTTTACACAACTGTGAGCTCAGCAAAGCTAAGCTCTTGCAGAATTTCCTCAGGAGAGTGAAACTATTGAGTAACTATTGAGTGGCCATCTGAAAGTGTTTTCACTTCCCTGAAAGCCGGTGGTGGACGCACTGGTGCAAGTGATGAAACTAAAGCTAGCATGCATCATCCAGTCATTCATCATGTGAGAGAACCAAATTGTTGCACTTCTATTGCTGCCATTGTATGAAGATTTTTTCTTTTACAAAATCTGATACAATCTGTAAAATCAATTTTTTCTCTCATTTAGAAAATAAGGAAACTCAGGCAAACCAGCAGAATGCCTGAATGAAGGCAAATAAAAACAGCTTGGGGCACAAACCTTGACTTGTAGTGCTTAAACAAACCATCAAAAGGACAGGCCGGGGTTCAGAACAAATATCCTATCTCAATTCTTATCTTTTTAAACTGTCTCACTGACTGTCTGGGATAAAGTGAACATTACTCTCCCTGGCGCCAAGACACACACACACTAACTGTGAAGGCCAACATACAACATTGGACTGAGGTTATGGAAGATTCTATATAATTACATATATTTTGATGTATAAAATGTTGTAATCATATGAGAAAGATTTTGAAGTTGAACGGACCACCACCAGTTTGCCTCTTGTATTTACAGCATAATTTCTTCCAGCAGATTGAGGGCCTCATTTCATTTCATTTAATCACCTATTATGATATTAGTGATGATGATAAGAGGAAGAGGGAGGCTCCAGTAGCAGAACATCCAATAACAGACTGTGCACTTGTCTGAGCCTCTGTCCATGGTCCTGAACCACTCAGCTACACCCATAGACCTAGAGCACGTAGAACAGCCTGACCAGACATTTTATCAACAGGCTACCAAAAAAGAGATTAAGTCCAAGAACGAAACAGGCAGCAAACTCATAAAATTGATATTTGTTAAATGGCTTTCTTTTTTGCAAGTCTTTCAGATGTTACAGAAATCATGTCTGAAACACAGAATTACCAGATAATACTGCTGTATAAAAATGTGTAGCTTATTTACGTGTGACACTTTAAAGTGAGAAAGAAATATTTGCAGAGACATGGCTACTGTACCCGAGAGCAGCCTTCAGTGCAAAGATGCACAGATTCACTTCAAATCTCATGAAAAATTTAAAAGCTATTAAAAGTTTAAAAGTTTAAAAGTATAACGTAAACAGAGCAAGCTATCTGCTAGACAACTTCCCACTGTCTTCTGTCCTTTTCCCTTGCCTGAGCATGCCATCCTTCTTTGTTTTCACCTTCTCTTGCTCTCTCCTGAGATGTCAAGGCCGTAAGTGTGCCGGGAAGAACAGAGCACTCATCTCAAATGGTGTCCACTCACATAATGCATGAGGAGATGTCCTCAGTAAACACCACAACAGGAAGTGCTTGAATCTACGAAACATCCTGCTTTATGAAAGTTAAATGACGTGCTGTAAATAAGTGGTCTTGCTGGCTACTTTCTGTGTGTGTGTGTGTGTGTGTGTGTGTGTGTGTGTCTGTGTGTGTGTGACTAATACAAATATGAGTTACCACGGTACAGACTAATAGCCAAGACGTTAACCTAAATCTATTAAATAGATACATTTTTCACAGTTTGTGCAAACGCTAACAGGGTGCCTGTGACTCGCTGCAGATTTGCCTATGTGTCTTACTCACCTCAAGCCACAGACCGTAAACCCAGAGAGAAACTGCTGTGAGCTCCTGACCTTCGACCCTAATAATGTCAACCTCACTCAAACTCACTCCTCATGTTGAACACACCGCACACTCGTACACACTCAGTCATCTTTGTTCAACTTTATGAATAGAACATTTCAGTCAGGAGCGAATAATTAAAAGAAGAAACACATTTGAGTTTAAAAGTTCAAGAGATACTGTATGTTGGAGTTTTTGACTACAAGACCCTATTGAGACTGTCCTCCCAAGTAAAAAGCATCAGCACTGTTCATTTCAGCAAATGCCCAAAAGCGATATATGTTTGTGTTCAATTGACAAAACCTTCTAGCGTCGTGTAGGAATTATGACTCTTGCCCGTCAGGAGCAAAGGAGGAAGTAGAGTTTAGTTATAAGACCACAAAGTCCACAGAGAACGGGGGTCGGGGTGGATGGACTGGTCAATAAACTGTTGGACCTTATCTGTATTTTCTGGTTTCCTACTGACAGTTGTTTATTTTTAACCATGGCCACAGTCATTCCCTAACCGTAAGTGGTTACTGTTGTAACAATGACGATGAAGGTCTCCTAACCTTGACAAAGTAGTAATTTCAACTCAAGCCATGACCTTTCCCTAACCAAGATGTTTGTGTGCTTAAACCTAACCAAGCCATAGCCATAACAGTGTAAAATCAGAAAACTTTTTTTATTTTTGGAACAGCTGTTCATCCTGTCAATAGTGGATTCAAATCCAAAAACACTTCTATGTATTGTTCTAGAGAGCATGGACCAACAATATATTTTGTCATTTAATTTGGAGGCAGATCGTGACATTACTATATTTTACAGAAGTAGTCACGCCATGAGGCGTACAGGAATAATCACCAGATGGAGTCTAGACACTGGAGGTGGAGAAGGAGTGACAGACAAGCAAAGTGGAGCAGGATTCCTGATGAGCTCACTGGAAGGATACATTTGACAGCCCAGCCTCAACTGACTGTTCACTAAGCCCTTTCTCCTAACAGTGATTGTCCAATCATAGCTTAGCAACCATAGCTATGTACAGCAGGCCGGCCAAGCATTAGATTTCTCCTCATGCCAAAGTGGGGTGCATGGGGCTCTAATAACAGTGATTCTCTGTATTTAAAGAGTTACAAAACCAAAAAAACAAGACCAAAAGTGTAAGAAATTGATTAAACAGTAAATTTATCTTCTCTAACATAAGCTGCAAACATTAGCTTGCCCGACTAACAAGCTTATTACTTCGAGTAGCCAAGATGCTAGTATATCATGTTGGTAGCCATCATGTGTATATTTAAGACTTTTACCAGCTTCTCCAAACAAATTAGCTGGAAACATTAAAAAGTCAGCCAGAGATAGAGCTTGAGTTTTAGCACTGGCTTATGCTTGAAAAAATCTGGTATCAACATTCATCATTTCAGATGACAAAATCCATGGTCACTGGTTAAAAAATGACAAGCTTGCTTTTTTCCACTTGTGAGTGAATTTGCAGACCTATTATTATAGGTCATATTTATATTGTAACAGATATAAAGTGGGGTGTGGCTTAGCGAAGAATCAATTATCAAATTTTTTACTTGTTCTGGCATTCCAAAAATCAATTAAAAAAACCTTACGTTTAGTCTGTAAAACCGTTCTTCTGATCCTCCAGTCTATTTCAGATAATCAACATCCACTGTGTGATGATGTGTAGTGTAGATACAGTATTTTTGGAAGGCAGGAAGCCACTAAAATGTAATGTTAAGTGTCTTATCGCCACAATCCTTCATCATTATATGTCTCTACCTTCCCCTTGCTCCTTCAGTGTCCGTCTATGTTGCTTGATCTTTTCTCTATATGACTATTTTACAAACACATTTATGCACATGCACAGCCACACACTTTTACACACTAGATGAAACATGAAGCATGTAGTATGCTAGGAATCTATTCTGTACTTACGACATCTATTGCATGCCTGTCCGTCCTGGGAGAGGGATCCCTCCTCTGTTGCTCTTCCTGAGGTTTCTATAATTTTTTTCCCTGTCAAAGGGTTTTTTTGGGTAGTTTTTCCTTATTCGAATCAAGGGTCTATGGACAGAGGGTGTCGTATGTTGTACAGATTGTAAAGCCCCTTGAGGCAAATGTGATTTGTGATATTGGGCTATATAAATAAAATTTAATTGAATTGAATAGTAGACTTTTTAGAAGCTTTGTGTTTAGGCTCACTTGGCTCAGTGTGCTCTCAGCTCAGATGGAGGCACACACTGTGCACACACATTTCTCAGAACAACCAAACACTTCCTCTAAACCTGAACTATTCAGAGGCATCACTGAATTCAGCAAGTTTTTTGGTCCTTCAAGAACAGCATTATGCGGGATGCAAGTGCTCAGCGTTAACTCTTCCAATATCATAAGCTTCAACTTGCTGTAGCCAGTCACTGATTAACCGGAATCTTGATAAGATCTGTTGGCCGAGCTGATGAGGCCTCTCGTGTCAAACACGAGGGGAGATCAATGACTCTCGCGCAGTATTATGAAACGCCAATGCTTCAGCAGCAACCTGTCTTTTCGCAGAAGTGAAAGGTTGATTGATTGGTACTGTTCTCTCTGTGTGAGGTGTGCTACCTGACCATTGGTCCCCCTTTCTAAGCTTGAAACCTTTACCAGAATATGAATGATACCTAGTATCATGGAAATTCTGCAAATTCAGGGGATGCATATTGCACTCTCTAAGAAAAAAGAGAGGTGCTGTGTATATTGGACAAAGGGGGCGTTAACTGACCAAGTTTATACATTTCACTTCATAATTTAAAAGACTGAGGCTGATGGGATGCAAGCTGAAAGCGTAGATGGTAGACGCAAAGTCAGTTATAGATTGGAACAATTCCAGTTTTATATGTTTGCCGTTAGCCAAACGTTTGTTTAAAAAGCACCAAAAAAATAAAAAAACCAACCAAAAAAACCCACATTTTGCATAGTTTGTACATACTAGGTTTATTCATCATGATATCAATGGTGTGTGGTCCATGTGGTTGCAAGAGTACTGTATAATCTTTATACTAAAACATCACCACAGTAACACCTTTTGAAATGAATGGGAAGAGTTGTTTACATTTTTTCATTTTGTCTTAAAACAATACCCATATGTACACAGAAAGAGTTATTGGTTGCTGTAATTCTTTCTTAAAAGGCCCTTTCCTAATATGATTTCATCTAAAACATGGGCAGGATGGCCAGTAAGGACATTAGGAACAATTACAGCAACCAGTAACTCTTCCTGTGTACATATGGACATGTGGGTATTAAGACAGACACAGAAAAATAACTATAAATAGCAACATTACAATTTAGATTCTCTGGAGGCAACCACAAATAAATAATTAAACCAAACCAATCCTTTGTGAAACCCATTTATAATTTAATAAAACATCTTAAGCATGTCTAACTAGTTTATACTTGATAAATGTTGCACCATTTAATTTCCATACCTATTACTCAGCAGCTTTCTTTGGCCCTATGCTAAAACACGAAGTAGATCTGCCCCTGCAGCTCATGACAGACGTTTGCATATCTGTGTCCAAGCCTCAGGTTGACACCAGAAGCCTGGGCGTTATTCCTGGGAACAGGACGTGTGACAGGTCAGTCCGGCATAGGAAACTCAGACACCGTGATGTTGTCTGTGGGGCTGATGATTAACAGACAACCAACCAGAAGAGGGTGAAGCCAAACTCCACCCTGACTACAATTGGTGCAGAGAGTGGACGACGTGGTCAAAAACTCCATGAACCTGCTCTGCCAACATCCAAACACTCACACTCCACTGTTTAACTTTCCCTTCATACGGGCACAGACTTTGATCTTTGATCAGATCTTTGAAAGCCTTCATTCATAAATTCAATAGTTCATTGACAAACAGAATAAAGATCTTATGAAGTAAGGTCTTTGTTATCAATGTTTTTCATGCAATTTCTTTCAAAAATCACTTTGAGATACTTGAAAAATAGATTTGACAAAATTTGATGACAAAGTGTCCCAAAACAAAAGCACAAAGCTGTTCATTTAGACAACAATTTTTAATAACAGTTACATTCTGTGCAAGTTTAATAATGATTTAAAAGTCAACATCACTGCTGATTTGACAGTAAGCTCAAGTTATATGTAGTGCCTAAGCTTTTGATCAAAAACGTCAGTGGAATAAATAAGTTTAAAGGATTGGAAAAACGTATACTGCAACTTACCATTCAGATTTCACCCCTCATCTTTTACTACAAACCACGAAGTTCAGAAAGTCTTACAAGTGCACTGGATAAAAAACAAATCTCGAACAATGTTGATCAGTCATAACGATGTTTCAAACAGAAACATCTTAGGACCAATCTGTGTTAATTAAGTGAGTACAAGTGATTGAACTCACTTTATTATAGGGCGGTGTGTCGGACTTTGAGTTTTTTACACACCCTCAATCTTTAAACTCATTCATAAGTTTGACGCTCCTCTACATTCACTTCCACCTGCCTCTTTCGCTCTGTTTTCCTGCTCTATGTCTAACACACTTTGATGCACACACAAATGTATCCTTATGCACATCAGACAAAAACACCTAAAATACCTGCACCCAAGCACAGGACACACTCACATACATGCCCAAGCACACTACTGATGTACGCACATTTCCACTGCAGTCACTTTCATGTGAATTACACTTCCAGACAGGGAGCAAAAAACTTTGCTTAGCACAGACTGCCCTTGAGCAGATAACGCTGTTTGATTTGCTAGATTTTGGACTTTAGGTTCAGAGATGGCCTGGGAAAGAAATGTTCAGAAATCACGTGGATCAACAGACTAACTTCATCATGATGTCACGTTTTTTTAAAAACAGCTGGTGTTAAAGTAAATTTTGTCATTTCAGTTTATTATAGAGGTTAGAGCTGCTGATCCCTGTAGCAAATCAAATTAATTTCAAAGTGATTTCACAACCATATGATGGGAAGTTATTTGGAAATGTTAAATCTTAAATCAGATCATAGTGTCTATGTGTTTCAGGGAGCATTCAAAGAAGTAAAATTTCTCTAACATAAAAATAATTATCGACAGATCTCAACAGGAGGAACAGGGAAATAGTCAAAGGTTCACCTGTAGTTTTGTGGTATTCACAGGCCATCGATGCCCTCATTCTTTTACAGAGTGTATTACAACAACATTGAAAGATGAAGTCATCCTTTTCCCCAATAAGACTTGAGGACATTTTTTCAGTGAAAGGATCATGATATCATGATGTCACGCAGGATATGACCTCAAACGGCTCAGATGACATAATTGCTCTCACCTGCACAATGCCCAGACATTCCTGAGGCTGGTCTGCTTTGAGGCAATGATAATCATCCTCGCCATCATTCTAACAAAAACATGCCACACTAAGAGGTTTTTGTAAGCATGTGAGAGTGGATTTCATCTTACTATGAAATGTGACAGAATATCCTACCACCAGGGCTGATGTTTCAACACTGCTGCCAATGGCTTTCCATGCAGACTGTGTCTTCTTTGGCTGCCTCTGGGGATTTTGTCTGGGTCATAGTGACCTGAATTCTTGTGGGAGTTGTACAAGCAGCAGCAGTAAAAGTAATAGGTTTACTTGTAACAGCAGTCAGCCGTAACAGACTGTAATGACACTATTTTCTGTGTCAGAGTGGGACATTAGAAATTCATTAACCACATTCCTGTTGATGCATAGTGAGAGACTTCTGGAGAAATTACTCCTTGATTTCAAAGGCCACATTGGTATGCTGCCATCTGCAGTCGTCTACATGGGACAGAGCTCTCTCTCTCTCTCTCTCTCTCTATGCAGGGTGTGTTCATGTGCATTTGTAAACTGCAAATACATGATCTTGTCTTCCTGCACTCATAATGCCATACCATTCCCTTTAAGCTGGATCCTGACTGGTCTGTGCCTCTTACTTTATCTGTGCTGTACAGTGCCACAGTTACATTTAAAAAAATCAGACTTTTTAAACTGTGCTCTTGCTACAAATTGTGTCATGTGAAGGGCGAATGAATGATTTAGCTGGTCATGACCAAATGTTTTGCCAAAGCAAGTAATCATACCAAATGTATCTGGACTGGCCAGGTCATTATTCTATTTTTTCTTTCTTTTTTTGATATTCTGTATTACTGTGCTAGAGTCGGCTAAAGTAGTGTTGTGGGAATAAATACAGGCTGGACAAATCAGGGCACCATAAATTGAAAAAAGTAGAAAATGGTTGTGTGCTTTTTGTATGGTTGGATATTCAGATCCTTTATTTAAAGGAAGAGTGTGTAACATTTAAGAGGAGCTATTGGCAGAAATGGAAAATAATATTTGTAAGTTTGTTTTCATTAGTGCATAATCGCCTGAAAATAAGAATTGTTGTGTTTTCATTATCTTAGAATAAGTCCTTTATATCTACAGAGGGAGTGGGTCTCCTTCAAGGTAGGTTGCCATGTTTCTACAGTAGCCCAGAACAGACAAACCAATTACTGGTTCTAGATGGGGCATTTCACGTTTTTAGCGGATTTCACAGCCACCAAAATTTCTCCTACAGGCTTGGAAGGGAAGGGTGAGGTGAGCGGTAGTCAAATGGTTGCAAACTGCAATTTCACTACTAGATGCCATTAAATCCCCCACACTGCTCCTCAAAATAAAAGTACAAATACCATAGTCTAAAAATACAAGTAAAAGTCCTCCATTTGAAATGTTACTTTAAAGTTCGAAAATATTATAGTATTATATTAGGTATAGTAAAGTATTAATTGTGCAGAAACACTCCTTTCAGAGTGTAATATAATACCTGGTATTATTGGATAATATTAATTTATGTTGTAATGTGTCACTGTGTAGCCAAATGTAGGTACTTAATACACTAATGGGTTGTTTAATAGTAAAGTTCCTCATATGATTTACATGTAAAATCTGAAAAGTAATTAATACCTAAAGCTGTCAAACAAAGCTAGTGGAGTAAAACGTTCAATATTTCAAATCTGAAATGTACTAATGTACTTACATTCCACCATGGAAGTTGTTTTTGCTTGTCCCAGCTGGTTTATTAAGTATTAAGTATTGTCACGCTTATAGAAATCCACTTTTAAAAGCCACTACAGTGAAAACCTCAAAAATGTACTTGATTCAACACTGTGAGAACTTTCAGTCATGTTTTTCTTCTTAAAGAAATCTCTTATAAAATACCAAGAGCTGTTAAATGCATGCTGTGATCTTTGACCCCAAAAGAGTAAACAGTAAACATTTACAACATTTATTTTAATAACTCTTCTACATGCAAATGTAATGTTAGAACCAGTCAACTGTCATACCATTTGGATGTTTTGCAGCTATTTTGCTTAATGAGAATATGCTGTTGAGAAGCATTCTGTCACTAGTGAATGGTCAATGGTGAATAGTGAATGTTGAGTAGCGAGCCGTTGTCCAGTCCGATTGCCCACAGGCCACAGTTTGGAATGCCTCTGTAATAGGTCAATATAACGATTCACAGCGAGCTCTGCCTTTCTGATGAACAAGATGAAATGAATTCAGCCCTTATAAGGACCAGTTTTCCTAAAATATTCTGAGGGCAAAACTCTTTCCCCTTCTCAGTTGCAGGCTTGAGAGAGCCCGAACAGTAAAAAAACCCAAAACACCCTGCTACGCCAACATGCCCTGGAACAATGAGCACAAACACACCCAGGAGTGGTCACGCATGCCTCCTCATGGCTGCCACGAAGGTCAAGTGTCGGTTACATGGACCTGGGCACCTCAATGATAATGTTACCACAGTTACTCTGACCTTATAAGTCCAATATATTCTTAGGTCAGGGCAGACACCCACAAAAAGTGAAGCAGCATTCATTGAGTGAGAAAATGCTGGGTTTTGTTAGTTGTTTTCCCCTCACAACTCTATTTCAGAGGTGTAGTGTGAGCCATCATTTCTGTTGATGATATTTTACTCACCAGAGAAACTGCTGAGATATGGGTTGGCCCAACTGAAAACTGTTGAGCACGACCAAGTTAACAGGACATTGTAAACATGGACAATAAGGCAGGTTTAAACAAGTCCTATTCAGCCAAATTATCCAAAACATGGACTGAAAGTGAAAACAAAGGTGAACAAAGCAGAAAATCTTATCATCAGCTGCAGTTTGTGCATACAACTACAGCAAGTAAGATGGATCAAAGTTTAACTAGAGTAGTTTTTCAAGATCAAATAGACTTTTAGAAAAACATTTATGTTTACCCACTTACAAATAAGTAGTAACATAACATACATACTTGTTTAAAACCTGTCTGTTTGTGTTTGTAATTAGCTGCCAGATGATAACTGAAATGTTTCAAGCACTGAGAATGTCTTTTTTCACAGCTAACATTAAATAGATAAAAAATAAAACAGAGGTTGTAAAAAAAAGAATATAAACATGACTTTTTCCAGTCTGAAAATAAATACAATGTTATTCACTATAAACAACGCCTTGATTTTACAAAAAGCAATTTGATTCATTGTTAATGAAAAAAATATTGATTAATAGAGCTTTAATATCTGTGAAGTCCAAATAAATCCACAATAATGCAAAGGACAGAAAATTACAATTTTACAACAGTCTATAGCTCAGTCGACACAAGTGTCAGGAGTAGATGTGTCTAAGCATGTGTCCTTTCATCCACGTAATGGGATGATGGTGAACTGGAGAGAGAGCACTCAGATGTTTTTATGGGGCTTGCAGCATTAGCATACTAAAGCCCATTTGCAGATGGAACAACTAAATTCAGCTGTGCACAAGTATTTCCTGTATGTCTCTATGAATAAAATCGTCCACCACATTACCATTGCAGTAGACTTGCAAGCAGTGGAATTCTGGCCACATAAAGTTACCAATATAGAGCTGAGGATCGCTCTCATCCTTGTTTGATGGAGAAAAATAACATGAACCATTGGCCACAATGCCACAGCAGACAGGCTACTGTAGGCTGCGTATGTCAGTCTTCATTTTACAGTAGCACAACTAGAACCTTTACTATCACTCAATCTGGCTGTGATCATGAACGCCACAGGTCATATACGTTGAAAACTACCTGCATTGTAAAAATATCCCTCAAACTGAATTAAACATTCCTCACGATTTCTTCCTCCCTAATAGAAACCTATTAGAAATGGCAAAATCTTTTGTCAAAGAGCCACACACTGTATTAGTACTTAAAGTCAAGTGTTGGATGATGGCAACAAGTTGGTGACCTAACATGATGACATCATCTTATTTTGACAGTTGCCCCATTTAATGTGGAAACGATTAAAGAGGAAGACAAAGAGGGATTTCACCCATTACCCATTAAAGTTAACCACCAAATTACATGGGATTTTATAGGCCATAAATAAGAAAATGCTGCTGGATTTTGCCCTCCTCTACCCACTGTTGAACCTCCCCTGTGAGTGTGTGTGTGTAGGCTGCCAAGCTCAGGGGGAGAGACTTCGCCACGGGACTCATCTGACTCGCTGCAGTAGACACCCGGCACACAGCGCACCAGCATACAGTTCGCACAGTTAGTAGAAGCTTGGACAAGGGTTAAAACAAACACACACATAGGACACACTTTCTCATTCACTTTCAACATATTGAACTAAATTCAAGCCTCTCAAATTACAGTCCTTTCTTAGCCAGCCACCCCTGGCAGGGATCATGTTAACAGTGCCGACTGTTGAATGCTGTAATTCCTGGAAAGCGATGGGCAAGCTTTTTACAGTTTATTATCTCACGCAGCTCCCTCTCATCCATCCATGCAGCCATCACAGCAAAGGATCTCTCAGCACTTTCACCATTGCGCCACTCATTCTCTGGGCCATTTGGTTGTGATTTACTACCAAAGAAGTTTACAGCAAATTGTTCCTTCCTCTCCTTTTTTCTTCATCTCTTCTTCCCCTGTATTCCCTTCCCATTCTGATCTGTATTATGGCATTTCATTGTGTTTTGTTTGTTTCCTCGTGACTCCTTTCATCTCCCAGTCTGTCTGGCCTCATATCATTTTTAAAGTGGACCCAAATGCTTTCCCTGGCACTTGCCAGCATGCGCTTCCAGTAAGTCTGAGACATAAATCGAATATTTGAAAAAAGACAAATAAATACAAGTGTAAATAGCCTTTTGGAAATGGCCTTAGCAACTTCTGTGTATAATTAGGCTGTCGTCTGTAAGTGTGCGCATATGTGTCCATTTGTGTGTATGCCTGTAAGTCTGTGTGTGTGTGTAAGAGAGAGAGGGGAAGAGAGAAGAATAAGATGCAAGATATTAGCAATTGTGTTTGTGTGTCTCCATTAGTGTGTGAGTGACTAAATGCCCTTTTTAACCAATGTGTGAAATGTTCATAGTGACGGCCCCCAACCACCCAACGCCCCCACACCTCCAGCAACAGCAACATTTGACCAACGAAAACACCACTATGGGTTGGAATTTATCTTATGGCTTAACGTCTCACTGATTCACTGCTGTCTGGCTGTGAGTCCAAATTAGCTTCCAGGAACACAAGAGAACAAGGGATAGAAAAAGAGAGAAAGAATGACATAGTTGGCATTGTGGAAGATGATTCACAGAAACCAATACATGTCTGGCATCTGTGAATGTCATAATCATGATGAGATGATGGGGCAACCCCTTTGTTTTTCCTTCTGTTGTTTGTTTGTGTGCACAGATGTGTGTGTGTGTGTGTGTATGTGTGAGTCGATCATACACCAGAGTGCGTTTTATGCCAGTGTCGCCAGTGAGTTGGCGTATTTGCCATGTTTATGTGTGGGTATTGTGTCTGGACTGAGTGGTCATTGTATTCCAGACATGTGGTATATTCAGTGCTGAGTGATTCACTCCTACCAGCATCTGTTGTCTACCTCTGCAGTCTCTGAGAGGTCTGATTAACACCACACAACTGACCCACCCGGAACTGACCGGACCTGACCGGATCTGACCACACCTCTAGAAATAAACCAGAGACAACAGGATGGAAACAAGACAGAAGAAGCAGTCACCCCTGCCTCAAATAACACACATCACAACACAGGCAAAAATGTTTTTTCACTGGTGTGACTTCTGGAAAGAATCATTTTACTGACCTTAAAAGTGTACCAACAATTTTTTTTAATTTTCATGGCAGGTCTCCAGGGTCTCATCGTTATGAACTTCAGTTAACTGAAGTGGAGACAGACACACAGGCAGCACTCAGAGGAAGAAGAGTCATTACACTCATCTCAATCAAGAGACCAGGCATTTAGGCAGTATTTAACTTTTTGAAGCTACTGTTTATTTGCTGTTCTTTTTCAATAAGAACCCCCCCCCGTTATTTCCTCAGCAATTTTCTGTTTGGTAATTGGAGATAAATTCTGCATTGTGCAATCCTAAGATTCGATTTTTGGTATGGCAGCTGCATTGCCAACTTTAACTTCCCAGAATGCCACTCCCAAAGCAAAGGGAAAACAAGCTTTCCCTATTTTCAAACTGTAATCGTCATTTTACTGGAATCATTAAATCATTTTCTTTGTCACGTAATACTTAAGACATCGGCAAGCTTAAAACAAAGTGTCTATCGCACTGCCTGACAGCATCTGAAACCCCTTTCTCACGATAAAATCGTTGCGAAGGCTGACATCTGTGCCACAAAGACATACTAAAGACAGAGTTCTTGGAGCGAGATCAGGGAGGCAGTGGGAAGCATCCATGAGGAGGCTATTGCAGGATTTTTGCCTGCATGTGTGTGTGGCCATTCATAACAGGTAATAACACTTTTGTTATTAGACATGGTCACACGTCATAACGGAAAAACCAGAGTTAAATTCCTTATATGTATCTGGCCAATAAAGCTGATTCAGATTAAGATTCTGATACAAATAGGTTGTTTCAAGTATACTGAATCCTTTGTAGTACTGAAAATTGTCTAATAGTGCCACAAATGGTGCCTTTGTGAACCCTGAGCAGAGAACCAGGCTATTGTTAGAGACGGACCTTTAATAATTTATCCTGTTTTTTGTGTTATCATATCTTAGTAAGAAGCCTCCCTGTTTTCTGATTTGCTTCCATTTGCTGTGTTAATTTGATTATTGCTGTGGCTTGATGTTAATACAAACCCAACACTTCCTTCATCTGTTTCACATTAAAACCCTTCCAGTGGTTTGGACACATAATCCCTTCCCTGAAGTGCTTTTATTGTGAAATATCTTAGGGAAAGGTTGAGTTAACAGCAGCTTAACATGAGGACAGCATGGCAAAGCAAAGTCATAAGGATTGAAAGTGAGTGAAAACAATTTTCTGTTAAAAAGAGAGACTCAGCTACAGAGTGGTGTGTAAGACTTATGTTGTTGCACTGACGGATTTAATACTGTGGAAATATAGATTATGCTTAAACCACCATGCAAAACACTGTAGTCCACATACTGGTAATTTAAAATAAAGTTGTCCCCCTGTTCTCTCTTGCCTTATTTGGAACCTGCTTTTTTGTTCAAACATATGGCTGTTGTTGAAGATACACTTAAATAGGCACAAATAACATACGAGGAGCAAAGCAGTTTTTGTCACATTTACGTAAGTGATCAGCAATGCTATGCAAGGTTGATTGGGCAATGCGTTTAACAGCTGTTTAGGACAAAAACAATGTTCTTGCTCTGTACAATGTTCGGGAAAATACCATCGCTGCCATCAAAATAGAGCCCATAAACAGTGACCTAGATTGTGTTATGGTTTATTCTATTAATCTATAAATCGGCGTTATCGTCTCACTTTGGTTCTAATGAAACATGATCTACAGGCTAACAAAATTGCTCATGTCAGCCATCTTGCGGAAATTGCAAGTAGGATATGTGGGATTACTTGAAATAAATGAACATTTTCAGATAGCCACTGTAGAGACACATCTTTGGAGACTGATTTATTAGAGATGAAGTTAAAGAAATTCAGGGTAGGACACCAGAACAGATCATGTTGTTATTGGATTGTTCCGATTTTTATATTTAATAAATCCTAACGTTACTGCTCATGTTCACACAATGTCACTCAACAGTACCCAACCTTTCTGTTCCAAAGCTTTCAGGACGATTATATGAGCTCACATTTTACTGTATATAGTCATCGTTATGCTGATGATACCAGTTCGTAGGTCAGTGATTCTCAACAACCGGGCCACAACCCGATCCACATAATGTTGGCTACCGGGCCGCATAATTGACATCTGACAAGAAACGATCATTCATCCACTTCCATGTGTCAGCCACACACAAAAAATGTGAGAGACTGGATGAAACCCCCTCTGTCGGTTATTGATATCGATTATTCACACTATGACAGATAAGTTGTGAATATGTCCAAATTTCTCATTAAGTGGTGAGTTTGATTTTACATGGTATCTAAATAAACTTGAGTTTCAGTTTTCTCCTTCTGTCCATACAGTATATGGCGCTCCCTCTCTCTGTCTTTCTCTCTGCCTTTAACTCAAGTATGATGTGGAAACTTGAAGCCTCCAGTGCACGTACACTAAAAAAGGAATTTTCAACGAAGTAGGAGTCATCTTGTGTCCAACAAATTTGGGTATTCATAGATTGTGGATTTTTGAATGGGGGAGAAAACCGTGGAAAACCAGTATCAGACGGAACATGTTATTCAAAGATTATTTATTTTTTTTCCACGACACCACACTTTGCCAATTTGCTGGTACCCACATACAAAAGTTTTAGAACCCTTGTTGTAGGTGACCAGTACATCACCGCGACCGCTCAGTCAGCTGCTTTCATGAGATCTGGGGAAGATCAGTCACAAGCCTATGCAGATGCAAGTCCTTGAGGAGGCCGTGAAAAAACGCAGCAGAATTTATCCCACTTGTGGCTGTTTTCAGGACTGGGAACAATGCTGTCTTTATGGTGTGGTTTTATCTCTCTCCGGCCACAGCCAAGAATGGTTGCTGTCTTGTGATGGCCACTGCATAAATCAGTTTTGGTCCTCTCACTTGGCAATGTTGCTGGGTGAGAGTTAGATAAGAGAAGGACAAGGAGGGAGAGGGGAAAGACGCGGCTGGGGGGGAGGTCATGAAGACAGTTAGAAAAGTTTCATAGAGAAATTGATAGAGGACAAAAGAGGGGGAGGCCTGGCTGTTAAACACCCTGCACAGTGTGTGCTTTTAAGAACAATTTATCCCTCCAACCACCTAAGCTCCTTCTGAATAACTTACCATAAATAGAGGTTTCTAATCGACTTAATCATCAAAGGGGGGTTTCATTACATTGGCCTGTGAATGAGGTGTTCCTCCAGATTACAACTCCTCAACTTGGTCTTTGAGGATTAGAGGGAGTACAATAGAGAGCAGTGGAGTCAGCCAGGGTGGGTGCTGCACAGATAAGTACTCATAGGAATCAGCAGAGGGGCAGATGAAAACAACATGTTTTCCTGCCCATGTATTTCTAGAGAGCCTCTCCAAACCAAAGCTGAATATTACTGTCTGAATATGTGAACAGGGATATTTAACTTGGCTAAGAAGATTACTTTTCTAAACGACATTAAGTGGCTCAGTCAACATTTAGACATTTTTTTTCTTCTCAGACAAACTGTATTGACTCAGATAATAGCTGTTGATTAACATCCAAGAGCTGAACAAAGCGCATTTATCAGATTCATTCACAGAAATGCAGATCATAACTTGTGCGCATGCTTGTCTCTATGTGCGTGCATGTGTGTATGCACACAAACACACACACACGCAGGCCTCCTTGATGCCTCAAAAACCCTTCATTAAGGCTAGAAAACACAGGCAAAGTGAGGAGACAGGCCATGCTTTGTTAAGCTGCAGAGGGAGTTAAGTGATGCTGCTGAGCATGTGTGCTCAGTGGATTAGTCTTAACTGTCTTTGGCGTTGATGAGATTTATCATAAAGGCATAATGTCATAACCATATCAGCACAATGGCTCCTCAGCCATGATTAAAGGAGATTTGGTGCGCTGAGATCTTTGAAGTCTCAGACGAGGTACACAAACACTGAAATATTATCCTGACGCGAGTGAGACAGAAATACAGCGATTCGTGAGCTATCGAAGAAAACAATAGAAAGGTATGAATGGTGAATGGGGAGGTACGTGCTGTGGATGCCCACAGGAACCCAGGAGGTGCATTCCCATTCACCTTATTCCGTGAGTGTCTGTTTGATGTCAGAAAAAATGTGACGTGCACGCAGCTGTATTGGCAGCAGTGTTATCACAGCCTGCTGCACTGCTCTACAAGGAAACAACAGCTCCTTTGTGATCATGTGTGTTTATGCGAGGGAGAGAGAGAGAGAGACAGGGAGAGCGCTTTTTGGCAGGCCTTATTACCTTACAGCCCTTCTCTAATCCTGCCCTTCCTTTCTCCACCTATAATATGGCTGCATATCCGTTAGCCAGGCTACAGACGGAGAGGAATCTGCAGCAGAGGAGAGGGCGATCAGAGGGCGCGTAATTGAAAACACACAGAGAGCACTGACTCAGAGAGCCCAGCTACCAAGGGAAGGTGCAGTGCGTGTGCGTGTGTATGTGTGTGCAATGCATTGAGCGAGAAAGCCCTGATGAACAAAGGTTTGAATTGCGAAAGAGACAAATTCACTCTGCGTGACAGCTGACGAAATACTTTCATTGTTTCTCCTGCTGAAGACAAGTATCAAGTATCGCAGTCGGCAGTGCACAGAGACACTGTGAAACCTGCCTCATTAACTTACCCCAACGTGTGCTCACTGCAAAAAAACATATACACTCTAACAAGTCAATTCATGACATTAAGTCTTGACATTTGCCAGTGAACAAACTGCCACTGGGCTGAGAAAATTCCAGCTGCTGCAAACCAACTTTTACTCATTTTCTTGATATGACTGGAATCTTACTTGTGGTTTGTCTTGTTTTGAGACAGATACTCTTAGAAAATTCTTTAATTTTCTAAAAAGATTGCTGAAATTGAAGAAAAACTGGGAATAATTATTTCAACTTGCTGAGTACAATTTTGACTTGTTGAGATTCTGAGAATAAGTTGGAAGCTAAGGTGAGTATTACTTGTACTGTTCTTGCAGTGAGTATGTCTGTGTACACATACTGTATGACCCTATGTGTGTGTGTGTGTGTGTGTGTGTGTGTGTGTGTGTGTGTGTTTGTATTTCAGTGTCTTTTAGCACCAATTCACCAAAGGCAAAATGAGAAAACAGTGTTTGAAGTGTTTGTTTATTCAGGGTAACACAGTGTAACCCTGTACTCTACTACTTGGAAGGATCCTGAGGCCTCTTGGAAAGATGCAGTACTCAGAGACAATGCGATTGATACCGGGGAGAACTTGAGGTTACTTCCACCGAGGTCTGAAATATGCTCCCAGCATTCAAGCCACGAGGATGAAAAGCAATCGGACCAAGGAGCTAATTTAAATAAAAAAAATCTGTGGCTATATGGTTGAATTCTATACTACCCATATCACATTTCAAATGACTCCAGTGCTTAAGTGCAATTCAGCGTTTGGATAGTTTGATTGTTTGGGGCTGTCTGGGCTCTCAGTCATGTGGCTGTGCTCCTTGGGACACAGGCCAAACTCATAGCATATGTTGGAAGGGTATGACAGGAGTTCAGTGAGTATGTGTTTTTGAAGTGTACACACACAGACACCCACACACTGAGAAATGGCCTTTGTTTGAACGATATGTTTTTGGCAAGCATTCACACACATTCATGAATAGTGAATGCGTGTGTGTGTTAGCGTCTGCACAATGACACGCACGCACACACTCACTTTCACACACTTTCTCTCTTTGTCTGTTCAACAAATAAACACAAACACTGAGGGCAATTTGTCTTGATTTTTGAGCTCGCCTCTGTAATCTCAGAATAGAAAGGTCAAAGATTTTTGATAGGTTGATCAGGACGCTGATATCATCTAAATGCATCATTTGTGCGAATGGGGTTTTGGATGTGTGTATTTGTCTGTGTCTGTGTGTGGGTTTCCATCCCACAATGTTGCAGACTTCTGCCAAGCACACATCCATGTAAGGTAATTTACCCATCCTGGATGTGTGTTTTTGTGAACATTAATATCTCAAACATCTGTGCACGTCTGTGGTTGTGAGTTGGCAACCTCTCCAAAGTTTGCTGTGGACCCTGCGACACGATCAAAAACATATTTGTGCCAACCTTATCTTAAGAGTGGCTTTTATCCGCCATGCTGACTGCTGCTCTGGTATTTTTCTGTTTCTCATTCTTTCTTTCCCTCCCTCCTTCCTCCTCTTTTCCCTCCATCACCGGTTTCAAGGATTTCCTCTATTATTCACTTCATCCCCCTCCATTCCCTGCTTTCCCTCTCTCTCTCTCTGTTCTTCTTGCACCCTGTTTTAATTCAGGATGTGCCAGTTTGGGTGCTGAGGATGGAGGGGGGTATTGAAGTCGTAGGAACACTGGTCTCCGCCTCTCCATGCGCCTGCATTGTGAACATGGGCTAATTGTTAGAGTGAGGCCTCAAAGAGAGAGGACAAAAGGTCACGGTGGGTCACTTTGGCGTCCTAACATGAAAGGAGCTCCCAGTTTCAATGAGGATGAATCAAAAATTCCATTGACTGCAATGCTATGGGAGCTGCCGGCATCTTATACATGTGAATTCCCCACCCATATGAAAGTGTCTCCTCTCCTCTCCTCTCCTCTCCTCTCCTCTCCTCTCCTCTCCTCTCCTCTCCTCTCCTCTCCTCTCCTCTCCTCTCCTCTCCTCTCCTCTCCTCTCCCAGCACTCATGCACTTACAAAGACACGCATGCACACAAACAAACACACAATGCACACATCATTCAGCGGGGAGATAAATGAGTTCAGTGTCAGCAGCACTAACGGTCAAATCCTGGCCCTTGACCCCTCTGGTGTCTTTCATTGAGTCTGTGTATGTGCAAGTGTGTGTTTGTGTGTTTGTCTGTGAGCGCGTGTGAGGGAATTACAGTGTGTGTGCGGCCAAAGACAGATTAAGGTCCCCACAGCAGAGCTCATTTAGAGGTTAATGTGTCAGTGAATGAACTGAATGTGCATAGTGCAATGGTGCTATGAGGGGAGATCACCAGGACACCGGCGTGCCGTACCTTCTGAAACAAGGCTGCTTGCTTGGGACAGAGTGGAGCATTACAGCCTTGTGTGCTCTGTCATGGGGTATGATAAACTGGGATTAACCAGATGATTACACTAAGGGTGAAGAATGGAGAAAATGAGATGAGTGAATGAAGGGATGACAGGATGAAAGGGGTTACTGAACAATGGCAGTGCCCTCTGTCAGTGTAGAAACCAAGGGGGCCCACAGGCAGTGCCTTTGTGACCCTAAGGCTACAAAACACAATATACACTCAGATCCAATCCTCTCCATTCTTTACGTGGTGCAGAGGACGACAGCAGGGTGCTGCTTAACTGGCTTAGCACCCACTTCATGTCATGGGCAGCACTTAATAGCTACATTCCTGCCTGGCAGTAAATCTTTATGTGCCCATACATCCAGCTGGTCATTATGACAGAGGCAGGAACCTTATTATCTTGCATGTCATGATGCCCCAACATGAACATCAAACACGTTCCTGTGAGTCGATGGGTCAATCATGCAGAACCAAGCCCTATTAGGGTCCGTTCATTGAGCTCCAGTGTTTATGACGTGTTTTTTTCATACTTGGTGTAAAACAATAAGTTCTAGCACCTGATAGAGTGGTGACTAATGAAAAATCCTCTAATCAAAGAAACAAAGGCTGCACATCTCTTCTTTCACTGTGATTTGATTTTCACTATTGCGAAAGTTCACATCAGGGGGATTGATGGGTTTTTATAAATGTGCAATATGAATTTTTGAACCTTTGTAATATCCCAGATGGAAAATCATGTGTAATGAGTGTTATTTCAACTGGCAAAATGTTGTTATTCAGAACAATTTTGAGTCATAATGTTTTTCTATCTGATAATGAGTGAGTCATACCTTAATCATATCTTCACATTATTTTTAACATTTGGCTGCATTATGTAAGAGAGAGGAGGAACCTCAAAGGGCCACTCAAGCATTCAGAAGCGTTTCAAAATGAAGACTACACAGAGGTTAGGTTTGACTAATATTGTAACAGTAATACATAGTTTTCTTCTGAAGTTCCATCCAAATCAAAATCAAATCTGGAAATTCTTTTCTAAGTCTGTTGACCTAACGCGCTCCGGGAAGCCCTGCACACATGTGTGTCACTGATGGATAGTGCAGGCTTTCCCAAAAAATGTGATGCAGACGAAAAAATAAAATACCAGCTATCATAAGGAAAACAAAGATTTCCCATCATAATCCCCTCTGTCGCAATAAGTCTTACAGTAAAGCTGGTAGTCATGATTAAGTTGCCAATGATAATCATTTACTATCACACATGGGCTATGTGTAAGCAGCCGTGATAATAAAGATGATAACGTACTTTAATTTTGATGTCAAACGCTGTTGTTCATACAAAGCAGAGACAGCGCATACCAGCACGCAGAGTCACAGAAATTAAAGGGAAATGTGTTCCCTCTGATATAGTCGCGGACAGGAGTGATACTGTGCCCCCTTTGTGCACTCCCAGGCTGTGTCGGGTGCAGAGATAGGGAATGGGGCCCTGTGAATCCATGGCACAAGGGAAGGCAGGCACAGAGGATGAAAAGAAGGGGGCGGACCTGAGCGTTCGCATATGGTAATCATCACCAGAGAGAGCACGGAGATAATCAGGACTGGGTGTTGATTACTGACATTCTTACAGTGTAGTATGTGAATGATGTATTATTCCACACATGCTGTGTGTTAGGTTAGGTGGTTCAGGTGGCATTTTTACATTACACTGCCGTTCATGCCTAAATTTCTTTTTCTCGTCAGCTCGAATAGGAATGATGCCCTCATGACACTCTCAGTGCCGACTCCTGAAATATTTGCATGTGCTTTTCTGTTCTCTGTTCTCCATAATAGATTTCGCCTGCAAGATGCAATCTGCTGCCTTTTATGATCCTTATTGTTGCCTTTGTATTATTTAATTTAATATCCTCTCAACTGTCTACACTGGTTTACAATTCAATGTACCACAGACTTGCACTGACAATAAGAACAGATGATTGGTTGTCAGTAAGATAGAGTAATAATTTTATTGAGCGAACACAGCGAGATAAAAGAGTAAGAGAGAGCATGACAGAAGAACAGAGACGTGCACATATGGGACACACGTACACACACACACACACACACACACACACACACTCACAAACACACAAACACCAATCCCCAAAAGGACAAACAGCTTTTGTTTCTGTCTCATGCAAGGCTTGGAGAGGCAGAGAGAGGCTTTTTTGGAAAAAGGGCTGTGGTGTTTTCCTTTCCAAAATCACTAGGGCTCATTAGAGAAGACATTTCAGAGCTGGAAAGGATCACATGACACATCACACTTCAGACAGCTGACCTATTTACTGGGTGACTTGTAGCATATCTATAAAACACATTACAGGCCCGTCACCAAGGACCAGTCCATACAATTGGGGGAAAATATGAACTAATCATCTTCTGAGGTTACGTATAGGGAAGGGAGGAGGGGGATGATTTAGCTGTCAAAGAGAGAATAACAGGAGCACCGCTCACACACATCAAACCCATTTCAAGTGACACACACATTAACACCCACTCAGACAAACACACACTGTTATTTGTTCACTGTGTAACCTCTGTGTACTGCATGTTTGATATATCCATATTCTTTATATGTATGCGTGTATGAGTCTGCAGGCTCCTGCTAACAGTCTCCACACCACAAGCTTCCAGTCCGTACTGATGGCTTCCATGTGTTGTGTATCAGTGGTGAGAATTACCTTTTCCATGGAAGAGGAAGGGCAACCCGACACAGTGGCATCCCCCAAAATTTCTCCCTCTGCGAAAAAAGCCACCATAGAAAAAGAAACCATAAACCATTCCATTAGATGAGGTCATACATTTTTAGTATGGGTTACCCCAGTGGGAAACACAATATTGTTGTGGATCATACAAGTCTGTCAGCATTTTAGCAATCATACTAAACAGTATTACTCAAAATTGACTCTTTCTCTCTGGGGTTGACACTGCCCAGTGGTTATAAAAACACTTGTTTTTTTGCAAAACACTTTCAAAGTACTTTTCCCGAAAATCTGAAAACACTCATTTAAACAATGTCAGTTTTTCTCACCAACACCAACAGTCCATCTCTTTATACTTTCTGACTTCCCCAGCCTTGCTCTTAGCCCTGGTTGAACCCATTGGTTCCCACTAGACACATAATTAATTTAAATCATAACAAAGGAACATGTCACCAAGTGCATCTGTGTGATCTGTGTGGCTCATTGATGTTTTTTTAACAGATTTAGGCTTTCAGGCTTTGAATACACAGACAGTATTTGATAGTAGGATCAATTCATTGTGAGTTGTGGTGTATATAAGAGAAACATAGAATAGCATAGCATAGCAACAGATGCAAATACTATATGTTCCTGTCTTTCCTTGTATCAGCAGTGAAACTCCATCCCTTCCTCCTGTCTCGTTCCCACCTATCCAGTTGAGTCCAGTTGTGTTTTGAAAGGGTGGTTTTATTCACTGTTATTGTATGATTTCACAGAACCTCTCCTCCCAGCCTTTGAAGCAGGGAAGAGCTGACCAAAGCTGAGTGATTGCTGCTGTAAGCCCCTGTCTGGGCAAGAGTCAGTCCCACCACCAGGACTCTTCCCTCGCTCTCATACCTATCCACAGTCTTCCTGCTCCTTCATGCAACTGGAATAAATTTATGTCAGCTCAACAGATTTTCAGGGCACTTTTAAGGCGCACACAAGGCTGCTAGCCTGTTGAAGTTGACCTGAGGGTATTTGTCCTGGTTAAGGCGTTTGAAAATAAACAAGAGGACAGAGGAGCTTAGTCTTGTGAAGCTGTGAGATTTCAGGGGCAGAGGAAAACAACAATTACCTAAAGCATTATGAACATTAAGTGCTGAATGAGAGCTGTCCAGAGGTAGAGCTCTCTGAGTAAATAAGCAAAGTGGAGATAGTATTTGCCATGTGGTGGACATTGATGAAAGGGAGTAATAGAGAAACATAAATAAACTTTATCTGACTCGGCACTGACCCTCTTTGTCAAAGTGCTATCGGTGGGTTGGAGGTGTTGGGTTTCCGTCAGCTTGGCTCTTTCTCTGTACTCAGTGTTCGCACTATAATTAAGGCCTCATACTCTTGTATAAAGCCTTAATGTTACAACAAAACCAACGAAGGCCTCTTTCCCGGTCAACAATGACCTGAGGTGGCCCAAAACAATAGTGCATGTGTTTATAAGGCAGTATCAGTTCAACAATGTGCAACAGGATTGCAAAATGCTGTGTTTACTCTTCTTCCGCCCACTCGTCTTGGCTGTTTAATTCCTCTACTCTTTCGAGGATTTGGCAACAGGGGCGATGGGCCTTCCAGTCTAACTCTGAGTGCTCCAATGACCTTTGACTGATGAGCTCCCACAGGCTTTAGATCCTCTGCAACACAGCAAAATAAAGTGCTCCTCTACATATGCATCTTCTCGCTTTAACTCCCTTTTCCTTAAATTATTTACTTTTCCCCCTCCCTATGTTTATCCAGTATCAGAGCTCACTAGAACATTCTCCATATAACATATACATACTTCAGAATGAACATAAGGTATTCCCTGTGACTGATTTGAGTTTATATTATGTGAAATAGTGACATGTAAAAAACTGCCTGTAGGGACTAGGAAACATGTATTCCAAGGCTGTGTTTTTGTTGGTCCTAATTAACACCACAGTTAATGGCCTCACAAAGGTCTATTTGCTGTAAAAGACAAAAAAGCTGTTATTCAACCCTAGATGCCCCATGACCCATGAGACAAACAAAAACTACAAAAGCTGTGGCAACCTTTAATTTCTGCCTGCCACTGCAAGATGCCAAACATCAGAGCGTTGATGACAGTTTACAAAGTCTATACATTTTTAGGTAATTTTATGATAATCGCTCACTACACATTTTTTTGTTTGAGCACATGAACCAAACAGAAATTATACCCATCATCCAACTGATCACACTCTGCCTCCTGTTTGGTGTTTGAGGGCATGCACACAATTGTTATGATTCTAGGAAGTGGAGGATATCAGTGCAGGCCAATTGGCCCTGCGTAGACACGCACAGTTAGCACAGCAAGGATGAGCCTTGGCCTTGCTGCAGCTATAATGTCGTGGCTCACTGGGTCACCATGAGTTCCTAATGACCCAAACAAATACATCCTCTATCCCTGTGTGCTTCATCTGCCTGGTTTTGCTCCTATTGATTATATTCTCCCCATTCGTGCCACTGCATGTGCCAGTGTTGATAGGAGATGTTTATGAGCAATTACCAACAATTATGGTTCTCGAGCTTGCTCCATTTGCATGAGAATGTGTTTTTAATTGTGTTTGTGCTAGCACCCAAGATGAGAAGGCTTTTGTCACAAGAAGAATGGCTGTGGCCCTCAAGCATAGTGACCAGAGGAAATTAAGTGTAGGTAACCTTGCGTTTCCCAAGGTCAGTGTCTGAGCCTGTATGTGTTCCCTACATATACAAAGACAAAGCCATTTTAAAATATGATTCACTATCTATAATAATAGAATTTTTATCATTTAAAGTATATATATATATATATATATATATATATATATATATATATATACATATATATATTAATTCTTATTTAATTTAATAAGTCAAATGTTATCTGTCACATTGAGAGACTGTACCTTTTAAAATGATGTATTAATCAACTAACACCAGTTGCTTTAATCATTAAGAGTAGAGAAATTTCCAGTAGTAGTGTTTTGGGCTGTAGATCTCATATTGCAGCGTGTCTTGTCACTACAGGCCATGCACCCCACCTCCTCAAAAAAATATATTTTTTAAAGGCCATAATGACTATAGTGTTATAATAAAATGTTAATGTTGAAAAATGTGGGGTGCTGTAGGCTACGTGTTTCAGCAACGTGATTTGTGTGTTTATGCAGGTGCGATGGATCACATACAAACCAATAGTTTGTCGGAATGGTATATGTTTATACTTTATACCTTTTTTTAACGTTGAGAAGCCGGAATGAAGTAAAACGTCGGCTGAAAAAGAATTACTCCAGTAAAGTATAGATACCCAAAATTTCTACTTAAGTAGGGTAACGAAGTATTTGTACTTTGTTACTCGACACCTCTGTAACAAACCAACACAATTAATACCTATGTCACTACAGTCAACATCCCAAAAATAAATTATATAAAAAAAATACATACATATTTTAAGTAGGATGAAAAGCTTACAATTCCCAATAGCCATCATTTATTTATTACAATTGTTGGGGTTACTTGTTATTTTAATGTCCAAAAGAAATGGATTGTAACCATTTCCAGCACAGAACATAAAAGATATATCCATGTTGGTGTTAAACCTCGGGAACACTGGCAGTAGTCTGGTGGGCATTACAGTTCCCCAGACTGTACAAAAGTGGTCTCTGAGATACTCTGGGACGCTGTTTTAAAAAAGATAGCCTGACAATGGTCACTAACAAATGTAAGATCAAATACCTTTAGCTATTTTACTACAGTAACAATAACATTAATAACAGTGGGCCAACGGCCCAGTTAAGGACTTTTTAATTCAGAGAAAATGTTGATCCAGAGTCAAGAACTTTGTATATGAGCACGAAGAATTATCTAACTAACTGAGTTTCTTCAACATTTGTGATTAAATGGACAAATAACGTGTTTCACAGAATGGTATTATGACTGGTAACATTAGATATTTGCTGTTAAAGCATGCAGTTACATCTTAGTGAGCAAGTAAGTTTGAAATACCTGCAAATGCTCCATAGTCGTGTTGGCAAGCCATGAAACCATAACGTCAAAATACTGTAGCTTGCTGGTATGCAATCTGTTAGCTTGGCTCTGGCTCTCATGGTCTACCTCTCACTCTTTCTTTTCCTCTTTCTTTTCTGTATTGGAAATAAATCAGGTTTTCTGCTGTTATTTCAGAGGAGTGAAATCCAAGGGAAGCAACTCACTCTGGACACACAATCCCACACACAATCCCACACACACATACACGCACACACACACAGATACACACATACTCAGCTCTTAAATATATAGATAACCAGTCATACATAGATAGACACCAACTTGGACACACACACACACTGACAGGAACCCACTCACCTTAGCTGGCAGGACTGAGTTCCCCTCCAGGGCACGCACATTGTTGGCTGGTGGAGGAGCTGAGGAGGAAGGGCAGACGTGCTCTGGCCCCATCTCCAGTCTCCTTCAATATTTCATAAGGAACCTTTCTCGTGTCCCCTGGAGCCCAGCGGCCTTCCCGTGCATGCAGCTTCAATTCTTCATTCTTACACTGCAAACAGCTGTCACTCACAGGAAGTTCCAAAAACCCTTTTGCATACTTTTACTAAACTATTTGCCCTGATCATTCATTTCAACTGGGCTTCCCGCAGCATTCCACTTTGTGCCGCTTTGGGAGTCGGATAAACTGGTCAGATTTATGTTTGGCCTTCTAGCAATGTGATCAGAAAACAAGCACAGTGAGCTTAGTAGCTTTATGCAATCAGTACTAATACAATTCCAGGCTAATGGGTTAAAATTACGCGAACAATGGACATGATGCAACTCTCTCCACTATACTGACAACATGTAAACATATCTGGAGACTTACAGGAAGAAACTGGTTAAGAGTAGCTATGTTATTCGATTGCACATAGGCTCACCATATTGAGACAGCAGACTCGCAGGCACTGGGTAAAAGGAGCTACGTTAGCTTTCCTGCTGTGTAACCAGCACTATCCTGGGAAACATGAATAAACATACAAACACACAAAAGAACACAGATTTAAAAGTCCGATTAATTTAGAAATATTCCCATGAACTATAGTTTCTTTCTTGAATGTAAAGAATTATGTCAACCACCTCCATCTTAAAGAGTCAGTTATCCCAAAATCAAACGCACATATTTTACCTGTAGTGCTATTTATCCATCTAGATTGATTTGGTGTGAGTTGCCAAGTTTTGGAGATATCAGCCATATAGATGTCTGCCTTTTTTTATATAATGGGACTATATGGTACTCTGCTTGTGGTGCTCAAAGCGCCAAAAGATTATATTTGAAAAGCTCAACAGCAATATCTCTAACCAGAAATCATGACCTGGTTACTCAAGATAAGCCACAGATTTGCTGTGAGCAGTTTCATGTAGGAACTATTTCCTATTTCCTAAATGAACAACAGTGATCCTTGTAAAAGTTGAACTGATTCTGACTATGGCCACTACAGGTAGGTCAAAGTAAATGGGGTTCTCCACTTTGGGGCAGTTTTGAGAATTATTCTTCCTTTAAGGAGATGATACTGCTAAAACAAAATAAGCGCATTTGCTGCTTTATTTACTGCTTTTCTTCACCCAGGATTTCTCCCCTTTGACACCTTTTTTCTCTTTAGAAAATACGATTTAGTTTCTGATGTAAAATTTTAAATGTTAAATTTAGTCTCATTATTTAATTACAAAGACAAAATGAAAAATGTAATTGAAAATCAAAGGAAGATATGCATATAGGCTTGTTTGAGATAAATATATGTGATTATGAAGCTTCTTATATTGTTGTGTGTGTGTACTTCCTTACCAATGTTAAAATTTAAACTATATGCTTAAAGGGAGCACAATGATTCAGCAGTGTCCTCTCAGCTGGAAGGTTCTGGGTTTGAGTCCCTGACTGTTTCTGTGTGGAGGGTCTGGGTGCCTTGATTTCCCCCTTCAGCCTTAAGACATGCAGATCAGGTGGACTGGAGAGTCTGTAGTTTGATAGAGAATATGAATTGTCTGACCTTGTGTTTGATCTGAAATGGTACAGTCCATTGCAGTAAAATGGATGGTGATGCACCATTGCAGTCAATTTTTTCCTTACATGCTGTGATAGGCTCCAGCTATCCAGCTGCTATGATTGAGAACAGGACTAAATAATTAGTAGGAAATAGATGGATTGACCTAGTCCTACCACGAAAGGGAAGCCACTTATCACACATTCTGTGAAACAAAAGTTATTTTATTCACTGACAGAGCAAGATGACATTATATTTATGGTGTACTTATGACAAACTTCTAATGGTTTGAAATTGCTGTATGGTTTTGGCAGCAGCAGAAAGCTTTATGACACCCGGGTTGAAGTAAAATGTCAGCAGACATATTTCACTTGATGCAATAACAACCTCCATTGGCCTCCATCTAATTATTCAGAGGATTTTTACAAGCCTTCATAACTATGTTTGTGTTTCTGACAGCTCCCTCTATTTTGTAACAGGAGTAGAGTTTTGGATAATGTGTGTCACACAGGGATTTAGGAGCAGATTTACAGTATTACTGTTTAGTTCAAACTGCCCAATGTTATTTTTAACCACTAAAGAGCAGAAAGACTTCAAAACAAACTCAAACAAAAGAAAGCGTATCAGGTTGTTACAGCTAACTTACAGTTAGTGCTAATATTGCTCTGTGTCTGCTGTGTAAAGTAGGCAGCTGTTGGCTGAGTGGTGTTGTGTTTCTAGCCACCTGATGAATGAAAGTCCAATATTTTATTCACCTTTAAGCGCTCACCTGGTTTCAACCACCTCCTCACAAAAAAATCTGAGTCTTACACTTGACTTGTCTGACTTGGGTCGATGAGAGCGGTAAGACTCAATCAAACGGCTGATGTGCAGGCTGGAGAACAAAAATAAGTGAATTAAGCCTTATTTACAGAGTGTTCATTGTTAATGTGTTTGGCACTATGAGCCATGAACCTTAAAAACAAAAAAGTTACCATAAAATATTGCTTTTTTGAGCACAGGGTGAAGGGCACTGCTGCAAACACCATAGCTGTAATTGATAAATTAGATTTAATAGATAATGTGTATATTCGATGTCTGATTTTTCATTTTTCTTACTGCTCTTTTTTAAGAAATAACGATCATTCTTTGTTTTGTTTTCAAACACTTAAATGTTTAAAATTCTAAGCAAAGATATTTGAATATTGTCACGAACAGCTTGAATTTTCTTCACTGGTTGCTATCAAAATGTACAGTATATTTTCTTTGTGAGATAGATCTTTCCACTTTAGTCTTTTACACAAAACATAGCGCACATCTTCAGGAAATACTCTTTAAATCTATCAGATGGAATCTGTCTGTGTATTTGTCATCGTTACATTTGCCTACCCTGTCTCCTCCAGGCTTCCTCTCCTTTGAGGCGAAGGGGGATGAGACACAGATACGTCACCCCAAGGAGGACCTGATCACAGAGATGAAGGAATGAGAGACAATCAAAGATAAGAGAATAAAAGAGATGAAAAGATGAAAAGGGATAATCGCTGCGTCACCAGCTGAATCGCTCATTAGATCAGACCACATTCTCAGAAACGCCCAGTGTTATGAGGAGACAGCGTGGTGTGTGTCTTTCCCACCGAACTTTTCTCCCTGTGTTTGGCGCCGCTCACTTTATGCATCCCTGCACTCTTGGTGACCAATGCATTTCCATGAGCTTCACAGAGGCCAAGTCCCAGTATGAGAGGCACACTTGCGGCTACTGGAGTATTCTGTGACGTGAATGACAGTAGAGAGGCATATTATGCTGTCACTGTCTGTCAGTCACCCAGCTCCTCTCCCCCTGCTCCAGGCACTTCAGGCTGAAGAACTCTGTCATACTCAATGCGAGCAACAAGCCTAATTGTTTTAAGTCAGCATCTGCAATTACAATCTAACTGGAATTTGAAATTACGGAGTGACAAGGTCGCAAGATAAGATGTAGTGCTCTTGTAAATAACAAATACCATTGGTCTCAAGATGAGGGATGAGGTGACTGGTGACTGTGTGGCCAGGGAGGGGAAGCGATGGTTCAACTTCAATTCACAGCAAATGCTCTGCAGTAAACCTTCAGCCCCTTGGAGCAGAAACATGAGTCTGCTACTGCTGAGACACACCAAATTCACAGAAATCCTAACAGAGTGAGGGACTGGAAGAGGAGAGTGAGGTGAAAAAGCAAGCAGGCAGTGAGAAAAATATGCAGGAATAATATGGATAAAGTGTTAGGGGAGAGGGATTGATTTCATAAAACCCTTTACCCCCTACCCCTTTACCCTGTGCAACAGTTCAAGGTTAGGTCTGTCCTTTTGGAATATGGGCTATATAGGCTAGAAGGAAGGAAACGGCAGGGGAAGGAGGATGAGAGCGAGATACCTTCTTTGCTCAGCTATTATTCATTGTTAACCAGTTTTTAGCACTGCTCAGCCTCTCTGGTGGTTTTCATTAAGAAAGGAATCACCTTGGTTTTGCCAGGACCCCTAATCAAAACCAGACGCGTTGGAGTTTTTAATTGAAGCAAGATGGACCTCCACGTTGTACACAACTGGCTTAATGTGACAACTTATCCCATCACTACAACAGTGTTTCCCAACGGACCGGGGAGAAAAACATCCCCTCAACGAGGGAAATCTAGGAGGTTTGTTAATATCCCTCTGATTCCAGAGGGCTGTTATTGTTGAAACTGTTCCAGACTGCTATTTACTACCACATCAACATCTCCTTCTGCGTTACATTATTTGCATTGTGTTTGAGCCGTGTCTCTTCTTATCGGCTAATGTTATGACCATTAGTACAGTACCGTGGCGGCATGTGTCTGGTTCTGGCTGTTTTTGAAGTCCGAGCAGCGTGGAGCTTGGCAGTGGGAGAGCGAGGAACACATTGTGTGACTGTGTGTCCACTGCTAGCCAGCTTTCTGGGCAGGGGAGCTTGCTTTTAGCTGAAAGAAAACAAGAGTCTGAATGAAAACGACAAGCTCAGAGCTGAGGATGTTTTTTTAGCTACAGCCAAAGCACCAGTTCCAGTTCTTGCTGTAACCCTGCCATAAAGGTAGTGTTTCATTCAGCTTTCAGTCTTTATATAACCAAGGCCACTACTGAGTTTTTTTCTCTCTTTCTTTCACATGTTGACAGTTCAGATAAACCAAAAAATTGCACAGGGACAGATAATCTACCTGCTTCCTTCTCTTTCCCTGCCCCCTCTCCCTAATCCCCTGGGAGTGTTTGGATTACTTTGAAAAACAGTATTAATAATTTGGAAATGTGGCTCCTCAGGCTCCTGATGTGTGCTTTTCTTTCTTTGCTCATTTCCTTCTCCAAGCTACCTTGATGTGGGGCTTGTTGTGATGTTTTCAGAGAAGTGTGAGACCACGGTGCGTTATTACCCAGACCCTTCACCATACACCCTCTCTAACCTCTGAGACCAATACACACCGACTACCTACTTCGCAATAGATTATGTTCCAGCACCAGTTGATGGTAAACATCCCATATGAAACTATAAAGTCCAACTCTCTCCATATTGCTGTGTTGGGTTTTAAGCTGTTTGAGACTGTTTGAGAAGATAATAGGATAGAGATGTTATGGGGGGGAAAAGCTGAATGAAGTTGGTTTGACATGTAAATCCAGTGGGCGTGTGCACGTGTGCTGAATATGTGCAAATGAACACAAGGAACATGTCATCGGCCACAAATCGTTTCCCACCCAGGCAGATTTACACGGGACAAGTAAATGAACTGTCTAGCATTTAGAAACCAAAGTCACCAAAGCCATGACCACAGGCATGAGCAGTATCCTCTGAGGGACGGAGATAAGAGGGAGGAAGTGTGAGACTACATATGAACAGTAAACCCTCCATATGAATGCATATTCAATGTAATTACTATCATAAATCAAAGGGCTGGCCTTGTCAAATAGCAGTCGTCCATCTGTTTGCCATAGATGTGCAGCATTAAATTTCTCCCCCTACCATCACTTCTTAATGTTTAACCCTGTTATCACTTTCACTCTTCCTGCTACATATCTATCTATGCATCTATATTTGTATGTCCTCCTCTCAAATGCTCTCCTCCTTTACCTCTCTGCTCTGTCTCTTCCCACACTGTGTGCTGCAGTGCAGCTGTGTGCGAGCAGGGGCAGTGATGGAGGGAGGCCCAGAAGAGAAAAGCGGGGAACTGGCTGATTATTCGTACGACAGAGCGAGAACTAAGGGCTTCAATATGTCCCATAGCATTTCAAGTGGGACAGAGGAGTCGGAGAAGCCAATTTAGTCAGCCACAAGGAAAGACTGTTTTCTGTGTTTACAGATTGTTATTCTAACCACCCACCCTAACTAGCATTCTCAGATCTTCCTCACTCTCCTTGGTACACACCATCCCGTTCTCAATTATTTTACCCTAAACAGGTCAGCTGCTGTGTGCGACATGAAACAAGGACGGTAAATTCAAGAAAAAGTTTGTGATTTTACCTACAGACCTTCGCTGGAAGCCACATGTGGGGAAATATTAATTAAAGGCCTTCATGCATAGCATGCAAGTAGACAATCCTTCAAGACTAACGGTAGTGACATAACCAAAGGCATCTAAAATTTTGTTAACTCTCACTCAGTTAGTCATTCAAAACATGCAAATACTCAAAATGCTTGTACCACACATATAGCTTCTGGTCCACCAGATGACGACAGGCACTTTCCTTCTCATGGTCCATATAATGTGTGTGTGTGTTGCTTCAAAACATCCTTCTACTGGTTCCTTTAGGGATGGAAGGGGAGGGCGATTACGCAGACGGTGATGAGAGTAGAGGAGGGGTCCTGCCATAACTCCCCAACATCATCCAGCGGTCTGCTCCGATAGAGCACCATGGGACCTTTCAGCGCCAAAACGAGAACGGAGCTGCACCCACAGTGAGAAGTGCATAATAGACATGAGTAGTTTGATGTGCATCCAGATTCATCTACAGTCTTGTGAGATTTTGATCAAAACAGGGAGTGGCGGAGAAGAGTTGTTGATGGCCTGGCCGCCCTGTGAAGCCGATAGGCCCAAAGCAAATAAATCCTAATATAATCCTAGTTGTGGTTACACACAGCATGAAGAGACTTTTGATCTACCCCTGAAATAAAACACTACTGTACATCTGCCTCAGCGAATGATCAAACCCTTTAATGTTGACTGAATGCCAAAAATATCATGCTGACCACAAAACCGCCTTGTCGGTTTTTGGATCTTATGTTATCCATAGTGGAAGAAGCAGACAGGACAGTCTGTAAATGAACAACCTCTTGTGACATGAAACACCTGCTTAAATGTAGTGAATATGTCTTGTTAGCCTAGATACCTTATGCGGCTACAGAGACCCTTGCTAACTCGGAGCTGTTAAAACAAACAGGGAGGTCCCTGACCACAGCGCTTTGGACAAAGGTTAAAGCAATATCCCCCAGCACTATTCATTTCAGAGAATCCATCCCACTCTCACTGGCTTTGATCCTCTCTCTCACTCTCTGTCCCTCTTTCTCCCTTGCTCACCCTGGGCTGGTGAGGAGGTGGTTGTGTGTGTGTGTGTGTTTCTGTGAGTGTGCGTTGAGAAGCAGAGTTCATCGTGAATCCATGAAAAACATCATCTCACCGACTGCAACAGCCATCGGCGCCCATGCGGCAACACGGGATCTTTCAGTGCAGAGAAAAGCCCGGAGCTGAACCCACAATGATAAGTGCAAAATATGCGTGAGCAGTTTGATCTGCACACAGACTTGAGAGCATACATGTATGCGTGTGTGTGTGTGAAGGCCCCGTAGAAAAGCCTATCCCTCAGGCTGTTTACCTCCACTAGAGCTGTTTACTTGACCCCTGATGATTTAGATCCATAACCAACTAAAAACAGCCAGGGAAGTTCAAACAGCTAGTGACGCATAAAGGGTGCATGAGGTGGGACAGCACTGTGTTCCATGATGGCTCACATCTGGACCTCCCCACGTCACCTACAGCATTAGAGATGAGCTAAGTAGACCAGCTACTCATAATCCTATATCAAGCACTTTTTCAGGCACTTAAGAACTACTTGAGTTCTTTATAAATCTTCATAACACATAATTCTTAACGTGTTCCATGGAAGTCTGTGGGTGCCGGCCAAAAAGTTAATTTTATTGAAGTCCAGCATTCATGGGCGTGGACTATGATTCATAAATTTGCAAAGAGGGGCCTTTTGTAAACTAGCGCAATCTTCCCATATGTGTGTACATAGAATCATGTATACCACCCCTAGGGCGGATTTCATTTTATTTCAACATTGTGAACATTTGGCCATTTGTACAATGTTGTTTATGTTTTGACAGGAGGAGCATTGTTGTGTAGCAACCGAGCCATTTACATAATTTCTCAGTGTTGTAAGCACTTACATAATGCTCCATTTAATTTGGATTGAATTGCAGCTCCCTTCAAGGCCCCTAGACGTGCAGACTACAGGACACACATATTCAGGTATGTGGGATCATACGGTTTCTCATAATAATTTATTGATGCAGAATTTTAATTTTGAGAAAATCGATGAAGAGAAAAAGAACAGAAAATTATTAAGGAAAAGATTCTCATGTTTTTAAATGCAGACGGTCAAATAAAGGAATTCACAGTTTCCATAATTAAAATTTAAAATTTAAATAAAAGCACATGGCTTAGATTAAATTAATTTAGAATTGGAAATGAGCACAGACACTAAAATTGTCCTATAGGTGTATATAACTTCAGACGTATACAGAACATTTTATGGCTCATGTGACGTACTGTAGACTCATATTGCTGAACTTAGCCGAGAGAGCATATGCCAACACGTAATTTAGTTGTGGTAACTACTGCGGCAAGGAAAATGTCTGAGAGGGTACAGTTTAGATCATGTTCTCACATAGGATGATGTCATCCCTTTCAAACGAGCAGGCTTAACTTTGCAAAGGTCACTTACACATTTGACCGCACACCCACACATACCCACATGCCCACTCATATTAGAGCACTAATCCTTTTTGAGCCCATGCACAGATTTACACACATGTAAATATACAAACACACACAAAAGAATATGTCTTAAGACAGATTTATACTTGTTTTTGTTAAGGTATAAATGACACTTGGGTATGAAATGATTTATCTTCAGGATTTTGCTAAATGAGGTACCACACCTAGGGCTCGGTATCGGTATTCAATACCGTTAAGGTATCGACCGAAATAAAACAGTACCAAGCAGTATCGAAACATCTCCAGTCAAACAAAACCTGCATTAAAACCTTTTTGTACCCACTATGTGTATGGCTTTGCTCGCAGCCAGTCACCGCAAGCGTTCCATTTATTGCGACATGTGATTGGTCCTTTACCACAGCTACAACTAGCAGCTACATACAACGGACTCCCGCCAGGCTTCCCCCTCCACAGACACAGAGTACTTCTTCGCCTCGTTTTCTGGTGGGTGTGTAGAGTGCTGGTGGAGTGTGCCAGTGTGTGGCAACCTGCCCTGGCCGCTCTGCCTAGCCCAGAGACACTCCAGCAGCGAAGCGGGGTGCGGAGCAGAAGTGACCGGGAGAGGAGCACCAGAGAAAGCACCAGAGAAACTACAGCTCACAATCTGCTGTATCAGCACCAAGGCTGGCTGTTTGTGGGGTTTTGTTTTTTTGCAGTTAGTTTGTAAAAAAGACACAACCAGAGCTACACATAGCCTAATACAATCTATATGCTTGACTATGCTTGAGTCCTCCAGAATTAACGTTTCCCATTACTCAACACTCCGGTCTGTCTGTTGTGCTGGCTGTCTGAATATAGGCTACACTTATCTCACTTTCAAAATGTATTTGTGTAAAAATCATTTGGATGACATTTTATGCAACTGAATTCTTCCATTCATGTGATGGGTATCGAATGAAGTACTCTATTGGTACTGGTATCACTTTAAGGGCACTGGTATCATTTAAACGATACCCAGCCCTAAGCACAACAACAACAGTGTGGATGCATTGTACATTATCTGGTCATGTTAAGCATTTAATATATACCCAAAGTAATTGTGTTTACACTGGCAGGCAAGGGCTGAGAAACCTTCACTTTGACGTGTGTAGGCGGCATATGAGACAGCAGGTATGACTTTGAATGTGATGATGTGGTAAACTTTAGTTTAATCTTGTCACAGATTTCAACAGTTGGCGGAGACAGTAGAGTACCTTCTTGCGTGCCAAATCGAAATGGGGTGGAAACCATGCCCACATTGACCTACGACAGAGATCAACAGTGGGAACAGTGGGTTTGCGCTGGAAATTCAACTGAATCACAACATAGAAATTTGTCTAGCCACTGAAAAAGAGACAATCACTGAGCTATGAATTAAAATAATGTTTTCTTCAATTTATACTGTATGATCAAGGTGAGGACAGGTTTTGCACTGGAAATGGCATGTGTTCTGTTATCAAGAATCAGAGGATAAGTGAGCTGTTGTTCATCTTAAACAAACTCTACTGACACTAGACATCTTGGAGGAAACAGAGCAGCCTAATTTGACCAATCAAAGATTTTGTGGTCTCCACATATCTTTGTTGCTCCTGCAGCCTTTACAGGTAGTTGTATTTTTTGAGAAGCAGCACTTAGCACACGTAGCCTCAATAAATAAGGCTTCGCACTCATCCGGTGTGTCTCCCAGTAACAGGCCCAGGCTGAGGTAAGCTGCTCGAAATAGAAGAAGGAAAGAAAAGAAACAAAGAGAAGAGGAATAAGATGAGCAGGAGACGGCAAACATGTAGTTACAGATCCATTTACCAGCACTCTGATAGTAACCCCCCATCAGGAACAAAGCACCATCAAAAATTATCAGTCAACCGTGGCAGGTGGCTAAATTTGGACATGCGTGCGGTGGACACTGGCACAGTGCGAACCATCTTCACAGAGACATCAGGTAGTGGAGATGAGCAGTGAACATCATGAATACAACTCTTCATAATCCCGCTATGGACCTCGCAAAAACCCTCACATGGTAGGTGATGAAAATGATGTGAAAATTGATATACAGTCAATGTGCGGCTGTTTCTAATGTGGTGATTGAAACATGAAGAGCGTGGAAGAGCCACTAAAATGGTTTTGAGCTTTAAGTGTGTTGAGCTCTGTTCCATGACTGAAGTAGTGACCTTACAGCTGAAGCTTGTGTAAAAAGCTGTCTAACATCACTCACCGAGGCTTTTCCATCTCACAATTTGAGCACTGTTTTATTTGGAGAATGTGATAGTCTCACACTCTATTTTACTTCCACACACTCACTCTTTTATACTAGAATGTGCAATCACACAAAACACATGCACACTCACGCACACACTCACACATAGTAAGTGTTCTCAGACAGGGCGAGTGAGTGATATTCCTGGTGTGGTTGAAGGGTGGAGTGGGAAACAGTGGACCAAACCTGGTTTAAAGTTAGAATCATGTTGCCATATGAAAATGATCTCATTTCTAAATTGAGGGAAACCCTGATGGATACTTTGGAACGCAATACAGTGGCAGGGCACCCCAATGTCATGCATGATAATAATCTTATAACACTGAGTGATATGATTTTACAAAGACTTGGCAAAGAGGGATGCCACATGATGTCAGCTTATGACTCCTTGGCTCCTTTTTTTGGTGCCAGTGAGTCCGCTAATCACATGACATTGATGGATCTAAGCAAGGAGTTTATTGCAGGGCTCCTATCAGGTCACATACGTCTTACTATACGTAAAGTACAGTATAGATGTCTCATGGCTGTTTTTACTCAAACTATATGGTGAAGGAAGGAACATCTTTGTAAAGGCTGTCATGGAATAAACCAAGAGTAATCAAGCAGATTACTTGGCTCTATACTGTCTTGGTCTTGCCAGCAGTGTGGCTTTTGTGCTGGTAAATATTTGCTGTGAGTTGAGTAGCATGGCATCGGCACATCACAGGGACATTTTGTGTTTCCCAAACATTAGGCTGGTGACGTCAGGAGGCCCTAATGATGTTTAACAAGCCCACCCAGTCCAGCATCACCCCATAAACAACCCTGATATACCCTTAGTCCCCTGTCCAACTACTTCGGAGCACAATACAACCCAACACCCACTTAACCTAGCCGTCTTCCACGTTACTTTAAAGTAACAAAAACTCGGCTCTGCGCAACCTCATTCTTTTCTCGCCTTTATTGTATAGTGACATCTGAAGAGAGACAGGAAATGCAGGAGATAGAAAGGGGGGATGACATGCCGCAAACTTGCCACAGGCTGGAGCCGAACCTGGGTCCCTGTGAGGAGGACTATAGCCGTACGTGGGGCACGTGGTTTAACCAAGTGAGCTAATCACACCCCCTTTGTAACCTCATTCTGACGTTCCCACTTTCACCAGGTTGCAAACGAGGGTCTGTTCAGTGTTGGCCTACTGAAGGACATGGCTCAGCTGTTTTGATGTGGGGAAACCCTGTTTGATAATTACAAAAGAAGAAAAATGACTGACTGGAAAACCCATAACATCACCACTCCAAAAGTGAGAAAAGAAAAAGTGGACACACCTTCGAGAAAGAGCCGAGCGGAGGCAAATTGGAAGAAGAAGAGGAGGATGGAAAAGTGACAGTAAAAAGTCATAATTTGTGACTGATTAGCAACCGTTTCCAATTAGAACACCAGAGGACAGGAAAACCAGAGGGAGGGAGGGACGGGGTCGGTGGAGTTCATTTCCATCCGGCAAGCCTCAAACACACACACACACAAACAAGAACTCGCATGGAGCAGAGTTTTCCAGCAGGAGCCCAATTTGTGTTTGGGCTCACTTACACTATTATATTGGTCCAGTATGATCTCAGCTCAGACTGAGGCTAAATGTCTGTGTCTGTCTGTTTGTAGGTGGGATTTTGTGTTCGTGTGTGTGCGTCTGTGTGCGTGAGAGAGTGTATATGCCTGTATCTATGTGCATGTGTGCATACATGCGTGCAAAATGTACATGTGTGATATCCATATTTGCATGTGTGTCGGCGGCAGCGGGCATGCATGTGTGTGTTTGTGTGTGAGTGAGTGGGGCTGCCAGTGTGTCTGACAGGAGAGCAGAGGTCATGCTAAGGTTGAGATGAAGTCACAATGTAATTATGCTTCAATGAACCAAAGGGGAAGTAATAAAGACCAGCTGGATGTTGTGTGACTCTTAAAGTTCCACTTAAAGCAAGCTGCACATTCTCTCTGCTCTCCCGCGCTGTGCTGAGAAGGGGAATACGCAGTAAGTTAATGCTCCTGCCTCGAAAAAAGGGATCCAAGGAGAGTTTAGAAAAATACACACATGCACTCACACACACAAACACACACGCAGACATTATTAAAAAGCACAGCGTCAGCAGCAAATAAAGAGATAATAAAAATGGGCAAAATATTTCCTCTCACATTCTAATGGGGTGGGGTTGCCAAGGTGACCTGGCGTGCAGCCAGGGACGGAGATGGTCACTGAGTGCATATATGGGAGGAAAAGGGTGGAGGAAGGGAGGGCGACACACCAGGTGGTTTCATTCGGGTGATCCAGTCTCGACTGCCTGTGTCAAAAAAAGAAGGGAAGGAAAAGAAAAAACATCAACTTGCCCGTCAAAAACAAGAGGAGAAAAAGGGAGAACTTCATCTTCCCCTGAATGAGCCTCTCTCTTTTCTCTCACCCGCCTGTGATTTTTCCCTTTCTTTTCTTTCTGTTTTACTGATATCCTAAATCTTTGTCATTCTCATTCCTTTCTTTTTTTTTTTTTTCTCTCTCCCATTATCCTCTCCCCCAGAGCCGGGGGAGGGTCTCTGTGGAAGGCCTGCAGGGTACTGGGTGATACGGGTGAGGTGGACGAGAGGTCATAAGCCCTCCTACCTGATAACCACAGCAGCGTGATGTGGAGACACATGGAAGGAGAAACACACAAGCCCATGTCCAGTACGACAATAGAGACAGAGACAAACGCATCATGAGTAGCTGAATTTAAAGTATAAGGATAACAAAAAAAATAAATCAGGTTTATAGCAATTTTCTTTTTACTCAGGAGGTGCTATAAATGTAAACATAAAAAGAGCATAAAATAAAAGAGAATAAAACTAAGAGAATAATTATATAAATAAAAGACAATAAAAAGGGGGAGTTGGGCAGAAAGTCAGAACATCACATCGTGTGGAGCCTCCCATGTAAGCCATTATAAACTGCAAGTATATGTTGTGACCTTGATTACATGTGAAAGGAATACAATGTATTTCCAGTGTTTATCTGCTGTTAAAAATCTGCTGTGTATCACTTGTCTTTGCATTTAAAAATAAGCTTCATGTGGCTGTAGGATATGTGAGTTTGATAGAATCAAATTAAAGTGAATTGCTGTAAGCACTATTTTTGCCAATAAAAAGTTGTTTTCACAATATAAACTTACATGACAACAGTTGCACAAAAGCCATGGCGTGTGCTAATTTCTCTTATTATTAAATATGAACAAAATCCATAAAGAGGGAAACAGTGGCTTCTACCGAGTTCATACATATGCTCACAGTTTTGTGTAAAATCTTCTCATAATGCGTGGCTTATAAGGTCCCATGAAAGTATTTATGAGTTATTGGGAACTTATATGAAGGAGAGTGAGCAGTACAGCTTGGATCTTGCAGCTTTCTGGGGAAAAAAAACCCCTTAGATTCCATGAGCTTCCCAGGGAAAACAAGCAGGACTTTATCAGGGAAAGTAGAAGTCCCTGGGTCCTGATGTGGCAACTGGAGGTTGGTGTCAGAAGGGAGCTACGTTAAAAGATACTCAGCAGTACCAGTCATCCCCAAAACATGTGGTTCCTGTAAAAACAATCCCCCTATTTGAACCCCTGCCACTATCCAGTCACACTGCCCAATCGACAAGGAGCGAGAGATGTGTTTTTTCCTGAGGGTGTCCCCCATGGGTATGATGTATGCGTGAGTGAGGGTGTGTGTGCATGAGTGGGACAGAGGCTGTTCATTATTTTTGGTGTCAAGGTCCACACCACAACACTGCAACTGGTTTTGATTTAGATGAGACTCAGTCAGTTGAGTGGTGTTGTTTCTCAGACAAGGTTGTGTGCCAGTCTTGTCCAACTTAGCTATTAAATGGAAAAGTCTGAACATTTACATTATGGTTTTGATTTTTTCAGGCATTTTCCTTTTGTTCTAGATTCTTTACAGAAAGACAGTGATTACTGGAAATGAGGGGGATAGCAATCAGCAAACGTCCTACATGGGACTCTCAGCCAACATTCAGCATAAAAAAATTAAAAACCCAACAATCTTTGAAAAACAATGTAATTTAACATAATTTACCGCTGTTCTGAAGGTATTACCAGAATCCTCAAAAATTCCTCTAATCATCTGGATCATCTACTCCACAAGATGTTCAACCAGTTTCCAAAGTTGCCACTCTATTTCCTATCCAGGTAGCCTAAACCTAACCAAACCTTAACTGCAGCATTGTCACATCACAAAACAGGTTTATTTTGAGTGGATAAACCATGTGTTTTGTCATCTAATTTTGAGGACTTGTTGGAATGTGCCACTACCATGCAGGAGTCACAACCTGGAAAAATTATTTAAAATATTTTTATTGTGCAACAGACTGAATATTGTTTCATCCAGATGGTTAGAAGAGTCTTTGAGGATTCTGGAAATACCTTCAGAGCAGCAATGTAGTTTTTTGTTTGTCAAGAATTGCCTGGAGATTATTTTTCAGAAAGCTCGATGCTTAGTTATGTGACTCGAATGTAATGGTAAAAAATAAGAGCCACAAACTGGGGCTACATAAGGAAATAATGAAACTAACTAGCATCATGATGGATGGCCATTGTTTAACTTAGAGCGACCTCATAGGATCTTTTCATCAGATGATGCCTGGGGATGAATTGCATTGAACTTCGAGCAGTCCATTAGTACAATTCGCTAGTTACCTGTATCACGCTTCATGTGGGTTCAGCTCCCTGTCCGGTTTCCTCAAGTTGTTGACATAATTAAAGAACCACCATGTTGAGGACAGTTTTAGTAACAACAAGATATCCACTTCACACCCACCCATCCATACACAAGCAATAACGGTGTTATACAATATCTTTGAACCACCAAATTAGTTTTAGGCAATTATTTCACAGCTTTTATTATATAAACCTAAAAAAAATACAGAGGTCCCGACCTCGTTAACCTCAACGGTGCGGCCATGACCACATATAAGCAGTGGGACTGTTTAACCACATTATCTGGAAAAAGAAAATGCATCAAATATAGTCTATTATGCTCTTGTAATACATGTTTGAAGGGCACAATTTAATTAGAGATTTTATGTCTCTTGTATCAGATTTTAAGATCCAATACAAGAGTCCAACATGGTAACAAAGAAACTAATTAACAAATGTGCTTTTGCTTGTTTATTTAGTGTAGTTTGAAAAACAGCTTTCACAAACCTGTAAATTGCCCAAGCTAGATAATCCATCCAAGCAAACCAAATTTGTGTATTATCATCTTTTCATTGAGTTAAGTGTTTTCAGTGTGGAATTGTGTTTTTTAATCTATATTTTAATCTAATCATTTACTGGACAAACTGCAAAATGACTAGTAATCTAGATGTAGGCAAGAGTTAATCGACTGGTATTCTGTGTTGCAGAGAAAAGGTTTCAGTTCCTGCTGCAGGATCGAGTGTGACTCTATAGCCCTAGATACATTTTTCAGGTCATTCCACATATTAGGAATTCAGGAAGGAGAATTTGTCAAGGCTGGGGAAGGTCAGCAGGTTGCTTGCAAGGAAGTGGAAGTTGAGTGCTCAGTAGTAGCAACATTAACTCAGCAACTCTTATATCCGTGATTTTCCAGTCAACCTATGACACTGCTCTGAACAGAGAACACAGTGGCATGCCAGAAAGACACACAAAAATAAATTCATACTTAGTCTTGGCAGTGATGTTTATTTCATAGCTTTCACTTCTAGAAGTACGTGACAATCCAGAGCCATGATTTAGTACACACATCCTTTTGGAAAACACCTCTCCTCACAATAGATCTACAGTATATTAGAACAGCACTGGACAAAAACACATCCTGTCTCATATTTAAACCTCACTGACCCAGCGGCTGATAAAAGTACATCCCGAATAACAGGCAGGTTGGTGTCAGGGTTGGCATCCTGGAGAGCATGCCCAGGGAGGGACAGGGGGAGAGCGGACGCAGCTGGGTCCAAGGTGGGCCCCTAACCCCTGGGCCACCCTATACCAAAGAGATGTCTGCAAAGCGGAAATCCTCTTTGATAGCCACTGGAAATCAGACCGTCTGAGAATTAAAAAAAAGAAGAGTACATAGCCCAAGCCCGCATTCAAGAGGAGCCTGACAATGGCACTGCAGCAAAAAGCATAGGCATCCTCATTCATTTCAACAAGAAGACTGTATTAACGTAACTGAGGTGCCACTGCAGAGGACTCGAGCAAAGACATTGCTGTTGTGACAACTTCCTAGAGTTGTTCAATCTTGCCTTAACAGAGTAAACAATTGTGAGGTGTCATTTATAAGGCTTTAGGCTGTTGAAGCTTGCATATCCTTACCTGTAACCTGTAGCAACATGCCCACAACATGCCCCTTGCATTGTGTTGTGTTGCATTGCTGTGCTATTGTGCACCCTAATTTACAGTATGCTCTCTCAAAAGTGCTATTTGGGCAGTCTGAAAGTGGAGAATATTGCCTGGACAGGAGGTTCTGCTTTGCCCAAATTTTTACAACCTTCCAAAAGCCAGCAATCCAACAGTAATGCCCACCATCTGCAGCAACTGGTCTGACGAGCATAGGTGTGATTTCTTCCACTGTCTCTATTGCCGAACCTCACTAATTTCCTCTGTGTTGGTATGGATGTAGAGGAGGTCCATTTTCAGAGAAGACACAGGAAGAGTGCATCCAAAATCAAGTTCAGACTTGCACCCATAGAAAGACACTTCCCACATCTCCACTCCAGGTTTTGAAATCACTATTGCAAATCTTGAAATGTACTGAACTTGAAATTTAAAATTTGGTGGACCACAGACACACCTGTATGAGGCCATATCATACAAGATTTGTAGGTTGGACAGACCAAAACTAAGGCTAGAAATCCTTATTGAACTTTTACCCAGATGCTGGGATGCAGTATTAAACATAAAATAACCATACAACTGATGCTCTCCTCATCCACGAAGTATCCATTTGTTCTATATCACACGAACACATTCACTCTAATATATAAACATATTTAAACATACACAAAGGCTAATAATCCTCGTCTTCTTCTACCTAATGGTCCACATTAATCAAGAATACCCTGTGTAAAACATGGGCAGATCAGGGCCAAAAAACGTATTTAACAAATGGAGCATTTGCCAAATGTTTTCATAACCCTCTCAATTCGATGCAACCTTGCAGCTGAAATGTGTTTCATTGCATACATTAAAAATGCTCTCCGTATAAACTTGTTAATATTTTACTTGAAAAATGGAAGCCCACTGAGTGGTGGTCCACATTAAAGTCAAGTTAAGATGAGGAAACAGAGTGACTGAAGCATTAAAACCAAACACCAAAACCCCAGAGTCCCCCAACTCCTCTATAAACCCTGTCAAAGATCTGTTTGAGGAGCGTGTGTGTATATGTTTGCATCCCATCCCACATTTTGAAAAGTTCTGCCAAACACAGATCCATGTAAGGTCATTAGCCCACCTCGGACGTCTCTGCTTTGTGTCTCAATGGCAACTTCCCAAACACTCAGCTCCTCTCTACCAGGGCTTCCCACAACTCTCACAAACACAATCTGTCTCATGTAGACACACACACGTACAAACAGAATACAACCTGGCTGCCATAGTGTAAGAGGCCTAGAGGAGCCCAGACATCAGTCTATAAATAGAGGTTGGTCTGATGGGGGTGAGAAGGAACAGTGTTGGGCAGTAGTGGTGCCACAAGTAGCGACGTTACTAGTTTTACTACGTTTCTCAGTAACGTGGTGGTAAAGTTGCTATTCAACTCAACCAAATAGCTTTTCAGTAACTTAGCTCTTTTATTGATCAAGTGGTGTAGTAGCGTCCACACAAGCAAACGTTACCCATGCATTTGGAGTCAGTGTGAGCATTTCTGAAGCTACAACGCAGCAGAGCCTTCTGCAGCAAACTGCTAAGGATCAGTAAGTGACGCCACCGTCTACATGGATGTGGATGTGTAGCCGCTTAGCTTATTGACAGTTTTATTGATCACTGAGATAGCATTAACTTGGAATGAAGTAGTGAAGCTTCATTTAATGGAGAGTAACTGGTAGCTTAGCTCACTATACTTTCCAAGTAGCTTGCCCAACAGAGTTATTTAAACAGACTTTATCTAGTTGTCATTACTTCCGCTACTGGCGCCAGTGACCCAGATTATGTCACATTCAATATTCCCTTTATAGCTGCATTATTTTTTGTATGAAATCAAATGACTATGTTGTAATGAAATGACTATATGCAATTTCTTAAACAATTTCTCAAACCCGTTTTAAGCTCATTCAATTGTTACACAGCCCCAACATCTGTCAGCAAACCCTTCTCCCAACCTATTATGGACACAGGTCTTGAAATGGGTCTGATGCTTGACTTTCACATGAATGGTGAGGCGAACAAGAACGATATGTTACCGTTGCTTACTACAAATATCAGGTAATTATTTAAAAAAATGTATTAAACGTAATTTAACCGACTGCCTGAAAAGCCTCGTGTGAACAAAAGGAGGGATGTGAAACTTAACTTTATTTGTTTATCATGTCATAGAGTTGTGTGTAATTCTATAAAATGGAAGGGATTTATATGGAACCACACTGCCGATTATGCTACACATACGCAATTGTAACAGTAAGTAAAGTAAAACACTTCTTGAATTTATATGTTAGCAGATTTATGTGCCCTACAGCTTAATATTTTGAGAGAATAATAAAAAATATTGCTTTAATTGCACTCAATACCTGCATATCATGTCAGTGTGCCCTGCAAACTTGTGGCCTGAAGGAACATAACATTCGAACATCCCTTCACTTCTCTGGTGGTCAAAAATTGGTCACTGCAGTTAAATGGGGAACTTATCGGCACTAAAGGCAAGCGCTGGACAACGGAGTTGACCATCTTTGCCTTTGATTCCCTCTTGACTTGCCTTTTTGGTCTTCAGGTCCATTTTTCAGCAATACACAACCTCAAGGAATTAATGAGCTGTGTGATATTGGACTGACCAATGTAGGCCAGACCAGAAAGTTTCTGTCACCTGCCACCAAACAGCCACATATACTCAGAGGAGTGTTAGAACAGTCTTTGTGTGTGTACCAGGGTCCTGTAACACAGCTCCCTCTCATTCATTATTGTTCATGTAATGTAGAAGGAGCTGGCCACTTCACTATCAATAAGACAATCTGCTCCGAATAAAAGAGATAGACGGAGATGAGATCACTTTCTGAGGAGGCTATTGGAAAGTTGTGTTCTTCTTAGGAATTAGACTTTCGAGAAAGGAGCCTGTTGTTCATGAAATTCCTCAATGTTCACACCTTCTGCCCAACATGGAGCTTTTCATCCACATCAGTAGACGGAACTCATTCGCTGACGTAGCTCAGACAAGATAGCATCATACATGTACTGAATCATCATTGTATGGAGTGGCTGTTTTTGCTTTAAAAAATGATTAGGGTCTGAACCGTACAAGGTTCCTCAGTGGGAGATTAACCTTGATATAGAAAATCCACCAGTTACAACATACCAATGCAATGAAACCAAATGGCAAAGTTGTTTTCGAGTGATGCTGTTTTAGAGCGCAGTTCTGCACTCATCACCTGCAGTGAATTTATGAGACCCCTCCATGGATGAGGTCAGTGTGTTTAAGGCAAGGGATATGCTGGGTATTTTAGTAACTGAAATACACACACAGACACACACACAGGCACACATGCATTTCCACGCACACTTCCACAGGCACACACAGCATGTGCACATAGAAAACATGGACACAGACAACTCTCACTCATGCTTTCACACACGCTCTATCGCTCTCTCTCTATCGCTCTCTCTCTCACACACGCACACACACACGCTAGACACACACACACATGCACACACTATGACTCAGGCCAGCAGAATGTGTTTGCTGCCTGCTCAGCTCTCATCTGGAAGCTCCAGACATGAGATAACGTGGATCCAATGATGACTGTCTGTCTGACCAAAGGAAAATGACCCCGTGGGCTGAGTCCTGTTACTTACTCCATGGCACACAGAACCCCCAGCCAACTCCATATAATACCAAACAATCAAATGAGGCAGCATGCAGGTGATATGTTGCATATGGTCCAGAGGACATTTACACACCCCATCCATTCATTTAGTTAGTTGTTTATCTATGATTAATCAGAACAGATATATGACTACGAAACAAATCATGTGCAGTATCTGCAGATCTAATGGTCCAGCACATTGTTGTGTAATGTTTAAAGTCTGCTTCAATGGAGATGTAGATGTAAGATTTTAAAATGGGAAAGGCATATGAAAGTGGAACCCACGAGGAGCACTGGAATTTTGGACTATGACGAGGATGTGTTATGCCAAGAAAAAGCCCTGCTTTCATGTACATTACACTTAACAAAAAATTATATCTATAACATTTGGGGCTTAGGTAGGGAGAGCAGGTGATCCACTAATCGGAAGATGGGCAGTTTGATCCCCGGCTTCCCCCAGCCCACATGTTGAATTTCCTTGGGCAAGATACTGAACCCCAAATTGCTCCCGAAGGCTGTGCTATCAGTGTGTGAGTGTGTTCGAATGGGGTGAATGTGACGTGTTGTGTAAAGCACTTTGAGTGGTCGGAAGATTAGATAGGTGCTATACAAGTACAGTTTATTTATTATCGCTGCTAAGATCTGAGAAATGGATTTCACCTCAGAACGATCTTCATGCCTCAGCCACCACACACACACACTCACATGCACACACATAAAGATACAGTAAGTACTTTTGGTGGCAATGCATTGCAAGTTATAGCTACAGTGTACTGTTGGACTACACACAAGCACCTGTGTTCCTAAATCACACACATACTACTGTATAAACCCTACGTATGCAAGTATCCCATTACAGATATATCCATGTTATTTTACCCCTTTGCCATTTTCCTCCCTGGCCAAACGCAACACAGTTTGGAAACTTAACATGGATTGGTTCCCATCATTGCCATAGTTGCCATTTTCATAGCGTTAAATTTTTCCAGAGTGGAGAACTTGTGTTTGTTTTTACTGCTACTGTCAAACATTCGGGCTGCCCTGCAACCTGATTCATGCTGCCGAACCTGACAGAGCTCCATTGTATTATTAAACTGGAACACAAACTGTACATAGTACATACTTGACACACACATACACACACACACATACATGAATACACACCTTCACCAGAACTTATGGAAGTGTACATTCTCATGCATTTATGACAGATAACAAAGACATCTCCTCAAACACACACGCAAACACTCAAAAGTGCACACACTCCTGACAGTAAGACGGTAAGCTGGTCGCTTTACATCATAGTTTCCTTCAGTCCACCCTGTTGGGAAATAATAAGTAGCATTTAACAGGCACAAAAGGAAAAGGAGTGAGAGAGAGAAAGATGGAGTGAGTGAGAGGGAGAATGAGAGAGAGAGAGCAGCCACTGTGTCCACTCACACAAAGAGTGTGTTTGAGCGGCAGCATTGCAGATGGAGCAAGTGAGTGCGCAATAACAACTCTGATGACTGATATTTCTTTAATACTGGAGCCTATTCCTCCACATGGAAAAGAGCAGAAGAGGAGGAGGGGGTGGTGAGGTGGCTTGGGAGAAAAAACACTGTATTCACCTGATGCCAGACCATAACATCATGACCCAATCCCTGTTATATTTACTGGTGGGGAACACTCAGTGGTGCAGGAAGCAGCTATAACATTGTTTTTCCCTCCTCTTAAAAAGCCTGTGTTCTAGTAAAACTTTGGGGGGCTCCAACCCACAGCTCCCCTCAATGTGCTTCCAGGGGGAAAGCTGAGTCACCTGAGCCCGCCTATGCCCTCTAGCTCTCTCCATCTATCTCTCCATCTGTCTTTTTTTCTCCTTTCTCTCCATCTCTTCTCTCTGCCTTTGGAGGTAACCACAGAGTACAGAAAGCTGAGCCGGAAAAATGACATTTTTTATTGCAAATGTACTAACTGTAATGGATCCATAATGTGACCCACAGGCGAATCTGCTTTCACACGCTGCACTGCTGTTAAGTGGGCCAGATATGTATATAGTGGATATATACATTAATATACAAGCCAGGATGTATTGTAATTTTGCCTAGATAGTGCTGTTATGTAAGACCGTTTAAAAACTTGCAGTCTGACAGAGAGAGAGAGAGGTCAAAGAAATACAATGTCCCTCTTTTATGAGTCATTTAGTGGGTCATGGGCTGCCTTCTCAAGATGTCATCAACATAACAGAGGGATCTTTCACACACACACACACACACACACACACAAACACAAACAGATATTATGTTACAGGAACAACAACTGAGAACAGAAGGGGGAAGGAGAAAAAAAAGCAGGCCACGATCATAACAAGGCCGAGGCAAGATTGATCTGTTGCTGTCTGGATGAAGACATTGCAGAGCAAACTTTTTTAATTACAAATAGATTAGACCACTGTGATGTTGTTGTGTGGTCTCTGTGTAAACTCTCTGAATATTTTGTTTTGAGACTTGCGTGGATTCCTTCCCTTTTGTTTGTCTTCAGGAGATCCAGGAATCTCTCTCTGCGATGAGGGCCAGCACCACTTTGTATACAGGAGAAGAGAGAGAAAAAGACAGAGAGAGGGAGAAGGAAGGTGGACCAGGGCTTAGGCCTGAGTGCACATGCATCCTAAACTGCACTTTTGAGTGGCGAGACTTGCCAGGATGTTACACTAACTGTAGGCTACACTAGCGTTGAATCAGCTGCCAACAGCAGTTCCAGTCACTTCAGAACCACAGATGAAGTGTCAGACTGGAACCACAATGTGCAACATTAACAGCCCCCCCACCCCCCTACCTCAGACTGCCTCTGACTTGGGTCCAGCTCCCAGGGCTGTGGGCTGATGTTATTATTGTTGTTTTTCGTGCTGAGAACAGGAGTCCCAGCCAAAACGGACTCCTGTTACAATAACAAGACCTGGAGGGCCCCTGCTCTGCTCTACGCAGGACTTTATTGGTACAGGGGAGCACCAACAACAATGTCTGTAGACAATCAACAACCAATTTGCTAAGGGGCGGGATGGGGGATTAGCCAGAGACTGTTCTTTTTCTTTGTTTTTCCTCACGGGCTGAGTGTCTGTCACTGTTAGACAACCATCTCCCTGCTCACTTCCTCTGGTGTGTCATCGACCACCACAAGAGGCCATATGGAGATGTTCCAGGGTATCTAACATGTACACAAGATTCCGGCCTATCTCAGTTGTAAACATAAAAACGTGGATGAAGCTCAAATTGGACGGCTCTGGCCGTCGCCATCTTGGCAGTGCCAGACTCCAGTTAATCCAAAAATGGGCAAAGAGGTGGAGCTCAGGGGGTCGAATGAAGCCTGGTTGCTGAACCACCTAGTGGCAAGCCACTTGAGAGGGCATCCTCCTGTCACTCAAAGCGGCCACTGTTGGTCCTTTGTTTATCAATTATTAGCAGTTGTCTTACTTCTGTCAATTTGCCTAATTGTTTCAAACATGCCATTATTTAACTGCGTTTGAAAGAACCCTTGTGAAGGTCTCTAATGACCTATTTTTAACAGCAGATAGAGGCAACTGCTCAGTCCTTGTGCTTTTAGATTTGAGCGCTGTTCTTCTGCACTGGCTAGAAACCTGGGTTGGTCTTAAGAGAACCACTCTCTCAAATAGAACTTTAGTAGCTATGAACGGGCCTTTGCTGTTAGATCCACAGACTGCGGAACACTCGGCCTATTGAGATCAGACAGACTACATCTTTCGCATCTTTTAAATCCCTTGTTAAAACTTTCTTTTATAGAAAAGCGTTCATGAATATTTAACATGTTACCAGGTTTTTATCATTTCACTCTTGCCATTTCCCATTTTTAACTTTATTTGTGTTTTATGATCTCTGTGTTGTTTTTATTTTGTTTGTGTTTGTATCCATTGTTTTTTCTCTGCAAAGCACTTTGTAACCTTGTAAAGAAAAGTACTATGTACATTTTTTATTATTATTATTATACAAAGAAATGCAAAGGATAAAATATATTTTCATTTAATTTGAATCATTAACATTAGTGGCTTTATTAGTGTAAAACCCAAGGAAAACATTTGTACTGTATATGAATAACAACCAATGTAAAACAAGAAAGGCAATATTTTAATAAGTATAGCTTCAGCTAAATGGCTACATTTATATGAGCTCCAAATATTTGTGCATATTAAGGAACATACAGGGGTCAAGTTAAGTCAGTTTTATTAATATAGCCCAAACTCAATTTACTTCAAGGGGCTTTACAGTTTGTGTGGCATACGACACCCTCTATCCTTAGACCCTCAATTCCAATAAGCAATAACTCCTCACAAAAAAAACCTTTACGGGGGGGAAAAAAGGAAGATACCCCATGAAGAGCAACAGGACAGACAGAAATGCAATTGATGTTGTCTGGACAAAATGGACTAATATACAGCAATAATAAAAATATTTAATTATTGAAAAATCGAACGACCATACTTTGAGGGTCAACCACATGCATTTTTGAACTTATTATGCGTACATGTCAAATATGCCTGCCTGTATGTAGGCAGACATTCAGTTTGTTTCATAAGTCGTGTAAACGTTAAGCCCTGTACCAAATGCTTTGGTAGACACATATGCAGCTACATCTCTGACAGAAGCACAGGTATCAACAGGCTCTTGAAGACAGTTTACAGTCCCACAAGCATTTAATTGGTGGCCTTGTACTGCAATATGTTATTATGTGGATACACAACTGTTGGGATGACTACAATAAGTGCAAGTATTCTGCTAATGTGGTTGACAAAGGGGTTACTGATGCCGAGGGTGGGGATTAAGTCGGCAGTGGAACCCCTCAGACCCCGCTATGCCCCCACATACTGGGGAAAGCCCACTCATTCCATCAAAACTATTTACATAACTCCATGGAGAAAATTGACCCGTAGCAGTTAGCTTTTCCATGTGCGCCACACAGTAGAGACGCTGTTACAATAATTGTCCTCTTACACGAGCAGAGGGCATGCACAGTACAGTATTTACACTAAGAAAATAAAGACATGAGGAACGGTGAGAGGTAGAGAGGAAAAAGGGAAAGTGAAAGAGGGAGAGAGAGAGAGAAAGAGAAAACTGCTGATCAGGAAAGCGAGTGGGGTTCCATGGATATTCCCCCAACACAAATACATCTAGTGTTGATTTTTGTCATTTTCTTGGCTCTGTGAAGTACAGTAGTTGGCAGAACAGTGAGCTCTCTGATGGTTTGTATGACTGGCTGTCATGGTCTTCGAGGTGGCTTCCCGCTGCCTCACCGTATGCTCCTTCCCTCCTTCTGTGGACACCCTTGTGCCTCTTCTACCTACTCTCCCTTTCCATTCTTTTCCTCATTCACTTGCCTGCCATTAATTATTTGCCCCACCCCCAACCCAGTTGAAAAAACAATCAACCTGGGCCCAGATGTACTGCCTTTCTACACCTACTGCCCAGCTGGCATCCATTGTTTGCAATTAGTTCCAAGGCATGTGTTTGACAGCATGCGTACTTGTATTACGTGCAAACTGGCTTGTACATTTTTGCAGGCATGCACATGTCTGTCAGGGTGCAAATGTGAGCACATATCTGAGCATAAACACATTTTTTTGTGCATTTTATGATCAGCAGAACATCAGGCAGCCTGGGAAAACCATGGAAGGACACGGGTCTGAGCGGGTCCAGTTATTAAGAACAATCCATCAATATGCAGAGTAAGTCCTGGAGCAGGCTCAGCAGAAAAACATGGCAAAAAAAGTGAAAGCAGAAAAAAAGGTGGTTCTTACGAGGAGGGAGAGAAAAATCTGTCTTTACAATCCCCCTGTTTCGGCTTGCCAACTTTCTGCTGGCTGTTGGTAGTGCGGAAATGAGAGCGTGCTAGATTCTCCCCTCCCGAGAATAACACAAACCCCTCAAAGCTCAAATCAAACACACAATCCACGTCACAGGAAACCATTTTGAAGCGTAAAACCTCCCAATGGGAGCTCCATTTGAATGCTGCGGGTATGTGCTGCCTTGCTCGCCCCCTGAGCCTCCCCCTCTCTCCCCTCCCGCTCTCTCAAGGCTTCAACCACAACCTAACCCGAACCACACCACCTCTCAGACGACAAGACTCCCTTTCTCTCGCTCCCTGTCAATTTCCCCCTTTATTCCTTCCTTTCCTTTTTTCTTTGTTGTCCTTCATTCGCCTCTCTCTCTCATTCTATCAAAAATTCTGATTCCTCCAACAATAAAAATATAAAAGATGAGTAGATAGATAGATAGATAGATAGATAGATAGATAGATAGATAGATAGATAGATAGATGGATGGATGGATGGATGGATGGATGGATGGATGGATGGATGGATGGATGGATGGATGGATGGATGGATGGATGGATGGATGGATGGATGGATGGATAGATAGATAGATAGATAGATAGATAGATAGATAGATAGATAGATAGATAGATAGATAGATAGATAGATAGATAGATAGATAGATAGATAGATAGATAGATAGATAGATAGATAGATAGATAGATGTTGCACATGGACACAGACAAATAGTTTATCTGGTATCTAGTATATCTGGCTAAGGGTCATGTCTCTGTTGAAGCACTCAAGTGACTTTTCCTGACACCAACACCAGCCCCCCACCCCCCGGCTCAAACCTCAACCTCTCGTACCCCCATACTGCTCTCATCTAAACCACCTCTTCTCCTCTCCCCTCTCCCCTTTTTCCTCCTCTTTGCCTGGCAATTGAAACAAAGAGGTCAGGAGGGCATATGGGAGGCAATCACAGTAGTTTGTTTTGGCTCTCTCACCCCCACACCAAGTCCTTGGCTGTGCAGGAGCAATGCCGCCACCTTGCCTGTTTGCTGCCTGGGAAACAAACACATCCTTAATCACCCAGGCCCTGTATCCGCCAAGGCCACACTAGTTGAGCCCTGTCTGACAAGCTCAGGCCAGAAAAGTTGGACTTCATCTGATGAACTCAGGCCATACAAGTCAAGCTCTGTCTACTGAACCCAGGCCACATTAGTGGGAGCCAGACAGTCAAATCCAGGTCGCACTAGTTGAGTACCCTTTGTTGAAATAGAGCCAGTGAGGACATACTCTTCAAGCTCAATGTCTACTCACCCCAGGCCATTTTAATCAAGCCCTGATGGTCAAACCTAGTCCAGGGAAGTCGAACCCCGTTGAGTGAATCCAGGCCAGAAAAGTCCAGCTGTGCTGGTTGAAATCAAGCCAGAAAAGGTTGATCTATCTGGCTGAGTGAGCAGTTCTGTCATCATGTTGGCTAACTGTTGACTAAGAGTGGGATTCTCTGACGTAAGCAGAGGGCTGGCAGTGAAACGAAATGTAAGACAGGAGAGAAGATGCTAGAGCCACTGGCCAACAGCCATTTAGACCAAAGATGAGTTAGGCGAGTGTGTCTTGCGCCATCCAGCTCTCCCTCCTTATTCCCAAAACCAAAATCTATAGCTTCTAAATCTAGCTCGATTTTTCTCTCTGTCCATCTGTCTCTCACCAGTTCACCTTCTCAAATATTTTCCTAAGTACTTCTTTCTAACTGCTTACTGCTTTACCACACGTTCACCCTTTTCTCACACCTCCCTTGTATATTAGTCACGGACATGCTCATTGTGAGTGACCGAGATCAACAAAATGAACGTATTAAAGTCTGAGAATGTGTTTGTGTAACTGTGTTTGCGTGTTAACAATAGGGGTACTAAAACCCAGGCAGTATTTTAGCAGCTCCCTCACTAGTGTCTGTTTGACAATGAGAGCTAAGGCGGGGCCTTAGATCTGTGTTATACTGTAAACCACAGCATTCTCAGACCTTAAAGAATCTCCCTTTTGGGTTATCTTATTAGCATGTACAGTGTTAGCCCTATACACACATACACACACCATCACCACCACACTCATCAAGTTACGCTCTGTCTCCATCGTGATGTCGATCTCCCTGGGTGATATAAAGAGATTAGTGGCCCTGGTTTGATTGTGCGTGATGAGAAGAGACTTGTGTTAAAGTACATAAGATCTCATTGCTTGGAGGAAATGAATTCACCCAATCTCCAAGAATCATTGCTCCCATGGTCTCTCTTCTCTGAACTGTGATTCAAGTCGGAGTGACCTGTGGGCAAGCGCAGAGCAGTGATAGACCCACTAATCCCCATCCAGCCCACCGTGCAGCCGTACGGCAGCTGGAGCGCTGAGCAGGTACATGAATCGCTGAGACCAGCCGGGACTTCCTGGAAGTTCAGCATCAGGGATCAGTCTGTGTTATTGACTTGGCACAGCCTCTAGCCAGTACGATTCCACCAGCGAGGAGTTCACTGACTGCACAAGTGCACATAATGTTTATGCGTCTATGTGTGCAGACCAGGGCTCAGTGCTCTGTAGTCCAGATGGGTGGCCAGGCCCCAGTTGATTTCTGTTATTCTGTTGTGATAATTGAACCCATTTGACCCGTTCACTCCTCCTTCTGTCCCTGAAACACATGCATACTGTATGCATCAAACCGACTCCCCTTTCGTCCTTTGCTCTTCTTAAGTACGTATCACTTCTTACATATGTATATTATTAAGTTGTTTAAAATGCTAATGTATGTGTCGAACAGCTGGCAGGGACAGGGACCACCCAGCCAGTAGAGGAGCATTGTGTTGATAGCGGATAAGCTGAAATGAGTGTCGGGAGAAATTCTTCCCCTCTTTGAGACATACGGCTGTGCATAAGCCTCACAAACACTATGCCACAAAAAAACAATGCCCGATAGCTCCTCCCCCTCTTGGTCACCACAAACAAATCTTTCAGCGCAAACACTGATCAAAGAAACTGCCACAACGCATTTAGTGATGAAGGCTGGCATCACATCTTCTGTTGTCAGGACTTCTAATTGATCCTAATTGATGTTGTGACAGGAGAAGAAGGGAAGGATATCTGGAGGAGCACACATTTGGAAAATAGCATTCAGCTTTTATCAAGCACCAGTACTGCTGAAGAAACTAAACACTAGAAACATGGCTGGCTTCACTGATTAATCATTTGTGTTCCACTAAAAAACAGTGCATGAGCATGGAAGCAATAAGATGCTTCACGCAAACAAGACCAGGACAACATGTTGACAAATTCTACAAACGATCAGTGATGGAAGAACCACTAGTAGAAGTAGAAATACCACAATAAAAAGTATTAGTTAGTAGTTATTTTACAGAATTGCCCCTGTCAGCGTGTTATTTTATCATATAATGATTGATTATTGATGAAATATGTGTAACAATAATTTTAATGTTGCAGCTGGTTGAGGTGGAGCTAATTATAACTACTTTATATCCTTTTGGGTACTTAAATGTATAAGAATGCATCCAAGATTACCATATATTTTCTATTAAAAAATGTTATCTGCAACTTGTAACTAGCTGTCTAGTAAATGCAGTGGAGTCAAAAGTACAATATTTCCATCTAAAATGTGATGGAGTAATCAATCAATTGGAAACTGCCAATACTCAAGCAGTGGTGGAAAGTACTCTACTTAAGTAACATTTTGAGGTACTTCTAGTTCTATTTCATGCTACTTAATACTTACACTTCACTACATGTATCTGACAGTTAAAGTAACTAGTTACATTAGAGATATACATACAAAACATGTGATCATCTTATAAAATACTATTCATTGATGCATTGATTTTACAACCGTATAGTAAATGTTCATGGTAGGGCTGTCAATCGCTGAAAAATATTTTTCTAATTAATCACAGAATTTGCTGTGATTAATCGTCTGTGATTAACCACTAATTGCTTTTTTTCTTCTTAATATTGATGCTTGTAATAAAGGATATTCAAAATGTAAAATCACGGAAGTATATTTCAATTTAAATATTATTGTTTAATAGCATCTTTTTAACTTTGAAAACAGATTATCTCATGTGAACTACTCATTTTAAATAAAAACATCAAGGCCATTGTCTGTCAGCTTGAAAGGCATATTTCTTATATGCACTAACGGAAATAATATCCCAAAATCCCAGGCCAATATGTTAAAGTACCAGATGACTTTCAAAACTATCAAGGCCATTAAAATTACATATCAGCTTAGAAGGCCATAATTTCTTATATGCATCAATATAGATGATAATTAACAAAAATAATGTTTTCCATGTTCAAGTGCCAGTTGAATTTCAACAAGGTCCACAATCGTCCATGCAAATATGAAAAAAGAACAAGGAAAGATTCTGACTGACACATGGAAGAGACAGAGAGAGAGTGTTCAAAAGGACCCCTTTTCCATTGCCAAACTTTAGCCTAACTTTGGAGCGTTCTGGAGCGCCCTTCTTGAACATAGCATGTTATGGTTGGTACCATTCAACGCCTCAGGTTGTCTAGTTTCATGTGATACCAGTATATTTACTCTAAGTAACGTGCTACAGCGTCTTCATTTTGACAGACCTAGTTCGTAGTGTTTGTGTTTGTATTTGACATGCTACAACATTAAAAATAAAATATATATCATAATATATATTTAATATATACTTTTAAGACTTTATTACTTTTGATGAAGTACATTTTGCATTGTGCTGATAACATTTCTGAAATTTCACTAAAGTAACATTTTAAATGCAGTACTTTATCTTGTAATGGAGTATTTTTACAGTGTGGCATTGCTACTTTTACTCGAGTAAAGGATGTGAGTACTTCCCCCACCACTGTACTCAAGTAAAGTACCTCAAAATGGTATTAAGTACCTTCCTTCATTCATAGATGAGATGCCAAAGTATTCAATATTACTGTTGCTATTTGCTAAGAACCTTGTTAATGAACTTCAGTTTAAAGAATGGCAACAAATATACAGTATCTCAGAGTGTACATTATGTATGTTGTCATATCAAATCCCATTCTTTTCAAGCCTAACTGTCAATTAAAGCAGTTTATTGACAGTCTGCATGCATAAGTGCAGTGTAAAGACTGGATTTAATTTTGTTTGTTAACAAAAAGTTGAACATTGCACAGCAATCAGTGTGTGCTTCATATATACTGTCAAGATCATCTGTCATTTCTTTTTAATATTAGAAAATACTTGTTTAGCAGCAAAGCATACTGATTCTTTGTAATCTAAGCAACAATAAACAGCCGTTCCACATGTTTTCTACAGTGTCCTCCTTCAGTTGTTGCTCCTGGCTCTGAGCCAACAAGTGTATAGATGTGAGTACAGTATGACTGTGTATACACACTGAGGGGCCACATTAGGGTACATTTTATATATGTGTGAGTGGTTCACAATGAGGCATGAACACGAGCATCATGTCTGCATGTGTGTCTGTGTGTGTGTGAGTGCAGTAAATTCTTGGAAAAACAGAAGATGTAAACTTTTTTTATATAAGAGTGCATACGGTACATGGACTCACACTGAAACAGCCACACACATGCACATGTATACACACACTTATGGGGTGACAGAGTGCACTGGCTGAGCTCAGATGAACCAATGGCAACCTGGGGAAGGAGGAATGTGTATGGCACAAGTCCAAGAGAGACCGTCAGAATCCTCAGCAGGCAACCCCGGTTGTCTTAGTGAACACAACTGTGAGTATATGGAGTTCGTCTGCACAAGAGGCTGGTAGGGGTAGTAATTGTGTAACTATATGAGTGTGTAATTTTATAGACAGTTGGCGATGAATTGTGAGAATGTGTGCAACACAGCCTTCAATTTAAACCTTCTTTTGTTGTTAGCTAAAGCAAACTACAGTCTATATGAAGCTCTCTCTTTCTTTCTTGCATACAGTCATGCACAGTGATCCCCTCATAGGGCGGGCCCAGTGACCACATACTGATGAGATAAAGTACAACATTACCTTATCAGCAGCATTATTGTGAGATGCTTGATCTAAATTTCTTAACAGCTGCAGGATGCAGTGGTGCATCTGTAGCTGAAGAGTTCCCTTGCAAGTGGGCAGTTACTACTGGCAGCAAGAAGGAGATCTGCCCCCTAGGGAGACTATAGAGACTCCGATACTTACTATAACGCCACTCATCCCACTAATCCTAAAAATACAGCATGATGTCATGCAGATTCTAGGCATGGACTGCAGGAGCAGAAACAGGGTTATATGTGCACTTGACTAATGCACAACTGAACAAGAAAAAAAATGGAGGGAGAGAGGAGTAAGGAGGGAAAAAGGAGGACAGTGTAGGGCTGTTTAAAATATTCAACCCCGCTTCCATTAACTAAGCATGTAGGGATGGGAACACGGCCTGCACTGTACATCTCATGAGAGACAGAAAAAAGTGTGTGTGTGTGTGTGTGTGTGTGTGTGTGTTGGGGGGGGGGGGCTAGACTTATTTCATCCAGTAGCCCTTGAATCCAGCTCAGCATTTTCGCAGTGATGTCATCCCTTTTTCACTCTCACTTCAACCTCTTCACTTTCTCCCTCAACTCCATCTGCTCTCTCACTCCATCCTTTCTGAGTCTTGCACGCACATGCTCACATTCCCTCCCTCTGCACTTACACGACGTGTGGTGCATTACAATATACGATGCATCTTGTTCAGCATACACAGAGCCAAATAAATCTGTAGCTGCCTATAGTCATCCCGAGTCCGGCTGAAATGGGATGTGTGGGACTCGCTTGTTTCGCCGCATACCTCCCCATCCCTCCCCATCCCTCCATTCTCCCGTTCCTTCACACTCCAGCCAGACAGCATCATCTGACAGGCAGGGAGAACACTGTGTTAACAAACAGGGAAATGGCTGCCAGCTGCATGGACAGGGCCGGACAGAAGGGAGACGCATTGTGCTTGCAGCTTTTTATTGGGTATGAAGAGAGGGCAGAGACATGGGGAGAGCATGGAACAGAGGAGGGCAAGAGGAGTGTATGTAGCTCAGAAACACACACACACACACACAAAACAGTCTTTGAAGCTATATATTTTTTAGATCAGAATTTGTGCCGAACATTTACAGTGATAAAGGTTTGGCCATAATGAAGAAAAATAAAAAAAGACACTGACTGAGCCTACACTTAGTTCTGTGACTTTAGGTTTGAGCCCTCTGCAGGAGACGATGATCTGACCAGTCACTGACAGCAAGGACCGGTCTGATCTGCTGTTACAGGAGCTCCAAACACCTGCTTACATAAACCATAGCTAACAAATTGATTTGTATCATTGACATTATTAATCCATTTCTTATTAGTTTAATATAGTAATTTATCAATCAACACACATCACTATACATTTAAAGAGTATTTCTATTCAGAACTGCTTAAAAGAGATGTTTCCAGCCTCTCTTTCCCCTCCTTTCCTATTACCTCTCTGTCAAAAATACAGAAATAAACACAAAAAAAGTGCTTTCCCCTTAAAGAGGAGGCACAATCCCTCTCCAACTCTACCATACTACCTTCATAAATAGAATCACCTGGAGCACCGGGGTCTGGTTCGGCATTTTCTGGGGCTAATGCAAAGGACAGTCAAGTGCACTGGAGAGACAGGTTAGCAGATCAATTAAAATATGATTAAATAAATGTGTTTTAATGACCTCTGTTGGATCCTGCAGAGTTTGCCACAGTCTTACTTGTTCTGCAGCCAGGCTTATGCACCATGGTCTGTCTCCAAAAGTGATCTTTCTCCTCAGAGCTCACTTAATGGCAAGACACCCATTACCACACCAGGAGCTTCCTGTTGATGTATGCAGTGAGATTGGAGTCACCTGGATCTTCCTTTAGCGAGGATAACTGGACTCCAGCTTTGCCAGCAAGCACTTTTCAGGAAAAGGGGCTTAGGTGATGCTATACATAATTGTTTGATGTCAATACTTGTTCTGTGTATGATTGTTTGGACTGCGTGATGAGAGCAGTATACGGATAACGATGACATGGAACTACAAAACATCCAAGTGACTGTAATGTCCAGACTTCAGGGACACTCGTCTCCCCGGGTTGAGGAGCCTGACCCTGAAGAAAAATAACTGATGCTCCTTTTCCTCTGTTCTCATTCAGAGCAGATTATACTGCTGTATGTGTTGCTGCTGTGAGTCCGTCTGCAGACGCTTGAAGTAAACCTACAGAAAGACAAGTGATTGCCTTGAGTGTTTCTTTATTCCGAAGAATTTGCCACTAGAGTACCTTCTGAAAGATGACTCAGATGTTCCTCCCTCATCACTGAAGACAACAACATCATCATGGCACTGCACCAGTTTCCTGTGACTTCTGGTGGTGATTTTAACTATAGAAACCACAAAAACAGCGGATATTCTTAACATAAACTGTCCATGTCTCCAAATCTCAAGGAATGTGATTTGGCATTCATCCTGCCTCAGAAGTTTTAATGTAAATGTTGCATTTTGAGGTCAACCCCGTGTTCTCATCTGGAAAGAGAAACAATCCTGTTTTATTCATGTCCAAACACTACGCAATTTTGGCAGGTCCTCCACAGATGTTATCACTTAAAAATGAAAGTCTATCCTTCTTTTTTTATTGATCAGAATAATCAAAAAACTTCCCCAAAAATTTTAATCGCTCATTAACTAGTCTGTCAAGAGAATTTCATGTTGCATTGTACGTCTCAATCTCTTTCACTGACTGTCTATGACCATTGTTCTACTCCTTCCACCCCCAAATGTTTTTCAGTAGTTTTTCTTTATATTTGTTAATTTGTTGCTCATGTTCTTCATAAACAGCTAAAATGACTAAGAGACATTTATCTGTGTGAGCAAGAGATGAGCTCATTAACTAAGTGTGTTTCAGCACTATACAATTTTTCATCTTTCTGACGTTTATGTAGAAGTATCCACAATGTCCAAACTAACCACCACTGTCAGTAGGCCTGAAATAGAGTAATATTAGGACCTCAATGACAGTTTAATGATTTAAGAAATGTCTGCCGAAGGTATGTAAAAGTATGTCTATTGGACTTTATAAGGCACGGGGTATCCCTGTGACAAGGAACAGGAGGAGAACAGAGACAGATTATTGCTTGCCAAACTTGATTTCCCAACTTTCATGTGGGGTCCGTTCAGGCCGGGAGGAAAGCGAGAACAGGAATTTGGTCTCCCTCTCTGTTTGTTAAGCAGCTGTTTCTCTAGAGGTGCAGACTGGGCAACAGAGAGAGGAGTAGAGAAAGAGAAAAATAAAAAGTGAGACATTGAGAATGAGGCAGACAGAAAAGAAATGGCGTGGCTGTGTAACAGGAGGCATGTTTCGTTCCAAATCAGGTTGCTTTATGGCGACGCAGGGGGTGAGTTTTTCCAGGCAGCAGACAATGGGCCAACAGGATCAATATTGACATTCTCCTTAGTGATAGCCGAGTTGGCTGGGTGAACTCAGGGACTGGACCTTTGTATTAGCCAGCCAGCATTAGTGGTCACGGCTGGGGGGCACTTACTGTAACCTTGGCCTCTCAGCATAATGGAGGGTCTGAGCAAGCCCAGGAGAGGTCCCTCCCCTTTATGGGCCTTATTACCGTAAGAGAGCTCAGTCCTCCAGTGGCTCGATTCAAACACAGATCATTACTTTGTCAAAACAGCTACCAGACCACATTGGCACACGTGCAGGCCAGCTTGTGTGGCGAACAGTGTCTCGAAGTGCCAGTTGTTGAGCGCAGCAGCCGTGGGAGATGAGGCGAGGAGAACACAAGAAAAAGTAAGCAGAGCACTTTTGGGCAAGTGACCGTTTATTAGTTCTTATTCCAACGGTACTTACAATTAGACAGATCCACTGGCAAGTCCCGCATGCTAGGTAAACACACACACACACTGGGTACAATCTTCTCTCAGAGTCATGGCAAGAGGTGCTACCGCAAAATAATACAACACTCCAGCAAATTCCTTGTCGTTGCTTTGCTGAAACAACATCTCAATTGTTGTTTACCTAAAGTGGTCAATTAATCCAAGGCAAACTCATAAAAGAGGAAAGGATGTGGGTTGTCCAGGTAGTCTGATCCAACTGGCTGAGAGTCAGGGCTACTAGGGATACCACAATATACCACTCCCCAGCGTGGCAAGGGAAGAGGAGTGTAGAAGACACACAAGAGAAAAAGGGACAGTGGAGACAGATGAGAAGGAAAGGAAACTCCTGAGGAAAGAGGAGAGACGAAAGAAAGAAGAGGTGCATAGGTACTGGTGCCAAAGAGGAGGAATAAAAAGAGAAGGAGGTGGAACAGGAAGAGTGGGAGGAGGAAGAAGAGGAGGTCATCTGAGGTGATGGAGATTCTGTACGGTGGGCTGGTTTCATGTAAGATGGAGCAGGGCCACTCTCCTCCTCCTGTGATTCTGTTCTGGCTTGGGTTACTGGACCGAAGCCTCGCAAACTCACACACACACACACACACACACACACAAACACCAAACACATGTTTCCAGTCTCCCACACATATGCTTATTCTTCTTTACTACACACTTGTGAGTGTTTCTTACAGAAATAGAAGTGACATCACAACAGTCGCGTTGTAAATCATACAGCACAGTTCCCGGTCGGTGGGCTGTCTCAGAGTCCGAACCACTCGGTGACCCCTCCTCTCCTGGGGTCGAGTTTCTGCCTCTGCTTCTCGTCCTCCATGAACTTCTCCTGCATCTCCTCCATGGAGCCCTCCGATGGTGTCCGGTCTTTTTCTGGGAAGATGTTAGGGAAGGTGAACGTCTGGCCCTGGGCCTGGGATGCAGAGGGGGAAAAAAAGAGCAAAATGAGCCATCATGTTCCTACAGAATAATGAGCGGAAATTGGTTGTTATTTTTGTTCTTCAAATCATCATTTCACAAAGCTTTTTTTTTGGGCAACAAAAAAACACGTCAAACTGCATTTTCCTAAAAAACATTTCCTTTTCTTTGCAGAGACAAGACGTGAGACACTGATTTGGAATTCAGGACACTCTTTCTCCCTCTATATTCTTCATCCAGTTTCACAAATGCTTTCTTTCTCTCTGGCATTCAATTTCTCCAACTCTCTCCCACATTTAATCTCTCATCTCTCTCCGTTTCTCTGGTCTTGATTTATTCAGAGGGAAAGGATGGTATCCATTATTTATTCCATACCAACCCATCTCTGGCCATGGCTAATGCATCACTGGCCCAATCGTAGTCTGTGTCAGGCCGCCGTAGAGTACAGTACACACACATGCATGCTTGCACGCCCACACACCAAAAGAAATAACAGGTCAGTGGGTGCAGGCATGCACACATATCCATAGCCTATCCCTCTCTGCCTCTCCCATGGACACCTGGCAACAAGAATTCACTGTTATCAGTCTCAACTGGAGCCAAACCATTGCTATCCTTAAATGACTCAACTTCATATGAAGCCGGATCATATCTTTTGATGATGAAACTGCACTTATATGCGTCATTTCTATCACTGTGTGTTTGGATTTTGAGCTAACTGCTAATCCTCACAAATGTTCTCTAAGTGATTAATGGTCACTGATGTTGTAGTTTACACCAAACAGCTTCCACTTCATAATGAATGAATAAATAGTCAAATGTCATTTTGTGACTCCTAAACCTCAAAATCATTTTATATAGAGGCCTACCACTATAAAATGAATTGCTTCCGTGAACACAATTGTCAATCAACTATTCTGTTTAAATATGTGAAATATTTTGTTTGGGGTCAGTGTGTAGGCGTTAAGGAATGGTCTGGCTCTGATGTGAACGCTACTTTGTCTGTCTCCAACCCCCAAAATACCAAGAGAAACATGCATATAATTACCACATAGCATGGTTTGATTCCCAAAGGGGAAGACAACATGAAGCTCACTCAGCCAAAGATGCAGAATGGAGCTGGTTTTGCCTACTCCAAAATCTGTTTGACTGGGAGAACCTACAGCAGGAGTCTGCTGTGCATGTATTAATTTGGTACCGGTACCCACTGGTTCCTTTTTTCGGTACTTTACTCTCTCTGAAATAACAAAAGTGTAATTTCAGTTGTAAAAAACAAGTCCAAAATTCTCAACTTCAAAATTGTTATATTTTTTAGAACATTTTACCTCACTGCCTCACTTAGTTTAGTCATCCATGGAGGGTAAGTTAACTTCTTCCTGCTGGCTGCAGGTGTGCTAACGTTAGCTGCGGCTGCTGCGGAGGAATTGGCTTTCAGGCTTTCAAATATGGAACCCTCTTCAGCAATTAGATATATTTTGTGTTTCAAAAGGGGTTTCCTTAGGTTAGACTTATTGCCCTGGCCAGCTTATGCAATGAGTGTTGTCTGCCTCGAATTTTTAAAATTGTGACCACACTTGCGACCGCTTTCAGCTCGCACTTGCCCTGACTCAGAAGCCCTTTTTACACAGAGATCCTGCAATACTGTCGTAAAGAAGAGCCGTCTAGTTTTATGTCCCCATGCATCTAAAATTTGTAATGTTTGCTGCTGCCAGAAGACACTTAATAGCAGAGACTTCATGCAAAACTGACAGCTTATAATATACTTCTGAAAAATGGAGGCAATGCAAATGAGTTGCTAATTATGTGCCAGTGTCCCTTAAAGTAAATACTGTAATTATTTTTTAAAAACTGTTAAACTACACAATGCCCATGCTGCAAAAGGCATTTCTAATTACAATGTCCATCTAGACTTTTGTATAAAGTTTTACGTTTTGAAAACCGTCACCTGTTTAGACTAAATGTCTAAATGTGTATTTCAACATAAACCCCAATAAATTAGCTTTTTTCTATACAATTAAAAAACAATGAGCCCCAATATGCCACTATCTATTATATTTTCAATTGTTGGAGAGACGGCACCCCACTTTCCACTAGTATTTCTTAATTACTGACTAATCCTAATTTGAAGTATTTAGTGAAAAACAAGACACACTAGGCGGGAGAGACTCGCTGAATTTTAGCCTACAAAGCTCCATGGGTCACTGCATTAAAATATTAACCACAACCTGCACCATATGTATGTGAACTACAATCGAGACGGACATGTCCAATCTGACAATACTGGCATGAACAGGCATCTAACTACATCCAACCATCCAAAACACAACTATTATGGAAACTACTATTTTGGTATGATACTTTACACAGACTTGAATTCATGTTACTCTCTAAAACCTGACTATTTCAGTCTACACTCTCTGATACCAGCTTTGAGGAGCAGCTAGAGCAAAACATGCACAACCTTCAATCAAAAGAAAAGCCACCCTGTTCTTGTGTTCCTGTCTTGCGGCAACGCCTGTATTGCAAACTACAGGAGGTTTTCTAGTGAGTGCAGTAATACAGGAAGAGAGACAAGAGTGTAGACCCAGTGAGGAGGAGAGGGCTTAGTCAGGCACAGGCAGAGAGCTGCCAAACACCAGAGAAGCACCTGGAAACCAACGACTCTGCCAAGACCCTCAGTGTCTCTCTGCACTCGCACACACCACGCCATCGAGGAACGCAGAATCCAGAACGCAAACACTGGTCCAGGCCAAGGGCAGTTTTCTGCAGGAGTAAGAGGAGGAATGGGGAGAAGGAGAAGGAGGCAGCAGGGCAAAAGATGGGGTAGACGATGTGAGGAAGTGACTGGGAGAAGAGGAAGAGGAAAGTAGTGGTGACAGAGGAAGGGGTCTACCACAGCACCACAGCACTATAAACACCAGACCTGGCAATGGGAGGAACAATGAAGCACTGAGCCAAACAAGACTTCACCTAACTTGAACCAAACACTGTCGCATGACAATTCCCAGTTATATGGCGCAGCGCTGGACACCTTGTGTATACACATGGCGAAGATTAATAAAGGCCTCAGAGAGCGCGATTCACAAAAACAACAAAGCCCTTAGACTGAAATCAACAAAGCGCTGAGACTCGTTAAACAAGTCTTATTGTTGGCAGCAGGCCGCACCCTGTGTATATGTGTGCGCGCGCATGTGTCAAGCGTCTGCTGGACACATTTCCGTAGTGAGAGAAAGTGCTGGCAGAGAGCATTCATATTTTTGTTTGAAATATATAGAGGCAAAGCCCAAATCCCCTCGGTCTCCCATGTGCTCCGAGCCAAAACGATCTGTCTGCCACTCTCTACTTGTGTATTTGAGTATGAGAGAGAGAGAGAGAGAGAGAGAGAGAGAGAGAGAGAGAGAGAGAGAGAGAGAGAGAGAGAGAGAGAGAGAGAGAGAGAGAGAGAGAGAGAGAGAGAGAGAGAGAGAGAGAGAGAGAGAGAGA
>CM022474.1:20402146-20430818 GCA_011952105.1 Coreoperca whiteheadi | reverse complement strand
AGTTGTATAAAAGGAAAAGTAAAAACATCCCCCCTTAACCCAAAAAACCACCCCATCCCCCCCCCTTTTTCTTTAAAAATGGAAAAAAAGGGGAAAATGGGGGGGGGGGGGGGGGGGTTAAGAGGGTAAGGTAAATGTTGTCATTGACTCACTACCAACCCGTCTCACTTTCCCCATCTGTGTGTATGTGTACGTTTCCTTCTTAAGCTCTAATTTAATGTCTTGTTCTGTTCCAGGAAGTCGGTATTTAGGGTGTCGGTCTGCCCTGTGTCACATTTGGGGGCCACTCTCAAGACTTTTAACCAGTTGATTGGGGGCACCTGTCAAATTAGGGACAACGATCTGTGTCCCCGAAATGTTTTCACAGCAGTTACATTCAGAGAATGGTTTGTGTCTTTATTGGCATGCTCTCCTTATAGTTGGTGTAAGCCTCCAGGGTACAAATGTACTTTGGTGAAATGTCCACAAATCAAACCTGTGTGTATGCTCATGAGGATACAACAGAGTCATACACAAACTCTAAGTAATCCTGTTTGCAGCCCCAGTGGGAAAGAGGGAGAGGAGAGTGAAAAGAGAGAAGACTAGCCGAGAGATGGAAAGAGACACACAAAGGACAACTGTATTCTATCTGATTGACCTTTGCTTCTGATCTGTGACAAACTGAGCATGCAATCATAACTCAAAAACAGCAGTAGGAGAAAAAACGTCCTGGTGTGTGTTTGTGTGTGTAATAATTTCCCCTTAAGAGAAGAAAAAAACAGAAGAATGTTGAAAGAATAGACAAATGTGTGTCCGGCAACCTTGGAATGCATGTGAAATCAATACATGGAAAATGTGAAGGGGGTGACTCTTATTATTCTTAAGCTTAGATTTAAGTGTGAAATATGAAAGCCATAGTTGTTCTGGCTTGATGTGTTAAAATGTCTTTGATGAAAACAGGAAGGTCCCTGAGCACAGTGCTTTTCCGACCTGGAGCTGAATAGAACATTATGGCACAGTCGGCAGCTGAGGACACAAAAGGCTGATTCAACCTGCTGCTCTGAGTTAAAACATACGTGACATGACTGGACCGGACTGGACTGGGACCAGCTGCAAGACCAGAGTTCACCATGCGACAGATGTGATACACATCAGCATTTAAATGCCTCTGAATGGGCTGCACAGTAAGCACAGAGTAAGAACTATGCCAGAAATCTGAAAATAAAAAACAAAAGGAGGCTTTCAAAGATGATTACTCAACCCCTTGGTAGTAGCTTTGACTTCATTTTCCAATATCCTCAATCCACAGAATAGCCGTCATGGTATCAGATTTTATGTCCTCTGGAATAAAATACGTTTTGAGCAACATTTTATTACTTTGAAGACTGTTTAACAGCTGTAAAACTACTCTCGAGGTCAAATGGTGACTTCCATTCAGATAATCTAGACAATTTAAAAATTGAATCCCTCAGAAAATACATTCTAACCAATCTTTTATGACCTGAGATCAGCCTCTCTTTTGTGCTCTCTCCAAACCTCGAGCACCTAGAGTTATTGTGAGGCTAAATAAGATGTGACTTAGGGGTGGGGGCCAAGTACACTGACTTCTTGGATGACCACACTTGACCGAATTAAAGAACAGAGGAGCTTTCAATGTGGTCACAGAGGCTGAAAAGGTTTTGAGTGGTCTGAAAATGTGAAATTGAGCCATTCACACCAGCCCAAAGAGACTGTCAGACGAACTACATATCCTTTTTTGTTTGATGAGGGACAATCCAGAAGGCATCATAAGACAGAGGCATTCACAGAACAGTCAATAAAAATCAACCAGATGTTGGCAGTTGCCATTAGAGTAGGCTATGGCCAAATCTGGACCGGATACTGAAACGGAGAGGTGTTGACGACGCGGTGAGAAAATCTCACGAGGCTGTGGCTCATGCGGCCGTGGTGGCAGTGTGTTGGTGTGGTGGGGTAAACCGTAGCAAAGCACAGACACATCTTGAGTACTGGTGCTGTGTGTGTGGTGGTGAAAGAGAGGTGCTCACATTGCGGTAGAATCTATTTTGACTGCACGGTAGGAGGGCCTGGCACACTACAGAGGGAGAGACAAGGAATAGAGCTGAGGGCAACCCCCTGCTGAGTGGTGGGATATATAAGTGTGTGTGTGTGTGTGTGCGTGCGTGTGTATAAACGTTATTTATCTAGGGAAACTTTTATTGAGCATGCATCATGCTCATTTTCAGCAACTCATGGAGTTGTACACATCGACAGCTGAAGCTGTGAGTTGCTTAAAGAGCCAGGAGCCAGCTCCACTTGACCAGTTGGAGGTTACGTGCCTTGCTCAAGGGCAACTCAACTAGAGAGAAGAGCATTTACTACACTCTTTCCAAAAACAGGTTTCCAAACAGGCATTTGCAATGTGACTGTGGATTTTAAAGTTGTGATCACACCTTTGTCAGTCTGTTTTCTTTGGTCTCAACCACAGATGAAAATTTTGCTGCATTTTACTTTTTCGGTTCATTTAAGTTCACACTGCCCAATTACAAGTGAACCGGGGCTTGTAAACGAAAGTCAGATGGACTCACAAGTAGCTTGTTTATTGGACAGAGTTTTGGCAACCTGTCATCCTGCGAGATTACAGATTTCGGCAGCCAAGGAGCAAGGGGGAAAAAAGTTCCTTTAGGTTTAACTAAGCATTGTGGACTTGTCTGCGCTTTTTGCCATAATTTAGCATCTCTGGTCTTCATACCAGATGAGAACAAAATAGCTGACTACAGTGATCAGTACAGGCTGTGGTTTGCCCTTGGTTCATTTTGTTATGCTAGGCTTTCCAAGCATGAGTAACCGCCGGCTATCCGATGTCAACAACCATCTCCTTGTACCCATAAAATCATATGGAAAAATAACCAAACAATGGACAACATGTTCATGAGAATATTTTGGGGCCGTTTCTTGTAGTTAGTTGAGATTATATTCCCCGTTCTAACAAACTGTACCTCAGTTCGCTTGGAACTGGACCTCATGAGGTTTGCTTTGAATTATACTGTTCTTACCTGACCTAAACAAAAGAAGTAAAAGTAGGAAGGGTGTTTTCATACTTGAGCCAGGTGAAGAGGTCTTCACGGACCCGAGAATTACATACATTTGGTGAAGTCTGAAATCTGCTATCAATCTCCGTGCTGTCTTACAACGTGGTCTCGCGTCAAATCCAAAATGGTTGCCAAGGATTTGCTTCTCAGGAGTTCAAGTGCAATGTAGTCCCCACAGAATGTCAAAGCCAACGTCCCATGTCAAGGCAGGAATTATGCCACGGCCAAACGGCCAGTGCCGTGCATGCCCCGGATTGTGGTCGTAATGCCCCTTCTAAAAGGACCGACCCACATGGCCAGTTTGCCGTGCCCTGTTTGAACTGGCTGTTGTGGCAGTGTGGCTTTAAAAGAAAGTAGCAGATTTCCTCATTTAAAACAACATGCAATGCAGCAAATAAACTCATGTTTCCCCAGTGTCTACATCATCACGCTGGACATCAACAGCAGCACAAGATTTCTCCCACTCCCGCAGATATAGCTGTGTTAACGTAAATATTAATATAATAAGACTACCAATGCAGCTAACCTGCTAGCTAACATTAGCTAACAATTAATGTCATGTGATAAACAGAAACCGCTAACAACACAGTACATTGTAAGTATTAATACACATGTGTTTTAAAATTTCCAAACTTTCAAAATGTCCAGCACCAAACCGGGTAGTTACTTTGGTAATGGCCGACAAAACTCAAATACAGTCACACACACACATAATAGACGGTGAATTAACAGTGTTAAGAGTTGGTGTTTGATTTGGCATGTATCTGATCCACCAACTAGAACATATTTTAGTGAGAAATGTTAATTTTTGAAATGGTTCACCTCTCATTCCCACAGTCTCCTACCACTAAAATAACGCAGCTAACAAACCGAGGCTGGTAGAGAGTCATTTTTGTGACAGCTCCTATGATCTCAGACTCCAATGCTAATAGTTGCACAGGTGTTGTGTTGAAACTTGTTCAGATTAATTTTGATCACCCATAGCGCATGATCAGACTTTATTGTATCATTAAAATATAACAATAACAACATAATGAATTGTTCACATTTAAAAAAATAAATCAGACAGCATTTTGTGGAAAGGTAAAAATTCAGTGTACAGTTTAAATAAACTCAGTATTGTGTTTCAATAGTCTGACTTGTAATTGTTGATTGTATAGTGTTTTGTATTCATACAATGTATTGTTATTGCACCATTGGTTTTGGCCTTGGTGCCCTACGTTTTGGCCGCAATACCCCAATAAATTTGTATTTATCAAAGGCCAAAGTGGCATTGCCCTAAAAATGACTTAATTCCAGGCCTGCATGCTTGTAAAATGTGTTTCACATAGGACTGGTGGATAATTCAATATTGCTGTTCATTGACTTTCTCGGGAATTTTACCATGGTGATGATTTTATTGTATTACTGTTATATTTTTGTTGTCCAAATTAAGGATTCCAAGCAAGCTGTATTTAAAAACTAACAAAATCAGTTTATGTTTTACATATTTGAAATGCATAACAGTGGAACACAGTTCTTTGCTTTCAACATGAGATTGATTTTTTTTTACTCATTTTTCTACCGCTTGTTCCGTTGGGGGTCACTGGAGCCTATCCCAGTAACTTTGGGCCTTAGGCGGGGTACACCCTGGACAGTGGCCAACTCGTCGCAGGGCTGACACATAGACAGACAACCATTCACGCGCACATTCATCCACTAGGGGCAATTTTGGACACATCAATTAACCTAAACATGCATGTCTTTGGAAGGTGGGAGGAAGTCCGAGAACCAGGAGAGAACCCACGGTAACACGGGGAGGACATGTGTGACGTTGGTCTGGTCCAGGAATCGAACCCACGATCTCCTTGCTGGAGGGCGGGAGCGCTGGCCGTGCAGAGATTGATTACTATTTTGTGTTATTTTGCATAACTGTGCAGTACTGTATATTGATGTGGGAAAAAACTGTGATGATAATTTTAACCATATCTTCCAGCCCTAGTGTGACAAACTGTAACATAACTGTCAAATTGTGTCGCAATGGTGCCATGCTGAACGGATTTTCGTGTATACTAACAAACCCATAGTAATGACTCACCCTCTGAAAGACTAAAAGACAGAAACCTGGGTTTGCACTCAGTATTTAGGCCACAAGCACCTGTTGATATTATGTTCTATACCCACATCTACAGAGAATCTTGTGCTCATGCTGTTGACCTCTACTCTTTAGTTTGTTAGACTAATATTGCATAATCTTGGAGTGCTTTTTTATCTGCAATCACAGAAAGAAATAGTTGAAGAAAACTGGGAGAGGCAGGAAAGATGATGGAAGAGGCTCGAAGAGGAGAAGAGATGTAGCCTGATGATTGTAAACAGCTCCTGCTGCCAGGCCCCTGGGTGGGCCACACATTCACTCTCACTTTATCTCATTGACACACAAACACACATTATACTCTGCCCTGTTGTGCCTCTGTCCAGCCCTCCTGGTACAAACCCTTCCAGGAACAGAACAGTGAGAGACGGAGATGGAGATAGAGTGGGGAGAAGGGAGGGTGAAGGGGTAAAAAAAAAAAGTCAATACCAAAAGATAGATAAACATTGACTGCTGTTCGCTCAGGAAAGACAATGAGAATGATTCAATGGGAAAATATAAGAGAATGGAATTAAACTCATTTTCATTGCATTTAAACTTTGTCCAACTTGGTAAAGTAGAGTTACAACGTCAGGTGAAGAAGTCAAAATGTTGAGATGACAAAAGAGCCTGAAAGGCATTTAGCAAAATAACAGCTGAGAGAAAGAGCAAAGTCAAATCATCTCTCTCCGTTAAACACAGATAAGTGGCAGTGAGAGTAGACCACTAACCCATAGCATCCTGCTGTGGGTTCGTTCAGGTCATGACCCTGGCCCTCCCTCCAATTACAATGACACCTCCTCCACAACCCGGCAACAGCCAAATAACTTGGTCAGCTTTGGCTTACAGCAGTGTATGTTTGTGTGTCTCCATGTCCTTCGTATTAATGGCAGACAATATTTTGGACAATGTTTGCAGACAATGTTTTGAGTGCATAGATGTATATGTGCACATGCAAAAATTAATTGTGATAAATGATTTAGCATCGATGCATAATATCTTAATCGGAATGCAGGTATCCTCCAATGTCCGGTGCCTCGAGTGAAACATAAACCATGGGGGAAAACCGGGTTGGCTTTTCAGAGTTGGAGGGAAAAACTAATTTGACTCCTCTGCAACAATGATCCGCTGACAAAACAATACTGAAAAGTCTTGTTATGTTTATGCATTTTTGATAACTATGTTGCGTTTCCTGTGGCTACCTCATTATGTAAACACAGTAAACAGTGAGGTTGTTGTCAATGAGTAATTTTCACTGGATTTACATGAATGCATTGTTTTCCTGTGAATCCCTCGTGCTTAGGTGGGCAATCCTTAATACAGCACGGGAATGGCGAATCTGCCACTACCAATAAAAAGCACTATCTAGATTGGTAATAAATAAATAAATAAATAAATAAAAGAAAACATGCCGAACATAAATAGCATCAAAACTGGGGTTTGATTTCATAAAAATCTTAAGGATCATGACTTTAAATACTGTTTCTTAGTCATCGTTCTAAAAATGTACATGTTACAATGTTACAGCCTTACCCATAGGAAAATCCTAGTTCCACACAGTGAGGCATTATTTCACATTTTTATATTTTTGAAAAGTACTGCATTGGATTGGTATTTGGTATTAGCCAGTATCTTATCAGAGTACCTAGATTATATCAGATTTGATATTGGTAGTCAGAGAAAGTTGTATTTGTGCATCAGTGCATGCTTTAATCCCTGGAATGTAACAGTTCAGTTCAACAAACATTTTTTATGACAGATATTAATAATTAGGCTATTGTTAATGTGGTCATACAGTGATAAAAAGTATTTAACATCAGATGCATCAAGATCCAGAGACTCATATCTAATTGTGTGGTACCTAGAGATCCCCAGTCTTAGCGTGTGGAACAAAAGGCAGGAGCTGGCAGGTGGGCGAACACCGGCTCAGGTGTCAACTGAAAATACTTAAAGATCTATCACAGGGACCCTCTGAGATACTAGTGCAGGGCGTCCAGTGATACATATGCACATACTTCTGCCCAGAGACAAACAGAGGGTGTGAGTGAGAAAAAGTGTGTGTGTGTGTGTGTGTGTGTGTGTGTGTGCGCGTGGTTGTTTTCATGTCTGGGCATGTCTGCTCCCAGCCTGCTACTGGAGACATTGGACCCTGGTAACCGAGCTCTCAGGAAAAGATCATCACCATCTAAATACACACCCAGCCACCCACAAAGACATTTTCATCCATCTGGTCTTGAACTGGACATTAGAAAGATAACAACAACAATAGCAGTAACAGCAACAGCCAAGAATAACATGAACATAACTGTACATATGAGCAACAATAACCGACAAACGGTGAATCATATCGCCTTCAGTCTTAGACGCCCACCCAACCTCTGTACCTAACGGTCAAATCACACCTAAACCTCAACCTATCTCAACCATCCACCCCCATTACACACACATATAAACAGCTGTTCACTATCATTATCCCCTCCATCTATGTCATTCACCCCCCCCCCAACCCCCATGATGTACCCCATCTCTCTCTCACCAATGCATGTAAACAACACTCACATACCCCCCCCCCAAATTTCAAGCATCCCCTCCACCTACCCCGCCCCCTCTCGGCCCCAGACTAAACTATCTAGGCTACCAAACACACACACACACACACACACTCACCCCTACATGCACATGCAACAAACATCCAGGCAATGCCCCTGCCCCCTCCCTGACTCTGAGGAATGCGGGGACCAGCTGGTGGAGAAAATAAAAAACGAAGAAGCATACCAAAACAGGAAATGCATCAGCAGGGGCCTATCAGAGGGCTTTATCAGGCCAGTGGCAGCCCCGCTAAGAACCTGGGTGGCGCCACATGCTGATTGGTTGATCAAAGTGGCAGCTGTGTCATTACAGGTCAGGAGGTCAGGGGTAAGAAGAAGAAAGGTTACGAGCATGCCCGTGCGCAAGTGTGTGTGTGCGCGCGCGCGTCGGTATGCATGTGTTTGTGTTGCCATGGCTATCTAAATAAAGGGAACCTGGAGGAAATGTTGGAGGAAATGAGGGTGATGAGAGAAGATGCTGCAGAGAGAGATAAAGTAAGAATCAGAGAAAAACGACCAAGGGAAAGACGGAGAAAGAGACAGAGAGAAAGAAAAAGACTGTTAGGCTATTGAGACATTTGTCCCGCTCTGCGCTATTTTGTTTTTCTTGATAAAAATCACCAATAAAAATTTGCATCACAGTCATGCCATTAAAGCTTGTATCATCTGAACCGAATTGGGTGTAAAGAGTCAAATGTTTGAAAAAGAAACAACAGAGAGCCTCAACTCAAGCCATTCAAAAAAAGGTTTGCGTGTGAGATTCCAAACCGGATGGTTAAGACCCTGGTTTGTTCTCTATAATTCATGTTCTCTCTCCACTGAGCTCTTATGAAACCTACACGACACACATACACTCACACAGCCACACGCACACACACAGGATTTGACTTAGGAGTGAATTTTCCAAATCAGGAGACACATAGGGAGATGGGGGGGCCTTTCAGCGAAGCTTGATTTCCAGGAAAAGCTTCTCCTTTTATCAGGCGGCACATGTGTACACACACACACACACACACACACATAGATATATATATATATATATATATATATATATATATGTACACACACTAATTAGTGTATCAGCTCAATCCTTCCTTCCAAAGATTTATATGCCTAGAATGCTGACAGACACATTTAAGTGAAAACAGAGCTGCATGACTCTGGATAAAAAGGACAATCATGACTTTCTCCCTTTGACCTGATACTACAATTTTCTCTCCCAATTCTTAATAATTTCATCAAAACATTTAATGAAAATGCTGCCTCTATAATATCACTGTGCTTATAAGAGCTCACTGGACATAGTGACGCACCCGTTAAAGATGTTAGAGAGCAGAGATTTTACGTTCGATTTCCTGGCAAAGTTAAAATATGTTTTATTTTGTGGTGATATTTACAGTGATTGTATACATGTGTGGTGTTTCACTGTGGAGCATTGGGCTTTGGCTGTGCTTTCTTTAATAGTACTATCAATATGCTAACAAATGGATAACACTAATGGAAGAAAATACAAAGCATAGAAAGTTATACTAATTCAAGAACCAAACATTTTCTTATATTGTTTTTCTTTAAGGCACCTGGTTGGAGGCCAAGATATATACTAATAAAATAAAACACCTAAGGGCACAAAATGTGATCTTTTGACAGTGTAATGTGCTTCATGTGAGTTCATGACCTACATGTGGATTTTGTTTAAATATTAATAATGTCCAGTGTGGTTTGAAGGTTAAAATGGTTAAAATGAACAGCAAGGTAAGATGATAACCCTGGCTTTTGTACATTACAATTTTTTTATACAAGCAATAACTAATAACTATAGAACTAATTATACCCACAAGGAATAATACAAGGGGATGTCCTTTACTATGAAACGTCGAGTTTCAAATTTCAAGTACAGTTGCATTGTTCACTCTTCTACATATTTGCATTGGTGTGCTTGAATTACATTAAGATTTACAGTACAAGAAGTCTAGCTAGCTACTGTATTCTTGGCTACTGGAAAGCTGCCTAGCTTAAAGGAAAAACATTGCCAAGTAAGAATTACTAGTGGTATGAATTGAAATCGCAATGTTAACATGATGAATCGTCCAACCCTGTGTGAAATAGAGAAATATGAGACAGACACAGAGGAGAAGACAGCACTGGGGAAAAAGTGGCAGGAGTTAAAAATGTTAATTGGCGTGATAAGCAAGGGTGAGGCAGCACAGGGAAGGGAAGGAAGCAGAGCGGCAGACAGACTGAAAAGGATGTGTGAGGAAAGCTCGTGTTTGCGTGACAAGGTGGAAAGGAGGAAGAGGGAGCAAAGGAGAGCGGGAGCCATTATGATCCAAATAGTTGAAAATAATAAAATTCCACACAGATAAGCAAGATTTAAGCAAGCAAGGCCCAACTGCCTGATTCAGCACCTCCAGCTCCAGAGAGCCGGAGCTGAGAGCAGAGAGCAGGAATGGGATGTCAGGGGGGGGGTCACAGGGGTTTGCAGCGCCCTATCCTGTACCCCTCTCCACCACCACCCCTCAGTCCCGCCAGATACACACAGCCCTAGAGGGTTTATTGTGAAGCAACGAGGAGTCAATAACAGATAGGAGATGAAGGGAGGCTGGTGACAGAAGCTGTGCAGCAAAACGTTGCCATCTAGTGTCAGTCAAATGGAGAGGAGATCCAGTCTTGGCCACAGCCTCTCTCTCTATATATATATATATCTCTCTCTCAGCTCTTCCATGTTTGCCACTCGGTCTCTCCTTCTGTTTGTTTGTCTCACTCACTCCCAGTTCTCTTTCACTTCAAGTGATGCCTTCCCCGTTGATCGAGCGGGGGTGGAGAAAGCGGCAGAACGAAACACGGGAAATGAGCAATGTAAATGAAGCTACCACTTATTCTACAACTGTTGGTCCAACCCCATATCTTGTTTTGTTCTGTGGTTGTTGGGTCGGGACATTGTTTTGGGGCACCGAGCAATCGGACTAGTGCTATTGGTTTACTGCGTTGCTGTCAGTGACCAGGGTCCTGGAGAGAAACCTTGACACCCTATTTACTACTTTTATGAAAACTTTGCCACCAGGCACACAAACAATAATAAAGAGCTACTAGTGGCTAAATGAGCTGTGTTTGAGACAGAAAGTGTCCTGCTTTTAATATGTGCAAATGTCCCCACAAGAGTAGAAAATGAAAAAGGTTTTTTAGGGTTTAAGTTTCTTTGTAACTTAAGGAAGTAAACAGAACTCTTAGGGTTAGGGTTAAATGTATAAGAATACACAGATTTGACTTCCAGGTGAATTTGTGTAATATTTTAATGTTATGGAAATAACAACTTAATTAAGATATGTGTAAAAGGGTCACTCATCATCGCCCTTATGCTGACTTTCCTATGACCGTATGAAGTGAGCTTTTGTCTACAGATAAACTCTGATGAATAGAGTGTCTGTGGGATTTATGCAACCACACCCCACCAAAAGGATGGACTTACGACGATGCTTACAGACTCCCAGCGAGCCCAGACGACTGTTAATACACATGGACTTCTAATCTCTGTGTGATTTTATTAGGTGTATACTAACACTGTCAAACAAAGGTTAACTAGGGTGGATTTGTATGCTAAATGGTTGCAAGCTTCCCACAGGTGCCTGGACGTGCCATGCGGTGCCCAACATGCAAAGAACACAAACTGCTGCTCCTCCTTTCTGACCTCTGAAAACAACTCGACGAAAATGCCTGAGATTCCAATTCTTTACATGAATACCGTCACAGTCATTCACAGGAAAATGATGGAGAACCTTCACTTACCAGCTAACAAATCTCTCCTGTTCAATAAGAGATTAAAGTTAGGAATATGTTGTGAATGTAATTTTCTAAATGTTTTCCTTTAATACAATGGAGGTTCAACCACAGAACTGCAAATGAAATAAAAATGTAAAAATAAATAATCCTCAAAGCAATGTTAAAATACAGCATGTTGTCAGATGAATGATCTGACCAGCTAAACAATCTGGTGACTGGACACCATTACTTTCATAGCATGCATTTGACATTTTACAGCACAATGTGGCACTAAACTGGATCAATCGGAAATACTGAGACTTGTCAGGCATCCCATTCATATATTCACAGCGTCACCCTCCGGGAGGGTGCACTCTCTCAACATGCACTCTGAGCACTGAAGTGCTGCAGCTGGCACTAGCCAGCAAAGCCCATTTGCATACTAGCTGCCACGCTGAAAGAATTTGACTCCTCCTCTGACCAAAACTCACCACAGGCTTTTCATTCAAATTATCAGTGAGTTCTTTGTCATAAATGTTTGACTGACAATAATGTTGCAGAACAATGACTGAAAACATTCCAAAATGATGACTATAATATAATATAATTTTAGAAGTGGAGTGCTTTTTCTTTTATTAAAAGCAACAGATTGGGTTTACGAAGGTTTCAAACGGAAGCAACGTTTAACTGGAAATGGTGCACTTCAGCTGTGAGATGGGTCAGGAGAATTTAATGAGGGTAAACCACAGGGTACGACATGCATTATGAACATGATCGGCTGCAAAAAAAGCCTTCTTTTCTACAAGGCACATTCAAGTCAACTTTGAAATAGGATTTGCTGCATAAATGCTACAGGTTTTCCTGATAAGAAAGGCAATGTGACCCTGCTTAGCAATCACTAGAATATTCTTAACCTCTTCTTATTAACCTGAGGAAAATGTTATTACACAAAAGTACAGCGAACCAGACAAGAAATCTAATTACACCTACTGTACATGAAGTAATGTCTACAACATAGGTCAGGAAGGGCAGTGCAGAATTGGATATTCCAACATCAGCCCATTACAGCCTCAAATAGATGGAACAGTACGAATTTACTGCGAAAATGGGAAACAAGTGTTACCCTGAGTGTAGTGGCTAGAGTTAGCCCTTTTAGACTCAGCTAGTCCTAGCGGTGCATGAAACCAGTCTGACTCTATACACACCAGTCCCATTGATGTGCAGCCAGACCTAAAAGCAGTCTTGATAGACTCAAGATTTTTCATTTTGTACTGCTGTTTTTGCCACAACACCACCAGCACCACCCCCCTGTCCCACACACACACAGCCTCTTCCCCTCCCCCTGATCGCTTTGCCCCGTCTCTGGACCTCCCTGCTCTGGCATGACTCCATCATGCCCTTAGTCACCTCCCTTGTGTGAGCCCCTCAATCACACACACTTTCCCACACACAGTGCACATTTCACACATGCAGACACTATCTCTTCTCCCATTACTGGGGTCCCCCCTAAGCCTGAGGAAAATGGCCGTCACGGAACCCCACTAACAGGAGGCCTCCCCTCAACCACAAACTAAGAGTAAGGTATATGAGAGAGAGAGAGAGCAAACATATTACTGCTGCAATATTAGCTGATGGAGGGAGCAGGGGGAAAGGGGGGGTAGGATGAGGGTAGAATGGGAGGACCGCGGTGTGAGCATCGACCCACAGAACACTCTCCCACATGTGGAGTCAATTAGGAACAATCTTGTTTTCTACCCACCGCTGCAAAAGGAAGGAGGGTTTTCTGGGGCTCTGTGTGTGTGTGTGTGTGTGTGTGTGTGTGTGTGTGTGTGTGAGAGTGAGGTAGGAAAGGGAGTTGAGAGAGCATGTTTTTTCAAAAACTTGCCAGAGAAATAGGCCAGATATTTGGTTTTATATCAAGCCATTTTAAGCATAAAAGAGCCTGCATCTCATTATTTCTGCCCGCTGTTCACCATCAAATGAGCATGACTTCAGAAAACCGCAACGTGATTGCAACTACAAAGCGAATGACACTCAAGGAAAAACATCAGCCCTCTAGGGCTCAGCATGCATGAATGATGCACACATGTCACAGGTAGGTGTGTGTGTTGTTCTGCATCCTCACACCTATCATCGTCGTGTGCATCTGGTGAGACAGAAGTGTCACTACTGACTTCGCTAGGAATTCCAGAAGCACACAAAATCACAGGCCACTTCCTTGGTGTCAAACAAGAGGAAGTCTCCCCTTTAAAAGATTCATGGCTGCTTCAATTATGTATCCCTATTTCAAATTGTCGTGTTTAGACAATTTTCATTATTCATCTGTATTAAGACTGGTGGCTCCCAGTCGGGCGGGCGACGCAGCGTAAACAAGCGTCTACATTGCTGGGCAAGATCAAAATGGCAGCACAAAACAAAGGCCTCTTGCTTTTCACGTCTGCATCAAAGGCACATTAAAACTGTGACTTTTTTGACATTTTGGGGGGGGTTGTTTGATTTCAGAGAGTAACAGACTTCAAACATTGCCAAGACCTGCAGGGAATGGGCCTTCCAGACCGAAAGCTCACCTCAAACACAGGTGTGAAGGCAACGGCCGTGATGCAATAAGGAAGTCTGGGCTGGCACGCCAACATCACGAGTGTCCCTTCAAACGCACACGCTAAGTGATTGCCCACATTCCATCTATGGCACAAAACACAAGCACAGAAAAGAGAGCTATACCAGATAACCATATCTCAATATTTCCTGTAATAAGTCTGGCATGTGACCAAAGACAACCTTTCACACTTAGGCCCTGCAAGAACGCACACTGCTGCTTTCTCAAGAGAGCTGTCAGAGTGTGTGAACCACACAGGAGAGCGATGCAAGGTAGGGCTGTGTGATTTGTGTGTGCACAAGGGGCTTTCTCATGAGAACAAGGAATAAAATTTCAAAATTCAATCATAAACACATTTCGGGTTTTGCCTGGGTTTCTGGAAGGCATAGGTGCTGTGGTTGCGGTGGGGGGGCCCATGTGGTTGTCCCCCAAGAAATTTGGATGGGATTTGACTAAAAACTATGCATTTTACAACATTAAAGCAGGTTCTAGTTTTTCACATTACACTCAGACATTAGCAGGAAGATAAGTGAAACAAATATGCTCACTGATGAAGTAAGCGCTATAGTATGTCCTGAAGTAATTCTGAACATTTTTGTGAGTGTGATCGCACTGTGTGCCATAAAAAATAATCAGCACAAAATAACAACAGCTATATGATGTAATATAAGGGAACGAATTGGGGGTGGGAGTAAATAAGTTATACTTCTTTCCACTCCCTTTCGAGCAAGTATATATGTGTGTGTGTGTGTGTGTGTGTGTGTGTGTGTGTGTGTGTATATATGTTTGTGTATAATTATTATGTGTAATGTATGTGTATGGATATATATGTATATTATATATATTTAATTATTATATACTCTATTATTGCATATATATGTATATATTATTATTTTTTTGCTCGAAATAAACTTCAATCAAATCAAATCAAACATTGGTTAAACAAGTCTTATAGTGAAGGGATCTGAACTGCGATTTGCTCCTCCTCCCAAAGTCAGGGTGAATCCATCAACCACCTGCACTGCTGGGTATCATTAGGATTGAATCTTTATCTTATCCATACGCTTACTGGTCCGGTTCTTTATCAATACTCTTAGCAGTTCGTTGTTTTATTTTTTACTTATCACTTTTTAAAAAATAATAAATTCAGAACAGTATTAGAATTGATTTATATTCAAAATATAACTAATTGTTTCTAAAGCAGCAACAGTAAAGTTCGCAACAGCAAAGTCACTATATGTATATATTTCAGTGGAAACACATCTATAATGTCAGTAAAATAAGCCTACAATTACTGGTATTAAAATACTGAGTGAAGTTTAGAAAGAATGAACAACACAGACATTAGTCCGGAGGAGAAAGGACTGATACTGGAGGACCTCCTGTCCTCCGTCCTCCTCCCGCTTGTAGAGAGAGGAGAGGATGGTTCAGAGGAGGCTTTTTTTGCCAAATGTTAAGATTTGTGGCAAACACAGTTAGGCTACATACAGACAGCTTTCATTTTAGCGTGTTTGTAACAATTAGCTATTAGCTTAACAAGCGCGCGGTGGTTTTAACAACAACTGCGGACAAAGTTGGTGGAAAAATCGCTTGGTGAGACAGAAGCACACAAAATCACAGGCCACTTCCTTGGTGTCAAACAAGAGGAAGTCTCCCCTTTAAAAGATTCATGGCTGCTTCAATTATGTATCCCTATTTCAAATTGTCGTGTTTAGACAATTTTCATTATTCATCTGTATTAAGACTGGTGGCTCCCAGTCGGGCGGGCGACGCAGCGTAAACAAGCGTCTACATTGCTGGGCAAGGTCAAAACGGCAGCACAAAACAAAGGCCTCTTGCTATTCATGTCTGCATCAAAGGCACATTAAAACTGTGACTTTTTTTGACATTTTTGAGGGGGGGGTTGTTTGATTTCAAAGAGTAACAGACTTCAAACATTGGCGAGACCTGCAGGGAATGGGCCTTCCTGAACGAAAGCTCACCTCAAACACAGGTGTGAAGGCAACGGCTGTGATGCAATGAGGAAGTCTGGGCTGGCACGCCAACATCAGGAGCAGTGATGTTGCTAGGTACATGTCCTGAATCTCTGACGTTAAAATCCAAAAGGACGCATTGAACTCACAGTCTGCGCATATACTGTATCTCTCCAGCACCAAACAGGAAGCAGCAAACTGGGTAGTTCCTTCCGTAACGACGGCAAAAACTCCTCAAATCGTCTCACACACACACAGTGAGTGATCGCACTCTGTGCCATAACAAATTGTTACATTGCTTTGTTGAATACTTGATTCTGATAGGTCAATTGAAGCATTCTACGGTCTCTTATTTTTGAAGGGCAGTCAGCTGCTATGGACACAGCTCTGATCATAGCCTCAGGAGTCTAATCATATCAATCAGCAGAAAGAAGCCCTGTGGTAAAAGAAAATATCATTTTAAAATCAATTAAATGAATATTTGGTGTCAAATTATTGCTTTCTTTAGTAAGTATCTGTGAAATAAGCGAGATAAAGTACAGCGGGCAGGTATATATTGCAAAATTGACCCCGATAGGGTGATGCAGGTGGAAAAAAAAATCACTTTTCGACTTGTTCTAATTTATATGTTAAGCCCATGGCACACCAATCTAACATTCTCCAACAAACACAGATGCACACATTCTAAGACAACTGCCAATGGAGAACGTTTGATTGGTGCGCCATGGCCTTCACCTTCACTTCACCTGGTTAACTGTCTCCACTGCAGCCTCTCTGCTCTGCTGTCCGCTGTGTGCATGTGTAGGAGTTGAGCCCCTCCCTCGGTCAAACACGCAGAGAAGAGGCCAGAGAAGTATAAAATATATATAATTATAAGTATATAATTATACATATATATATATATATATATATATATATGTAGCTAAATTGATTTATCAACTTTTTAAAGACCCCGCGCACAGAACAGTCAGTTCAGTCCTTGCTCCTGTCCTCCTCCCTCTGCTGCTGTTGTGATCACGCTTGTCGAGAGAGAGGTAGAGGGAGGGAGAGAGGCTCTTTTGTCTCAGTCAGTAGCTAAGTTTACAAGAATTTGTAAGACTTATGGAAAACTAAGATAAACCGTTTTAACTTCTTCTTAACAATTCGCTATTAGCTTAACAAGCGCTCCTTGGTTGTAACAACAACAACCTGGTGTCTCCTCCGCAGCCTGCCGTCAGCTGTGTGTGTGTGTGTGAGAGAGAGAGAGAGAGAGAGAGAGAGAGAGAACGTGTACAGCAGGGGGAGAGGGACTGACTGACTGGGAGTGAGATGCTTTACTGAAGCAACGGCACAAAAAACTAGACTTAACATTAGAGATCTTTCATGTTACTATGAGTGTAAGTGCAAAAAGATTTTCGGTACATTATGAAACTGTGGTGGGACAAACTGCCTAGACTGTGGCGTAACTAATGGGAAACACTGATATGTGCACACTGATTTTGTTGTGTCTGTTCATACCTGTATGTGTTGGTGAGGGAGTTCACCTTCAAAAGGTCGCCTTCCCCTCATTGGGGAACACCAAATAACCCATGTCACCTCCCTCACCCAGCGAGTCCCCTCTTCAAAAACAGCCCATGACACTAGATATGAAGGCTCAAGGCCCCCAAAATGCCCTTCTCCCCTGGGTGTTGTTTAATAATGCAGCCACCACAATTAGAAAAAAATCCCCACAGGGGGCCAGGTGTTATGAGAGTGAGAGCAAATTGTGGAGAGGTCTCCACCTCCCGCTGTGTACTGGACAGGAGTCAATGAGCTAATGCTACACAAACAACATCCCGACCAGAAAAGACCGGGAGTAGGAGGATGAGTGTGTGTGTGTGTGTGTGTGTGTGTGTGTGTGCGTGTGTATGTGCGTCTTCTCACCAGCTGAACGTAGGCTACTTTATAGTCAGGCTGCTTAACTTTCTGGTTTAGGTGATTCTTCTTCTTGTTGGAGCCTGAAAAACACAGGGAACAGCAGGTATTGCATTTTTTTGGCAAACAGGAATGCCTAAACATGAGCATATTCTGGTTGTCAGACAGCCGAGAGTGGGACAGAGTGATGATGACATATGGTGAGAGCAGAGTTGGGCAATGTGACGATATACCATGAAAACGATAGAAATGTGTCAACTGGTAGAGAACTTACTTTACTGTTGCTATTGAGGTAGCTTGCCCTTTAAAATTTCGAGGTGCATTGGGTCTTGGTTGGCAATGTTTCAAAAGAGTGAGCAGGACTGCTTTAGTGTTTTTGCATCAATGGAATGAAGTACCTCGATTTGAAAGGAATTTAAATCACTGGATGAGACAAATACAGACATTCCATTTTGATTTATTGTTCATGTATGAACAATTGTTAAATTACAAACTCCGGTTTCTATGGAACACTTTAAATCTATTATTTGGTCACTTGAAGAAGACTCAATGATGTGCAATTGTTTTTAAGTGTTTTAAAAATTGTCTTGTTTGGTCTTGTAAATTTGTGTTTGTAATTGCTGCCCATTCTTGGCCAGGACTCTCCTGTGAAAGAGATTTTTAATCTCAGTGAGATTATTCTGGTTAAATAAAGGTCAAAATTAAAAAATTAAAAATTGTAATGTGTATATCACTTTTAGAGCTGCAACAATTAGTCAAAAAAAGAAATGGCCATTATTTTATAATCAATTAATCAAATTTAATTTAAGCAAAACTTTGATAATTCTAAAATTTCAAATGTGAACATTTGCAGCTTTACTTGTCTTAACATCATATAACATATTTTTAACTGAATATTTTTGACTGTTGGATGACCAAAACAAGACATTTGATCACGTCAGCTAGGAAATAGTGATGTGTATTTTTCATTGTTTTCTTATGTTAAGACCAAAAGAATAACCAATCGATAAATTGAGAAAATAATCGTCCATTTAATCAATTATGAAAATAATTGTTAGTTTCAGCCATAGTCACTGCTGTTATTATATATGCTGTGATAAAAGTCCACCCCTAGGTGACAGTCAGCAATATGACTGAAGCACTATCCTGACATATTTACCTGAACAGCAATTATCCCATTATGTTTCATTCCTATCTGAACAACAGATATTTTACTATAAATTTGTTAATTTCCCTGTAGAACAAAGAGTACTTTGTGTGTATGCGTGGTAAACTAAAGCCTGATCTTGTTGACTATGGAAGGCAGGTTAAGCTCTACCCCAGCTGCAGATGATGATGATGATGACATCATCCTCTCTCCTGTCAGACCTCTCCAAGTCTGAAAGTCTGAGAAGTGCGTCCATGTGTGTGTGTGTGTGTGTGTGTGTGTGTGTGTGCGTGCGGGGGTGGGTGGGTTTGTTTGCGTGTGTTTGTGGAGGCAGGCTACGAGTCTGGCTTCAAATAAATCTAAAAAGGTCATTTTACTAAACTTTCAGGCACTTCACGTGGGTATTTCAATCTTTAAGTTACGACAAATTCAAATTCAATGATGGATAATGACCGGAACATCAAACGGTATCACCTCTGCCTTAGAACTCTAATCTCAATGAGACCCTGATGGTCAAGTCAACAGGCCCTCTGAGTAACTGCCATTGCCATGGGAACGGTTTATGACATGAAAAACAAGGGAAACATTCCACTGTAATGAGTCATTTGTGTGTGTGTGTGCATGTGTGGGGTACGTGTAGCTAGCAATCACTATCCAGGCAGCCCACTGCTCAGGGAAAGCCCTGAGCAGGGTTGTAAAACACCCCGCCCCCACGCCCCCCTGGCTAACTGGAGGCCCCTGTGTGGGTGGGAGACAGAGGTAATGAAGAGTGTGTGCCTCTGTGTGTGTGTGTCTGTGAATGCTGAGGAAATCCACAGGGAAATGCTACAACCTTTGAAAGAGCATGATAAGACACTGACCTGCCCCCCTATAAACAAAAAAAAAACCCACAGGAAACACAGACACACTTGCATGTCTTAAAAAGGTAAAAAGTGTGTTTCTCTTAATTCACATTGGCCTTTCCTAACATGTAAAGACACACAGACAGAGCTTTCATACAACACTCGCTAACGCAAGCACAATTTCTCCACGTTGAGATTGCGGTTTGGCAGCCAGCTATCACGTTACAAATACCAGGCCAGAGGGATAACCATGGCAACTCCTTCCAAAATACCCCTGCCGGCCATGAAGGGAAGAAAGGGTCGTTTGCGCCCCTCGCTCTCCTCTGCCGGTTCCTGTCTTTATGCTGCCAATGGAGTGGAACTCCTGACCCAGACAGGGATACCTTCTCTGACGCACCTCGGGATCACCAGGGGCCCTGAGGCGCCTTTTCTTCTCCATCCCCCTCTGCCCCCCCCCCCAGCTCACTGCTTTCCTTCCACTCACCCTGCCGAGGGGCTTTCCTTTTCCCCTAGATTTGAATGGCACAACCCTAATAAACAGCATTAATGGGTCCTCCACAGTATCAGCTAGGCTAAGCTAGGCGCCGCTCTCCCGCCACATCTCCTTCCCAGTCTCTCCTCCAGAGGTAGAGGGGGCTCCTCGTGGCGATTCAGGCGCATCACAGAGGGGGCCCGTGCCTCCTCTTCTCCGCCCGTCCCTCAGCCGCTCTCCAACTTCAAGCCACCCACATGTCCTCTCCTTCTGTTCTTCCATGACCATGCAAATTCCTAGATTTGTAGGAAGCCCCCAAATCAGTCCATGTAAACTTAAGCCATTTCCCAATAAAAAGTCAAAAGGATTTTTATTGTCAATGATACAACACTGTTGGCTCTATGACTATCCTTGACAAGGGGGCAGGAGGGGATGGGGCCCTGAAGCTTTTGTAAGTATGTATATAGTATACATAGTATGTGTTTGTGTGGCGGGAGCGTGGGGTGTCCTGGGACAGCTGGAGGCTGGAATGCTGCAGCAGCAGATTGTCAGATAAGCAGCGTGTGTGTGTGTGTGTGTGTGTGTTAGGGGGAAAGGAGAGCCAGGCACGCTAACCACTACCGCAAGTAGCCGCTGGAAAACACTCTCGCTGCTGCATGTCAATGGGAAGACCGTCTACATCACGATCTGAAATTGCTAATCGCTGCTAACCACCACTTACAGTCTCCAAAACAGAATCAATTTATGCTTCCTAAAACAAAAATAATCTTTCTGTGAATTCCATACACCATAACCAAAATTGAATTTAAAAAAACTGTCAACTGGTTAAAAAGGCTATTAGGATGAATATAACCTTAAGGATTATAGTGGAAATAACATTTCTATGATGTCCAAGTTATTTTCATCAAGACAAAAATACTTATAAAACCTCCGATTTAATCCAGTATGTTTATACACCAACAACACCAACAAATAATTTAAGAACAGTGCATTTTTTGCATTTTTAACAGCCATCAAAAGGCTCTTGGAGCCTGAACTTTATATTACAAATGACATGTAATTGTATTGGATAGTAATTATTTATTGCATGAAGTTGAAATTAGCTTTTTTTTCCCCATCAGGATATCAAATTAGTTATTGATATACCTTACATTGTTTACGGAGGCAGAGTTTAATACACGATGGAAGTTAAAACCTTAGCATACTGAGACTCTGTGTGTGTGTGTGTACCATTTGCTCAATTTACTCACAATATCTGTAGTACAACGTTAGGATTTTAATTTGAAGGAAATGTTTGTGGCTCGGTATTGCATGCCATGAATCAAGTGTTTTCACCACTGCCTTAACACCCTCTCAACAGTTCCATGTCTTTACACATGTACAGTCATGGTGTGTGTACTGTTCTTCCACCACTAGCTTTCCTTGTTATAAAGGTCAGCGACTCAGGCAATGATTTCTGGAGGGGGGGGGGGGGGTTATTCTCAAACACTCCTGTGGTGATACTTAATGCAATTAATGTGACAAATAAAATACACAGACAGTCAGAACCAATTCGAAAAGACCTTACCCGAAATGCAGTTGATCCAAACAGAGAGAAAACACCAACCCTGGCAGCAGCATGATGTGCCAACAACTATAGAGCAGCTGCTGCTGTAAAAGTAGCAATATGTACATTTTCCTGCACTTTACTTCAGTTCACGCTCCATCTCACATCAAAAATGCGTGCTTCCCCTGTGATGATGACGTACCACATGATCCCATATGATTGTGTTCCAAAAATGTTACTACTGAGTCACTGGATTCTCGATTCAAAGGGTTTTACTTGCAGCAACGAATCAATACATGCACTTCAACAGTACAGAATTGACAGCCTGAGAGCAGTCAGCAGTTGTCTTTTATACAAATGACAAACAAGGCACCCCTCAAGGTTACTCCTTGAGTCAGTCTTGTGGGTAAAGAGAATAGTTTGTGAAATACTTTAACATTCTGTATTTTCCCCATCAGATTGCGAGTCCACTTTGATCCATTCTGACATTAAGACAAATTGGCATCCTAGACTTGCGACAAATACAACGGGATCCTACCTGACTCAATTAGACTAAATATAATTTGGGCCTAGCCCTTGCTTGGCCCCCGGGGCCAGGTCTCAGTTACTCGGACCAGAACGGACCTGTGAAGACGTATAGCGTGAGCTAGTGCTCACACTTCTGTAAATAACTGTTGGTGGGGATAGTGAAAAAAATAATTACTCTCCAGTAGTACCTTCTCTATCAGTAAGTCTATGAGAAATACAAATATTTTATAATGTAGTGTCAACCTCTCCAAGTTCTGAAAATGTAATAGCTCTCTGTATGTGCTTGTGCAAAGCAGCAAAGACACTCACCAAACTGTATCCTGGTGCGGACTGCTCCTACAGGGACATTATAGATCTTCTCCAGGTAGTTCTTTACATCACACTTGGTCATTCTGTCCAGACATGTCCAGAAGAGACATAGAAGAGACAAACACACAAATAGGGAGGGAGAAAGAGAGAAAGGAGAACAGGGGTTATACAAGGCATCCAGCAACAGTGATCGCATGGGGTAAGGAGTGGTTTGAATGTGTGTGTGAGACGGAAGGGAGTGAGTGAAAATGTTTGAGGTTACAGTTGTAGCAATATATCTTGTAGAGCACTTCCCGGGTTGATCACTGTCCATCAGATAACACCACATTCACAGAAATTATAATTGCTATATCCACACAACATTCCCATAAACTCGGCTATTATATTACCTACTGTAAAGGACAGGACACTCCCCTGTAAACCCTTATTCAGCTTTTATTCTCTGGACCATAAAGTGGAGAGAAGGGAAATGTGAGTGTCAGTGTTCATCCAATTAGCTGTCTGCATGTATTGATCGCGCCCGGTGAAACCCTACACAGGAAGCAGGTCTGGCACCAAATGATCCGGTGGCCAGCCCAGCTAAAGCTAGCCCACTGAGCAGCATTTAAAAACGAATTGCTCCGACCAGGGGAAGAGAGGCTTTTAACTGCTAATCAATCAAGCCAATCGGATTAGCCTGGTAGAGAGCATTTCCCAAATGCGTCTGACAAAGTGCTTAATAGTGACGCTGTGGTCTGACATGAGTGCCTCGGATATGGCGTCTTCTATCACCTCATATATTTCTTCGATTGGACAGGATAATGCAATATTCCCTAATTTTAAGAGTAAACAGCACAATACCTTGAGCTTAACAATATTAGGTGAGGCAAACATTTGCATGAGAAAATCCCATCTGTGAACACAAAGACTCTTTGTACCTAAGAATGATGTAATAGGTTTCCATGCTGTACAAACAATTGCCTTTTCCTCTATAATACGCTACATTTTGGCAAAGCTGACACTGATGTAGAACTAGAACACTTTCATTTGACTTGCTATGGTTCTGTTTATCAAGAGAGGTAAGCTTGCATTTACGATACTTGAGTAACTATTTCCACATTTGATTCCACCATTATAGAAAGCAGGATGGTTTGATGTGGTGACTCTTGAGTAGGATAGGGTTTTTCTACCAAACACAACTTCAGGCAGCTGCCTTTGGGAGACGAGAGAACACTAAGCACTCACTGAGCTCTCCTTCTCAGAGCCAGTAGTGGTCTAGGACCACTTGGGGTGTTAGGGTGAAAGAGTTCCTGCATCACTGTTTGAAGAAACATGTAAACAAGCTTGTTAAGGCCTCTTTGTCTCCCTTTACCTAGTCGAGAGGAGAGATGTGTGTGTCCTAAGGTTACGTCCACACTACTACGTTTTTGTTTTAAAACAAATTAGTTTTGCTACGTTTGCACTTAACGTTTTCTAGCCCCTAAAATGGATACGTTTGGAAAAGCTGCTGGCCCCGTTTTCGTTTGAAAACTCTGGGGTTGTATTGTTGTCTGGACAGCCAAAAACAGAGGCTTTCGGAAACGATGACGTGGGCCCCCAAGTTCACCCAAAAATGCTATCGACAATGTTTTCATAAAAACAACCTTATCTGGGAGGATTTTGTGAAAAGCAGTCAGTTCTTTCTGACTTATCAATTTTGTCCTGTTTCCGGTTTACACCAGCACCCGCATGCCCAGTGTACGTGATAAGGACAAATTGTAATTTTTACATTTCTGTTGGTACACAGGTTAAATAAACTATATACAATACTTAAATAACACAGCTTTTGTATCACCATTACAAATACTTGCAAGATGGCGGCGCTCAAGACGCAGCGGTTCAGTGCTCTCCTTTTTCAGTGCTTTGTTTGGCTTTTTGTGTACGTATTGCACGTACTGTTACTCGTCCTGACATCATTCTGCTCGGCGAACAACACTTAAAGCCGAAGCGATCTCATAAAATAGATTAAAAACCAGTTTCTATCCAAAAGCCATAGAAATAAGTCACGTGATATGCCTTTTGAGGCATAGTAGTATTGACAGAGATTATTTCGGAAACCGAGCTGCAACGCTCATCTGGACGGAGATCGTTTTAGTTTTAAGACGCCATTTTTTAAACAAAAAAAAACGCAGTAGTGTGGACGTAGCCTAAGATGTGGCACATGCGCCTTTCTGCTCCATTTGCACCCACCTCCCCCCATAACCCCCGTCTCGCAGTGTGTGTGCCAGAGGGCAGTGAAGCAGAGCGGAGTGATCAGGACTACTTGAGCTCAAGAGAGGAAGAAAGGGAGAGTGATTGCACTGAGAGATGGGTTTTCCTAGAAAGCAGGGGCAGGGAACTGGAAGCGAGGAAAGTGGCTTGGGGACTGCAAGCTCTCTCCTGGATCATTAGCAAGGAAAGCTGATCCTGATTAATGAGAACACTTCTCTATCTAAATCCTTCTGCTTTTACCACTCCAATTATCCAGCCACCACAAACATAGAGACAGCATATATGAAGCATGAGCAAGCACAGTCACGTCTGTTACTCCACACAAGATGCCCATGCATGTACAAATATGCTTAATAAATGGGTATTAGCTATGGCTGAAAAAGCCAATACAGGACACAAGGATGGGGTGGCTGTGGCTTGGTGGCAGAACAGTTGCCTGCCAGTCGGAAGGTCAGCGGTTCGATCTCCCAGCCATGCGTCGAAGTATCTGAGCCCCCAAAAATGCTCCCGAAGCTCCACCTTCGGTTTGTGAATGTTCTCATATGTAAGTCGCTTTGGATAAAAGGGTCTGCTAAATGACTAAATGTAAATGTAAGATAAACAATGAGAAAAAGAAAATTGGGAACACACATCAACATATCATCACATATCTTTGTACTGTACTGAACACTAGATTTACAGGGGTGACATTGGATAGCTGAGTTTTCTCTGACCTGGGTCAACACCTGACTCCCATTTCAACTACAAAATGGAATCCAGTCTGAGATAAAGCCTTGGGCTGAAAGCTGAGGAGAAAATGTCAAGTTAAGTGTGTACATAAACAAGGCTAAACTTAGACAAAGGGCGTGGTGTCTCCACCAGTGATCAGGCAGCATCTGATCATCCCTGTATAAACAATCATCTGACTCCACAAGCTAACCTTTCACACTTCTGAGTGAAAACCTGTCTTCAGCAACTGCCAAGGCTAAAGGCACCGTTCCTCAGCAACTGGTATATATTTATACGCAAACACACATGCTACAAAGATTCCTCACCCAAGATGATGATAAAATTCCAAACACAAAATCTAGAAGGGCATCAGATGACGCGGACGATGGATTAGGTTCAATTATGGTCTGTTGTTGCAGAGCAGGTTTAAAATAGGCACACAGGCATCATTGTCAAAAAAAATAATTTTAAAGTTATATTGTCCTGCAATGTTCAAGGGGAGGTGTAGGAGGGAAATATAAGACCTAAATCGGATATCAAGTGGTCTCTAAAGGGATGCAGACACAGATAAAGAAACAGGGTAGAAACAGCCCCGCTGTGACACAGTTGTTTATGTGACAATATAGCAGATTTGTCAATCTGCAGATTAACCCACACACCTCTGTCAGCTGCTCTCAAATATAATCCCTCCTCTGCAATGAATCCACATGCTCTTGGATATTTCCTACTCTCAAATGTGGGCTAACTCCCACTGAGCCAAGGAAATTGTGAATATCAGTTCCAGTAGTTTAAGGCAGTCCATTTACACCTGTGCCCCAAAACCAAACAAGAGAAGTAGGTGAAAGGGCAATGTTGGAAAAGTGCAAAGACAGGACAGAGGCAGCTTTGACAGTCTTCGACAAGAAGGATAGTGAATGTATTCTGAAAGCTCAGACTACTGCATGCCACATGTCTATTAATGCTGATGCTAAAAGAACATCTGCCAGGTAAATGGGTGGTGCCTCTGTTGTACATAAGGTATGCCCTATACAGACACCCACACACAATGATCATCAGCCACAAATAATGCACAACGAAGATTGACTAAAACACTAAGGTTTAGCAGATATATACACAAAACTGGATAGCGAGTTATTATGACCTAAACAGGTTGATAAAATGTGCAAAATGAGAAGAGGTCTATCAATGGTCACGTTTTAGTATAGCATATTTGCAAAATACTTTAGTATACTCTATGTAGCTATGACTATATGAAATCTTTCACCAGTGCACATTAGCCACAAAAATATGTTGTTTCTTACCATATGCGCATACACTGTATCCCTCCAGCACCAAACCGGGTAGTAACTTATGTAACAACCGAAAAAAAACCTCCTACAATCGTCTCACACGCACGATAGAATTAACAGTGTTATGAGTCAGTGTTTAATTCGGCATGCGTTCGATCCACCAACCAGCACGTTTGTTAGTGAGAAATCATAATTTTTGAAACATCCACCTCTCATTCCCACAGTCTTCTACCACTAAAATAGCGCAGCTTAACAACCGAGCCTGGTAGCTAGTCGAGGCACAAAATCCGATATGTGATGCACGGTAAGTATGTAAGTACGGAAATACAGTTTATCTTTATGGATTGTACTGATGGTGCTGCTGTTGTCATGCCCTTCTTTTTTTTAAGATGAACATTACTTTATATAGCGATGATTCAGTGACCATCATGCTTCTTGTGGTTACCACGAATCCTCCTTGGAAAGCTTGCTTGTTTTAGCAACTTGACTTGGCAAACCACTGGCAAGCTTTTAATGTGGCTCTTTGTTTGATATAAACTGGGCTGCATCTACATTTGGGCTTTTTATGGTTACTTTTTTGCTTGGCATATCTACTTTAGGTTTTAAAAGGGAATGGAAAAGAAGAGGATGCAGGCACACGTAGAAGGGATGCAGAGTTGCAGGTGACAAGCATATTGCAGTTTGGAGGACCCTCAATCCTTCATTGCATCATCACCTATCTGGCCTCTTTCCTCTATGTAAGCTGCATCATGTTGCCCTGAAAAACTATTTATAAAAATGGTGACTACCAAACCCCTATTAAAGCTGACACAGATGTTCATTTGTTAATTTGTTGACAGAATTCAGAATTGTCTGAATTGTTCTTGCATCAGCTAATACTTTAAAATTATGTAATGGTAAAAGTGAGAAATATGATAATATACATGCCCAACACCGGAACAACATCTTAACGTGGTGTTTTCTAATAAGCTTCTCAGACTTTTAATTTATGTGTAACCTTTATTAACAAGTTGTAGGGTAAACATCCAAGGTACACCAAACAGTCCATACACGCACGCACACACACATAACATCAAAGTACATTGTGTCAGAGTGGCTTAGTGGTGAGAATGAAACAGGAGAGTTGTTTTCTGCGCAGATGAAAGGCAAAAGAAAGCCGCTCCTCATTGTAAGTCTGCCCTATTGTCAGGTTTGAGTCGAGATACGCACACTCACTACTTTAACCCGCCCATCTACACAGACAATACATGCAGAGAAGTTGCTCAACACTAAGTATCAAGATTATAATAGCAGACTTTGTTTAGAGGGAAAGCCACTGAGGAACCTGAGACTTAGAGAGAAAAGAGACAGTTGAGAAGTTGAGAGTATAAGAGCAGTGTGTGAAGGATTAGATTTATTGTTCAGGTTTTGGTTTGACAATAGAACAGAAATAGATCAAAGAGCAGGTCACCAGGAGTCACTAAACTCCTTACAAAAGAGACAGGTCAGTAAGGACCCAGCAGTTTGTTGCACTCCTCCACTGGCTCGCTAAATGACTTCCAATGATATGAACTGAGGTTCCCTTTCAAGGGAACTTCAACGCTGCGTCAGCTGACGCTATGGGGAACGCCTCCAGCGT
>CM022474.1:20243574-20402121 GCA_011952105.1 Coreoperca whiteheadi | reverse complement strand
TTAATTAGCGTGAAAAATAACCCAGTTTCCAACTTCAGTCCTGTGTTTATGAAATGGAACAGGAGAAAAGAAACAGAGTGAATGCCATGACGATCATAACATTGTTCGATCCAACAGGTACTGAACGGTTGTCGGAGTGGAAAGACAATGTGAGCTGCTTTGTAAGCAGGTTCACTTTGCTCATGTCTGATTACAGTGAGAAAACGCAGCATGGTCTGGTTTCATAGTTATTAGACAGCATCGTAGCATGAAATGTGACTGAGTAGTAGACTGAACACAATGTTCAGTGTTGTGTTCATTTCACTTTTCTTCGTGTGTGTGTGTGTGTGTGTTGGCCTCTAGCCATGCCAGGTGAGGTACAAGAGGTGTGTGTGTGGGTGTAAACCCAGAAATTTGATGAGGTTCCTTCTAGAGTAGAGAGGAAATACTAACATAGCACAAAGGGTTCAAGAACAATCAAAAAGACAAACAAATACTTCCCTCCAGCAGGTAGAAGGAGAATTACAAGAGAACACAGGCCAGGTGTCTCAAACAACAAGTGCCAAAGAGGGATTGGTTTTGGACGCGTTGCAAAGCGTTTAAGAAAAGCACAATAAACAGCAGAGTCTAGGGTGGGACAGAGGGAGAGGGAAGAGAAAGACATGCGCAGATGATAGCAAGTGAGTGATACTACAAGCAAACACGAAAACTAGAAAAAACTAACTCTCAGGTGTCATTGAGATAAAGGCCACCTTGTGTTATTACCCAAAGAACGCCAACATTACCACTTCTCATTAACAGCTGCTCGGCTCTACAACTTACCCACGCTAACACCGCCTACCCTCAAGACTCATAACTACAACAGCTTTCACTGCTGTAATGATTCAGACTCATCAATAAACTGGGAGTGGGAGTGATATTTGGTTTGTGACACTGTCTCTCCATGTGTGTCCATTTACTACCTTGTGTGTATGAAAAGTCAAAAAAATAAAATAAATAACAGTGTTTCAAGAACACACTGAGGCCCCAGCAGCATATCAATCAGCCATGCACCTCTCCCAGGCATCAAAGACTGCAAGGGAAAAAAAAAACCTTACACACCCTTATAAACACACACGCACCCTGCACTTACCCACTTTTGTGCATATACACAAAGACACACACCATTCTCACAAACTGACTCACCCACACTGACAAGCATGCACACACACACGCACGCACACACACACACACACACACACACACACACACACACACACACACAATTACATAAGCACCCTAGGAGTTTGGCAGAGAAGAGGCAAGAATCAGAGTGGGAGGCCAGGCACCTGGATGAACAGATTATGGTCTAAACCCCACCAGAGACACATAGATGATCTGCCTCAAACTTCATTTTTTCTCCCCAGTGTGGGCTCTGGCCCTCGAATCGCCTGAGGAGCACTGCTAACCTCAGTGACCTTGGCTCACCGAGGTAGTCAAAATCAGCTCATCACTGCTAAGTGCTGACTGGTAAGCACCTCCTGTTGCGTTATATGACAGAATATGTATTTTCCAAACCGACCAAACTGACTGGTCGTAAGACGAAAAACAACACAGCAAAATTAGGAGGCTGTAAAGTGGTGTTATATATAGCATACTCCATTGGATACGAGTTTTGGAGAATGATCAAGAACAGTTTGCTTTCATATTCTGTGAAGAAAATAATATTGGCTCCTCTAGGTAACTAATGTTTGACGTCTCGCTGTCTACAACATGGCCTGAACCTCCACTGTAGTACCAAATAAAAGCACTTTTGACCTCACCTCCTACCCCGCGCCCCATGTCAGTCTTTCGCAAGTCATGATTTTTTAATCTGAGCTCATTAAATACGGCCATAAGGTGGTAAGAACTGTCTACACTGTTGAGGAATGGCAGCTCCAATTTCTGTTCTTGAGGCTGTCACGCCACCTGGTGGCCATGATGCCCAATACCGGTCCAGAAACACTCCTACAGTGCCAGTAAAAACCAATTATTGCAGCCTAAAATGTGAAACATATGTTCATTATATAATAGGTCAAAAGTAACAACCTAAAATAACTTTGATGCCAAATAAAATAACAGATTTTTGTCGTCTCAGAATAGTAACATTTAAAGCCCATACAGGGTATCATGCTGTTTTGCTAAGAGCTGGTATAGTCACTGAGATGCTATTCTTCATCCGCAAGGTCCAGATTCAGGCCTTCATGATAACTGTCATCTGACCTGCGGAAAATATGTGGTGCTCTGAGGCTCAGCAACCTGTACTATGAGAATACGAGCGCTAAAAAGAAAAACATGTGCAAGTAAGGTGTTCAGCATCTGAAGAGACGCAAGTCTACAAATTCACCATTAGAACAATTAATAGGCTTCAAACTAAGGAGCTGGGACTGTGGGCAGTAGCAGTTGCAGAAGAATAGATGTACTGCGGTATGTATTGTATGGCTCTATGGAAACTGGTGAAAGACAGGCAAAGAAACTACAAATAAAATTGACAATGGCAAAGTAAGTATGTTTTATATATATATATATAAAGTAGATTAGGCATTAACAAGACAATCAAATGATGAGATTATTTATTAGCTCTCCTATACATGTACATCAACACAAACTATTACTTATTCCCATATCATCACAGTAGTAGTAGTAGTGTAGTACATTACGTAACAAACAAGCAACACACTAATTGTGCGTCTAGTTGACAATAGTCGCATTAGAATACCAAAATGTAAGTTGAAGCAAACAATGTGCAGTCACAGCAAACTGATAAACTCTCATCCTCTCATCTACAAATCACATCTACATATATTTAATTGTAGGAAATGCTATTGATTATAGACTGACTGACATGATCGGTAAACCGTCTGCTTTTCATTTAGGTTTTCCTATTCAAAGAAAAATAAACATCTATTAACCTTTGTGCAAGAAGTTGGTGAACCCTGTCAAAAGTAGGCATCAATGTCCACTTTTTCATCTTTTGCATAAAAAAAGAAAAATTGCTAAAAATCCGCAAATGCTGAGACACACATTAGCCACAATTATGCAGAATACAGTCACGGCTCTTTGGTGGCATTATATGTTGTACAATCCACATACCTGGGGATAGTGTAATAATCTAATGAATACATATTGCCTACATCACATACGATTTGACTATCCAAAGCTACTGTATACAAATAGAGTTTAAATGACTCAAACTTAACATAATTTAGCCACTACACCTATGTGCACTTGGAAACATATGGTGGATAGCCTAAGAGAAATTGACTACAGGGAAGATCTGTAAGCAAAGACTTACTCCAATGGGATGCGAAACTGGACAGTGTCAGGAGGCTGCTCTTTACCCGGCCTCACCAGAGTCAGGAACCAGTTGGGTCTGAAGATCCTCAGCTGAGGGTTGCCCAGCTGGTAGAGAGGGTATCTGAGAGGAGAGGCAGACTCTTATCATCTCATTATCCTTCCCAGACAACCTGTAGCATTTCCTACAATCACACTAACAACTGGAAAGATATTAGAGCTTAGCCAATTGTTGCCAAAAGTTGATTAAAAAAAAAGATCAGTTTCAAGAGAGAGCTGTGTAATAATGCAAACCCACAAGATGTGATTACTGTTCTTGGAAAAGTCTTAAAGAAACACAATGACACTAAGAGTTTCTCCATTACAAAGGTCCTGGGCCACTCGTGGTCAGATAAGGAAATAGATAAGCCTTCCTTCACACAGGTTTCCTGTAACTACAATGAGGAAATATCAACATTACAGATGCGCCTACTTTCACTTTCACCTCCAAATGAAGTGATTTAGATTATGTGGTTCCACTGTTTGCTTGTTTATAACCTGTTTGATCATCAAAGTAATCTTGTCATACTTCACAGTAGCCATGCTGCAGTGTTTCCAGATATAAGCAATTATTTTGGTGAGTACAATATTATCATTAATAATAATAATAATAATAATAAGTTTTAATTATATAGCTCCTTTCCCAAGCTAAAAATTATAGTTATAACTACAAAACGTCATAATAAACTAGGATTATCCTTTAACCATGTGTTAACTATTTTATACCATCACTCCAGACTTCCAAGATACTGCAAAAGAAAACATCATTTGACAAAATGGCATAAATATTGACATAAACACATATGGGGGAAAGAATATTATCAAAACAGACATTTATTTTCAACTTACGGACAATCAAATAATGCTGAAGTCAAACATTACTGTATTACTGTGGTCCCCCATTAGTCAAGTCAATTTTATTTATACAGCCCAAAATCACAAATCCGCATTAAAGGGCTTTACAATGCATGTACGTTAACCCTCTGTCCTTAGACCTTGGTTGAATCCCTCAAGAACAATGACAGCGTTGCCCCGATGTTGTATATGTGACTAGACACAGGTGAGTTGCTTCACTGTCTACCGACCATTACATCGCCCTGAGTGCCACAGTAACCCGAACAGTTAACGTTACTGTACTACGACTCCAGCTGCATGTTAACGGCAGTTTGTTTTTAGCATTGCTGGCTAATGCTGGGTACATTCGTGTTGCGTACGTTAACATAATCTAAGATTCACAGTGAGCACGTAAATCGCCAATTGAAACGCAATGACGATGTGAAAATAAATACAAACAACGTGTGCCAATAGTTACATTCAGGCATGCAGGGCAGCTGGAAGGCTGGGAGATGCTAACTGCCAGAAAAGCGGACTGACAAAAGATAATTAACGTCAATCTCCAGCTGAGACGTCATTTCGCGTATTTATACATGTCGAAATGAAAAGACAAAACGTGACACTCACAGTAGTCTTGTCACTGGCATCGCTGTAACGGTTTGTTATGAGACATATGCTGCAAGCTAGTTGTTTTGTAGTCCTTTCAAGGTTGTCAAATGCTACACGTGCATGGGTGTACTTCCGGGAAACACTCGCACGGCGCAGGCGCACTGGATTCGGACCATTACCCTTGAAGAAATCTTCTTAAATCTGCGGCATGGGTGTATTAATGGAATGCAGCTTTAAATGCGGACTCAGTGTGCAGTGTAGGTGGGCTATTTATACCAGAGTTTAATGTATATTTTAAAATCGTACATTGCTGAGCTACACCGGGTCAAGGAAGTAAATTAGACCTGTGCAGATTCATGTTCTGTCATTGGAATTCAAAAAACCGCTCTTAAGGATTTTGAGAAGATATTTTGTAGTCTATACCATCTCATTTATAAGATAGCAAATGAGTATTTAACTTCTTAAAACACTGATCTACAAAAGCATAATAGCCTACCACTTATAAAGTCAGGAAGCATGTCTAATATAGAGCATTAGATCAAAAGACAATGGCTGAAAATATGGGACTCATTATTCTCCCATATTATTAATATCTATCTATTATCTTTGAATACCTGCCACCAATTGGTCGTTGTTATTCAAACTCTTACCAGTACACACAATAAACAGTTTGTGGCAATAATAATACCCCAGTGAGAAGGTTTTTTATTGTTAATGAAGTGCTTGACAAATCAATCAAGTGCCAATCAAGTAAATCTCTACAGTTTCTCCAAAATTGCTCAAAGTACTCTGATTTGAGTGTTTGGTGGACGCATAGATCACATGTCACATGTTTTATGTGATATAGTTTATGTTAGTACACAATTTTAATTCTGCTATTTAAATTTAATTCAGCTGGATAGACGGAGAGGTAGCTATCCATAAATAGACATTTAGATAGTCATAATAAAACTATTCCAGTGCCTTAATATGCTAAATACTCAACTGACACTTGTCGGTTATGGATGAGAAAATCAGTAAAATCCCCTGAGTGCTATAATGCTCCCATTAATACATGGTAAATGCTTTAATATTCTCCTTGGATAACAGCAGAGCTCATATTCTTTTTAAGAATGAGTTTCCATTTTGGGAATGTCATTGCTGTGAGTATTTTCTCAGGCCACTTGTGATGAGACAGCAGCAGAGGGAAACCTCGTCCCATGTCTCCTTCCGACACCTGTGCCCCGCTGTCTGGCCTCACACCCACTACGATGTTCGTGCAGCGGGGGTAAGAATGATTGAAGGCCCCCTGAGTGGAACATGAATCCCTGGCTCAGCTGGTTCAGACCTGGCAGGAAATGGACCACACTGACAGCCCACACTATGCCAGGGAGGGGAGTTTCCATCAGTTAAGATGCCATGAAGTGTGTGTGTGTGTGTGTGTTTGTGGAGGGTGTTGGAGGGCAGTTAGGCATTTGATTATTATGCAGTTGCTGTAATGTTCGCCATTTGGCACAGGTATTTATCACACTACATAATGTCCTGCCACCCTTACAGTTGTCCAGTTTTTTTGCCTCAAGAAAAAGAAATGATCACTGCCTTCAGTTCATTGGTCGTTTACTCGTTTGTTGCTTTGGAACTGCTTTATCTGACACCTGATATGAGAGTGGACTGAGAGATTTAGAAAGGTGGTGAGGCGGAGGTGGGAAGGTTTTATTAAAAACGTATACTCTAATGTGTACTGGCCACATTCATTTCCAAACTTAGCAGAACAACTGTAGGTGTTGGCATTCACAGACACAAAAAGGTGAAGGACCTTTGTGGAAATAAGAACTGATAAATCATTAAAAAATGCACTTCATAAATGATGGCAAATTGGGCAATTGCCCCAATTTCACTGTGTGGCAATAAATATTTGGTAATTTTACTAAAAATAAATATAATATAAATATAAATACAATTATTATTTAACACAGGGGGTTTGATATGGGGCCCACAGCTCACTTTTTGCAGCGGCACTAACTATGTGTATGTGATGACATGATTTGTGATAAGTTGGCTTTTTAACACCAACTTACATTAATAGATCCATAAGCAGCCAAATATGATTTTACTCCTTTGTTTGTAAGACTGATCATTATTATTTCAGTGTATGATGGATTATCCATCACTGAGATATACCTTGCAGAAAGGCATTTGCTTGTGTGTGTATGTGTGTTATGTGAGTATGGTTGATTTCCTCATTCTTATGACCCTTCATCTCTACCTTGGCCTCAGACCTGCTCTGGGTGCAGTAACAGTAGCTGCACTCATTACCTCAGTCAGGGTGCCAATGTTTAGCAAGGCTCCAGCCAGCGCAGACCAGGCCAGGTCTAAGAGGAGTGGAGGGGGCCAGCAACATGAACCGGTGTAACCTTCAGCCAAAGGTCTGGTCTCACACTGTTATCCAACTCTGCCATTTATAGATGCGATTCAAGCCTGTTTGTTAATGCACAGAGTTGGGCTGTTTGATGGAAAATAAAAGTTAACTACATTATCTAATTTCCCTGGCTGCCATAAGAATACAAACCTGATTAATGAGATTTTACTGTTTTTCAAATGACCGGGGCAAAAGCCTGTGAGAGCTCTGCTGCTCTCATTACTTTTTAAATTTGGATTTTTTATTTTATTTTTATTTTTTTTAGAGGTCATATTCTGGTTAATGGCTTGGCTACTTAAGTGCCTGGCCTTTATAGCTATACTTTGTGTGTGACACGCACTCATACACATGCAAGCACCACACTTACATAAAGCCTCTCAAACACATAATAATAATAAAAATAACTTAGTTTTATTTATATAGCACCTTTCATAACTACCGTTATAAAGTGCTTCACAAACAAGAAAAAACAAAAGTAAGCAAGAGAACAATCAAATTCAATATCACAGTAAACTAATAAAAATAACAACTATAACAGTTAAAAGTAAAGATAAAATAATGGATTAAAGTAACACATAAAAGAAAAGATAAAATAAGGTACAGATAAAATAATTAAGAGAAAGCAATACAGTAAAGCAAAGTTTCCAGATGCAGACAAGGGTGGGGGAGAATCTTTGATCAAATGTACTCAATCTTGTCTTTTAAAAAGGTTAACAACCTTTCACAGTCTGCATTCGAGGTAATAGGGACACCAGGAGAACCAGGATTGACTAAAAAATCAATGGTCTTAAATAAAAAACTAGACTTGTGCTGGTTGGAGGTGATGAGCTCTGAAAGATAATTTGCTCTTGCATCTTTAATTTCACTATTATTAGATTGTAATAAAAATTTATATTCTCAGAGTGTACAGAGAGCTTTGATTTCTGCCACTGTTTCTCAACCTACCTACACTCCCTTTTCAAACCACATATTCTTTCAGTAATCCAAGGTGATACAATAGCTGATTTGGTTTTAGATAAACATTTTAGTGGAGCAACATTATCTAAAGCAGTTAGGCACATATCATTGAAGCAGTTCACTAAATCATTACTATTTGAAAGCAAGGTTTCACCAGACTTCACAAATAATGAGAAAAATCTTGAGGCACTAGTGTCATTAAAGATGTGTGAGAACATTTCTGCGTTATGTGGATTCCTGTTCACATAAAACACAGAGTTAAAAACAAGACATAGATGATCCGAGATAAAAAAAAATATCTCCCTTAAAACCAAAGATGATAAATCCAGACCCAAATTGAAAACTAAGACCAATGCATGGACTCATTTATGAGTAGGGCCTGATACATGTTGAGTGAAGTTAAAAGACTTCATAATGTTTAATAATTCAGTAGTAAAGCTGTCAGGAATGTCATCAACGTGGATCTTAAAGTCACCAGCAATCAAGACTTTGTCATAATAGAGAATGACTGAGGATAAAAACTCTGACAGTTCTGGCCAAAACAGGGTATTGGATTTTGGAGGATGATAAATATCAACACAAACGACAGGATCTATGCAATATCTTTTTAGAGCAAGGGCCTCAAATTTTGAGACAGAGTGACTAAGTGTGACAAAAGCCAGAGTGACAAAAGGAAGGACTTTCAGGGCGTCATATTGTAAAGAGTGTAGGGCTAGTTCAATGTTCAGGGATAAGGACATGTAAGGTTAATTTTGAGTTCCATCAGTAATCAGTTACTATTCATTTGAATTCAGACACTCAGCAATGCCCTCAGTATATTTCCAACTAAATGAAACTGAACTCACGCCACTTCTGTGTGTGTGAGTGAGTGAGTGAGAGAGAAAGAGAGAGAGAATTGGAATGAAGGTTCAGGTCTGGGGCAGTGGAAAGTGGCTGTTTGTGTCACAGTACAAAAAAGGACAAAGTAAGGGGGGAGGAGGGAGTGCTCTAACAGCAGAGGTGGATAGACGGAAACAGTTTGGTCTACAGCGAGATTGTCCCGCCAAGAGCGGGCTCTGGGGCCGCATGGAAACTTTCCCCCTCCGACTCTCGGGTAGCCGGACAAGAAGATGTCGGTATTAAGTATCCTCGAGAAGAAAAAAGGAAAACGGTAAATTGAAGATCCAGACTTGAAGTTGGAAAACTTTGTCAGTTGAAGTGAATAGTTTTGCATGTAACAGGATTCATTGTTTTATTGGTTCCCTCTGAAGCCACTTCATCCTTCCACGAAGAATGGATCATCCTGATGAGTTGAATCATTTCCACAAATCAGCTAAAATATTTGCTGTGGTAACTTGAGTTTTTATATAATACTTTATGCGCAAAACACCTATTCCAAAGATTGTATCAACAGCAGCAGTAGTAGGATTAAGAGCATGGAACATCATCAAAGACAGAGAGAGCAATGAGTGAGAGATCTTTGAGTCAATAGTGGCCTGTTAACATCGCTGTCACAGGCCAGGCTCATACAGTAGGCTTGGGCTATAGTGTGTGTTATGTATCACAGTCAGGGATGAGGCAGAAGTGTGTGGGGAGAGCCAATTATCATTTTTGGCAGCAGATGTTTATAAAACCATTCTCATCCCACGTTGCCAAATCTGTAGCAGATGTTTATTAGATACAAGACTGTGCATGGGCCTCAGTGGCTTGTTATCTATCAGGGGCCACTGAACAAGTCAGTCAATCTATGCTCACATTTATAGATAACCTTGTGGCATGGCTCTATGAAAGGCAAAGTCAGTCCGGCGGTTCGTCTCTCTGTCTGTCAGTCGGTCGGTCCACCACTTTGGTCCCGACTGAAATATCTCAACAACTATTAGATAGACAGACATCCCTGCTGCCCTGAGGATGAATCATAGACTGACTTTAATCACATTCTCGTCAGCCTCATCTGTACCAAATATTAGCATGCTAACACACTAAACTAAGATGGTAAACATGTTGACATTGTAATTGTCTGATTTGCTAATTTATTAAATTAGAGCTGCCCAGAGCTGCTAGGGCGGCTATAAGCGCATAGTCTTGTTAGACAATTTGAGATTTTCAAGAGGATTCATCAGCACTTGATAAATACAGAGCAGGGAATTCAACTTGTAATGACTGAATAGAAATTATGCTGATGCTGAGGAAAAGATAAATAAATTGCTTTTATTGTGCTAAAACAGTATTACAGGTGATTTTTTTCATCTTGCAGTGTTGAGAGGAACACATATTTTCAAGAGTAAGTTTTCATTTAGATTTTTCTTGAGCCTGAATGAAGAAGTTAGTGCACACAAAACAAAAATCATTACACCCTCTGCTGCACACCTAATTAAACCCTTGCCCCTTTGCTATCAACACTAAATGAGTGGTCAGAGGCAGTGGCCAGTTCAGGTCAGATTCCTCTGTTTTTTCATGTCCCATGTTCACTCTCTTGGAGGGAGCGGGTGCATGCCACGCAACAGTCCTCTGCCTATTAATAGCCATGAGGGGATGGAGGTGGGGGCAATCTGGATGGCGTGTAAATTTAGACCTTCGTCCCTGGATGTTCCGTTGATGTCATAAGTCTGACCTCTGACCCAGGAGCCTGGCTGCCACAAGGCCCATGTTGAACTTTCAGAGGTTTGAATGCAAGCATGCACATACAAACACATGCACAACACTTATTCATGTAGTACATACACACAAATGTACTTATATAATGCAAAATCTGAAACAGTTTGAGGCAAAGAACCACGAAGAAGCCCATTACTCTGTACATTCTCTGTGAGAAGGCTTAGACTATCGCATGACAATAACAGACACACAAACTGACTGTATAGCTTCTTTGTCATTCATTCTCAGACTAGTTGCAGATTCAAGCACTGTTTGTTTCCTTCAAGAAACAAAGTAACAACAGAATCATCTTTCTCGTTCTGTGCTGAAAGCTTGACACTGAATCGTCACCAAGTCACACAAGCACACGCTGATTTCCAGAGATTTGAAATCGACTACAGTTGGAGTGGGGTGATTAGGTAGAGTGCTCACACAGGTTCCCACAGCCTTATCCAGTGTCTCTGCCCCTGCCAGAGTTATGTGATGGATCTGGGGGGGGGGGGGCTGACATGCACAAACAGGGACGGGGGCAAATGATCTTCTAGGTATGTCAGCCGACACTCTTGGGATATCTTGTACACAGCACTGCGGAAGACCTTAACCTACAACATAACAACATTGTTCAAGCCATGATTCCTCTTGTTATATTTTTGGGTCCGATAAAGTTGTTGTTGGATACCAATAGAGCCAAGACCATGTTACAGTAAGAACTGTGTTGAAATAAATGGATAGTGACACTGAATTAAAATGAGTCAACATGACCAGTATACAGTTTAGGTTTCAGAAAGTTATGACAAAGGATACGCTTCTGGGAGAGCTAAGAGTTGAGCATCGCTTTGTAGCGTACATCCACATACATGTACATTGATGCAGCACACACATTTATTGTCAAACAGTATGAGTCAAACAGTAGCCCAGCTATACTATGTTGACATTATAACTCCAGACACAATGGATTTTGACAGTCCAAATGCCAACAAATGGCACCTGCGACCAATCACACCTCCACCCGCTACCTTGAGGCACTCATAAACAACATTCCTGCCCTCAAATGTCTTCTGCTCACCACATGAGCCACAGAGCACATTAATCCTCACACAACCTATAATATATTTTGGTTATATCAAAACACACCCTGAATCCACAGCAGATTCTTGTATCGCGTCACATTTTGTTTTTTGTTGTGTGTGATTCTCCGAAAGCACAAGCAATGAAAGGCCTAAAATGTGTCAGTAAAACTAATAATAATAAACCCAACACACATTATTCAAGCTAGAAAAATCTCTGTTGGTCATAACATTTTGGATACTATATGAAGGGTTAGCCCTTCCGCTAAACTAGTGCTGCATATCAGGTCTAGTCTGTTTCACTTGCAACATGTTGAGATGCACATTTTGCTTTTATATTTTAGGCTAAAAACAAATTGTGGTTCCGCTGCAATATATATATTTTTTCTAACGACTCAGTCTCCTTTTAGTTTCATCGTCTCCGTAGGAAGCCGAGATAGCTGCCAACATACAAGCTGATTACCTCTACCGATAGACACCCCCCCCACACACACACAAACACACACACACAGTGTACAGTTAGCACATGCCAGCATAACCTCTCACACACAGACGTCCATATTGTACATACTGTAAGAAGACCGACTCAGCTGGGCTTCAGGGTTGGATTTGGGTTTGCCGACGCATCTTTAATTTCTTCCCGTGTGTCAGAATTTTTTAGAAACCAGTATCGCTATTGGTAAAAGCAAAATAAGGTAGATTAAAACAAGTTGCAGGAAAATGACACAAATAGAAAGGTCAAATAAAAGTTCATCTGGATCAAAAAGAGGTGAATTCTTTTCATCTTGGGGACAGATTTTCAGATATTTTAAGAAAACAGGATCAGCCTCATGGAGGCTAGCGAATATTTTTTGGAAAGTATTGACTATTATCTTTTGTGTTTTGTTTCATTCCTTTAATCTGTCTATTTCAATGTCTAATAACATGTGATAAGGAAGTAGGGTTTGAGAGATTGGATTTTGGGATTGTTTTGCAACAGATTGTTTTTGCACATTTATATTTTAGATTTAGTATCCTAAACAAGGTTCTCAACAGAACTTTGATTGAGATGGCAAGATAAAGTGTATCATGAATGTAAGGGTGTAATGGAGTAAAGGAATCTATAATGACAAATATAATACTTATGGTGGATACTTGGTTATGGTGAGCTACAGTATAGTGCTCTGGTCCTGGAGCTTCAGTAGGGACAGGTGGTTCATCTCGTTTTGTATACTGAGCAATAGTATCATTACAAACTGTCCCAAACCAGATAAACCTCTACATGCTAATAAATCCCTGAATCCGAACCAACTCATTTCGCCTAATTACTGGGCCAAGTGGAATAATTTTTAATCGCTAAACAACGTATTATTAACCTCTTGGTCAATTTGATTAATACGCCTGTTAGATGTAGCCAATTAAACTCAACGCAAACGCACAAATCATGAGGACAGCACTGGTCTGAAATATCCCACTGCTTAGATCGCTGTACTTGTGGTTTCTAAATCAATTTCAGGTACCACTCTTTGCTCTCCATTAACCATGAGATCAAAATTGGATACGGCAAGTGCCTTGCCATGCCCAATTGACGCGTCTGACCGTCTACGAAACCACCGGATGGCAAGGATCCACAGTCTTTACGCACGGAGAGCGCACGGAGAGTTTGCGAGCACGTGTGGGGGGCCCTCCCTTCTAGGCTGTCCGTGGCCTCCTCGCCGCGGCGTGCAGCTCCGAGACTCAGCCAAACCCTCCTGATCCCCCATTTCCCTCTCCGTACCTTTCCTCTGAAGAAACAACCCGTCGTTACGTCAGAAAGTGCAGGGCAAGCAAGACAGCGTCTTAGGAGCTATTCGTAGTCATTGCTGCCAAACCCGGATTGGAGCTGCTCACGCGCTCACTGCAGCCAATGCAATTTACAAATCCAACTATTTTAAAGCAGCAGCAGTATGCGGTAAGTTAATTATTCATTCATACTGTTTCATTTCCTCGGTGGGATTTTTTCCTATCACAGTTTTCTTCACATGACAGGTCTCTGTTGCTGGCACAGTTGCGCAAAATAAACATTGCAAACGGTGTAAAGATAAAGAGTAGGCTGGTTTACCCTGTAGCCTCACCGAGAACACCATGACATGATGAAGCAACTGAGATTTTTGACGCAAAGAGAGTTCTGCAGCATTTTTTGTGTTTGATTCTTTGCTGATCTCAAAGACAACAATGCCCCACGCTCGAAATAGGAACCCTAGTCCCATCCCAGAGGTAACATGGGACACGGGATTGAAGGAGATGAACGAGACCTGGAAAGGAGCAATAGCCTGTCTCGGGGTGGCCGTCTTCTTTGTCATGACCATCGGGATCATATACTGGCAAGTGGTGGACCAGCCCAACAAGAACTGGATCCTCAGGGGGACTTTTAGCGGACTGATCTGGGAGAGAAGAACCCAATCGCTGGTCATACAGACCCTGACGGAGGACAAGACCTACGTGGAGATAGACGTCGGGAACGTGGGGAACCCCGATATCGAGGTTCCCTTCGTGAGAAATCTATGCTGGCTGAATAAAACTGAGTTCTGCTATACGTGGGACTCGGTGGCTGAGGTGAAGATCTCGCTGGAGGTGAATGAGGAGACGGAGTGCTACAGTATGACTTGGGCGCCGGTGCACTGTCATGTGGAGCTGAAGGTAGGGTTTCTCTGAGTGTGCACTCAGTAGCCAGTCCGCACACACATTTAGTCCACTAAACACATTTTACGCCAAATGCGATGTGCAAAACGCAGTTGTGCTCGATGTTAATTTAGAAGGCCCCTGGTCACATTTAAATCTGAAAACACAATTACAAGCGCTTTTCGCATCCACAAGACGTTTTGTTGATTACGTGTTTGTTTTGTATTGGTGGTCTACCTAAATTTACCTGAACCACCACCTTATATACAATTGTTAAATCACAAGAGACTGCATAAAATAACAAGTGGAATTATCTTTTTCAAATGGATATTGTGTCTCAAAACAGGCATTTTTGTGCAGCAGGCTATGTGTATAATTCATTTGGCTCATATGATTCAGATACAAATACAGCAATTTGTTTGCTTTTAATTACTTCATTTTGTTGGATTTGTTGTTTTGAAGTTAAATTCAATGTAATGAAATTTAACTTCATTTGAGTCGACATGATGTTATAGACAAAAGAAATTAGCTTGTGTGATTCTCTCATCCTTTCCCGTTTTGCAGCCCTTGATTTAACTGTACTGAGCGGAATACATTTCCTGTTAAATCTGCTTCGTCACAGTTGTTAGGCTTTTTTTTTTTTTTTTTACATGCACAGTACTTACTGTACTTTCCCCCCAGCTTAATTATCAAAGGCATTTAACTATTGGGATGTTTGGGGAGGTTAATCTGTCCCCACCGGAACATTCCTCGCCATAACTCCATGTCATGTGGCCCGCGACTGCTCACAGAAAAATCGTTCCAAACTAAACTGGCCTTAATTTTTTCTAATTTCCAAAATCCTGCCAGGTGACCACTTGGCACCAGTTTTGAAACACCCTAACATCGTCCCATCGCCCCGGATTTGCTGACATGAAATACATGAGCTCGCAGTTTGCGCATTGGTCCAGCCCCACGCGTAAAGACGCTTTGAGGAAGGACAAACTTTCTCTCAGAAAACACTGTCATTCTATCCCTTCTGCGTGCAATGCTTTCTGACCGCCTCATGGAGGCTACCAGCCACTGCATACCTGCTTGTGCTATCCATTTCTGCACTGAAGTAACAGAAACCTGCATTGAATGTCAAGATTAGATGAATCCATACTACATTAAATTCAAATTCACCTTATACCCATAACTAAATGTACATCCATCATTTACATTTAAGTCTGCATACAGCATTTGAGTGCTCTTCGAAACTTTTAAAAATATATTCAGTAAATGTTGGTGGTGTTTTAGGTGTGTGTTGGAGGGTGCTAAATGTAAAAAACAAACAAATGAAACTGCCTTCCAAAATCTCAACCCTACCACTAATTGTGTTTACATTTCCTTTTGAATATTTCCTTTTTCCAGTCAGCATCAATTTCAAATGTTTAGCGGCTGTTTCAGTCTTCACGAGTCCACCGCTTTCCTTTCCTTATGTCTCTTTCTCTCCCACACACGTTTGTGTTTGTGTGTGGTTTCATGTGTGTGTTCATCCCTTCAGGACTGCTTCTCCATGACCAACGTGTCCTGGTACGGCGGCGCCAGTGTCCGGGGTCAGACCTGGCCGATCAACGATCAGAACGCCACCACGCAGCCCTTCGTTGTCAGTGATCTTAAGGACAATCCCTCTGGCTTCGGCTCTGCCCTGGAGCGCTACTTCCTGGGCTCATCAGGTGAGAGGTCATTGTTGGAATTAATCATTAGTTTCAACTGAGATTTACTGCTTACTGGAGAATATCTCATTGGCAAACGTGGGGACATAGTTCTTCTCTACACCTATAGGTCTGTTACAATAAGAAAGACTTTTTCAAATCTTGACACAGGGTCAGCTGTTTTTCTGCTCGGGAAATCTGACCCCACATCAGCGGGTATACAATGTGTGGCGTGAATCCCAGGGTGTGAGGGAAACCCTGTGGAGGTTGTTGTGTTTTCTTACCACCCCCTCCTCATGCACGTGTCTGTTTGTGTTTAAGCTGTGGAAAATGGTCCGACCACCTCCAGAACCAGCGTCCCCAAAACACACACCACTGACTGGATAGGACGGCTGTCGCACAAATAGAGTGTAACACAATACTGTCTGTGGCATCTCAGTTTATTAAATTAGAGCTTAGACTACAAAGGGAAGCAAAACACCTTTAGCATCTTAAATTAACTCTTAGGGATACCGGGGTAATTGCCTTTTGTTTCTATTAAAAGAGCAGGTTGGATAAGGGCCCTGCTGACTCTTATAACTCACCAGGTTATTTTGGGGGTGTTAGATTTTATCCTGGGGGCAAAGGGGGAAGGCAGGGTACCACTGGCGGATGTAAATGGTTAATGTGACTGATGAGGAATGTGTGGTGTGTGCGTCTGTTCATGTGTACCTGTGTACATGTGCATCAGGTCGAAGGGTGGGACATCAGCCAATGACATGATGCAAACAATCATCCATTATGACTCTACTGATTGTTAGAAGTAGTCTCACACACATTCAGTCAAAGAAGCTACTGAGGGAAACAAATGTACATAATGCATGTGCACATACACCCATACACATTTTGGGATGTTACGTAACTCAGTTGCAGGCTTAACAAGAGTGACATGATTTAAATCCCTTTTCCACCTTGTGAGAGGACGGTGGTAATTACCAGGACCCTGTAACCCTTTGTTTCTCTGTTTAGCTTTGCACAGAGAAAAAAACCCCCACACAGATGAGATGAGATCCCATTGAGAACAACTGTTTGACGTTGCCAAGCAACCAGTCACAGACACATACTGTACATAGCCCCAAACATAGCAAACTGACGCTCAGCGATGACAACGATGCCTATTGGACCATTAAAGGTATATTTAACATGATATCTTGCTTTAAAGTTCAAGGATGTTTTTGCTTGGCTCTTAGATTTACACAACGTACACATTTGCCTCAGAGGGAATCGTTTTTCACAATTGAAGACGTATTGAAATTTGTACTTGGCTGCTTTCCTATTTAGGATGAAATTATTATTGATAAATGATTTTGATTTGTTGGACAGGGCAGATGTTGGATCTCATTCTTCAAACTCATGAGTTAAAAATTAATGAGACCTAACAACAAGGTGTACAAGGTAGCAATCGGATAACATGAAACTCTCAAGATGGATTCATCAGAGCCTTTCATTACTTTCTTGCTCTATCCCACCAAGCGCAACCTGAAACTAATGTTCATGTGTTTGCCTCATTTATATCACCTGCAGATGCTTGACTATGTACTGTATATCACACCACTAAGAAAGGGTTTAACCATTGGACTTGTAGGGTCCTATGTTGCAGGTAGCAAAGTAATATTTTCCTGAACTGCATGTTCCTTCTCCACATGATTTTTCAGCGTGTCAGTGGCAATCTAAGGATGCACTGCTGTTTTGGTGTTACATTAAGACTGACGCCAATGCTGCTTGTCTGCAGACCACTGCACATGGGAATAAGGCCACCTTCCATACTCGGACAAACAGTTTCCATATACTATTATGTAACTGTTTGCTTGTCTGTTTCATTTTCATTATTTTAACCAGTAGACACATCTGGAAGTGGAACAAGAATACAGTTTCAATTCAATTATGGCAGTAAAATGCCACTATGGCAGAGTAATAACTACTGTCTGGTTATTACTGGCATCCACAACAGTTTGCATCCTGTATGAGGACCTTGATTGATCCCCTCATTTCAGGGCTAGTTATATGTTTCTTTTTGCAGTCGCTTTTTTGTGCACTGCAATTACGCACATCAGATCTGCTGGTAACCTTAAATGCAGTATTGATGAAATCCTGTATAAGAAGCACCAGGCTCCTGAGAAATAACCACACAAGCATCTGTGATCTTGTGCACATCAGATTGGTGGGTTATGGTTCATTATTACGCAAAGTTTCCCGACAGCAAGAGCTTGTAGAAGCACTGGACATAGACTTTCATGAAAATCTGATACACAATGAAACCTATCTCTCCTCTCTACATAACCAAACAACCTCAGGGCAACCATTATTTCTCTTTACCTTCATACATAAAAATCAGTATATCAGAATGCGACAGCTGCATTTGCCATCTTCTTCTTTCCAACAGTTCTGACAAAAGTAGAACCTGAAGCGTCACATTTTAAATTGCAATAGATGACTGCGGCTGCGATGAACAGCGTGATGTGGTACGGTCATAACTGTGCTATTGTTGTGGTTAATAATGGTGGGACAGGAAACAATTATAGCAGCTTTTATGGGAAAAATATCCACATTTATGAGTGGATTGTAAACAGGATAATTAACAGGAACTGTAAGTTTATGCAACTGTGTGAAAGCTTAATCAGATTATTGATTTGTTCCTAGTTTTGGCAGCAAAATGTTATTATTTTTGCACTTAAACCGACCAAATCTAATTAAATGCTGAAGTAAAAATCACTTACAGCACGTAAAATAAAGACAATATATAAAATGAAACTTTTTATGTAGACTCCATGTAATTTATAACCATATTTTGTGTTAATTGTTGTGTTTCCAAGTAAAACCCAGCGACTGGGCTTTCACACTGTCTAAAAAAGTGAATTAAATTTCAAAATGTACTGTATTTTTGTACGAGACTATTCAGCTCTTAGTCAATAATATTAGTTTCTTCTCAAGAAAAGCTGTTTTGAACTCCAATTGTACTATTTACTTTAATTGTATTCTCTCTCTGCACTGCACACAATGCACTTAACTGTGCTTTGCACCAATAGGGTCCAAATGTGATGTTCCCACTGAACTCACCGTTTTACTCTGATGAGTTATGAGTTTATATGAGAAAGCTGGTGCACTGGAGTTTCAGTCTGGGGGAAAAAGAACTGCAGTATGTTAGATTCCCTCATAACAGACTCATGGAAAGCAGCACTCCAGTGGTAATTAGAAAAAAGTTAAAGAGTGTCATTTTGGTGAATTTTATTTATAGTAATAGACTGACAAATCTGTGTTTTGGCATAATGATTCTGCTCTCTAGAAAACAAACATACTGTAGTTTAAGGCTAATATCACAGCTGCGTGAGCCCACTGACCAGAGATATTTTTGTTGTACATGTGAGGTGTTGTGTGTGCATGTGACCTGTCTTTACTGACTCTAGTTAGATATAGGAGCACATTATAAATGTGGTAGGGAATATGGAGCTGTGAGTGACGTTAAGGTCCTAAGAGGACCCCTGAGGACAGTTAGAGAGCACAACAGACAGCCTGAAACAGAGCAACAGAGCAACAAAATGACTGCATACAGTACAGTTATAGTTGATATTATACAGAATCAAGAAGAGAGAACAAAGAGTAGCAAAGTAAAGAGGAAGTAGAACAGTAAAGCAGAGAGACAGGAGAGAAGATATATGCAACTGTGTGGTTGAGTGACATTTGAGAGTGTTGCCAACTGGAGGAACTTGTCATAGCCCCACCTGTCTGTATCCATACAAAAACAACTGGGCAACTAAGAACAGATTAGATATCACTGAAGCCACATCCTGCATTAAAAGCATAAGAAGGGACTCTCAGGGAGATGTCCCAAAGCTTTAAGGGCTTATTCCTACATTTACTCACCTGGAGGTCTTAAGGATACAATTCACATGGGGTTTTAGTGAGCAAATTTAAGCAGAAATAGTGTTGGATAAACTGTCGATGTGCATATACCTATACTTATGTACAGTACATGCTCTAAAATAAGAAATGAAACGAACTGAAGATGCACCAACAGTTCATTTTGTTAAATCACAGGGCCAGGGTCAGTATTTGAAATACAATTGTCCCACATAAAAAGATACCTAAATAATTGAATCTATATATGGATCAACATTTTCTCTATAATGTATTTCTGATGTCCTTCATTAAATCACAGCTACAATCTATTTGTTATTTAAATTCACAAAGACTTTGTTGTTAATTACTGTAGGGTACTATATAACACAATATTTACAGTGTCAATTTAAGCTTGAGTTCTGGCTACTTTATAACTATTTTAAAGTATCTATTTAAAACCCCTGTGCTGTATCCTGCATGAATACAGTTCTGTTCAGGCCAAATATTTTTGGAACCCAGCTGTCAGTGTTTTGAATGCTAAAGTAGGTTTATCTGTTGAAGCAGAAGTGATGGCAGTTTCACATTTCAAAACCTTCAACAGCTAAGTGATGGTCATTTCGATTACAGAGCTTATAGCCATGCCAACAATTTAGTCACACCTTTGTCATTATATGTGGGAACATGATAATAACAAATTGTTAATAGGGAAAGAGAGACTTTTTTCAATGCAAGGATTAGAAATAACTAAATAGTAATCAGCGATTTGAAAGTAAAGTAAAATAATAATACATTGCAAAAAAAACCCAGCTGAATTTATTTGTATCCACGTAATTTAATCTCACATGTTTAGATTAGATTCTGTTTCATCCTGTTTGGGATATTCGCACACAATGAGCAGCTTGGTTGCTTTTTTTCTTGAGGGTTAAAAAAAAGGTAAAAAGGAGCTTGAGAGTGGAAAAATTATGTCATTCTTTTAGTAAGAGCATTATTCATCCATCATTCATCATTCTTTGAAAGTCCACATGCAGATACTATATGTTTACTGTATCAGACAGATAACTTGGCTCTCATCAAAGTTTCCTCCACTCATCATTACAAATAAGGGCTTGGAGAGATGCTATTTGTTTTCACAGCAGGCTGTTGTAATAAGTGAGCGTGTGATAGCTCTAACTGTGACATCACATAGCTCTGTTGCACTCAGTCTGAATCCAATAGAAGCAATTTTATCTACCGTTTTTTTCAGAATCAGGATCAAAATCAGAAACAGCTTCATTGCCAAGTAGGTTTACACATACGAGGAATTTGCTGTGGTGTTTTGGTGCAAAACAAAAAAACATAATAGGAATATTAAGAAGTATAAAGAAACATAAGTAAGTAAGTACTGCATGCTAAACTTTATGAAGTAAGCATCAGAGATTAGACTCAGATATAATTTCTGCAGGACTCACAGGACTTTACAGCAACTCCTTAAGGACTGTCCCCTGCACATACACATATGCATAAGTGTGAATACACATTACCTCTTTCTCTCTCCCTTAATGTCTCTGGTCTCTCCGTCGTTCATTTTAGTATAACTTTTTTCTCCCCTTCGACTCACTATCTCCGACTCAATCTTTCCATGTGGGATCCAAAGAAATGAGCCTTTACTGCTCTTGCTCGTTTGTTGTTTGGTCTCTCTGAGGGAACCATCCAAGCACAACAGACAGATAGGGATAAAAGATACATAACCGTCATGAATTTAGATTTTTTTCTTTCAGATAACGATACTTAATCAGCTTTATTTGATACAACAGAACCTCATAATGAAACGGATGAGAACAGTAAGTAAAAACATATTTCCGTTATGGTGCTTAACGGTGAGCAATAGCAAAGGAAGCAAGATAACCACAGACAGAAAAACAGTCAAAATGTTATTGTTACTCAACAATCTGAGTACAAAACATGCGCAGGAAAGAAGTTTTAAAAAAGCAGCAGTTTTAGCTGTTACTTTATTTTTTGAGCTGGGTTGTTTTTTTTATTGTCTGAATAGCTTCTGCTTGAGTATTTCTTTAGCATTTTCTTTGTCTGTATGCCAACCCAAGATTACTTAGTCATACATATACAGAAATGAATGCTCGAAATATTCAACTTGCATGTGGAAGGGAAACAAGCTGCCCCAAAACACACCCCTGTGTTACTCAACAGGTCACCAGGAGGTCCCTGGGCAGCTGCCCTGAAACCTCGACTCTCCCGGACAAGTAAGAGGTGAAACACTTAAACAATGACTCACTTAGCCAACTGAAGCGTTGTTAAAAACAAGCTGTCATCTCCTGTATGAGAGGGCTACTGTATGAAAATCATCCTACAAAACTTTCCACCGTCAGTCTCCTACCTAATAGTTTCCATAAGAACACGAAGCAAGAGAAAGCAGAGACCTTTTAAATGGAGGCTTGATAGAACAACTTCAAAACACAAGCACAACACATCAGTCTGTGGTTGCTCAGGTCAGTTCTGTTTCCTTTCTTAAATACTGAACTACCTCTTCCAAATGCGAAAATTTCTTTATATGAAATAAAACTAAATCTAGCAACTTTAACAGCAGGCTATGCTAACTTCACCGGCTGAGAATGAAGTGGGAGAGAAAGATTACGGAAAAGAAAATAATTTTATATTGCCTATATTGAAGGACTCATTTTTACTTGGGACATTTGTACAGAACACAGCTTCTCACACTTGAGACGATAAAACTGATTGATAGTAGGAATAAAACAGAGAAAGTCTCTTTAATGTTTTATTATTTTTTCTATAAGTGGAATTGGAAATTTACTACCATGGCAAGCTCCCAGTTTTGTGGCCATCCATTTCTTGAGGTTGGGCACAGAAACTAAGTTTCCATTATTAAAGAAATGCATGCCTGGACACACACACACATGCATGCACACGCAAACACACATAGTTAGTGTTTGAACGCACCTTTTATAGCCCCAGTCAGGTATATAAGTGTGCACAGGTGTCATAAATAACAGTATAAATATGACAGGTAATGGAGTGCAGCCCATAAGGTCCACAGCAGCAGGGAGTCAGGTGGCAGCCTTTTCCTCCAGGGCCAGTCACTCTCCGAAGGCCTAGACGGCACATTAAAACCTCCCTGACCCATCAGAAGGTGCATGGGGTGACCTCTGCTACTACCTCCAAACTCCAAGCTCAGACTGAGCAAGAGAAAGTGCAGAGGCTTTATGGTCCTATCAGTCCTGCTCTGTTTTTCTTGGAAGTCTATGGATTCTCATTAAAGAAAGTATGTGTGAAAATGCACGTATATATGTGTTTGAAGAGGCGATCCAAAGTGGCTTGATTTGTGTGTTCGCTCGACAGCTGTAAAAGTGAGGCACGTGCTTGTAAAATCATTCAAATCTGCCCATTCATTTTTACCTCTGCCTATTTGCTGCTTTGAAGCTGACGCAGATTTGGTCGGTCATGCATATAATTTAGCTTTCGAGAGCTAATGGAAAATATTTCGGGGGAAGCTTGGAGTGTTTAAGGAATTGTTCTAAAAATAGGGTCTCCCCTTGCTTCCCCTTTAGCTCCTGGGCACCCCACCTTGGCTGTAACTCAAGGCCTCAAACCTGCTTCACTTTCTTTAAATAACACTTATTGATTCCTGCCCCCGTCTGGTATATGCATCTAGATACTCTTATTCAGTCAAAGATGTGGGTCTGTGTCGTACAGAGCTCTGAGCTTATATAACCAGGGTTAGAAGTTAATTTTCCATAAAACTTCCCCCCTAAAAATGGATACCTATACATGTATTTTGACTACAGCTGCATAAACACATAAGACAGGATTTAACATATTTAAAATTTGAATCTGCTTGTTTAGTCAAAGATGGAATAAAAGCTACAGCTGGTTTTTTTTGTTGTTTTTTTTACCAGATTGTCCCATTTCCTTGAGGCCCTGCAGTCCCATTTCCCAGAAAAAATTTAATATGACTCAAGAAGTCATGCTTGAGAACTTAAACTCCACTTTCCACCCCGTGTGCACTTTGGTAAAACACACTGTTTGCAGCCTGCTGTATCTGCACATCATTCTACAAGGCTGCCCGGTGTCTGGTGTACTCTGGTCGCCTCTATTTCCACTGCCTGCATTCCACTTCCATCCTTCCATAAAGCTATAACATTTTCTCCTCTGCCCCACTTTCAACTCCACTGTATATGTACAGTATTGACATGCACCGTTTCATGGCCCCTTTGCTTTATTAAAAATGAATTTAAGCCATTTTATTCCTTAAGATTTAAATATATAAGAGAACAAATCTACATTTATCTGCCATTATGAGTCGGTAACAAGCAGTTGGGTGGTGACCTAATACCTTGTGAGAGGCAGCTGAGGAGTTATCAGTATCTCTTTGACATTATCCGTTGCAAACACGTGAGAATTACCCAGACGTTGAAGGCTCTTCACCAGGCTTTATGCAGTACTTGAATACTGATCTCTGAAACTATTAATCTGATTATAAACCGGTACATGAGTACCCTGCCTGCTCCTGGTCCCTGCCTGAATGAGAACAGTAAGCCCATTGAAACTGGAGAGGGTGGCTGAAGTGAGCCAAGCTCTCAGCCCTGGTTCTCACACTGTCTGCCTGCTTTGGAAACAGGTCTCGCCCCCTAATCTGTTCACTGATCAGCGCCAAATCCCAAATCCCAGTTTGGCTACTTTGGGCAGATTGTGCAAAAACTGGAGCGAGGGTCGGACTCTGGGTTGAAGGCTCTGATCAATATGGGCTGGGTTCTGCTGACCTGAGATGGGACCGATCCACAGCAGAGGAGTCCAGAAGGTAGTTAAAGCTGGGAGGGAGAAGGTGGGAGTCAGGACGGGTGAGAAGTGGTGAGAAAAGGGGATAGGGGTAACCTGAGAGGGACAAGGAATTCCTTGCAGGGCAGCTACATCTGCAGACACAATTATCTGCTTCGCATAATCTTATCATTTCACATTGCCTCTGAAAGGCTGTATTACCATACTGTACAGTAGAGATTTATATAAGGCTAAAGTTGACTAATTTAATCCCAGTTGTTCTTAGTTCTTCTTTCATGCTGGATTTGTCACACAGAGAGAACAGGGGATGTAGGGATGGTGTTTTTTTTGATGAATGAAAACAGATATTCATCTCCAATACCAATGTGACTTTCGATACATGTCCCAGTTACCTAACCCTTCTTCCATTGGTGTGTAGCGTAACCTACCCACTGAGAAGATGCCAGCAGTCCTGGGGTAAAGTCATCTAAGCGCATACTCCTATATCTCATTCTAGGGGGTGTTTTTCTCACGTCTGAGTGGCCCAATATCAGCTGACACAGCCCACACTCTACCTCCCACAACACTCCATCCTGGTCTCAGTAACACTCACACACTATGTCATATAAGAGGAATCTGCAATGGACTGTCTCATACTTTCACTACTTTTCATTGCTTTGAATCAAGGCCCACCTTTTATCGGTTTGAAGTGAAACATGTTCTCTGTTTATTCTCTGAAGCAACAATTGTGAATTTTTGACAAGCATGACGTAGCGAACTAACATCCTGTACCCTCTACCGTCTGCTTCCTACCACGCAGGTGTTGCTGTGCTTGTATCTCCAGATATTCCCCTGCAGCTGGGGGTGGACAGCAGACAGCAATTCTGCCTGCAGTCACTGCCCAGTATGGAACGTCTCCCTCTACAGTACACTGTGTGTGTGGCCCACAATGTGAAAGCTGCTCACCAGGAAGCAGTGCAACAACTCTCCCAGCACAGCAGGGCGCTGCCCAACATGAAAGCACTGTGGTTAGTTCAGTTTAGATTAAGATTAGCGGAGATGAGGATTTCCTTGCCTCATTTACTTGTCAGAAGGGGCATTCTGGGGTTGTCATAATACCAGCAAGTCAAACAGTGGTGCATCTGTGGGTCCAGTGAGCACTGACTGAAACTTTGTGGGTGTTTAGGGAGTCATAAACTAATCCAGGTTGCTCAGAGCAGCAGGTTCTGTATGATCCCTCCGTGTGTCCTATAGGCTGCCATTCTGGAAGCTGCTCGCCAACATGGATTCAGGGCCGAAGGTGGAGAGGGAGCTGAGGACCTTCTCCAATCGTCTGAGGAGACACCAGCTGGGGGAGGGAGTCATCAGCCTCAATGAACATTCCACCACCCTCCTTTCTGACATGGTACGTGCTCCTCACCGCCTACCGTACTGCATTGTTCTGCCTTTACCACCAGCCTCAAGATCTTTTGCAGGATTTTTCAAAGGCAGACCTGCTCTGGAGGCACAGAAAACCTCACTTGGTTGAGTTAAACCTTTAAAGAGGCAGAGCCAAAGAATCATAGTTTTATGTTAGATAGAAGCCAAGCGAAGATGGCAGTCATGTAGCTAAAAACATGAATCTTAATGTTCATCATACTACGTGAACAAAAAAACTTTAACTCTAAGGTTGTAACTAAACAGCATATCATCTTTTACTTGCTATAAAACAATGTATCTTCAATGGGCTCCACTGAATCAAAGGGCAAAAATGAGACAAGAATTCATCCAAAAACCATCAAGCATTTTTCTCTTGCTAACAGTGCAGTATATACAGTGCACAAGCCTACTAATATACGTATCTCTTTTGGTACAAGCATTCTTTTATTCATCCTCTCTTCATTCATCCCATTCGTGCGCCGTGTAGCTGCAGACTTTCGTAATCCTCCTCTTCAACCATCTGGGCTGTGAGGCTGCTGAGGGTTCATTTGTCAGAGGCTCAAAACTGGTTAGGGACCGAGATAAAAGAGTTTTCTTAAGTGGATATCCAGAGCGCTGGAGACAGGCGGGGAGCGAAGGAGGGAGGGCAGGTTCACTGAAATGTCACAGCGTAGAAAAAAGATGTTTTAGGGCTTTGCCTTCATGTTAAAAATGTTGTTTTTGTGAGAAGCTTGTAAATGCAATATATCATGCTCACCTAATATTTTTCAGAAATTCTTAGTTTATTTTGCTATGATTTGGTCCATATCTTTTTTGTTTTTCTAATACAAAAGGTCAGGTGATATTCTACTAGTCTTTGCATGCCGATGTTTATTGTTGTTTCACATTCATCCAGTTACTTTCCTTGAATGTTTTTGGGGACCGCCTGGAAACAAGACCACCAGGACCACAGTCAAGTGGATCTAAGTCAATAGGGATATTTCATTACAACACAAATATAGCTGAGAGACGACAAACAGAGACTCTCCGAACTGATCTCAGGTTGCTCTGAGTGTGGCAAAGAATTGGATGTGTTGAGATTAGGAGGGATTTCAGCCAAGACTAACTTGAGTAGGTGATCCTGATACCATCATGATGCTGTGATCTGACCTGGGCCATGCAACAGAAGAGGAGACAGAGGAGTTTCTGTCCAGCAGAGAGGCATCTCATTATATACACACACACACACACACAATGCTTATAGTACGCTCCCATATCTAGTTCAGAAGGTGTAAAATGAGGGGAAGAAAATGGGAGGAATAACACGTGTCAGTTGATGGATGCCATTTGGTGAACAAGAGTTTCCTTCACCCACAATCTCAAGTTTCCTGGTACATCAAAGATGTTAAACACAAGTTTTGTTGGCTCTACATCTCCCAGGTCCCCTCCATAACTGCCATAAAGAATCAGCCAAGCGTACAGTGCTGCATGGAAACTTATGGAACTTGAAGTTCTCTGTGACGTGTAAGACTCTACAGAGGTGTGGCTGGCAACAATGATCCTCTGTAAAAACAAAGCTTCTCGTTCACTCTACTTTTACAAGCATTCATAAATTATCAGTCACACTACGACCTTTCTTTTCCAGTTTCCGTATTAGTTTGGAAAGACTTGGAAAATGTGGGTTATTCATAAGTTTGCCATGTCTCTAAACTAATTCCTGAGAGACTAATGCAGTCTTTCAACAAACCTAGTGTTAAAAAAGACCAGAAGCTAGCCTATGTTTGAGACTTCTTTGTGTCAGTTTTTAGTATTTTGACGATTATGTGGAATTAAAATTCATTACAAAAGCTTTCTAAGAAATTAGATAATATGTGCTAAATCACCCTTTCTTCCCACAGCAGGTTCATCTCCTGGGGTCAATCTTTGTATTCTTAAAAGGTTTTGTTCCACAGTTATGTAATCTGAAATCTCTGTTTGACTGTTTGACTTTACCATGTAAATTCCAAGGGATTATGATATTTCATAAATGGTTCTGACAGAGGCCATATCGTCAGAGCTACTAATGCACCCACATCAATGTGTCAAATAAAAATATATTTGTCATACCGGTTTATGAACATTTGAATTGTTCCATTAGTGCATCATACTGTTAAATTTAAATTATTTAGATGCAATGTTGGCAGTTATTGATTCAATTATTGCTACATAATGCTGGTATTAGGCTGCCTTACTAATGCAAAGTGACTTTTCTGTTCATGCAGTTATCATAGTGTATCACTTCGTCTCTCCGCAGGACCATGACTACCTCAACAGCAGGAAAAGGGGGATGTCCAAGAGACTGACCAGGGACCTCCCACTTGTCAAGCTTCTTAACATTTCCATCACCCTGTCCCCTTTCCTGGGCGTGGGCACCACGCAGTTCCACACCTCCCTCATGGACGGCACTGAAGCCTACTGGCTCAGTCTCCCCTCAGCCCCCCAGGGACAGCTGGTGAGACCTGAGTAGAGCACACTCATGAAGCTGCAAAGCACTTAGCTGTGTCCACAGTCCTCTGTGTACCAACTTCTACGGCGAGGTTTCTTCGATTTCATTCTGGTTGTTGTAGTAAGGAACTCCACTTCCTCAACTTATGAGAACACTCTATTCTTTATAAAAAAGATACCAGATACAGAACTTTTTGCAAAGTGGACACTTTCCATCTGCCTTGCAGCCTGTCTCCAGTCACTAGTTGCAGTTTGATAAAAAGCAGAGCAGTGTGAACATGGCCTAATCCAGAAAATCATCATTGCAACAGCAGAGGCACTGTGGTTACTTATTACTCACCAACAGTAAATTCAGTTCAAATTTCAGTCACTTGTGTCCTTCAGATCCCTTTGATGAGTCAGTGGCGAGGAAAGTTCTGTGTAAAGCTGAACATCACCAACCCAGGAGCGGTGAGCTGGTTCCTGGACAGAGTGGAATCCCTGCAGGCCCATTTGGGGATGGAGTATGTCATGCTGGAGGGGGGCGAAGGGAATCTGTTTGAGGAGCAAGCCCTGCGACCACCACAGGCTCTTGGAGGAGACAAGTATATAAGCCTGCTGGCCGACCTGGCCACAAGGATAGGAGACTCCACCATCGTGACAGCAGGGACACGGTAACGCCCTCAAGCATCTTATCTTGGTTGTATGCTCAACCGTAGTTTTTACCTAATACCAACTGCCATTGTTTGTAGAGAGGGATATTTTAAAGTGTGAGATTGCTATTTCTGTCTGCTTTTCTTTATAAAGCAATCTTGTGCTTATTTTGATGCTATTTGTGTCTCAGGTCAAGCGACAAGCCACTGTTTGTGAGGATGACCCCCTTGCAGTCCGACTGGAGCCCAATGGGCCTAAAGGGCATCATACCCTCCCTACTGCACCACACTCTGCTGGGATACAACTTCCTCATTCCTGATGCAGTAGGTAATACCACAGTCTATGGCTCACTTTTCTCCTCTCCAATAGCACATTAAATTACTTAATATTTTGCCCATACATAAAAACAAAAATTACTATAATTCTTCACTGTTTCACAAAGTAAATGGACAAAGAACTCATCTGGCACCAACATTAAGTGCATTCCTCTAATATTCCAAATTCCTGTGATGACAGATCATCAGTCAAACAGCTGGTGTCTGTGACAAAACACTTTATTTGGAAGTGGCGAAAACAGAGAGCTTTCAGTACTACGGACAGAATAGATGACCTATATAATTGCACTCAGAACCCATGAAACATAGACTGTTAATTTTATGCTCAAATACCCCACCATATATCACTGTTGGTAAGTGTGATAATTGTAAAAGAATCTTGCGACTGCCTCATTTCCCTAAATCACTATTTTCTTCTATCAATGTATGAATATATGAATTTGTGAAGTTAGTATTGTTATTTTTTTAATATTATTATTGTGTTATATAAGCCCAGCGCACATCGGCTTACAAAACACCCTTAATCAATATAAGACTGATACAGAATTCTGCACATACATTTTCAAAGAGTCCAAAAATTAAGACAGTTTTCACAACCATATTTTCAGACCTTCATGTCTACAATATTCATTAATGATTGACAAAACATGTACAGTAAATTTATTTTAGTACTGGAGAAATCACAACAAATACTAATTAACAGTCCATCTTGCCTTCATTTGTAGGCTCTTATAACAAAGTGATGTGATGTTAATACAGCCAAGGTAAAACGACCATTCAAATTTGTGATTATCTGAACACCAGAATATATTAAAGTTTTGTTGAGCCATTTCAGGTAAAATCATGAAATGGCTCGACAATCATATGAAGGCAGGGACACGATAATGAATATGATTTGGGCGTGACGACTGATTGGACCAAGTTGGACCAGGACTGTCCCAGTCTGGGTCAGCTGGTGTTGACAGTCAGCAGATAAAAATCATATTGTGTGTGATATCAATTCTAATTTGAGGTCTTCAGAACCAGTCCCTTGCCAGTCGTTCTCATAAGGATTTTCTTCAACATGTTTGATATTTGTGACTGACATTGGTGACCAATGACATCACTTGTGTGTAGCCCGAAGGAGACATACCTGTGAATAAACAGCTTTACATAACCTTTCCAAGTTCGCTTTGTTTTACACTCACCTCTACGCTTTTTTTCCTCCTTTTTTGTCCTTTTCAGCACAAATTATACCACATATAAACAGTGCGAGCTGCTGATCACTATCCATGTGTGTTTTGGTACAAGTAAACACATGGATAAGATTCAGGGTCGTCTGCCGCCAGAACTCAGAACCAGTCATTCAGTGCGTTGTCTAGTGTGCATACTTAGTCATAAGGTTTATGCTCCTTCTTGACTATCAAAGACTAAAACATCTGTGCAAGTTGGTGGCAAGTGGTTTGTCCAGTCTTCAGATTTGTCCCAAGCTTTAGTATGTATAATACAAAAGAAAATGAGACTAATTTCCCACTTTTCCCAAATAGCCCAGCTCATGTTTTCCTCCAGGACATTTTTGAATCTACCAATTTAAAAATCCAGAGGAAGAATACAGTGCCGGTTCTCAACTGTTCAACTAATGTTCTCTCTCTCCCTACAGGTGGCTCTCTGTCTGGAGACCTGGTCACGGATGAGGAGTTGTTCATCCGTTGGCTGGAGATCACAGCCTTTCTCCCTGTAATCAGCTTCCACACACCACCCTGGGTCTGCGGAGAGGACCGGGTATACTACCAGAATTACAAACCAGCCAGAGCACCTCACATAGCCACCCTGACACACTCTAAACCAAGTACTCTTTTGGCCCAAGGCTGAGTCGGCTGTCATTACACCTGCCAATTAGATGTTCTAAAAGGGAGTGGGAGATTATCCTTCCGTCTTGCAGAGGGGTTAATTTTTCTTATGCTGAGAAGTTCCCACTGGTGTGTTTTCATAGGCGCATAAGGGCTGCTGAGACCTGGTGTATCAAAACTTAGACCCTCTACCCCCCTCCAGCCCCCCCTCAGCAGGAGAGGCCGGACAAAACCCTGTCCATCTCCGCTGGAAATCAGTAATGTACTGTTCACTGTGCACGGCAGGAAAACAAATCTGCAATCTCAGAGAGTCTGGTGACAGATATCGATACTTTTTACAATGCAGGACCCAGGCTCAGGCTCCTGAGCAGAAAAGCAACTGCTGCTTCTCAGGAGAGTGAAGGCTATTTTCTCCCCTGCTCTTCCCTCAATAGGAGCGATTACTTGGCCCCCTCCCGACATCACCTGTGGTTTTGAGTCCATCTGTTCTGAATTACAATCCTTCCTCTAGATTTACAGCTCACTCTCACTCTCGAGAGCCACTTCGGCAAGAATGATAATGAATTTGAGGACAAGTCTTGGAAAAATACTTTATTGTGGCAATTAAGATTTCCATGAGCAATTGACAAGTGTGACAGAGTGGGCGTGATCAACCGCTTTTTTTCCACAAGGAGAGGACTGAGGCAGCAAAATATATTGGTTGTGACTTGTGTTGCGTGACAAAATAGGCATTTTGGACAGCTAGATATTTGACAGCAGCAATGCTTACCATGTTGCACTCTTGCATGGCCCTCAATTTATAAACTTGGATGATGTGAGACTGGGAAGAAATTTTAGAGGAGAATAGACTGCAGCATTATACATGATAAATTCATCTTTTGAATTGTACTTTAAATGTGGCACACCTTTATTTCCAGAATGTGTCACAGACAGGTCACAGCAGCGACCACACTGGAATCAAATAGCAATAAAACCTCAAACCCACACACATGCCTGGCTCCTCAATTAGAGAAACCCAGGCTGTGACTTCAAGCTCATTCCTACAAATGTTCTCAATCCAAACTCATAAAAATAAAGTTTTTATAGATGCGGTCAAGTTTTGTTTTTGTCATGGGACACTGAAGAGGATGTGACCCTTCCAGGAATGCTGAAATAGTTTGGCCAGAGGGAGACAGGAGGAAGACTTGGACAGTGTTAAACTACTAAGTCAACAATGAGTTTCTCAGTCAGTTCTGTCTGCATGTCTGTATGTGGAGATGGCACAAATGTCTTTTGCAGACCTCATTGTCCATATTATTCTTGTCCAGAAATCCTTATGGCAGATGATTCAGTTCAGGAAGTTGCTCCAGATTTCTTGAAACTGTATTTGGCTGGATATTAATAAAAGACATAAGTGGTTCTGAATGAAAATAAAGCGCCACAGAACGCCAGACAATGACTAGATATCTTGTATAAGATTCACTCCGAATTATGAAAATACAGGTTTATGCAAAAATACAAAGAGATTATTACACTCCTAATTATTTTTTACTGTAATCCTCATTATGTTTTTGTTCTTCTCTCCATAGGTGCTAAACCTAACTCGGACCTACATAGCAAAGCACAAGAGGGATGTGGTCCCACTGATAGAAAAGTATGCAGATGAGTGGCAGATGACAGGAAACCCCATCTACCGACCAATGTGGTGGCTCAGTCCCAGTGACCCCATGACCTTCACCATCGATGACCAGTTCCTCATTGGAGATGAGGTGACTTAATGATGTTCCGATGGCAAGGAATTGAGTTCCCTCTGTCAGCATCCGATATACTTGGCATCCAATAGTGTATGAATCAACCCCCGGCTGTAACCTGATGTCTTGCTAATTAAGTGTACAATCTCTCTGACATCTGAATGTGTTTTACCAAACTGATGTGTATGTGTGTTTCCAGGTCCTGGTGGCACCAGTGGTGAAGAAGGGGGCGGTGCAGAGGGATATTTATTTACCTGATGGGGGCTTCCAGTGGCAGGACAGCCAGAATGCTCAGGTGTTCGATGGCGGGACGTTCCTACAGGAATACCCTGTGCCCTTGGAGGAGGTGGCCATTTTCTTACGGAGAAGCTGAGTTTCATGACTCATCCACCAAGTCACCTGACTTATCCTGTTACTGTTTTGAATCAAATTATTTTTCTAAAATACTTGTGCTGTTCTCAACTTGCACTTTTCCACTAAAGACCATTGACCCTGTCTCAAGGTCCTGTCTTGAGATGATATGTAGAAAGATTTTTTTATACTTGCACTTTACAGTTCAAAATGATTTGTGTTTTTTTCTTTTTCCTTTGTGACATTTTTTTAAAATGTTAAAGTGTTGATAGGTTTTACCTCTTGGCTGATTTGTTTCCGGACTTTTTGATCTGTTCTGCCTTTTTTTTTTTGTATGTAAGTTCCGGAGAAATCTGTGTGTTTACATACTGCATTTCTACAGTCTTTAAATGTTTAGTTGCTGCTGGCTCTCTTGATAAGGAGGAACAAAGCAAGCCCTTTGTTTGCTTAAAAATAATCTGAATCTCTCAAGAAGACCAAATGAAGATATAGAAGGACATAGGAAATTGTTCGAAAGGATTTTTTTGGGGGGGAAATGCTTATTGGGAGGAAATTAGCTCAGAGAAAAAGCCTCGTACAGAGACAGACGCACCGTATGTCTTGCTAACTAATCGGAAAGGCTTTAACTTGAACTTATCAGGCCAACAGGCTGATGTTTTATTAATGTACCTCAAGTTATGGTTTTTAACTGCTGTACAGAATAAGCAGACACAACAACCTATCACCCCTTAGATTTATTCTTATAGTAGTTTCACTTAATTTATCAACATACCACTCCATTGGACACATCTGAATGTCCCTTAGTACTGTAGGCCAGATGAACTTGAGGCCAAGCCACTAAAATTGTAACTGTGGTTGTATTTGAATTTAGATTTTACCTTCTTACTAACCTGCTGTAGTAAGGGCTTATAAATGAGCTGGTCATTTTTTTTTACTAACTCTGTCTGATGTTTTGTTGATATGCTCTTTAATGAGTGCTAAATTAAGTTCTTTAGAAAGCCTTGTTGACGACACCATGGAGGTTGAAAGGAGATTTGAATAGATAGTTAGACGATGTTGGGAAATAAAATATATTAAGCTAATATTAGGTTTTTATGCTAAGCTAAACGTCTCTGGGCTGTAGCACGTCTATATTTACTGAACAGATAAGAGAGTGTTAACACTCTTCTCGTCTACGTCTCTGCAAGAAAGCTAATACGCGTGTTTCCCAAAATGTCAAACTATTCCTCTAATAGGACGACATGGGGGAAAGAGCTCTTCAGACCCCAGAACACATAAATACGATGCTCTCATATGTAAGAAATGTCTATTGCAGCCATCTTGGATTTATCAGAAATTGTTGCAAGTATTACCTGACATGTAAGGTCACAGAGGTAATGTGTCCACTTGACATAAACCCTTATGAGTAATTCAATTTCTGCCATCGTGGATACCTTCACTTAGCTCATTTTTTGGACTGTTCTTGTAATCTCATCCACTTCCATCCCTTACTTTAGTTCAGTAGCATTGCTTATGCAAGAGACTTTTTTTATTTGGTTTGACCCCTGACTAAATGCTTTAAGAAAATTATGTGTAAATGAGATAACTGATTTTCTTTCGCAATTATATTCAAAACTAGCCGATAGAGACATGTAACCACTTTTACACCATGATGCATTGCTCTATGTACAGTTAGTTAGTTGAGAATGCTCTTTGGCACTGCTTTTCTTTATTGATTTGTTCTTAACAAGGCAATCTTAACTGGCCAGTAGTGATGATACAGACTCTGAAACCTTATCACTTAGGGAATGCTTTACCACTAAATTGACTGTGTAACTTTGAACTAAACAAGTTTACTGTATCCACACCAACACTCAGGTCTACTGAAGCTTATCAAATCACCAAATGTCTTAGTGCAACGCAGTATGTTGTGAACACATTAATGTCTTAATCTCTCCTAGAGCTGAATGTACAATGGACAAACTGTGATTTCCCAACCGAGCCCTTCGTGTGAAGAGCTTTTCCCGTTCTATTGCCTTTATGGAATGCTGTGGTATGTTCACGTACAAGTTGCAGGAAGCTTTGATGTGTTATTCCTTCCCTCTACAGACAGAGCGAACCATGTGCCTTAATATGCCACTCTTAAATCCTGACCACACGAGTGTCTGGATTATTGCAGAATCAGCAATGTACATATTACGATGACTGTGCCATTACAAGTGTTTTTTCTCTTCTGTAAATCAGAGAACTTAGAATGACAAAGTTGCAATAAAGTTTACATTTTCTTACTTCACTTCCTTGAGTAATTTAGTTCATGCTTATTTCAAGACATCTTCATGTTATATATTAGCAGTGAACACAGTGGGGCGAGTAGGGAGGGAGACCACCTTTCAAGTGGGGGAGGCAGGGTTTAAGCTCTCTATATCAGTAAACATCTGGACTGCTTTTTGCCACAGTCCTTGATTTTGTGTGTTCTTTCATGTTGATTTTCTTTGGGCACTTCATATTCAATGCCTCTGTGCGTATGACTATCCATGCAATGGCTGCGTGACCTGTCAGTCTGGTTCCTTACCTGCTGCGAAAGGATTGGGGGATAGGCTTTATCACCCAGAATGACCCAAAATAGAAATATGCAAATTTGGAAATATAATAAATGAAAATCTCATCATGTGAATTAATTGTTTTTACTTGTGGTATCTGTTGCATCCACGTCTGCTTGCACATTTCTTCTGTATATGCGTGTTTGCAAGGCTCTTATTATCAACACTCCTTGCCCTTCCTCTCCTCATGTCAGAAAGTCTATGTCTATATATCCGCGAGCAAGCTCACAACTAACGTCTCCACTAATTCCATTTAAACCTAATAAAAGTTATTTATAGCTTTGGTGAGCACGGTGGGAGAGATTTTCAGGGTAATCACATTCAGCTCAACCTCCGCTAAACTTCTCTTCCTTACCTTCCTCTCCTGCTGCCCCCTTGGCTGAGCTCCACCTTGGGGCCCCAGGCTCTGCTCCTTTAGCACAGTTAGACAGGTGCAGCTGGCCACAGACATGCACGCTCCCTCCACGCCAACCGCCGAGATCACCCTCTCCGTTTACACCCTCGCCTTAATCACTTAGATTCATATGGCACTTTTTAAAAATCTGGGCGCAGTTCTCAGCCAGATAAAATTCACAAGACATACTAGTGTGGCTCCATGGTTTGTGAGGTGATGAAGTTACAGTGTAAGGGGCTTGAGAGGACTCTCTTCTTCAGAGGACAGCAGAGGTTAGAGAGCTACAGTCATCTTAAATTACCTTCATCAGTTGACATAGTTTAATTTAATATTATGTTATTTCCAGAATTCAACATAAATATATTCTTCCATAATCTGTGCACAATAAGTTAGTGTGTTAGATGTTTGATACTGACCCTTCTTTCTGAACAGTGAAAATCCCTCTGTGAGGTCCACTTTAATGTGAAACCATGGCACAATAACACAGTTCCTTCCAGAAATCTTGCGGTCAAAGACATCTACCCTTAAACTAACATTTAGCAGCAGGACACAGCGGACCAATTATTTTTTCTTCATTCACCGAAACAACATGTAACATTCAACCCAATTAGTTTGAAGCATAACGGAGCCTTACGTAAGTTGTCCAGCAGTGCAGGAAAAACAAATTGTCCTGCCAAAACCCGAATCAAGAATGACACGAATGATCTACATACAGTAGCTGCAATGAGAACCATGTTATTCTGCACAGTTAACAGCTATCAGTGATTACCACCAGACAAAATGGGAACATCCCTGTTCCAATGAATGATTAGCTTATAAAACAGGATAGGCAACATTGGCTCCCCTCTTTTCTTTGAGGGTGTTGTGGAGCAAGTGGCACATGAATTAAACTGGTGACAAGCATAGGCCACAGATCTCTCCCTAAGTCTACTTTTAGAAAGTGCAAGTCAAGGTTTTAGATTTCAGTGTCTGCTCTTGAGTGAATGGGTTTTCCAGCTTGCCCATTCGGTGCACAATTTAAAGTCTTGTTGTCCAGAAGCCAGCTGGTGGAAGACAGTTGGTTATGCTGTATGGATCTGTCACAGTTTGCCTGCACGACTTGTGTTTTAAATAGTAAAGATACTGGCTCTCCTTTGCGTAAATACTAACCAGAAATTCTTAATGCACAGAAACCCGGGACACACTCAATGGTTCCCATAAAGACGTTAAAAAAAAAAGATATACAAAGGTCTGGCTTTGAAAGTGATCCTTTTTCTCAAGCGGCCAAACTGCAGGTTCCCACAGTAGATGAGGAGTAAGCAGACCTCAAGAATGCAGTCTTGAAATGCCTGCTATCGGAAGCTGATGGCAGGGTGACATTGGGGCGAGTGTACCATTGTGGAGGGGTGTGTGTGTGTGAGAGAGAGGCTGTGCACAAGTGGTGGACAGGAGCTGGAGGGAAACTGTCACATGATCACTTCCTGCCTATGGCTTTCTTGGAAATCTGTCAGCACCCGATGCCTTTAAATGTCTTCCATTTAACCTAAGGTAATGCACATGTATGCACATTTCCTCACCAACATAAGCACACATATGAATGTGCCCTGAGAAACAGCGGTGGAGGGACTTATTAATACCCTCAGAGACGGAATTGGCTACACTTGAGCTCAACCACCTGGCTAGATGGCAGGCTACAGTTTCCCTTTGATTAAATAAACACTGAGCTAAGGAAGGAAAGATCTCATTTTCACACCAGACCGATTTCAGGAGGTTAACAAATTGTCAGAACTAAGAAAAACGGATAAACATAGCCATGACCACAAGCCAACCCTCCAATGCAGATGAGGGTTGAGTATCCAAAATAATCAAGGGAATCATCGTGGCGCAAAGTCCATGACCTTTGTGCTTTACAGAGGCCATTTCAAATTTCTCACCTAAAGCCTGATTGGTTTCAGGAAGGAGATGGCAAAGACTGATTATGAAATTTGGTTCACAGATTCATGTACCCCTCAGGATGAATCGTAATAACCTGCGTGATCCCTTAACACTTCCTCTAGTGCCAAATAGTTTGGTCAGAAATCCAAATATTTGCATTTGAACATTGTGTTTAGGGCTAATTAGCAAACAGTAGCAAGCTAACAGGCTAAACTAAGATGGTGAATGTGGTATATATTATGCCAGCAAATCAGCATGTTAGCGTGCAAACATGTTGACATTAGCAAAGCATGGATGTAGACTTTGTTTTTATTATTCATTAATCTGAAGATTGTTTCAAATGCCAAATCACAATTTCCTACAGCCCAAGTCTTTTGTCCAACCTACAAACTAAAACCAGCCAGTCGTCACATTTCAGAATCAGAAACCATAGAAATATTGCCATTTTTTGTAAAACTATAAATCAATTATCAAAACGGTCAGTTTTCTGTCAGATAATCTATTAATCAATTTATCGTTTCAGATTTAATCAATAATTTGATTGTCTTGGTGTTTTACGTCACCCGTGGCATTAACTGTGGCGAATAAAGTGCTTTTCTTCCCAAAGTTTTGAAAATGATTTAAAAGGACAAAAATAACAGACTGCAAGTCAGAGATGACATACTCAGAGGTGATACAGCCGTCTGACATTCACTTTATTGTTAAAACTTGTTTTGGTATATCAGCTGCTTGTCTTTTTTTTTTTTTTTTTTTTTTAAACACATCGCAAATGAAAAGAAAACATATACAGCTTCATCTTCAAAAACCATGCAGCAGTGTAAACATGAGGTCTATTGAGATAAAGTCATACAACTACAACATACTGGCAAAGTCTGTGATAACAACACTGCCGTGTAAAAAAAAAAAAAAAAAAAAAGGAAGCATTTTGTCCATTTAAGTTCTTAAATCAGCAAAGCTTTAACTTAGTGCTTATTATTCACCACATTCAGCTGGTAAATATGCATGTTTGTTTTATGAATAAAGGAGGTTAAAAAATGAACAAAAATAAATATGATGAACGGACAACATATACATAACAGAAATGCCTTTCTACATGACAGCCCCTCTCTATCCTAAGCTGCAACACTACTATTCTGTAACTGACAACTTGACAGTTTGCTCATAAATGTTTACAATTCAACTTGATCTGAAAAAAGGCTACCATGGTAGTTAGGAATTGGTTAGTTTGGCCAGTCATAGAGAGAGTTTAAGTACTGTGAATGCTCTGGGGGATTTTTTTTTTTTTTCATACACAAGAAAGAAAAAAGGTCAGTTGGCCACGCACTGTCAGTCCAATTCAGCACATGCATGTGCAACCGTCCTGCCAATCCCTTCCTTACTGCATCTCAATTTCTTCTACTGTTGCACATGCACACGCCAACATAAGCACACAACTTGCAATGCTGCAGCCAGCACCCTGCAATACTATTCCAAGTTAGCAAAACCTGAGTGTGAAAATGACAAACCCACAACTGCCTTTGTTGCTACATAATAAGAACATGGCAGCTAAAAAAGAACAAACACACTGGCTGTGCATTTCAGCCAGAAAGGCAATGGAGATCTATTGATTAGACAGTAGGAACAGCTCCCTGTCTCCTGTGTTGGTATCCAGAATCACACGGACGGATACAGAGCCACCTTCCAGATCAAAGCTGAATATTCATAATTCTTGTAGTTATAGAGCAACTGTTTTACTCCTACGGGCTTCTTAAAAAAAGGGTACAAGATAACTGGATACAACTTTTCAAGCCTAGTGAATCAGACTCAGTATTTAAACTGAGTAATATGAAATAAATGGACACCACAACATGCAATTTGTTGGATGATATTTAACATCAAGTTTGGCCAGTAATATGTGACTCAGGTGCTGCCATTGAGGAGACCAGAAGAAACCTAAAAACAAAAAAGAATTCATAGGATCTTGAAAAATTGGGACTAAAACTATTAAAATTACTACTCCATCTCTCGACTTAAAACATGGTTCAAATATTGGATGATGCTTCTGAATAATCCTTTAGCTGAAAGGTCTCTTACTGTGGTAATACAAACTTGATCTCAGATTAGAGCTGCTCTAATTTTCTCCTCCCTTTCTGCCCTTTATACATTAGTGGGTAACTAAGGCACCGGTGCGTACAGTCCTGTGAATAAAATCTTTGATCTGTGAACTACCTGTATCCAATACACCAGAATCTCACCGTGTCTGAACATACAGTACACATAAATGCCTCCCACATATTGACAATTAACTTTACAAATACCTCTCAATTATCCTTATTTCTGTAACGTCAATTAACTTAAAAATAACCCAAAATCCAACATTTGATTCTGTACAAGCTTCAGGAAGAATACATATCTTAAAAACAACTCTCTTATGTTTATTCCACCCACGGAGAGGACAATCACTTGGTTTTCTTGCCGAGCTGGAAGAGATCCACCATGTCCAGCATGGCCTGTTTGATGTTGGCACCGAAACGGTGGGAGTCCTGAAATATAGGAAAAAAAGGGGAAAGAATATTTTTAAAACGTCTCTTCATTAAGTAATGGGCATAGAAGAATCTAAATAGAAAACTAGTGAACTTACGGTTTCTGGGCTTGAGTGTTTGCTGGAGATGTGGAAGTTGATGAGGTCCTCACCAACAATGATGTAGGAGACACCATAGCCATCATCAGCAACCTTATGGACACATGACCAAAGCAAAAGAGATGAGAGTTTAATCTTAAGAACAGTCTCAATGTTTTCAAACTATGTTTTTCAGAAAAGTGGGAATTTCGGACAAAAACATGTAAAATGCTATTCCTTAGTGAAGATGACACTAATACTTATGAGTCATGGACACAAATTGCATGACTTAATGTTTTTCCAATTGCAGGAACACCCCACAACCGTGTTCACCAAATGACCGCCAAAACCAATGGATAACTTACCGGACCAAATCCACCTCCGGAGGTCACATACTCCGGGTGTCTGACCAGATCAAACAGCTCAGGCTGCTGCATAGGGGTCTGACTGGTGGACAGCCTCCATGGCTCAGACAGAACCTAAACATAAAAAAGGTAAAAATACATTTAATTCACTGGTCAAAGCAATTATGCTGTCTTCTCAGCCCAAGTAACATTTTTTTTTCTAGCCATTTTTTCCTTATTAGGATACTCAGCAGGAAGATATTGGAGGGAAGGGGAGAAGGGACACGTGTTATGTAACGCAGTGATGAGCTGGATTTAAATATACCATGTCAAATTTATCCACCTTCCACTTAAATGTAAGCGGAAGGAGTTAAATGATATGACTGCTTAACATGGCCATTTTTTAATAGGGTACAATACTGGAAGTATACAGAGCTTAATCTACTTACTTTTACCACAGGAAAGATAAGTAGAAGCCTACTATGAAATCATTGTATGTGCCTGAAACGTTAGGACAGTAACTGAACAGAGCAAAAAGTTAAATCAGAAGTAAGGCTTAATCTAGAGTTGTTCATCCTGGTTTTAAAAGGTGGCTTTCTGAAAACACATTATTTACAGTTATTACTTCACTTATGGAGTCCTGGACAAGATTCATTTCAACCATATACCACTCATTCAGGAGATGCTCCAATAATCCTCCTTTAGTATATTCAAGACCAGTCTTAATTTACAACTAGTCCAAGCTAAATCAGAGAAACTCCACTTGATTTGTTTTGAAAAAAAAAAAGGCCCCTTCAGCCTAGACCCAAATCTTGGAAACCGTCATTTTAAGTGCAAAATTGTCAAAGGCTTAACAGGTGACCACTCTCAACGTTTCGTCACTGTATGAAGAAGTGAACAGCTGTACTCGGACCATAGCCAAAATTGTTTGTGCTGTTGTAAATCAATAATAATACATTCACATGGACAATGTCCCACTGCGGGGGTCAATTTCCAAGAACCACTATGACAGCTTTAAGAGCAAAAATCTCACAACACCACCTCGTACCTCCTTGAGGAAGGGTGAGTCTTCTCCCAGGTATTTGGAAACCACATAGAGGCAGAAAAGGTGGCGGTCGATGCCCTCTCCTGTCATTGCCAGGCGGTACATGTTTTGGTGCTTCTCTGCTGCCAGTTTCAGCAAATTGAGACGCTCTTCTCTCTGAATGGACAGGAAAAAAATTTAAGCGAAACATGCTAAACAATTGAAGAGCATGATCTGGATACTGGATTAACAATTGGTGGCTAAGAGTAGCACTGTGTTGCTGCTGTTTAGCCTTACCGTCTCATCTCTGATCATGGAACGGACAAAAGCACAAGTCTCCATGGTGCAGGAGCGCACAGTTTCTGTTCGACCCTCACGGAACAAACGCGTCATGGAGGCTTCGTATGTCAGGCAGAACTTCCCTTTGTCCTGTTGAGACAGCATGGGTCAACATTGGAAAGAGAAAACCCAGGACGTTGTTTTACAAACTTATCGAGATAACAGTAGATTTTTCACATGTTGATAATTACAAAAAAACATCAGGGACTTTTACAAGGCTTACATTCACACTTACAAGGGATTGACTAAATAACCGAATCATCAGGAAGTACCATATCTAAACTGCAATACCATACTTAAACTACCCTTACCAACACAGCTACATAGATGAATTATCTGCAGCTAAATGCCAATTTGTAGCAAGTGTTAACTTTACGAAGGTGTTCGATTATCGCCCTGTGCTTTGTAAATAAACTGCAAAAATGACCAGGAAAATACAGCCTCAAACTAAAGCTGAACAATGTTTTGTTTAAAATAATTAACTGACAATGTTATAATTGACAGTCGATTCAGTAAATTGGGTGGCAAGTTGTGACTGCCCTCTACTGGAATTTCAGAGGAGTGTGACTGGACTGTATCAGTTATTATAATAAGAACAACATGCAACAGTGACTAAATGACAAATAAATAACTGCATACAAGCCATAAAATTTGCTGAGAAAGCAGTGAGATGTATGTGGTGAAAGAAGAAGTATTCAGATCTTTTACTTAAGTAAAAGTAGCAATACTACAGTGTACAAATACTGTTACAAGTTAAAGTCCTGAATTCAGAATCTTAAGTAAAAAAGTACAAAAGCATATAAATATACTTAAAAGTACCAAAAGTAAAAGCACTCATTGGGCATCATTACAGAATCAAATATATTAGTGGATTATAATTAATGATGCATTAATGTGGTCACCACTTTAATTTTGCAGCTGGAAAAGGTGGAGCTCATTTTAACTACTTTATATACTGCTGGGTAGCTTAATCCATAGTAGAGCTGCAACAATTAATCGGTTAAGCATTTTTTTAAAAAAAAAAAAAAAAGTCACAATTCTCTGATTCCAGCTTCTGAAATGTGAATATTTTCTGCTTTTTTTTACTCCTCTATGACAGTAAACTGAATATCTGTGGGTTGTGGAAAAAAACAAGACATCATCTTGGGCTTTGGAAAACACTGATCGACATTTTATAGACCAAACGACTAATTGAGCAAAGGAGAAAATAATTGACAGATTAATCAACAATGAAAATAATCGTTAGTTGCAGCCCTAATAATAATAAAAAATCATAATTTATTAGTTGTAGTACATTCCACCACTGGTACTTACCCTGTAATGGGCCAGCTGTAGGGCGATCTGGATGAAGGCATCAGGACTGGTGCGGCACTTCTTAATCAGACCCTTGCCAAAGTCACTGAAGGGGAAAATATGAGAGTCCACATCATCAGCCAGAGTCCTGGCTACTGTCAGAGAGTTTTGGATGATCTCGTGGCACTAGAGGAAGTGACAGAGTTGTATGTTAGGCCGAGCAGATGAAGCACGGAATGGTTGACAACATATTTATAAAACAGTATTTTTATTTAGAAAGCTCAGATTAATAAAATGACAGTGGAATTAGTACTTCTGAGACTAACACCGGTTATTGTACTGTCACATTTAAAAAATAAAATACCCAACAGCCCTTTCTCTACATCTTTGAATTTAAGTAATTAAAGACTAATACTGGTGCACACAGTTCAAGCTACCAGCAGAGGGAAGCCAAGGCCTATGAATTACAAATCTCAGGTCACAGCCCACAGCTTATGAGACTTCTAGCAGTCTTAAGTGACAGTTCTTAGTCCACCTCTCCAGAAAACATGACCCGGATACCCAAGATAACCCAAAGATAGTCTGAAACCAACAATCCGACATTTACACCCACTTCACGCAGTGATTGGCCAGCAGTGCTCTCTAGCTCTTTTTTTACCTTATTTACACAACTATTTCTGTCACTTTTCATGTTTACTGTTTGAAAGTGTGCACAGTTATCCCCATATTTAAACGATTAGCCGGTCTCCCTCTCTTTATGCTTTCTCCCCACCGTCATGGTGGAACACTGTTGCATTCCAACGTGGTTGGACAACAGATTGCAGGAAGTAGTTCTTTTTGAGAATAACCCGGCCCTTACCTCAGCAGAGATGTCCCAGTGCAGCCTCTGGGGACCTGGCAGGTTTGGGTGGGGGTCCCCACAGCAGTGACCATCGTCAGTATATCCCAGCTTGACGGGGTCCATGGAAAGTACATGCTGCAACGCAGAGTCACGTTTTAGCATAACTCACTCAATTAAATGGAAGACATAATTGACTTATTTCACATTACTGTCCAAATTCAATAAACAATCATACCAATCTCATTCCATTGTATTAGTTCAGATTGTTGAACTAGTTAAATGTATTCCTTGTTGTTTTCCCTAAATCTAAGTTTTTGATAATACCCAAAGATAAACAGAGGTAATCATTTCTTCATGTATTCCTTCTGACATAATTACAAGCTGGTTTAATGTAAAATTAGAAATCCATTAGATAAAACTACATTGCTGTACCTCCCACAGATGGCCAATGATTGGAGCATCTGCCCAGGAATGCTCTGCGTTCAGTCCCATGGTGCCATTCTTATAAATGATCAGGTTAAAGGATTTATCAAACCACCTGAATGAAAACAAAGAATAAACAGCCTCAGTTAATTTATAAATGAACTTGTGCCGCAAACGCTTTGATAATCAGAAACAAAATATATTAAGTTTATCTGTCCCACCTGTCGTAGCACTTTCCGTGGAGCAGGGACTTGGCATAGCTGTCCAGAGACTTGACTGAATTGTCTGCATCATAGCGCTGCTCTGTGTCATCAAGGGATACAAAGAAGGCTGCCTTCTCAATGGCGTCCAGAGATTGCTTGTTCTTACCACGACTGAAGTAGGTTTCACGAGCCTTGGCCCATGGGGTCCTGCAACATGTTCACCATATTTAACTACCAAATATACTGCTCAGTACATATCTTGGGTACAATCCTTTACTCTCAAATTTAAGTGATCCTTGTGAAAACATATTCGTGTTATATCCGATTTATTTTCATACACACACTGTATGTATTCAGTATACTAACAGTATTTAACTGTTTTACAGACCGCAAATTATTACCTCATTGAAACAACCTTGGAATTTATCATTGCAACAAATGCATATCTATGTACAGTATTTCTTTACTTCCTCTCGTGTTACAAATACATTATGGAAATCGTGCGGCCTCAAAACTGGCTGCAGCTCGCTCTGTAATGCCACCCACCTGTCCCCTGCAGTAAGAGCGGCTATTGTCTCCTCTTCTGGCAGGGGCTCCGACCTGTCGGCCAAGATCCTCTCCATCTGCTGCTCTATCTCCCGTGGCAACAGCAGCCGCCCGTCATAAAACATCAATACCTTGAAGAAACGGCCCTTATGGTACACAGCTATGTGTTTGCTCTCATTCACGTGCTGAAGGGTGTCTGGGAGACAGGGACCAATGGTAAGGAGAGAGAAAAAGAGAAAAGAAAAAATATTGGAGGAGTGTTGGGAGTGGTGTCAGGAAGACAAATTGTAAACAACTCTAATCTTTTTTTTTTTTTTTTTTTGGCGTGTGGATTTCACAGCATTTCATTTCTGGAATAATATAAATGTTAGTAACTAGTTATTAATCGCAGTGGTAAAATGATGTGATATCCAACAACATCCAGGGCTGGTTCTTTTATTGTTGTGAACAGTCTTCTTATGAAATGCCATTAATTTGAAGGGCAACATACAACTGAATTCAAAGTGATACTACATGACGGGAGGGATTACCCATTTCAAAAACTAAAGCAGCCTGAAATGGGAAGTGCAGGAAGTGAGATGAAAAGTGAAAGTAATTTGGGAACAGGGCAGTGGTCTGGAATACAATGATTTCAGGCACTGTTTGTTTGAACAGCACTGTGTAATTTGCATCTTTGATACAAGGTTTTGATATTGTTTTGGTGATGCTCACATTGTTCAAACAAGCATGGCCCTTGTTACAGTCAAGACAAAGGAGAGGACACTTACACTAGCAACGACCCCAAGAACAATAACAACCACCTCACATCCAGGTAATACCTAGCGTACTGTGCTCTGCTTACAGTAAGGAGATCGCCAACAATGTGAATATGAATATGTGGACTGACCATACAACCAGACGGCTAAACTTCAAGGTCAAATCATGACATTTGTATTTTATTCAATTCTAAAAAAGTATCACTTATATTTAATTCAAAATAATTGTCATAATTCGCCTCTGTCCTCTACAGCCAGATCTACGAAAGCAGTCTGTCAGGGTCCCAAGTGTCTAATGTCTCATAAACGTACACATTTTTTGATTCGTTTAGAGGACATCACAGCTCAACGTCTTGGTCCTCGTATGGTTTATATGACTGAGTGTTATAACATCCACAATTTCCACACTGACCATGCATAACATATCATGTTAGTTTTTCCTTTGACTGAACAGCACTTAATCCCAAATTTCAACAAAGTTCTTTTTCAAGTTACGTTAAAAAGGTCCAGTGTGTAGGATTTAGCGGCATCTAGCGGTGACATTGCAGTTTGCAACCATTTGAATATCGCTCGCCTCAACCTCCCCTTTATAAGCATGCAGGAGAAACTACGATGTCTGTGAAACTTGCGAAAAAGGCAAATGGCCCAATCTATAGCCAGTGATTGGTTTGTCCATTCTGGGCTACTGTAGGAACATGATGATGCAACGTGGCGGCTCTCTGTGCCTCTGATAAAAACAGCTTATTCTAAGATAATGAAAACATGATTCTTATTTTCAGGTGATTATCAGTATGTTTTCATTAGTATATACATATCATATTCTATTTCTGCCAATAGCTCCTCCTAAATGTTACATACTGGACCGTAAAGCATATCAGGACATTTCTGCAGCAGAATGGCTTCCTGTCATTTCTTAATTTTAGGTAACACATGCCCATGAGCACCTCCCAGGAGTTAAAGTGATATTCGTATTTTATTATCTTTTAAAACTCCATGGAACACACTATAAGTGTATGTGAAATAATACCCATAACTTCCTTCTAGAAATATATAAATGTATGTATTTAGGCCAGCGTAACAATGGTCTTACCATAACATTATCGCTGTTTTGCCTTGTTAAACTCAAACACTAGATTTGAATCACATGCAAATGAGTCACTGAATGTGCACAGACCAGCACGCATGCATTATTAATTTATTGGTCAGATTATTTCTAACTCAAACAGATGGACAAATGTCCCAAGGAGAAGTACAGCAGCAGTAGTGTGGAGGAGGAGGCACTGCTAAAGACTCTACCTGTGTCTACACCTGGGACACGAGTGGTGTTGAACATATACTCGTATTGGGCTGAGCACATGGGAATAGTGTGTAGGAGCATGAGCTGAAACGCAAAAGGGGAGAGTCAAACACAGATGACAAACTAATTCACTAAAATCCCCAACAGAGCGGCAGCAGACACACACCTAGACAGGAGCATGGATGAAGTGGAGAGGGAGCGATGAGGATTGTATGATAGATTGAAAGAGCAGAAGAGACTTCAGAAGGCTGCCTGGGAAGAGAGGGTCCAGAAACCGTGGTCTGCCATCTCAATGCCATCAGCAAAGCCCTGATATTTGTAGTAGAATTTGTACTAAAATGTAGAGAATTTTACACTTAATCAAATTGGAATATTTACATCTGCCAAATAGATCCCTAAAATAAACCTAGCAAAAGCCACTGAGATGTAGGATTGTTTCAGGGCTGTGCTGTTGAGAATGAGTCTAGGAGTCAGGGCTTCCAATGGCTGTTGCCACGGAAATAGCTAGGGTCACAGGGTAGGGGGTCAGAGGGCACAGCGGAGAGGTGCCCTCCTCTTACCTGTCTCCAAACCAGGGATGCGGGTGGTGTTAAACATCCGCTCCCACTGAGCCGAACACAGAGGAACCTTGTTTGCCAGCAAGTATATCTAACGAAGCGTCCGACACAGCGAAGGGACAAAACAGTAAAACAGAGACAACCAAATGTGAGTGTGTAACATAGTGAGGTCATGCATTGGTGTTTGTATAAATACATACAATCAATCTTTGCAAGAGATCCATGTGTTTTTATGCAACATGTTGTAGAGTGTGTGTCAGGTTTGTGCAAATGTAAAAAGAATTTGCACTTAAGCATCATGCAGGTTGGTAGATTAAAAAAGGACTGACGGAGGAGCGATTTAAAAAAAAAAATGACACCAATGTGTGTCAGTAAAATCACCAGATTCATTAAGCCTTAAGAAAATGGTTGTGATCTTGCTTTGCAGGTAATCACAGCTGCACTCCACAGAACAAGCAAAAACCACAGTGCATGGCTCATTCCAAAGTCAGTTAGACACAATGAGCTAAGGGCAATATCAAGTATCTATTATCATTGGTAAGATTGTGGACAACAAACTTACTTTAGTGTGCACAAGAAAAGGTTGTGAAAGATAAGTAGCTTTCATTGTAAACGTAAAGACAAACTCACTGCGATTACAGCTGTTAATCAATAACTCATTAATGAGAAAATTAAACATTTACATAGGACTGATACAGTCAAACATGTACTAATTGTAGTCACACCTTCACAATGTCTGTAGATTAACCAAAGTTCAACTAAATTATTTCAGCAGTGACACAGAGGAGCTCCATACTCACTGGTTTGATCTGGGCTCTGTCCAGTTTTCTCCTGTAGAGCATGATGGCATGGATGGCATTACCTGCCCTGGCAGCCTGGATGGACGTGGGGAATACATACAAGAAATCCTGAAAATAAGGAGATCGTAATAAATCAGTCACATTTCATACATGTATGAACATATGAGACTGAAAAAAAAAGGTCATAAGACATGACTTATGCAGGTGCATCTCAACAAATTAGAAAGTCATGGAAAAGTTCATTTATTTCAGTAATTCAACTGAAATTATGAAACTCATGTATTAAATGAATTCAGTGCTGGAGGTGGTGGTGATCAGTCTGTGGCACTGCTGAGGTGGTATGGAAGTCCAATTGGCCTTCAGCTCATCTGCATTTTTTTGGTCTCTTGTTTCTCATTTTCCTCTTCACCAGGTCTGGTGGGTTTTCTGGCCAGTCAAGAACACCAACACCATGGCCATTTAACCAACTTTTGGTGCCTTTGGCAGTGTGGCCAGGTTCGAAATCCTGCTGGAAAATGAAATCTGCATCTTAAAAAAGCTGGTTCTTGGAAAACAGGTGCAGTGACTTTGGTTTTCAAAAAACGCAATGGGCCAACACCAGCAGATGACATTGCACCCTGAAACATCACAGACTGTGGAAACTTAACACTGGACTTCAAGCAACTCGGGCTATGAGCTTCCCCCTTCCTTCAGACTCTAGGACCTTAGTTTCCAAATAAAACACAAAACTTGCTCTCATCTGAAAAGAGGACTTTGGACCACTGGGCAACAGTCCAGTTCTTCTTCTCCTTAGCCCAGGTAAGACGCCTCTGACATCGTCTGCGGTTCAGGAGTGGCTCAGCAAAAGGAATACGACGACTGTAGCCAAATTCCCTGACACGTCTGTGTGTGGAAGCTCTCTATGCCTTGACCCCAGCCTCGGTCCATTCGTTGTGAAGTTCACTCAAATTCTTGAATGGCTTTTGCTTGACAATCCTCACAAGGCTGCGGTTCTCTCTTGTGCATCGTTGTCTTCCACACTTTTCCCTTCCACTCAACTTTCTGTTAACATGCTTGGAGAGAGCACTCTGAGAACAGCCAGCTTCTTTGGCAATGAATGTTTGTGGCCTACCGTCCTTGTGAAGGGTGTCAATGATTCTCTTCTGGACAACTGTCAGATCAGCAGTCTTCCCCATGATTGTTTAGCCTAGTGAACCAAACTGAGAGACCATTTTGAAGGCTCAGGAAATCGTTGCAGGTGTTTTGAGTTGATTAGCTGATTGGCATGTCACCATATTCTAATTTGTTCAGATAGTGAATTGGTGGGTTTTTGTTAAATGTGACCCAAAATCATCACAATTAAAAGAACCAAAGACTTAAACTACTTCAGTCTTTGTGCATTGAATTCATTTAATACACGACTTTCACAATTTGAGTTGAATTACTGAAATAAGTGAACTTTTTCATGACATTCAAGTTTATTGAGATGCACCTGTAATTGCAAACAGAAGAGATCCCTCCATGCAGTCATGCCTGCCTTGCTGCAGTGACAGTCCGATCTACTGTCGCACTCATTCAGGCAGAAACATACGGAGGGAGCTGTGGGTTTGTGCCAGAGTCCCTCTTATAAACCCTCAGCGGTGGATAAATATCCTGTTGAGTTCACTGGGTCCATGATCACAAATCTGACACAGATTTGGAGCAATCAAACTGCCTACTCCGTAAAGACACAGCAATACAGTGACTGTAGCTTTGCCAGCCAAGATGCTGAAAATCCCAAGACTGGAGGTCGTAGCTGTAATGAGTTCCCCTGAGACACTGTTGTGGAAAAAAATGTCTACGCACAGACGCATGGGGTTTATGCTGCCAAGTGTGTTTCCTTACCTTACATAGAAAAACATTTGCTACCCAACTTTGCATAGCTGTCACACACAAGATTAAACACCATAAAAATACTCAGTACCCAAAATATCCAACGGCTAATTTCAAATTTTCAACAAATCTCTGTAACCTGTCTATCACTAAAATAAATGAAAGAAAATATTCAGTCAAATCAAAGTTGTGGGAAGAAGGTTGAGGAGCTACAACTGTACTTCCACGATTTAAGTACAATCAACCTCTCAAATCAGAAAACTGCATTTTTGTTACAGATACAATTATTTTTCAGTGTATGGCTATAATTTACAATTTAGTCTAAGACGTGTTTGGCAGAGCTGTCATGTGCTACAAAGCCACTCAAGAGCTCATGTTTCTACTTCTATGTCCCTTACGATGACTTATATCAGTGTTCCTGGAGGTGACATTGGTTACCCTGCAACTTCACTGACAAAACATTTTTAGATTATTACTTATTATTAAACAGTTAATAATTAAAAGGAGGAAATAACTTTTGTATACAACGCTCCGCTTTTCACAGCTGTGTTTTAAGTCACAGTGCTGAAAAGGGTCACACTCACACAATAGTATTGACAGCTTTTGTAATTCATTCTGGTGTCACCAAAAGTCATAGTTTGCAAACAGATAGTCCGGCAGAGCCATCTCACCATGGCATAATAGTTGCTGTTGACCATGATGGGACCACGGCCTCGAAGGTAAATATACTCCTCCCACCAGTCACTGACCTGTGCAACACAAAGAGAGGGAGGGGAGAAAGGAACAAAGGGTGACACAATTATAGGACACACTGCTTTTCTTGACAGTTTGAAGCGGATTCAAGATCAGGGACAGTATCTGAAACTGTGAGAAAAGAGAGAAAGGGAGAGGAATTCTTTCTAACTCACATAATTGGAGGCCCACCAGGACTTGAGTTTGAGGTACCACTGCAGTCTGGGTCCCAGGTTCTTCTCAAAGTCTTTAGTCAAGCCCTTCATCCGTTCATACTGCTCATCATCCATCAGTGGGTGCACTGACTCCAGGTACTGTTAACACAGAAATGCATAAAGACTGAAGCAAAGGCTCATCAGTTTCCAACAGGAGAGAGCAGACAGCCCACAAAAACGAATGGCCATCCCATCTTTCTCCCCTGACAGATAATGACAGGCAGGAAGTTTGTTTAGCGACTCTGCCTTAGGCAACACAGTAAAGGATCCTGACCTGGGGAAATGTGTACATTTACACAAAACACACACTGCTTATTCAAGTGGATAGTTTTGAAATTCTTTTAGGTCACAGTTTGTTTTATGAGTTTTACCGAAATCCACGTATATGTGACATTGTGAAGTTAAGCGGCATTTCATAGCAAGTACTTGCTCACTGGACAAACAGAGCCCTCAACTATGTTGTGTGATAATGATTTACAAGCAGTTCAATAGTATTACATGGCTAGTATCGCAATTGTTTATTTAATATAAATTTTACAATGTTAAGCCTTCTCTAATTTTCTTTAAAATGCAAACTTTGGTTTCAGTCCAACGGCAAGGAACATTATGAACAATCAGGAACGTGCACAAAGTACCGTTTCAGACAGGAAATGACATAACAGGTGGAAATTACCCTTCTGCAGGTGTCCTTGATAGTGGGAACAGGTAGCCGTGGCAGGGAGTTCTGGAAACTGTAGAGCATTGGCTTCCTGCCAGAGAACACCTTCACTAATAACTGGGGAAGCAGAAAAGATAAGGGAGAGGGGAGAGGGCAAAGGGAATTTACAGTTTGTGTTTCACCTAGAAACCTGCAGGGTATGAGGCAAAGTGCGAACACGTAACTGGTGGGTTAAACTAAAAGCTCCAAACTAACAAAAAACTAAATTGTATCTTTGACTTGTATTGTCATTTGAATTTGGACTTTTCACCTGGAATTGTTAAACCTTAATAATATTAAGCCTTTATATGAACCCTATTTTTCTTTATTCTGGGTATTTTTGAGGCCTACATCAATAGCAAATGCACAGTAGACTTAAATTAATTGAGTTAATCCGGTTTCATTTAGACTATTCCCTTAAATTAAGAACAGTCACCTTGTTAGCCAGAATTGTGTAAGCCATAAGCCAGTTTTGGCCTCTCATTCATCTGACTGTCACAAGTTCTGACAATGTCTTCCGTATGAGGTGGCAAAAACTGCATTATTTACGCGTGTGGAAAAGAACCGCACTAGACATTCCTGTATGAATCTGCTCTAAAGTGAATTGAACAGAGAAGCACGTTCATTGTCTCACCAACCACAGACGAGTAGACCAGGACACAGAGCCATGGCGTGAATGCATCCAACCATGCCACGACAACAGGCACTTTAGGACATTCCTCATAATCATGATTATGCTGACCCACAGGCCTGTGCCCACCAGAACTCCTCCAACTATCCTCTGGCTGTCGGTGGACATGTATCGACTATGGAAAAAGAAATACAAGGGGAGAGAAAGGGGGGCGAGACCAGAGTAAAGACACAGAGGGCGTCATTATAACCTTAGCAAAGCTCTTTTACTTAACTGTACAGTCGACACAAAGTATGGGAAATTATATTTAAATGGGAAAATTAAATATGTTGTAAATGTGTAATGTTCTGACTGAAGGAAAATAGGAACAACGAGATTATATGGTGTTAAAGGTTATAACACAGGCAATTTCATTTTCTAGCTTGACGAATTGAGGAATTGGTGCATTACAACACCACAATTGAAACTTTAGACAATTAATGTCATATAGCAGCTGCCAGACTTGGCCAAGTCCAAAGTCACATTAAATCAAAACTGATAAAAATGGTCATTTATCTTGACAGAATTAAAACACACACATATTAATTGATTAATTATTAAAAAGGTAAAATCCTAAACCTTTAATACTAAGTGTAGCCAGTAGAACTGAGGATACATTTCATAAAATCCCCCCAGGTGCTTTAACCTTACACAAGTACAGTGGAAAATTAACGACACCATCATAAACAACATGCTCAACTTGAGGAAAATCCCCAGTATCTTTGATCAGAGAGGCATTAAAAGCAGGAAGTGTTTGCATGATATCACTAAACATGATCAACATAGTTAGCAGAAATGAAGATGAGGTGTGTTGGACAGTTGGAACAAAATGTGATGTTGGCATGAGACTGGTGAAAATAAAAAAATCAACCACTTTACAATCTATAACCTCACCAAGAGCTGCAACTGACGGAGGTACTGGAGAAAACAGGCCTACGTGTTTTCTCACAACATACCTGAGGCATGTGGATCACTGCATAAAAGTAGTAAAACCTTGATGACACTGAGTCAAACTTATTCCACCGCCATGCATTTTTCAGCATGGGGCATCCCGCGTTGGATTTCTCATCATAGTTAGTAGTTTCTTCCATGCCTATTATCTTTTCTAGCCAAACTCCGACCGCAGAACCATGCCAATCTCTACTATATTTGCTCAGGGTCTTCCTCTCTACCACTGTGCCAAATTGTGAACAAATTAGCATGGTGATTATGTGTAGACATGAATATAGCACTTTGGTGTTCCATATTGTTTTATAAGGCCAATAACGGAGGGCTTTTGGCTTTTAGAACACTCCACAGCACTGAAACCGCTCTTACTAACATAATCAGCGACCTCAGACTAAACTCGGATGAAAATAAGGTCTCAACTCTTGTCCTCTTAGACCTAAGCGCAGTGTTTGATAGGACCAGGACATCTTAAGCAATCGTTTTGAAAAGCTGGTTGGTCTTTCTGACTGCGTGTTAACCTGATTCAAAACATAAATCAAAGGGAGGAAGTTTTACGTTAGTCTTAGAAATCGTGTGTCTGAGAAACATGACATCTGTTTTGGGGTTGCACAAGGGAGCTGCCTGGGTTACTATTACTATTCTCACTATACACGCCGCCACTTGATGACATCATTAGACAGCACAATGTATGTTCCCATAGTTATGCGATTGATACGCAACTATACATCTCTGCAGAACCAAATGATGCTGCAGCTATAAACTCCATTACTACCCGTCTTCTGGCAATAAATAAATGGATGAGCGATAATTTCTTAAAGTTAAATGAGGACAAAACGGAAATTCTACTAGTCGGCCCTAAAACAAAAAGAGAAATGCTGTTTAATTATGTGGGGAAACCGACTCCCTGGATTAAATCTGAAGTTACAAGTCTTGGCGTTATCTTAGATTCAGATCTAAGCTTCAAGTCCCATTAAGGTGACCAAAACATCATTTTCCCACCTTAGAACCATAGCGAAAGTACAACAATTTATAAATCAAAAGGATGCTGAAAAGCTTATTCGTGCCTTTATTTCAAGCCAGCTCGATTACTGTAACGCACTTTTTACTGGCCTCCCGAAAAAAAACACAGAGAGACTTCAGCTCATCCAAAACTCTGCAGCTTGGCTATTAACCAGAACCAGGAGGAGAGAGCATAAGTCCCGTTTTAGCTGCACTGCACTGGCTGGCTGTAACATTTAGAGCTGATTTTAAGGTCCTCCTCCTTATATACAAAGCCCTTAATGGGCTAGGACCAAGCTACATTGCTAACTCCCTTGTTCAATAAACCAGCAGCAGGTGATCGCAATGTTCTTGAAGGCAAGTAGTGGAGCTTCCAAGAAACAGCTGAAAGAAAAAATCAGCCCAAAGCCGTGGAACGCACTACCTGTAGATATCAGGGAAGCCAGCTCGCTAAATATATTTAAAAGAAAGCTAAAAACGTATCTCTCCCTTTTAGCCTTTAACTAGATATGACTTCCCTGATACAGGCAAGAAACTCTTCGGCCTTTTGCTTCACTTTTATGCACTGCTCCACTTCTTTTAAAATTCTGTATTTTACTAGATTTGATATATTTAACTTTTTTAATTACTATTATTTAGTGTGTTTTATTTCCCATCTTATGTTATGCATTCATCATTTTTATTTTACAATACATATGGAATTCTATCGTTCTGTCTATTTTTATGTGAAGATGCATGTATTCTATTCTCATTTTTACATTAACTACAGCATTCTATCCCTGTTTTTATGTGAAGCACTCTGTGCATGCATTTTTATTGTTGTAAAGCACTTTGAGCTGCATGTCTTGTATGAAATGTGCTATACAAATAGTTTATTATTATTCTCTGTCTAATTATTGAAGAAAACAAAAACAAACACAATGTCATGCTAGAATAAGCTACACGTAACTTGACAGTTCATGCACTATTACTTTATACTGTAATATTAACCTCAACCGGTGAACCCACTTTGTACATTACACTTATTTAATTTTAAATGTATACTTATACCCACTTTGAAGTTACCTGTATTATATTATTGATTTTTGTTTAGTACTTCCATTCTCTTGCACACTGACGTGACAGTGAGCTGCTGTTACAAAGAGTTTCCCCTCTGGGATTAATAAAGTATTTCTGATTCTGATTAGAAAAGAAACTCATGATATCAGTGGTCTTACCTGATGGGTATGTGTTGGCCCAGCTTGGCAATCAACCCCAGAGAGGGATCCAGCTGATTATATTTATTGTAGGACATGTAGGACACAACCACGACCATGAACCCACCAGGGCTGCCCGGGTACACACCAGTCATTATCCCATTCTGTGGAAAGGTAAACCCAATGGAGGGTTGCATCATCAGGGTCACAGAGAGCAAAGACTCTATAAGGATTTAGTTTATAAAATCATTGATTTCTAAACACAGTGTCTTGGATCCTGCTGACACATGCGAGATAACGTGTGAAAATGCTAGCAGGTGCTTGAATGACTCAGTATGACTGTAAACAGACAACTAGGGCAAAGGCTAGGACACAAAGAACAAACAGGAATGTTACGGTCACTGTTGGCTGTTTATGAGGGAGTGGGTGACCTTCCAGCAATCACATAAAAACACACTGGGGCCCTTATGATGCTGTTTATTAATGGAATATTTACTGAGAACAGAAACTGTTTTGAGATACTAATAATAGACAACAAACAGAGTAACAGTAACTCAGTCAAAGCCCATCACAACATCCCCTCATACTGTACAGAAAACACTCAGGACTTTGCTCTCCCATATTTCTAACACCTCTCACCTTGAACCGAATGAACCTTTTCTTCCAGGAGTGGAGGCCAGAGAGGTAGATCTGGCGTAGAGCCTCGTGGCACAGCTGTAGGTCGATGCCATCAGGGGTGACGGTGAACTGGAAGGCCACCGCCTGGTGAGCTTCTGCCATGGTGGCTACTACTGTACTGTAGGGTCACTGAGGGTAAGGGAAGTGCAACATACTAAAGTTAGTGAAGTGGAAGATTCAAAGACATTTCTATCAAACATAAAACACATAAATGGAAGATGTAGCATTGACCCACCCACATCTTTATTCTTGTTCCTGCAATCTTGTCTCACTTTTGTTATTTTGTGGACGACATTACCATCTCGCAAATTCATTACAAAGTTAGGTTAGCATGGATACTGACTTCAAGAATGATCAAATCCCAGCAACAACTGACGAGCAGCACATCCTGATATCTGGATGGGGCTTTAAATAATTGTTGTCAAGCAAATTTCAGAACGATCTTTCATTGAAAAGCTCCTGTCACAGTTCTTTAAAATCAATAGTCCTTATTCATTAACGCTGCTGCAGGTTACCTAATTTCCAAGATTTAATCAGCTCGGCCACTGAGTGGGAAAGGATTCTTCTTGTAAACAACACTGACATAAAGTTAACACTGAGTTAGGTGGATAACTGCATGCTTACTCAGAAGCATAGTACAGGGCTCACCACTAACTTCTAAAAGTGGTTGCCAGGCTGGCAACCAGGCATCATCTTTTGGTTGCCAAATCTGAAAATATGGTTGCCATTTTTAGTTACCTTTTATTTTGAGTAATTAAGATACAATGTAGTTATACGTCAGCTTAATGACAACGCGACATAAAAGACTGCTTAAAAAATTTGTTACAGTAACCGAACCAAAGTTTACGTTTTATCTGATACTTCACAGAATTTGAATCTTAAGTGTTATCAGTTGACGTGTCCGCCCTCAATTCCCGGAATACTTAAAGACCCGCATTTGTTTTGATGTTGACAGTTTGGTTGAAGTAAACGAACAAACGCCCAAAGTTGTTTGGTTCTAGTTCCGTCTCAAACAGCAATATTTAAATATTGTTGGAGGTGCAAACAAACACACCATGAGGTCCCTTTTTGAGCGTGCGAAGATGATACTGAGTTAATATTTATCCTTTTTTGCAGTAAAAAAAAATAAAAATTTGAACAACAGCTTATCCTGGCAACCCCCCCCTTCACAGATGATTTAATTTTTTAACAAACCTAGAAAGATTACCCTGGCAAAACCTTTTTTTTCCTCCACCTGTTGTTAAGTCATTAACACAGGAGAGAAAACAATTTAGCTCAGACTTAGAAAATGGATCCCCAGAACAAAATGTTCACTTTCCTCTCAGGGCTTCTGTACAAGCATACAACTGTATTACAATCATTTGACTATGTCTCAGAGCGATCTGCTGTCGGTGTCCTTTCTAAAAACCTCTCACATGAGGAAGCAGTGAAACTTATTTATAAAAACGTTAGATACCCCAAGAAGTACAAAGAGTAACCAAATCACCAAACTGACAACATTTTGTGGGTTTTCCTGCATTATTCAGGAATGGTTAGTAACAAAGACTATTAACTATTAGAATTTTAATGATTACAAAAGCTACATATCTTTTTTTTTTTTAAAGTTAATATTGTGAATAAAGGGATGTCCACTGTGAATCAGCTTAATGTGCATGTTTTAGTATATCAAAAAAAACCTGTTTCCTGTAAGCTGACACCAAAGGAGATGCACTAGGAGGTGATTGTGTGGTACCACTTTTACTCTTCTCTGAAATGGTTAGGCAAGTGTGGCATCTTCTCCTTTACTACAAGAGAACTAGTGCTAGGCAAACCATTTTATTCTAAAACTAGAAGCTCCTTTTATTTTATGATTGTATGCCTTAAGTGTGCTATTACATGTTTAAATAATGTTAGGCTGAAACTTTTTTGATTTTTATTAAATATATAGATTATGTTTGATTTGATATGATAAGGGACATAAGAGAAGAGAGCGTGGAGACAAAGGAAAGCTTAGTGGGAACTGATTTTTAAGCCTGCAGAGGTGGCATGACAATGTCTACTGTTTGCACTGCCATCATTCCCCACCTTCAGTAGGGAAGACTTCTTGGTACAAAATCTTTTCAATAAGAGGGAGCTCTGGGAAATAACCTTGGTCAAAGGGGAGTCTGGTCTAAAACTCATATTTTGGCGAGTGGGTCTTGTCAATGCTTACCTTACCCGGTATCTAAGACTGCAGATTTCTTATTTCTTTACCTTTTGTAATTAGGGCAACTATTAAGGTATTTTTTTTGTATTAACTGATTGTGAAGCTGGGGCAAGGTGGTTAACATTCCGATGGTCTTGGCTATATATTTAATAAACTTAAAATTGAATTATGTAATCTCATGTAAATTAAATCCTTTAAGTAGAGGCCTACTTTAGCACTTTAGATGATGTGAATGAGCCTATGACAAGTTGGAGACATTAGAATAATATTTTAGGCATAGTTTTTTTAAATATCTGAATTCTTATTTCTTCTCATCGGATATCCCTATTGGGATGTGGCATGATATGAAATGGTAATACCTAATGATGCTTTTCCTCTTTCCTCTTATGGCAGGGATTACAAACATGCTAAATGAGCAGCATTTTTAATGGTTTAGAGGCCAGAAACTAAAATTACAATAGTTAAGCCTTTTTCTGACCGTCACTGGTGTAATAGACCGTAGTAAGTGTGAACTACAGACCACCACCTGGATGATGAAAGTGATTGTGGCGTTGAGAGGGACCTGCTGTTTCCAGTTGCCTTCAATTGCTGTCGGAAATACAATCGTTACGCGAGTATACAAAGAAAGTAACTAAAATTGACCGTTGACTAGCCTCGACACCGATCGCAAAACGGCCGTTTTCATGGTTACGTTAATGTTTTGCGTCCCATGGTAATGCGTTGCTGTATTAGGTTTTCAAGGGCTTCCCGGTGGCTTTCACAAGACTACAGCAACGTTTCTCAAGCTCTACTTCGTTTCTAAAAAGCAATGCCCCCCCCCCCTTTCCCTTTGCAGAGTCCATTTTTATTTTCATTCAACAAGAGCACTCTGAAAGCAAGACACGTCGTTTCCACGTTTTCAGTCGTCGGAAGGAGCAGCATTCACACAGCAGAGTTTCAGCAGCCATGTCCCCTCCCCCAGCTCCTTTGCAGCGTCACATGATCCACACTGCGCTGCAGAAACTGGGGGAAAGGTCGCGGCGCTGCCCCGCTTAGATACCGGGGGAAACTGGTAACATTGTACGCACAAATCCTCGTATGCCCGCAAGAATATCTCATTGTAGATACAATGAAGCCACCGGAAACATATTGGATAGCCGGAGTTTGTCAATTGTGTATATTTTAAAGCAGATGCAAAACGATGTCTAACGTTAATTGATCATACCAACTACCCCCCCCCCCTCAATCTTCTTGCACTTAAAAGTAACATCTACTATTATTATTGTGACCGCCAACGCCTCATCATACAGCCTTTTCCCAGTTGACACTACTAAACACGTAATCAGACACAAAACGTGCTCCAGACAAATACGCTCGACACATGCAGGTTACACTGTTTTTGGGTGTTATATCAAGTGTCCTACCCACGTGATCTGTGAGCTATGTGGTCCAACCGCCGGTGTCAATCAACTCGGCTATGTTCCATTTATTTATGAAAATAACAAGCGTTTTCCGCCACGCGTAGCCTGAATACACAAGAGTGTGTTATCTCTACTTGTATGATGCTCTTCCCGAAAAGGACACCATGACAAACCGGTTTTTACTGACCTTCACGGGCAGGTGATATTTACCTTTTCTAAATGTACCCCCCCCCACACACACACACACACACATAAGGTACACATAGGCGACTATAGAGCTGCATTGTAATAGAGCTGCCAGGTGGTTGTCAATGAATGACCTTTACTTGGACTTTTGCCTACATTCATGTTATGGTCAGCAACGCAGGGGTGTTACGTCCCTACCTGGAGCGTTCAACACAAGACAAGTTATGAGGTTAAATTTGTAATGCAGTTATTCAATAGAGGCCTCTTCAACATATCTTTTCACAACCTGCTGTTAAAAAACCGTGAGCACGGCTGTGAGCGCGAGTTTCCACTTCAATGAGTCAAGATTTGCCCGTTAACTTTATGTCCGACTGCTACAGGCCAAACAGGCACACAAACCGCCCGGTCGTGTCATCGCGAAGGTAGCAAGCTGTACAGTCCGTCACGTAAACGCCGCACAGCGCTGTGCCGACAAGGAAACGCATCAAACTGCGCAGAGATAACGGCGGCTTCCAAAGATTTTGTTCAGCCTGTCGAGGTTCTTTCCCCAAAAGCCCTGCAGCCATATTTGCACAGTATACTTCCAAAACTGCAGAGTGAGTCAAGACAAACAACATTTATTACTCACCAACCCTTTCTGTCAGTCTGAGAGAGCAGAGCTTTCGGTTTGGGGGAGGATGGGACACTGCTCGGCTGTCGGCGGGGACTGCTATACACTCTGCATGGGTGGTAGCAGACTCGTATACACCGCCTGCCCCTTTCAGTGGCCCACAGAGCGCGTCCTGGTAGAAACAGCGCCCCCGTGAGGTCTCGCGTGCTATGCAAAGGGTTCTTCTTCTTCTGTTGATTTTTATGGCGGCCGGCAGCCATACGTGTGTATTACCGCCTCCTGCTGGATTGTAACAGCTTCACAGTGTAAACTATTTACAGTGTCCACCCAAAGTGATTCTATTACTCAGGCCCAGTTGTCTGAGTTGGTGCAACGCCTTCCCTCAGTGTAACATCTAGATCTTCTCCAGATATGCCCACAACGTTCAAGAAGCTCCTCGCAGCGTCCAGTGCCATCATATTCCTTTCTGACTTTCCCTTTATTTTAGCAGCACAGTTATTATAATCATGGCAATGAATGCAGATGCTCTGATAGGCTCCACTCCATTTCTGCCCCTTTTCCTTTTGCACTGCCACCATTTCATCATTTCTCTCCATTCTCTGAGTAGCTTCAGCATATGACAATCTCTGGGGGGACTGTGGCTTATGGGCAGAGTGGGTTATCCACTAATCAGGAAGTCGGCGGCTTGATCCCGGCTTCCCCCAGCCATATGTCGAAGTGTCCTTGGGCAAGACACTGAACTCCAAATTGCTCCCCGGGGCACTGCGGCTGCCCACTGCTCCTAATAATTAGGATGGGTTAAATGCAGAGTTAATTTCACTAGATTGTGTATGCGACAATAAAGATACTCCTTCTTTTCTGCTCTGATCTTATTCACTTTTACTTCCTTAATTCCTTTTGGGCACTGTGCTGCTCCTCTATGTTGATTCCCCCTCACAGTGCAGGCACTTTGCTCGCTCTTTCTCCACTTTGCTCCTCTCCTCCACGTTACAGTTATCCTTACCACATCTCCTGACTCCTCTACATACTGCAGCAACATGTCCATATCCCTGAGAGCAGAACCATCTGAGAGGAGCTCTCTCATATGGCCTCACCCTGTAACACACATCGTCAAGATACTCTCTCTCTTCCGGAAATCCCAACTCCATTTCCTCCACCGTCCTTGTCTCGTTCGCCACGTCTACAAAGGGTATTATGAGGATAGCAGGTAACAAATGTAAAGACTGCAAAATTCCAGCACTGCTTTACTCAGCCTCTATAAAGAGGTCTAAACATGACTGGACAAACTTGTGTTGCTGTGCATTGTCAGTGTCAGCTACTGGATCCCAGTATGTATTCATCTATATACCTTTTTTCACAGCAGACATGTTGACATGTCACAGCAGGGAAAGCACAGGCTTAATTAATAACATTAATGAAGGCTCCATTCTATTCAGGTGTCCCAGTAAGCCGTTATAGTGTGACTGAGCAGGCATGCACTATACAAGGACCCTGAAACCAAAGCAGCTAAATGGAATTCACTCCTCATTATTATTTTTATGTATTTATTTTTACACCTGTGTATTTTCCTTCTTAGACTTGTCACATGTGTTTAGAGATGGCAAATCCATTCAGGAGAAAAAGCAACACGAGACTTAATGTACATTCAGACACAGGGGGGCACTGTTGCAGATCATGGGCCATCCTGACAGGCAAGATGGATTTTGATTTTGTATTGAGTTTAACTGCATTCCAACCGCCACTCAAATGAACAATTTGAAGACGAAAAATAAGTCTTTGGTTTATGTCCACAGTAATGCAATAAACTGTGATGAAGGTCATCAGTAAACCTTGCTTTATTTTAAGACTACACCTAGGTACAACATGAGGCCACGTACCAGTATCACCTGCATGTGTAGTGATTATCCAACAGAGGGCGCAAGATGACCAGATTTTATTAATCCCATGAATTTGTTTGCAACAATTTATTTTACAGTTAAAAACTCATTAAGTGTTTATTAACTATCTAAATATAACATGAATATATTAAGCGTTAACGTTACATTAACCCATGGATGTATTATAATGTAGACTAAGTTGGGTAACCACCATTCAACTAACGTTAAGTTAACTTATCGCGTTAGTTGGAGGAATTTCTGTTATCGGCTAGAAAAACCGTTGCTTAAAACATCTATGTCATGCAAAATAAGGAGTAAGAAGTGGAACCCCCTCATAGTGAAGTATCGTATTTGCAACAAAAAAAAAGACACGGTAAATATGGTAGCTTGTCACCTCTTTTAAGTCAGTTCCTGCACATCAAACGCGGAACCCATGCTCAAGGTGTCGTTCAGTGAGGGCGCCTCGCGCCGCTGCTCGTGCGCGTACGTCCTAGTGTCGCGGGTGTGCCGCGTGCCAGACAGCTGCGGCCAGCTCGCTGCGTCTGGAGCTGGGCAGGGGGGCGAGTCCGTTTGACCAGCGTCGATTTCAGCGAAGCTAGTCTACAGTCGGGGAACAAGCCTTCCGCACGGTGACAGCGTTTAGGCGACGGCTCCCCTGGACAGCGAGACGGAGAGAATGAGAATAGTGGATTTTTGTTTCCACTTGTAGGTACAGCGCAGCAGAATAAGGGAAGTCACCCCAAAAGGTAAGCAGCGAAGACGGTTTGCAACAGTTAACGTTTCCGTCTATACTAACACGGTTTACTCTTCGCTAACTTTGCAGTTATCAGCGCTGGGAACGCTAAGTGGAGAATCCATGTCGCCTGGTTCTCTTTATCTGGTCCTTTTGCGTTTTAACAACTTGCCTAACGTTATAGAACAATCAAGGAAGCAATGAGTAAACGTTACGTTACTAACGTTAAGCCGTTAGTAATTGTAACGGCTTCTCGCGCGTGTACAGCTGTGGGTAACGCGAGGTTGTGCTTCCATGTGCATGTGATTTAGAGAAATGAAGATTTTATGCTGCTTCTTATACCAGGAACAGGTACCTTTTACTGTAAGAGTAACGTTAGATGGCGAGCCTAACAAGCCCTCTGTGGTAACGACAGTGAATGAGCGCTTCTCTAGAGGAATTTCTGACTTTGCATGACTCTTCACGGGCTTTCCAGCTGTTACATGGCACGTAAACCCCTGGCCAGGGCGGCGAGAAATCTGCCTATGATGGGACGCGCCTCTCTGTCCGTAATTTTCGGGCTGGCCAATCCAACAGACAGTAACGTTATCTGTTTACTGTTTATCTGCGTATGAAGCCTATTTCTCAATCTGTTCCAGTTCCGCATTTTAATGAACATATAGGCTACGTAACGTTAGCAGGTTGGCCTTTGTGTGTCAAAATCTGGAACGGTGCTTGTCACCGAAATAACATCGTATGTATTTAACGCTAAAAGAAGACATAGTTCTCGTCATTGGAGAGCGCAGGATTTCAGCCTACACAGCCAACAGATACTCCAGAAGTACGTCTGTCTGTCATGCCATGCGAGGGAGGGAGGTTAGAGACAGCCTGAGTGAAAGGTCTCCAGCAGGATCTAGCTCTCTGCCAGATGTCTGGTGGTCGTTGCCTCTCCTCTGCGTGTTTTTTTCATTCAGTGTGATGTAGCAGACGGTGAGTGCACCTTATCTCTGGCCGTCTCCCCACATTTAAAATATGCACTGTCATTAATGGGTGTACAACATTGTCTGTGAAGGAAGTCGAAGGAGACAGATAATGCTTTTGTGAATGAGTTGGTGTGTGTTTGTGCGCGTGCAGGTTTGCAGTGGTATGCAAGCGTATGGATGCACAGGATCTAATGATCTCAGTACAAGTCTACAGTACACAGACTGTCATCTCGGAAGCTTCGTATAACAACGAGCTTTTGGACTTTTTTGCAAGGCAGTACAGTAACTTACCTGCACACGTCCACAAGCCTATAGAAGAGCCAGACTTGGAGCGTTTGGTGTTTTTGTTATTGTTGCAATGTTCAGCCGGTTTAGTGTGTCACACTGTGTGACCCAATGCTTGTAGCTTGAGGAGGAAGCCTCACAGCGGAAAGGTGACAGCACTGTACTTCTGTGTGATGAGTAGCATGTGAGAGCTTCCACCCGCCAACCATCCCGCAGCATTTCTGTCTCCTTCATTGTGTCCCCCTCTCTGCTCTGTGTCCTTCCTGGTGTGGAATGGTTTGACTTGTGTTCTTCTATTCTTTTCTGTTCTGTTTCTTTGCAGATGGTTAAACAAAACGGTGAGAGTCCCAATGAGTGGACCATTCTGTGATGCCCATTAACTAGGGCATTTCAAAAATGGTGGTCCAATATACATGATGCCCCCCATATGCTTACTGGATCAGTGTAACTGTGTGCTTTGCTGGAGAAGTTTGATCTTTGGAAAGATGAATATTTGCACTGTTTGACTTTATGGATTCGAATTGAACTTTTATTTGTAAAAAGCTTTCAGGCGTTAGAATGTGCTCTTGAACAATGATCTGACTGCCCTATCCAACAGGATGTGAGCCACGTGTGAGGCAGAGCATGTGAGCCCTTATTTTGTTTTTATGCCTATGAATGGGCCTCACTCAACAGCATTAGCCTATCTCTCAGAACTGGTGATTAAGTATTTTTTCTACTGTAAATCACCATGTATCTGACTTTGAGGCATCACAAGATATTGACTTATATATTTCCAGGATGAAAGCATTGCAAATAATAAGTTATGGTATAGTTTGGTTAACAAAACTGTACTGATGAAAAACATAATTTCAATTAAATTAATAGTTTTAATATCACTAAATCTCAATGTCTTATTCTGAGACCACATTTAACGTCCATCTATGGTTCTGTCATAACTTCCTCAATCAGCAGCCTTCATTGTATTCTGTTGTGGTAATATTATTTCAGTGAAGAGGCATCAAAAGCCTTTTTGTTTGCCTGAATGGTGGCTTTATGATAGACGTCAAAGGCCTACAAATGCACCAGTGTCACAAAAACGCATCAGATAGTGAAGCATTTTGCCAACCACAAAAAAAAAGACAGACAGGCTTTAGCCCTGCTGTGTGACTAATGAGATGTCTTTTCAGATGTCTTAGTAACATAGCCTATGTTCATATCGCTGCTTTTATATTATCAGGGTCACATAAGCTCCTGGATGTCTAAAAGCCTTACAGACCCGTGAAGAACATGCCAAAGCCGGCCAGTGGATTTGAACTAATACCTATCTTCACACTGCCATGATGGTGATCATGATTATTAGTACCATCTATAGGATAGTCATACACAACACAAAAAATAATCATCATTAAGAGTGAGTTTTGATGGCCAAGCAGGTAGAATCGTTTTTTTTAATTTAACTTAGCAAGAGTGATCCAGTAGTTCCAATCCAGTTGTTGCTTCGGTTTCATGTAGGAACTATCGGTAAACTGAAAATAGTTCCTACATGAAACTGAAAGAACAAGGTCTGTGGATTATCTTGAGTAACTGGGTCATGATTTCTAGTTAGAGACAATGCTGTGGAGTTTTTCAAATATAGTTTTTTGGTGCTATAAGCACCACAAGCTGAAATATAGTTCTTCCATTAAATTCCATTAAATGGCCGATATCTCCCAAACTCGGCAACCCACACCAAGATAATCTAGATAGATAAATATCACTACAGGTCAGAATACATATAAAATTTGTATTTTTGATGTGGGGGTGAACAGTCCCTTTTTAAGGCTAAAAGACAATATCTTAGCTATATTACAAATCATAAACCGTATCTAATCTCAGCTCATGTCACGATACAATATTACATTCATTTATCGCCCAGCTCTAGTTGTATGTGTTTGATATGTATAGACGCCTGTATTTGAGGTGTTTAGAATTTCCACTAGTGCGGAAATTAATAATAAACTAATAATCAATTAGTCATTAATAGAAAGTTAATCTCCAGCAATTTTGATAATCGATTTATCATTTAGGTAATTTAACAAGTAAAAATGCCAAACTGGCACAGTTTCAAGCTTTTCAAATGGGATCATTTTCTGCTTTTCCCTTTTTTTAATATAATTGTAAAGTGAATATCTTTAGGTTTGGACAAACGATTGATTTGGAGACTTCACCTTGGATGACCATTTTTCACCCATTTCTGACATTTCATTGCCTAAGTGATTAATCAATTCATCATTAAAATGACAGATTAGTTGATAATGAAAATAATCGTTAGTTACAGCCCTACTTGCCACACAAAGTGATAATCATACGGCACCATCATGTGTTGGTTTATTAGATTTGGGCTGTAAAGTGAGCCACTGCCAGAAACCAGTGCGACATATGCTTGAGCTATTTTGTCTGTCAATTAGCCAAATCTATTCCCCATACACTTTCGTTAGAAAAATTGAGGTCACACTTTGAGATTATTGTTTGTCACTCAGGCTGAAAACAGCTATACCACTGAGGAGAAGAGTGATAGCTCTATGGGATAGTAGCTCAAATAGTTGTTTGTCTTTTGGCATTTGTACAAAGGCTAAATTGGAATATCTGGAATTTCCCCTCTAATATTGTCTCTAGTTTGTCTTTTTTAGATGCCACTTCAGATTTGTTTTTGCTCCAAATACTCGACCTTCTTGTGTTGTTGAATCGTGATGAAATGATAGCTTTCCTCCAGTGTAAGGCTGATCCCTTTCCATGTACCATAATCCTCTGTTTCTGTGCTTGTAAACTGTAAAGTATGATAACCAAATCACCAGTGGAGTGCATCATTGAACCTAGCATAACTTCTGCTTAGCCTTCGACTTGACCAGCTGACTTAGCCTTACTCATTAGGTAACACGCTCTGTATGTGTTAACCATTTTGAATTATTTAATCAGTTTGGTATTATAAAAACCAGTGCTGTGCTGTGGTGCGGTGCAGGGTTTGTAGTAGTATACAAACAGTGAGTATGAGACCTCATGTTGTCATGACCTTATTGATGACCTGGATATTTGCATCTCGGTGTAGTGAAGGAGGTTTGTAATGCAGAAAGATTTGTGGAGTTTTTAAGGATATTCTTGAAAATGGTTAGATACAAGACAGAATTTAAAAATAACATGACATTCGGCATGAGGTTGCATAACTTCCCCAAACATAATGTTGTTTCCACTGTGCATGTCTTAACTATGCATTATTGATAGTTCAACTTTATATTTAAAAATAAGTTCTCAATAGCTTTCATTGTGTACGCTAATAGCACTACTTATTTAAACTCTTTCCTCTGGCTTCATTGCTAGTATATGACTCCATCCTTGCCAGGAAGAGGATCCATTTATGAGAATGTGGCTTTCTCAGCAGGGTCCTGTGGTTTTGTGTGTTTATGAATACTGTTCCCTTCGACATTCCTGTCTCCTCATACCACCCCTCGAAAGAGCGCTGCCACTCTGGGAAACAAGGCCTCTCTGGCTGGCCCACTACTCCAGCATCTAAAACTTTGTGTGTTCATTGTTATATTTAGACACTCCCCTCCCCCCAGGTAACGGGGCAGGCAGCAGCAAGGACCAGAGATGGTTCTCAGGCTCGGCCAGATGCATGGTAAGTCTATAGAGTGCCCTCGTCCTCAGAGTGCAGCTTGTTATTTCCTTTGGATAAGAAAACGATAGTCGTTGGGGATGTTGAGTGTTGTTGGTGAATCTGTGTTCTGTGTGCTCAGCGTTGGAAAGCAGAGGGACAGTGATACAGAGTGGAGCAGGACAGAAAAGCCCCTTGGGGACAACAAGCTATTCTGAGCCATGTGCTTTTCCCCAGTCCCTGTGCTTTGGATGTTTCGCCCCTGGGTCACACAGTCTCTGTGTCGCTGCTATTTTCTGTGCATAAATACAAACACTGTAGCCGTACAAAAGAATTGGAGGGAGACTGAGGAAAGAGAGGCTGAGAGAGCAAGAAAGACAAGGAATCTCTGTTAGGGAGATTTAGTGGCTGGCCATCAAGGCTTCTCAGCAGTTTTCTCTCTTTGGCCTAATTTGGTATCATTCTTCCCTCTTCTTAAGTCGATTTCCCAGTTTATGTGGTCTCAGCAGTCGCTTCAACCCAGTCAAGAGTAGATGGAATTAGCACACTGTTTGTCATACTTTGAGTAATCAGCCACTATGTACACGTCCTGAGAGGAACCACTGGGGTAAGGGTAAACAATTGGCCTTTGTCCATTCACCATCACACCTGCAAAACATATGTTTGGCAGCATGGGGCTTTGACATGTGTCTGGAGGGTGATGGTTTTGAAGTGTCTGGGTTATATTTATGCACACATAATCGTTGTATATGTAGTGATTGGTCAATACAGGCAACATGCTTGAAGATGGCAAACAAGATAAAACTTCGCAGTACAACATGTTTTTTATTCAAGTTAGCTTTCATTGTGTGGAACACACTCATACTGACTCACTCTCTGGCTTACACTGGAGCCTCGAGCCTACAGTTATCCAGGGTGAGAAGCTTTACTGTATCTCTGAAGATCCATCTGGACTCCATACCTTCCTTTTTAAAGAAAGGGACGGCTGTGGAACATCTCGTACCAGCCTGCTAAGATTTCCTGTGGGGTGACTTAGTCTCTGGGGGGCTTCCTTTTTATAACATGACTTTGTTTTCAACTGCCAAATCAGCGTTGTGTTGAGAGGAAATTAACAAAAGATGTGTTGAGGGTGAATTTAGGAATATGTGAATGTGGAAAAGGAGCTACTTTATCATTAACACTGAAGCTTCCTGCCCTTATATGCAGTGGAGCACAAAGAAATCTGTTACTCAAAAAAACGTTTCTGATTCACATTCACAGCGACCTTGCCCCTGATGAAAAAAGAGAAACCACCTCTTTGAGTGAGCCCCATTTCTCTCTCGGTGTGCAATTTTCTGCTTCTTTTGGACACATGCATGCTCACATGCATACAGTGTGTCTGACACCCATTATAAACTGGAGCTCTGAAGCCATCTGGGACTTCAGAGCTTCTTCATGTTGAAATTAGAGCCATGCGGTCACTTGTTAGACTCCTTCCTTTTCTGAACTGGAATGATATGCTTGTTCTCCACAATCACCACGAGCCTACAGCATTAAGCTAATGTAATGACCACGACAGTAACATAGAGTACATTACAAGACATTCTTTGAAGTTTGTTGCTGTGAATTGCATTCATTTTTTTGTATTGCAATTTCGAATTTTAGATATTTTGAATTTTAAATGCAAAAGTTTTTTGAGGACTCTCCATTTATGAATCATTAAAATAAGCTGGTATTTTCTTACTTGCCTTTGGCACTTGGTGGGCGGTAATTTCAGACCCCAGGGCAAGGTAATTTGCCATGGGGTCTGAAAGTACTGCCCAGCATGCGCAGGACAGATGATGGTTCATAATAAATGACACAGATGTATAATAGGAGAGGCACGGTATGGAAATATACTCTGTGAGGTTAATCAGGCTGAATGAGTTTATGGCCCAAGCTTGTCTGATCTCAGAGCCAGTGCGTCCTTTGGCTGACCACGCAAGCATTGACTAATCATCCAGTGGTAAAGAGAACCAAACATCTGTCGCCTTCTCCTTCGTCACGCCATCAGCAGAGTGGGGAGAGGGTTAGAGTGCCTGCCACAAAGAAGATGCTCCATGAAAAATGTGATCAGATCTTATTTGAGAAATCTATCCATTGGGGATTCAGTGGAATATCTTTCAGCGGGATGGAACTGGATGGAAGGGAGTCTCCAACCCCATAACTTCAGTTCAACTTCTTTCTGCCCTTCGTTCTGTTGGTATACACTTTCCACTCCCTGATGTAGTTTCACTTAAGGGTTTCAGCTCAGGATGTCTGCCCACTGATACACACAATAAACACCCCTTACCTAACCCAAACAATCAGTCCAGCGTAGCTCACTGCGCTCTGAGTTTCCAGGCTCCTACAATCCGTTGACTACTGCCAGACTCCTTCTAATCTCAGGCTTTCATTCTGACTTTGCTTTTGTATAATCCTCTGCCTAAAATCTTATTTCCACTTAGATTAAGATTGATTATGAGCCAAAAGAGAGATGAGTATAAATAAAGGAAAAGTAGAAATAGCCTACATTTAAAAACAGGCCTAATAGGATTTAAATATAATGTTTACATTTTTTATGTATACAACTACTAAGGCCTTGATATTGCAATTCAGATCAGATTCTCATTTGTTCTTACTTACTACACTCTAAGACAGGAATAAATGGCCTTTAGGGTTCCGTTGCAGGGACCGGCTTACAGCTTTACCCCTTGTAAGTCTTTGTAATACAATTCCTAATAATTCTGCCTCATTAAAGTCTGATTATTTATGGCACCGTAGGGAGTGTAGGTCATACTGAACACAGCACGAAGATGCAAACCATTTAGCTGTTATTAGCAGTATGTGATTCAGAATGCTCTGCAAGCTCTTTGTGGTTACAACAGTGCACTGGGGACTTGTATACGCAAGCTAGATTTAGAGGTCTATGTCATAACAGGAAATGATGTCACCTAGGCCCCAGGCTCAAAGTCCTGTATCTTGTAAGCAATCAGGTTATCAAAATTTAGCCATACAGGAAAGCGATCTGCAATTCTGGCCTTCTGTCTGCTCTGTGTAAACTGGCCCACCTACACCTTTCTCACCACCACTGCCTCACCCCGCCTACATTTTGAGAGACATGTCAAAGAATGGGCTAATATGTAAAAGATGTGAATACCTATATTGGCATCTCTGCACTTAGCTCGCAGCTCCCCCAGGTGTGATGTTTAACTGTATTTGTGTGGTGTCTCTCACCCACTCAGTGACCTTGTCTACTACTTACTCACTTTTTTCCACCAGATTCCATGTGTTTGACACCCTGATCCCCACCACAACTAGCCACCTTTCCAGTAATTATTTGAAAAGAGTGTTTCAAAATAAATTTTTAACCAACCGCAACATGTAATGCTTTTGACAAATCGCCCATTGCTGGGTGCGTCAGCTCTGTTGGTGACTCACAAGCAAAATACCAGTAGTGTTAATGTGAACTGACCATCTTGTGGTATTACTCATGTCTTTCCTGCTGACTACAGACACCAAGTCTGGATAATTTGAGGCTTTGTCAGTGAAATGGTTTGCCTTGGTTGGAGGAAGACCCATTTTGTTGTCACACTCGTTTTTGCAGTTCTCATTGAACCTGTTGTTGAAGGAGTGCCGGTCACTTCCTGACCCCAACACAATACTATCAGCAGTCTGGAGACTCAACACAGGAAGTTAGCAGCTAGAACCTAAAGATGAAGCATAGCGGACCTTTTACACCTATTTACTTAGTAGACAGTGATTTTAAAACAGCTCACAATCCCCCACGTGCAGCTTGAATGAAAAACATCTCTATATAATTTAATTATATGCCAAGAATATTTCTCACATTTCTTACAAGTCATGTGTGGCCATGTCTTGACTTGGTAATATTTTTCATCTGTTAAATTAGAATTTTAGCCAGGAAAAGAAAATAAGAGGTTATTTTATGATAATGATGACCTATGGCTTAAACACAGACCATAGTCCCCTTATTAAGCAGTGTGTAAGCATTTAATAGTTGGTGTATAATACTATAATGTAGTTGTAAGCAGATACAAGTATATTTTAATGTGTGTATTAATGTACAGTATTTGTCAACAAATATAAATTCTCTTATGAATACATGTGATGTGAAAGGTTTCTGTAGTTCAGACATCATTTTAATTGATTCCATCCCTGGAGAGGGCAACAAGATACAGAAAGTTACTGATCTCAGCTTTACCTTAGTTTCTTCTTTAAGCCTTTGTTCAGTGGTCCGGTTTCACTGACCACCTGTTAGACAAGAGACTCAGCTGTGTTTTTGATGGAGAAGACTGGATGCTGGGGTTTTGGAGATCAGGTTTATGTAGGTGAGCGACGTGGTACCTGATGACAAGGAAATAGCACATCAGTACACATTTAATAATAAATCCTGATTTCTAGGAGAGGAAGAGGCCATTTGCTTTGACTCCTGTCTGATTTAGTTTTTTTTGTTAGAAGGCCAGACTTCATTTGACTTATAATTTTTCATGCTCCTTACTATAGTGTATACATTAAATGGATATCTTAAAGGTTTACCCTCCACCTTATCCCTGGTGGTTACATTAAATAAACTGGTTTAAAAAAAATCATTACTAATTATATTTAAACAGTATGCGTTATATACGACATGGGTGTTTCTGGGAGTTTATCTGCTGCCGTTTGATCTAGAAAATAACGTTGAGATAAATGAGGGCCAAATAAAGCTTCACTCTTACTTTCTTACTGTCCTGGACATTATCCTTATCTCTTTTTCTTCTCTCACCTTTGCATAAAATGAAATCTTGTTTAATTAAAACTAACTAAGGTAGTGATTGTGTGTAGCAATACGTTGAAATAGCTATCCCATCTGAACTAAAACATACATGGTTTTAGAGCAAATGCGCATATACCTACAAACAAACTGCCTCTTGAAATGTGATGCGCTATAACTTACCCACTTAACTTACCTGTCACTGTGCCCAGTGTCGCTGCATCAAGGTGTAAATTATGTTGGAGAAATGTCACGTTGCTTCAGACGAAACGCATCCGAGTCAGCAGGCGCAAGGGGCTGTAGGGAAAAGTTAAGTTGAGTTGTGCGAGGTGGCATGTGCCTTCTCACCTGTTGCTGCAGGGCATGCCAAACATGCATACTATATGCCTGGGGCCTCAGCTGGCTACACGTGCTGTCAAGCGTGAGTGAAAGTATTCCTCAGTGCACGGCATTTGTTGCAATGGCCTCGCCTGTGCAGTTTTCCTGGACTGTCACAATTGAAAATTAATTTTATTTAAAATGCTGTAGCTCACCCTACAAATCTAAACCATTTAGATATCTGTTAAAGGGACAGTTCACCCCAAAATCAAAAATCCCTATTACCTGTTGTGCTATTTATCCATCTAGGTTGTTTTGGTGTGAGTTGCCGAGTTCTGGAGATATCGGCTGTAGAGATGTCTCCTTTTTTTAATTTAATGGGACTATATGGCGATATATGACAAAACTCAGCAACTCAAACCAAAACAATCTAGATGGATAGGTAGCACTACAGGTAAGAGGGGAAATATGGATTTTTGATTTTGGGGTGAACTGTCCTTTTTTTTAAAGGAACACTAAAATACCTCTATTTCCTTTCCTGTCTCTTTAAAGACTTTAACTTTAAATTTGGGCATCTGTCCCATGACATCATTTAAGCTTACAGCATAACAAAGGCCTTGAGTCTAACTTGTTCCTTAAAATAAACACCAGATCCTTAACCCTGCTGCATTAATGCCTACAATACATGCAAAGGGTGTGACTGGCCTGGGATTTGTGTCTGTTTCTTTTATCTCATCCACTGTGCCTGCTAGGCATAACTGGCATATTCTTTCCATACAAAAAACCCAGTGAGATGCTGCTCTAGCAAGCGAGCAGTGAGGCTGTTCTCTCTTGGGCAATCATTCAGCCCTGACAACTGCTTAACAGCTGAGCCTGCTGCCAGAGCACATCAGCCCACAGAAGGCTAGAAGCAGGCTTAGAGGGGCACACTGGGTCAGGTAGGGGTTATACTGTGAGAAAAAAGGAGGCGGTGAGGCTCCAGGGGCATCTGACTTCTAGTTTCCGTTGTCTACTTCTGTGTTTCTTTCCTCGTGTGCTCCATCCAGTCTGTCGCTTTCTTGCTTCTTGAGTTAGCACCAATGCAGCATGGGCACACCGGTAGAGACACAAATGACACATGTGCACGCACACACTTACTAGAGACATAAAGTCCCATGACTCTACGCTCTGTGTCACACTTTATACATGCCTTTCATGGCTGACTGTCTGCTTGGAATGACGTATACATGCTTTCTTTCTTTTTTTATGTACTTTTTTTGAGTGGTTTGAGCTTAAAACGGATTCTTGATCACAAAGTAACAAACCTGTCTGGAGACACACCAAAGGATTAATGGGTTGTTTTGTCCAAAATCAAGGAGGGAAGCATGGGACCATTTCACTGCACAGATTATTTGATATTTTGAGAGGTTTAGAGGTTCAGTCTAAACCGTTCTGATCCACTCGCAGTCTGACCTGAGCTGCCCTTATCAGACAAATTTATTGAATTTACAACCTGAAATGTAGACACATTTGGAAGAAGATGCGGAACAGACTCTAAACAGCCACTGGCAGTCAGATGTGACATATAACATATCCAACAAAATCAGGTCGAACATGAGAACTAATGCTTTCAAATTTTCAAGTGTGTGTTGTTTTTTTCTTTATGCTTTTTGAAACCACTTGGATATGAAATGGATTACTTCTTCTTTTCTTTGGGTATTTTGCATTCCACTGCTTGCTAACCAAGTGATACAAAGGCAGCAACCTTTTAAAGGGCAGCATACAATCCCGAGCAATGCATAAAATACAAATTTTAATGTTGTGACTATTATTTCTAAAAATAAGAGTGTACAAAACAAATGTAAATGTGGCCTCAGCTTAAACAGATAATGCAGACAAATTTGATCATTTCATGTTAATAAATTCATTGAGCTAACTTAACCATTTTAGCCATTGTATGCCTAGCAACATCTTAAAAGAATGTGTTCATCTTTCCATACCCTCTCCATATTCCATACCAATACCGACAACCAGCAGTGAATCACCAAGCTACACTATCTTATAAAAATATAAATATTCGGTCACATTGATGTGCTTTATGTCAATTTTTGTCTGCTTACTTCCAGATTTGGACATGAAGAAGGACATAGACACATTGATAGCAGAGGAACGAGCCGAAATCATCTTGAAATATGATAAGGTAAGTGTGTGCACAGGAATACACTCCCCTCACAATCACCTAATTGACAACACTCAGTACATTTATGATAAACACAACTTGTACTTGAGGTTTTCTAACTTAAAAAAGGCATCGTGGTTCAGTTGGAGGAAACCACACAGCTGAGCTTTTCCCTGCACTGTCCAGCTTTTCTTTAGGACCGATGTCAGCCACTGCCACATATCATGGGCAGATAGTACCACAGTTCATGAAAGCCTTTGGAACATGTTTCCTCAAAGAAGGGCAGTCAAGGTGTATCGAACACATCGAAACAGGGGAGCTGATGGTCTTTCTTGTATAGACAAACGGGCAGTGAAAATGGGATTACAAGGAATGATCAATTAATGACACAGCGACTGTGAATGTTGCATGTGTAGTTCACAAATGAGGGTTAAAACACCCATTAGGAATAGGAAAACAAGAGAACCACGTATGAAAGAGTAGACAAAAAAAACATGTTGGCCTCTATAGTGTAGTAGTTTTAATTTCTGATGGACCAAACAAGTAAAGCTGAGAAAAAAAATGACTGATGATGAGTTATAGCTGTTGCTTCAGCTCTGCCTGTAAAACATGTGAACCATCCTCTTATGCTGCATCAGTCCATTCATTTGTACACACCAGCACCATCTTAAGTTTAAACTGTTTTATTTTGCATACAATATTTTCTAATAGGGGTTGTATGGGTATGTGGGTGTTTCAGGGCAGGCAGGAGGGTGTCAACATTGACCCATGGGAGGATGCCAACTACAGCATCTATAAGGTCACTGACCGCTTCGGCTTCCTGCAGTAAGTTACCTGACTTTAAGCTATTCTAGGAGAACACCGTCACTTGTATCTAGATTATTTCCGCCCCACATCCTCTCTTTCTCTTTCTCTCCTGTCTCACATTATGATGATGTCTTATATCAGCGCTGAACTGAGATTATCCTCTCAAGGTTGTGTTTTTCTGCTTTTCTGCTCCAGTGAGGAAGAGCTGCCAACACCCAGTGCGCTTGAAGAGAAGGTATCAACTTTTAACCTGATGGTTTAACCTGCATAGCAAGTCCAGATTTTAACCTTGCATGTGATATATTTTTAACTCCCTTTCACATGTATGTCCGTCTTTCCTCTCCTCAGCAAAAGCAGCAGGAGATAGAGCGAGTGGAGAAATGGCTGAAGATGGTGAAGAACTGGGACAAGTACAGGAACAGTGAAAAGGTGTGTAACTCAGTAGTGTGACACTCAGTCACACCAACATGCTGTCTCAATTTAGCCATCACTTCCCTTTTTTTTCTACTCAACTATGTGATATATTATTTCCGTTGCTGATAATAATCTGTTTTCCATTCCCTTTTTAACCCCATCTTATTCCCTTATCCCTCTCTCCTCTCCGGTCTAGGCAGTTAAAGCAAGTAAATAAGTGCATTTTACGAGCCCTTGTCATTCAAGAGTGTTAACAAGGCTCCTTCCCATGAAGCAGCATTTATACGTGACCCTCTGTACTCTGGTTGTTGCAGTGACGACTTGTCTCTTTATGTTTGGAGTCCCTGTTCATTTCTGTTTGTATGTCTCGGTCACATGTGTTTCAGTTGGTCAAGCGTGTGTATAAAGGCATCCCTCTGCAGCTCAGAGGCCAGGCCTGGGCCTTGCTTTTGGACATAGAGAAAGTCAAAAAAGTTAACGTGGGAAAATATGAGGTATGAATCTTTAAAGTTATGACAATTCCTCTAAAATGCGGATACTGTGAAAGGGTAAATGTTTTTATAACATATGTATCCTTTTTCTATCCTCCAGAAAATGAAGCAGCAGGCTCGTAGCTTCTCCATGGAGATCAAACAGATAGACTTAGACGTCAACAGAACCTTCAGGAACCACATCATGTTCATGGACCGCTTTGGAGTCAAGTGAGTTCTTAGCTTCAGTCAGCAGAAGGCTGTGTGGAACAGCTTGTATTTCAGTTTATCTACAAACATTACGGATGCAGTGTGATGATTTATTCATTCCTTCCTTTAAACTATACGACATAATTGCCACCCAAAAGAGTCACGATAGAAACTTGGAGTAATTTGTACCTATCTAAGCAAACAAACTGCTGATGTGTCTGTGGATCATATGCATACTCCCCTGACCGTTAGCCTGTAAAATAAGTGTCCCAGTTTAGGTAGCTTTCATAACTAATGTCTAACCTCTTTTGTTTCATTTGGGGGCCTCCATAGTTTTCGTTTCTTTTGTCACCTCACACGCTCAGGTTTGCCCTTGCTAACTCTCATACAGGGTGTGACCTCTGGCTTAAACCTTGAGGCAGGCCCACACACACGCACATACACACACACACACACACACAAAACCAAAGCGGTGGTTTCCTCTTCTCTGTGTTTTATTAGCTTTCCTGTCAGTGTACAAAACCCCACAGGAAATGGTATTCATGCAGAAATGTGCACCGACATCAAGTGTACATATTCAGAATAACACTGCCCACAGGGTTATACTGAGACAACACATTGCTAATAGATAAAAAACATAAATTAAACACACTGTTAATGAGCTTCAGAACATGATTGTGGGTGAACTGTGAGTTTGAAAATCTGAAAGCCACTGGTTTGGTCCTTCAGTCAGTTTAACTCTCTGAGAGTGCTCTCCTCATGCTCTTTGTAACGTACTTCCCCTTTCAATTCAAAGCCACCGAGTCCAAACAGACCAAAACACCACTCCATCCTGCTTGGCTGCCCACTCCTTCCCTGCAAGTCAACAGCTGTCCCACTCGTACCGAAAACACTGACAGCTATTTAAAGCTCTTTCCCTGTCTCTGTCTATAAGACGTGTATTTACTATGGACTCCTGGAGGGGAGACATCCTCTCCCGTCGACATTATGTCCGTTAATGCCCCTGCTCCACTCACATACACATTTATAAACACAATGGCTGCCTTGTGTTCACTGTCTGTAACAGTTGAGACTCCAGATGTAATTAGCCATGCAGCACACAACCCTCCGATCACAGAAACAGGATAGAAGCTTTGAAAGAAATGATGGAATGAAAGTCTTGGGAATTTTTGATATTCATTTAGTACAATATCTGCTCACATATAGTATGTGAAACAAAAGCTCCACTTTAGATTCCACCTTATTGATTCCTAGAAACAGAAATTTCCTATTTTAGTCAGTGCTGAGTGTCACTGTAGCACGAATAGATCACAAAAGTCCTTTCACACACACACCCCTCATTAATACTTGAACATTGTTGCAAAACTGGATAGCTCAGGCAAAGGGCCGCTGGTTAAAGAGAAAGTATTTCCACAAACACAGTTGTACAAACACCACCGGGATGGTAGGATTCAGCCAGGGTTTGTCAGCCTCCCCAGAAATATTTGCAGCTGTTTTGAGTCTGTCTCTGCTGATTGATGGAGTTCATTTAGGGATGAGATAGGTGGCCTTGGGGAATTTTCCTTAATAATTTACTATAAACTATAAACGCACTATAGTCCAACACAATGTACTCAGCGGGCTCGATTGTTGATATCACATCCTCGTTTTACCTGCTGGTTTCTCTGTTCCCTGTCTAGGCAGCAGGCACTGTTTCATGTACTGGCAGCTTACTCTGTCTACAACACGGTAAGTTTGTTCGTGCGTGTATACATGTGTGCATTCCTAAGTGTGTGTTACATAATATGGAGGAGTCTTACGTGCACTGACTGCACAGCAAAAGCAGCACATCAGCTGCAAGTCCATCGAGTGCGTTAGTTGTCATACAGCAAAGAACAGGCCAACCACTCTAAACCCATCTGTTCTCGTTCTTGTTTAGAGCCTTGGGTGAGATCTTTTATTCATGAGTGTGGCTCTGACTGAATGTAAAGCAACACCGCGTAACAGTCAGACCACCAGTGAACCCACATCCATACTCAGCGCTCACCAAGTTCCCCTTTAACACTACATGTCGTTTAATGGACAAGGAAACAGTACAAATGAACCTGCTGTTACAAAAATGACATAAACATAACGTTTTTGTCCACTCATTTCTCAGGACAGCCCAAGCCAGACAGTGTCCTCCTTTTTATTTGAATCAACATTTCTAATCTCAACAGTCTTTGCTTTATAATAATGTGTTAATAATGGAATGCAGTTGTGGATGATGAGGTCAGACACAATGATGATTCCTTGCATCTACTTTAAAGTGCGTCTGTACTTTCTCCACCATAAGCCAGAGTTTGTCTCCTTGGAGTGAAATCTGGCTTTTAAAACCAAATAGTAAATTTTGTGTGTCAACACATATTTACTAAAATACAGTAATTCTTGTATAAACACAGATTGCTGCCGTCTGGTAGAAATAGAAATATTACCATCCCAAGACAGTTTCGTGTACAGAACACCACATCTCCAAACACAGTCCAACTGTTCTGACGGGGCTTTGTTGCGTGGCAGAGGTGTTAGAGCCAGAGGAAATGGGCATGTGCTCTTCCATTTATTTCTTTTTTTTCCCTCTTCTCACACACTGCTCAGAAGAATCTGGGTCAGTAGGAGAGAGGGGGGGGGGGGGTCTTGTTTGTTCTTTTGCCTATGTGATGGTAGAGAAGAATTTGGAGAATGTGTAGTTTAACCTCAGTGTAACCCTAATTATCTTTACTGTATTTCCTTGAAAGGATACTTTGGCATGTCCATTTCTAGCTGCGCAATAAATCGGCCTTAATATGGACAAATACCAGGTGTGTGTCTGGTTTTGAGTATCTGGTGCTTGCCAAGGGCGATGCGTTTAGTGTAAATCCTTGAATCATTTGGAGTCAAATTGGCAGTTATTCAAGTTGAAGACATGGCATTACGGAGAATGTATGTTGGGCTACAGTAAATATTTGAACAACCTTTGGTAAAAGTGTTTATAATGTCGTCGCTGCATGTACAGAAGGTCTGTAGCTCCTCGTGTGCAGTACCGACACACACATCCACAGTCTGACTTCAGACCACATCATGCATTCAGGTGCTCTCCTCCTGTCATCGCTCAGCCTGTGTGTGTGTGTGTGTGTGTGTGTGTGTGTGTGTGTGTGTGTGTGCGTGCGCTCTATTAAATTATGAATAATTCCTCTAATTTGCCCAATCTGTTTAATTGAACCTGTCTCTTCTACTGTGTTCCCCCAGGAGGTGAGCTACTGCCAGGGGATGAGTCAGATCGCTGCCATCTTGCTCATGTACCTGAATGAGGAAGATGCCTTCTGGGCTCTGTCCCAGCTCCTCACCAACAGCAAGCACGCCATGCACGGTGAGACAGAGGAAGAAATGAAGACAGACAGATAAAAAAAACAGAGCTGATTTAATGTTTAGACATATTACAAATGCTAGGTGTATGGGGGCCAATACTGTAGCAATGTTACATGCAGATGTGTGTGAGTTGTGAAACTATAACTCAGTCCGCACACCCTTACTCAGATTTGTGAATGTGATTTATTCATTTGTAAATAGTATGTCTCTACCATTACCACAAACCATTTATGGCCTGCTGATTTCTTTTTTCCACTGTGCTAGGGTTCTTCATCCCAGGATTTCCCAAGCTGCACCGTTTCCAGGCCCACCATGAGCTGATCCTCTCCAAAATGCTGCCAAAGCTGAAGAAACACCTGGTAGGTTAGAGTACATCTGTATGGCTGATGCTGTCTCTCCATGCAAGAGACATGAAGCTAATTGATTGCTTACAAGGTCATGGGCTGCAGTCGATTTATTCTGGTCATTTCTCATTATTTGATGAATTCATTTGGCAGAAGGCCACGTGTTCAGACTGTTACTGCGAGTCCAAGAGACAGAACTTTTTGGAAAGAGAGATTTATAACTGAGAACAGATTATGAGGAATGGCTTCCCAGAGAGCCTATTTCTCATTCATTCTTGCCCCACAGGACAAGGAGCAGATGACAACAGGGATTTATACCACCAAATGGTTTCTGCAGTGCTTCATTGATAGAGTGAGTATTTGGATTTCCTAAAGAACATGAACTGCAGGAATGTTCCATCTCCAGATCTTCCCTGCTTGTATCTAGTCCCAGATGTATTCTCAATTTAAACTTAGTCATTAATCAGTATATCGCAGTGCATTCCATTGCCTTTTCTTATGAACACAGAACCACATCTGGGGTTGTTTTATTATTATTTTAATCAGACTTTACTCTCTGCTGCTGTGTGTCTTACATAACAGACCCCTTTCACCCTCACCCTGCGTTTATGGGACATCTACATTTTGGAGGGAGAGAAGACGCTAAATGCCATGGCTTATACAACCTTCAAGTTACACAAGAGTGAGTATGAGGCTGATTACATTATCTCCCATGCCGTGCTGTGCTAAATGAGTCAAACCAGCTTCATGCCCAGATACAGCCGTGGCTGCTGTTGCCTCTCGCTTGGCTGCCTCCTAACTGGATGGCTTACATAATGCAAGCGGCCGGTTGCTGTGGAGAACAATCGAAAGCTGACTTTTCATTGGACGCTTGCACGAGCATTGTCTCAACACATTGGTCGAATTCTTGCGGAACAGCTCTTTTGACGGGCCACTTCTATACTACTATCTTAAAGTTAGGCCTGTGTCGAAGTACTGTCTTTAACAGTATAATTGATATTCATGGTTCACCATTATCACAGAGGTTACCTGACATGTAACCTCGTAGATTTGCGTCCACCCATTCTATGAGTTAACTTGCCCTGTTTTGTGTCTGCGTTGTGTTTGTCCAATCAGAGCGCCTGCAGAAGCTTCAGTTAGAGGACCTGAGGGAGTTTCTCCAGGAGCAGCTGGCTGTTTCTTTCTTCCTGCCTGATGATGTGGTGGTTGAACAGTTACAGGCTGCTATGTCTGAGCTTCGCAGTAAAAAGCTGGACCAACCTCCTCCAGGTGCAGTTGTGTTCTTTTAATTGTCTTTATTTTTCAGTATAAAGCTACAGCGTCACCTCTTTGTCTGATAGAGTAAAGTATCTTTTTCTTCCTTTGTTGATGTATTCACTATCTTCCATGTCCTTTTTTAGCCAAGTCAGAGGAGCTGCCAAAGAAACCTCTGGGTCAAGAGAGACCAGTTCTCCTTCTGCCTCTGCAGCCTGACTCTCCTCTGGAGGTCAAAGTAAATCTGCAGCCCCACAGCCAACCCAATACAGAGGCCCAGCAAACAGACAGCATCACCCTACACCAGCCCCTTTCTCCTGCAGAGCATCAGGACTCGAGATCACCTCCTTTGCCTTCACCTGACCCAGTTGTAGTCCACACACAAGGAACACCTTCTCCTTTAAGGCCCTGTAGAGCACCTCTTTTACCTCCAAAAGCAGACAAACCCTGTGCTAAGGTTGTGTTGGAAAGGGATGCGAAGGAGTCGCTTCCAGAGGTAAGCCAGACCGAAGACTGGGGGAAACAGGAGAGCCAGCCTGGAGACCAGGACACCCAGGAAGAGCCTGTAGATTGGCCTCCACCCTATGAGCCCAGTGCTTTGGATGCTCTGCCCATGCAGACTGAGGAGGAGATCATGGACCTTCCAATTCTGCCACCTCCACCTCTCTTTTACCCTGGGCAGAATGACCAAAGGCCTCCGGACAGTGAATCACCCTGCCTGGGGTCTGGGACTGGCCCAGAGACCCGACGCTGCTCTCCTTCACCTCGCTCAGCCTCACCACTGGTCGCTCAAATGAAGCCATCTCCAAAACTGTGCCTTAAACCACCCACGTCTCTTGACCTCACACAGAAAAAACCTCCTCCCTCAAAGCCTTCCCCTCCCCGTGCCTTCACCACATCTCCCTCCTCCTCTCCCAGGCTTCCTCCCCCAAAGCCAACCAAGTTCCCAGTCTCTCTCTACGTCCCGGTGCCCGCGGGAGACCGACGGCCCTCCAACACCTCCCAGTATGACAACCTTTCTGAGGCTGATGAAGACGACCGCTACCTGGAGAGGCTGCTGGGCTCCACACCTGAGGAACTTCCCAGCACGCACGGCGAACCTCCACACACCACTGCCAGGGGCTATGACCCTGCTCTGTACCCTGTGCCTCCACCTCCTCTGTTCATCCCTCCATCACCTTCTCCTATTCCTCCCTCGCTGTGTGCTCTCCCCAGTTTGCCTCAGGAGCCAGAGTATGAAGGAGAGGACAGCTGGGTGGAGGACTCCATCATCCCTCCTCCTCCACCTAGTTTTGCTGACAGACTCACTCCCGTCCAGTGTAGTGCTGCCAGCTGCTCAGACACACACAGAGCAACCTCGCCAGGTTACTCTAAGCCTTTCTCTAGGGGCCCCAGGGACCATTCTGCCTTCCCAGCACCACTGTTGTACACCGGGTCTCCACCAGGCCACTCCAGGCCCTCAGGACAGTCAGCAGTAGGGGTGCCCTTGGTCCGATCCAGTCCAGACTTTTGCAGGATGCCTCCAGGTGGACAGCAACTGCCCAAATCAGTGACCTTTTGAACTTTCCAAGTATCATTCAAGTGTTACTGACTATGCCAATATGATTCGGACTCTCTGTTGAGGCTTGATTAATTTTCAAAGACATTGAAGAGGTGAAAGGCCAGTAGCTAGTCAGTGTGTTAAAGGTTTTGTGTGTGCGTGTGTGTGAAGGGACGTTTTTCATTGATACGTACAGATTTCTGTGATACTTGCACCATTTTGGTAAGGGCGGTTAACTTTTCTAAGTGTCAAACATGTATTTAAATCTGCCTGTGCTACTGTTTGCTGTGAGTGTATTAACTTGCCTGCTCTTGTTAGTGTGTGAGATCAGATTTGGTTTTAGTTTTGATTTGGTTCATTCAATGGAAATGTACAAAAGAAATAAGGTGATCTAATACTAGCTGCGTGTTCCACCATTGCATCATCTCTACTTAGTTTTGAGTTTGTTCCAACAAAGTATCTTAACCTGTTCGCAGTGCACTGAGGGTAGTGACTCTTAACATAAGGGCTTCTGGGGCTGCAGAGTAAGGTCATCCTCGCAAAGCCTATACGTTTATACTGCACTTACGGTAAACAGTGAGCAGGCTCACACATCTTAACAGTATGTCAAACTGTAATGAGTAACTTTTAATATAACACCGTTTTTTTTTTTGGTTTTTTTTACTATATCTTTAGGTCAATACTTGATAAAGGACCACTAAACCAGGTTGCACCAAAGCAGTTCACAAGCAATCGCTGAAGTTGTAACCACCAGCAACAGGAAAGACGTGGTGCAATATGTCACTGGTATAAATAGTGAAGCTAGTTTTGTTCGTTAATTTTTTTTCCCCAGGCAGGTAGCAGTGGGTACGCTGTGGGTATTTTGCTGCTTTATGTTTTAAATGGATTTGTTTGGATTCTGTCAGTTTCAAAGAAATGGTGTCAGTGTTCTGTTTGTCTTACACTTGATTTCACAGCAATAATGTTCTGTTTCATGTATATATACATGCATGTATCAAGGCTAAATAAGGTGGAAGTATTAGAGAGACTTAACAGGAGGATTTAATGAATGCAACATATTGTCAGCGCAGACTGAGTGACAGTAAAAATCCATGTCACAGTATTTATGAAGAGTAGCTCCATCTAGTGGTCGGAAGGGTTACAGCTTGACAGTAATTGGCTTTAAGCTCTGAAAAGAAGTCCTTGGCATTTAAGCACACACGTCCAGTGACAAGAGGCTTTTGGGAAGAAAAGTTCTGACCATGACATAAATGCAACCTACAATGCCTGTTTATGAATGTGCACATAGCATTTTCTACATTTGTATTATATTTCTAAAAACCTTGTCAAACGACCTAGTAAGCTAGACTTGAGAACACAAGGACCGAACCCCGTATTACACTGTTCTGTACGGTCATGGGCGACTCTCATGGGAGAGAAGCGCATGAATCAACCATGTGTTAGAGCCATTGCAGTGACTCTGGTGTTCAGAGCAAATGTTCTTGAAAAATGGAAGTTGAGCCATAATGCACTGTACAAGGACCTAATAGTCTAACATTTTTAAATAGTTGTTACATTCTGTTACATATTACATTGTATGCTATGCCTACATGGGCTTTGTTTTTTGCACTGACCTTTATCATTACCAAGAGGTTTTGCAATTCTCTGTGAGTATTCAGTTGTTTCCTAATGGAGTTCTAAAAATGATTTTCATTTGAGGGAGTGACGTTAACCGATGCTTTACGGTTTGTTCATGAACTTTGGTCTCGCTGTTGCGATTTTTACCCAAAAACGTGGATCTTGGCCTGCGCACAGGGTTGGCTTGCTGGAGTATCTTTAATCATGTGACCTGACCACCAATTGTACATCACTGCTCCTTTTCTGGATCTGGTTGACATCAGAGATGCTGGGGCTCAGACCAAAGCTTATGTGCATTTATCCAACTGCTTATTTGAGTTTTATAAAGAGATTAGAGAGCTAGTTGTCTGTTGTTTTCTCTTTCCCACAGACACAAGCCACATCTGGTTTCAGATATTTATTGCACACCCACAAAGTTGAATAGTCCTACTGTACATATTTTAGGTTCTAGCTGTGCAAAGTATTTTACATTAAGTAACAGAAGTAAGACCAAAGGTCATTTACATATAAAGGCATTTAAAGGCAAGCTTTTTCATATTGTCATTACACATGGAAACGCCACAAAGATGGCAAATAAGGCCATTCAAATATGAGCTGTACTTTATCAATGAGGCAATCTATTGACTCAACACCAGCACCGTGTACTGCATATGATATACATACCTCATACCTTATCTCCCAAAACCCGGACTGTCTCTAAAGATATTAAGGATTGGGTTAGTACAAAAAATAACAATGATTACATTACCAAATACATACATCTTTGGTAAAAGTAGCCTGGGCCAAATTTAACTTACTGTTATTGACAAAAATATAGTTGTTCAAAACGACAAGCACCACGATTCTGTCGATGCTTTTGCATAGAATTTCATGGCTTTCAAAAAAATACAACCGTGCATCCATTTAACACGTTCCTAAATGCAGATTTAGTATGAGACAAGAATAGTAACTTCTCAGTCCTGCTAAATTTAGTTCTGTACATTGATATTTCAGATTTGGTTTTAACCCACATTTAATACACAGTATCCGGTGACAATATACAAACAAATCCTATGATTCAATTATACATATTCAAGACAAGTCTAACAGCTTCAAAATGCCAGTGTAAGTAGCTAAATGGAAAACTTCATTTAGGTTCAGCACAGGCTCCATCTGCTGAGGGTGGGTTGACTGGAAAACGGCCCTGCCAGTAAGCAGCTGCTGCACCCAGACTGGTCAGTTAAGCCAAAACTGGGAGTAAAATCACACCCATCATATCCTAAGCTCACTAATGAGGTTGGAAAGGGAGGTGACGCTGTCCCTCAGTTTGGAGTCTTCCTCCTGTCCCAGTGACACTCCAGCCAGGCGCGTGGAACCGTTTGATCCCATGATGCACGGCAGGCTGAGGAACACCTCTGCACCTATGCCGCCCCAGCCCTAAAGCAAACAGAACGCGGATGAACCTGTAACATCTTCTGTAAACACATTTCAATGAAAATGTCTATACACCTATACAAAAGGCTTCAGTGTCAAGCACTGATGCTACTGACCTTATACACTTAGGGAAATAAATTAAGTGAATGAGAACACATAACACGCAATAACAGCAAGGTTGACAGTGAAAATAATGCCATTGTTTTGATATGAGACACTTGTTGGTTCTACCTGAGCCAGTGTGGAGACAGAGTGCGTCTTCATCTTATCCGTCAGGACGCTGTTGGTGATGTCAGCAATCGACAGACCCACAGACCACGACCGCTGGCCTCGATTCTTCATCATCTCAAACGCTCTACAAGCACAGAAGAGTATTTGCTTTTAAACTTTAAATTTGAATGCGACACACGGCATAAATTGGTGAAAAGCATTTTACATTTTCTAATGCCATCTAATTGTTTTGATTCCTAAAACTTCCTTCAACAGCGACTGTGTCCACAATTTCAGATCCAGTTGATTAATCTACAAATAAATCGTTCACCAGAGGTCATACTAATCCAGTACCTGTCTAACAGTGGTTTAGTAGAGCCAGATCCTGTTAGGATCTCTGGCTGCTGGGAGCTCAGCCCAGTGTTACCCATCACAGCAACTGCAAGACAAAAACACTGACAAGCTCAATCATGTGCATCATTTACAAGAATGGAAAGAACGCATGTGATGGTTATGCAAAACAAAACACATAAAAAAAAGGCAGATGATCAAATAATATCCACAAATGAAAAGATAAAAAGTGAGAAGGGAATGAAGGACATTTGTGTAATGAATGGAAGAGCGGTCTGTGGAAATGTTAAGTCAGACGTTCACCATGACAACATTTTTTTATCTTTTCTAGCTCACCTTTGCTGTCTGAAAGTTCTCCTATGACCCAGGCTGGTTTGTGAGTGTTCAGATTAATATCCAGAATGTGACTAAGTCGCTCTGAGTCCAGGTTACACCCTGCTCCGATCACCCGTGTCGGAGGCAGGCCACTCTGCCTCCAGGCAACATGGGTCATGATGTCCACTGTAATTGAAAAAGAAGGCGAAAAGAGTATATATATATATATATATATACGTTAATGAGCAGAGTGGTCTATTCCTTAGAGGGAGTGTCCTTTTTTACAACACCAACCTGGTTGCGAAGCAATGAGCATTACTGCATTTGGGCTGAGGCGTGCCAGATTTGGAATGATTCCTCTATACAATTCCACATTAGTCTGGACCACGCTTACATACGACTGCTCGCTGCTCCATGCGTTCGCGGTCACCACGACAACCCTGGAGCCCGCCGAGGCGGACATATCTAACAAGGGAGAGTCATCGGTAGTTAACTCCTGCACACATCTAACAGCAAACCTTGAAGAAAAATAGCCAAAGCTTAAAGCATTGTTGTTTCTGGGTTAATGGTTTTCCATTATCCCTCTGACAGGTCAAAGTTCAGGGTCAGCAAGCAGCCGCTTGGGATTCAGTAAATGCTTGCTGTCACAGAGGCAAGTCACCAAGGACAGCCTTCCTAAACACAACCCCGTGTCTGCCTCCTTTGAAACAATCTGACATCAGTGATGACTCAGCCAAGAGGCACTTCCACATTACTGTGTGACACTGCAGAAAGCGACGTACCTCTGGCTACTTCAACATTGGGCAGACTGAAAATCTCTAGATCTGTACTGCCGCCCTTGGTGGAACTCTCAGCGACGTCAATGAAAACAAGTTTATCCACTTTACACTGGATGAAAGAAAAGAAGAAGAAAAAAATTAACTGTCAGCATTAGAATGTGACAATTTCTCATTTTAACTCAAGCTGGTAAAATATACAATATCAATTAAAATCCGTGACAAATAATGTAAAAAAGTGATTGCCTTCGATAAAATGCTCATCACGGACGCCATTCCTAAATCCCCTCCGCCGATAACTGAGACTTTGTTGATCAGTTGATCATGATGTCCGATTCCACCTGAAATAGACACGAGTTAATCTAACAATATCATGCAGTTATCGGATTATTGATCATCGACAGCAAAGCTGCATATCAAGAGAAGCACCATCATTGATCTGGAGATTAGAGACAAAAGCCAGAAGCTCATGGGGGTCTTTATTTTCGCCTGTGGCCTTTGAGGACAGTGGAGGATCCTCCTCAAACTTGGCAGTCATCTCAGCCAGAAGACCCACCACGGATGACTTGGGCTGTTAAAGAGCACAAAAACACAGCAGCAAAACTGATGAGAACACGTCAGAACATCTTCCATGCAATTTCAAACATCACCCAGAAAGTTAAAAAACCTTACATAATCCCAGTTGTGCAGCCCCGGCAGGTGGATCCGTCCTCGAGCATCAACATGCTTGCCTTCTCTGATGACCATGTTAGGGGTTGGTCTCAGGAGGCATATGGGAGGAGTGAAGGGGAATGAGTCCATCAGCCACAGCTGAATGGGGAAGTTGTAGGAGCGGCCTTAAGATGGAGACGCTGCCATCAGTACATAATAATGACCTCGCACTGACATAAGTCCCGTTCTCCCAGACTCTGGACAGCCCTGGTATCAGAAGTCAGCCTTACCTTCATACTGGACAGGGATGTTACCGATTAATTTCAGGAGATCTTTTTGGGAGCCATCACTAAATGCTGAAAATGACAAACAAATGTGATGTCTGAAGAGGTCTACATAAGATGAATGAATAGTGTATCCCAAGAAAAACTCACTGTATGTGCCTGTGAATGGTTTTATCCCAGGGTAGATGCGATGGATTTTCTGCAGCTCCTCAACAGCGACATCATGGAATTTGTACTAATAGGCGGGTAAAGAGACAGACTCATCTGTGTTTATGTGTGTGTATGTACAACTAACGTATTTACTGTCAAGACCAGAAAGTTTGCAACTTTGCTACTGTGAACAGGGGAGGCACACAAACTCGACAGCTTCAGCCCACCCGCTTTTAATCATTGCTAGAATCTCTTCCTGGCCTTAATTCATTGTTTTTCGGTTATAAGCAGCTGTTCTCCGTTTTCATTTAACTTCAACATCGTAATTAAGAGCCACCAATCAGTTATGGCTCAACATTATTATACTGCCTAATTCTTGAGGGGCTTAGTAGTAACGCTGGCTCTTTCAGGATGTTATTGTCGTCATGCTACTTCCCATTGCGGTCACATGAGCAGCCCTGTACACAGGCGCAGACGCCACGGACTCACCAACAACACTGAAACGACGTGTTTTGTAGCTCATCATCACTTTAATAGCAATTATTTAAGGATATGATGACAGAAAGGATAGTAATTAGCTTTCAACGGACATCCTTTTGACAATTCTGTAATTTAATAATGCGCCGAGGTGGCCAACACACCAGGGCAGTGATTTTGTATTCGAGACCTCGCATCGCTGGATTTGCTTTGTTTTTTAAGTTAACTAACGTTAGAAGTTGGTTTCGACCAACGCTGGCTCACGTTTACGTGTTATTAACGCTTCACCGGGACATGTAAAGTAACAGAGCTGGTTCAGCCAGTTGTTGAAGGCTGATATCAGCGTACGTGGAACAGCCTCTTATGCTAGCCGGCCGGTTTTAAGTTTCCAAAACTAGTCATCTCGTAAATTTACGTACTAACCTTGGAGAGGATCCGCTGTATCGTCTCTATACTGAGGTCCATCTGTTGATGTACAACTAATATGACGTGATTTTCTGATTTTCAGCCTCTTGACGGTTGGCTTCCACTGCAACCGTAAAAGGAAACTTCCGCAAACTTTCAGGAGTTTCTAAGCGCAACGACGGACACCGCCCATTTGGTACGCCATGTACGGCAAGTCAAAAGGGTCAAAAAGGCACGCATAGCGACACTATACCTGATGCTGACGTTAACGCTCGTCCTGTTGCACACGTCTATGGTTACAAACAAAATCAACAGTCATGAAGTTACTTCCAACAAAATGAATAACCTATTGATTAATATTCCACACAATATATGGCAAGAAAATAATCTCATTGCTTTCACTGACAACCAAAAAAAATCCAAACCATTTTCTACGTGACGTGTTTTCGAACCCAAATTCTGTATATATTACTAAGATTGACAAAACATTGACATAAAACTAGACAATTAAATAAAATCCTTTATGCAATCATTCCTCTCAAATCCTTTTAAAGAGAAACACCACAACATTAAGTGGTGATGTTTTCTGCATATTCAATTGACTTTACAATCAAAGTTTGTGTGGAAAAATATGCAACTTCTGATCAAAAATAGCATGTTATTAACACCTGACATTGTATGTCGTTGGTAGTCTAAAAAAGAAAAATCACACTCAATATTTACAGTTCTCTTTGCAACTCAGTTCCTTTGAGAATCTGGGACTGGTGACCGTGTAAACCCTGCACACAGTGGGGGGGAAATAAATATAACAGCAAAAATGCGAGAACTTACATCCTAATGGCCTAATGCCTGAATGATTTGTGCATATTTTGTCTTTGACTTTTTCAGGTCGTCTTTGACTAAAATTCTTCTCTATTCTCCTTGAGCCAACGTAACCAGTCACTCCAGTCCAGTTTTTGTCCGATCGGAGAGAAGCAGAGAGAAAGCAACAGAGGCCAATGTGGACAGTTTCTGGTGTTAAGCTGGCAGACCCACTGCGCCATCTTTCAAGAGAAAACGTTTGGGTATTTTTTTTTTATTTCTATTCTTCTCAGAGGCAAAGGGGGTTCAGTTCTTCTTTTTCCTCTTGGCACTTTGCCTTTTAAGCTCCTCTTCCTCTCTTCTCTCCTCCTCCAGATCTTCCTGCACTGCCAGTTTCAGGCTAAAGTAGCAAAGCAAAGCAAAAGGACAAAGCAAATAACATTGTAAAGGGGGTAAATACTACAGCTCTCGAGACAAAAAGTGCACGTGTTGAGTTAAGGACTGTGAGGTGTATTTTCCGTCTTACCTCCTGGCCTCCTCTTTCTGCAGATCTCTCCAGCTGCTCTCCATGTATTTAAGTGCATAGTCACTCTCATCCCTGTATCTGAGGAGGGAGAAGACCATACGTTTTTTGGGGGGTTTTTTTATATATAGAATTTGGTTTACAATACAGTGAAATGACTTGGAACCAGAACATACAGGAACACTTACTTGGTTCGATCATAGCCGAAGATTTCCTTAATGTGCCTAGAAATTTCATCTTGCTGGTCACCTCCATCATCAATAAAATCGTCCATTTCTGGGTCGTACTCATCCTCCTCATCCTCATATTTCCTCTTGTATGCCGAGGTGATAGGTGGTAACATTGTACCTGAATAATAAATACAGATATTACTTTTCAATATGCAGGTTACTGGCGTTTGCCCCTTTGCTACACATGAATATAAACACATTTTATGAAGCGGACATTTGCTCTTACTTGGGGAGTTAAGGAATCATACAAACTAGCAAGCTAGTTTTGCTTATCTGCGTTAAAAAGATTGCTGCTCTCTGACCCAGGGACAACGACAAAGGCTGCTGAGTGTTGCTGACACACTTCATTCAGTTTGGCAAACCGACCATTTGCCCTGTAGTACCGATTGTGTTGTTTCAGGCTGTTTGCAAAATGTCAGCAGCATTTTTTTTTTTTTTTTTTTAAAGATGTTCATTGTAATGTGTTGCTAATGGGGTATGTGTGTTACGAGCCAAAATTAAGCGCTTAACGTCTTCTTTGTTGTGTATATAATACTAAACTATGAAATCATATACTTGGTAAATTGCACTATGTATCTGCAGTGACTATATAGGGACATACTTCATTTATATACATCTTCTCTACCTTGTTCTTGTTTTTTTGTGTGTAAATATTGCATTAATATCACAATATTCACGCAGTCATTGAGTTCAAATTATTTACTTTCACATACAATACAGTGAACTTTCAGAATTAGTTTTACTGCTGAGGGACCATAGAGAAGGTGTCTATAGGAGTATGCAGTGCATACAGTGAAGGTAATATTACCTTTAGAAGTAGTATCAGAATCAGTGATTTCCCTAAAACCTAAAGTTACCGTTTAATTTCTCATTGCATCCGGCTGTATCCAATAACGTGGTTGAGCAAGACACAAGATTTATTTGCTCTCTTTTATGTTACTCTGGTTAAGAGCATGAACCAAATATGCAAGTAGAGAAGGGCTTACTTCTGTCAAAACGCCTCTTTTCACACTGTGACCTGCAGCTCTTACCCCACCTACTGCACTGCTTTGATTTTAACTCGTCAGTCTTTGTCTTTATTTCACTTGTATCCTTACTACCCTGTCTCCCTGTTAGTTTGGACAATATTATTGTTAAAGTCTCTTTTATTTGTGTTAGTATCTTTATCTATACGAACGATGGCACTGCAATACTATATTCAAATGTGCTGTATAACTTAAAGTTACTACTACTGAAATATGTACTCAAGATCAACAATTAACAACTCCACTTCTTTGGTAATATCATACGATTAGCCTCTCTCTGGTTCTTACCTGGTGGTCTGGGAGGCATTCCTGGTCTGAGAGGCATTCCTGGTCTGGGAGGCATTCCTGGCCTGGGAGGCATTCCTGGCCTGGGAGGCATTCCTGGTCTGGGAGGCATTCCTGGCCTGGGAGGCATCCCAGGTCTCTGTGGCATCCCTGGCCGAGGAGGGCCTCCTGATCTGGGTCCACCAACATTCTTGGATGAGATGGTCTCTGACACCACAGTGCACTTGGGTCTTCCAGGTCCTGAGCCAAAGCTGCCGGTCAGTCGGCCGGGTACTGGTCCTCCACCACCAGGCTGACCAGGTCCAGACCCTGGAGGTCGGGATCCACTTCCTCCAGGGTGACTTTGCAGGCCACTCCCACCAGGCCTGACCTGTGGGGCACCACCTGCTTTTGCCTGGAGTGTGCCTCCAGGTCTTGCCTGAGGTTGGCTCCCTGCCTTAGGAGTGCCGCCCGATGAGGGTCTCATCACTGAATTACCACTTGATTTTACTGCAGAATTAATTCCAGTCCTTAGTGATTCTCCCTTTCCAGACTTGTGCCCTCCGACTGTAGGTCCCTGCTTCATTGAGCTACCCTGACTGGGCCTGGTCTGTTGGAAGCTCCCATGTTGAGATTTTTGGCCGGTTACAGCTGCACCAGGAGGCCTGGTCCCAGGAATACCTGAAGCTCTTCCTTGAAGTAATGATGAAACCTGAGAAGATGTGGCTTTAGAGGGAACTTTACTGTTTATGGCACCAGATGAACTAGACAAGCTTGTCTTGCACCGGTCTCGCTCACTTTGAGACGACTTGGGTCTCTCTCTTTCTCTGTCACTAATAGTATGCTTGGAAGAAGAGTGGCCTTTATCGCTGGTCAGCATTTGGTGCGATTTCTTCCCTGACCCACTGGGCAGACTTGGCTTTTCTAATGAGTTCTTTTGTGGTTTGCAGTTCTTCTGCTCCTTCTCTAAAGTGCCTTTTCTTATTGAACTAGAGCTAGACTGAGACTTGCTGTCTCTTTCGCTCTCCGACTTCGAGTCTCGGTCTTTGTTCTGTCTCTTAGCCTTGCGCTCCATCTCCAGTTCCCTTATCTCGTCAGCTGTGCGGAGCCTTTCATCCTTTTTCACTGCCTTGGGTTTTAGGTCAACTGGCTCAAACTGCTTCTTCTCTGCCAATTTGAGCAAATCTGCAAATTTCATGGGGGGTGGCGCGGGCTTGGGTGGCCCACTGGGTTTTTTAGAGGAGGGCTTGCTGCTGCTGCTGCTACTACTACTTTTCCCTGGTCTCAGCGGCTCTGGCTCCTGATCTGGCTCTGAATCTGTCTGTTCATACTCATAATTATCCTCATCATCCTCTGGGTCAACAGAGTTATTACTAAATCTTTCCTCATTGGATTTTTCTTCCTGCATATCGTGTTTTGATCTCCTCTTCTTAGGAACCTCTACCACTGGGATGCCATTGTAGCCTCTGAAATTGTCCTTAGTTCTGGAAGCCATGGCTCGCGCTTTACGGTCCGACTTCAACTCAACCCTCTTGGCTAATAGTTCCTCCTTCTCTTTCTTCATTTGACTTTCTGAAATGTTTTAAAGATAAATATTAAAAGGATCGATGAAGAATACTTTCTATATAGTATGAACAGAACTATCAAATCCCAGTTATCTACCTTTACTTAATTTTGTCGTTGTTACCTTTCTTTTTGGTCTCAATGTGTTGCTTCTTCAGAAGCGCCTGCACAGCAGCAGGATTTACGCCTTTCGACCTCGGGTCCTTTTTGGGTGGTGCAGCTTGTAAACTGTATCTCTTCTGCTCAGAGCAACACATAATACATGAAAAATTACATTTTACTGAACATGGAGGGGTTACACATCTCTTTTCTATTTGCAGTGCTCAAATGTCTTAGTTATAGGGAGATAAGATATTAGTTATCCGACATGTTAGTCTAAAGATCATCATTGATTGGTAATCTAAAAACGTGACAGAAACACATGTTTTTGTAAACGTCTGCCTAGCATGCAGGATCACGAGGGTCGGGGTGGAAGTTAGCAGCTAGCTAAGATACATGATCAGATCCTGACAGATGAGCTGGCATTTGTGTATTCAACAAGGTTGGACACAAAACCCCATTTTACGGTGTGGCCTGAGCAAACTGATTGCACGTCAAAGTCTTAACTTACCGGTACACTGCTGTGCCCCTGGTTTTGCGAGGCGATGTCCAATATATTGTCAAAATCCATCATTTTGGCAGCAGGTGATGTAAGCTGTGTATTTGAAGCGACTCGAGCAAGACCCAGCTCGGAGTACTGAGTGCTAACTTACCGTTAACGTTAGCTTTTAGCGTAAAAAACAGGGAAATTAGCTTGGGATTAGTTTAACCAGACGGCACTTGGATAGCTATAAGGTAAATACTTTAGAAACACAGCCTAAGGAAAGAATAACTGTATATTGAACAGTTAAGGCCACTTTACTCCATCAGCTTAAGTTAGCACACGCTAGCTAAGTTAACGTTAACTGACGTTAGCCAACCAAGAAGCCTGAAAGACGAATTTGCCCCTTTGTAACGTTACTGATATAACACACACAACTAAGGCCAAATCCATCTGTACATAAAGGCTACGGGTGGAAAAGCACTACAAACTCAGCCATAACAAGCGGTTGGTAGAGACTAACTGCGAGAAAGACCGAAAAATTAAAAGGTCCAGAGAGTAACGTTACACCAAGGAAGTGAGATGACTTACGTGTGCATACTTCCGTCTTTGCGAGATTACAAAGAGTCAGTAGACACGTCAAGGTCGATCCGTGGAGTTCGGTCTTGGGTTGATAATATGTTGCCGAGCGGATCAACGCAAATAACCTTCCCAGTAATACACCATCTTATACACTGTGTTTAACAAGTGTACTCATTTAATGTCTGATAAGTGAGGGGATGTCGATGTCGGTGTTGAAACGTTGATATTGGCATACACATACAATACTTTAGGCCAATTAACCGGCTACAGTGGGGGTTTAATAATTTACATTTGACATATTTGTAGTCATGTGCGAGATGAGGACGTTTCCTAAAATTGTAGGCTACTGACCTAGTATTGTACCGAGATGGTGACACTTCACTTGCCCTGTATCTTTTGTAAATTCGTGGCTAGAGAATGGGTTATCTATCTTGGTAGATAATAAAGTGAAGCACGGTCGGAACGGTACTGCACAGTGGACTTTGACTGTAAAATGAATCACTGAAAATAAATTGTATATGCTTCGATAAAAAAACTTTTGCGTGAGAAATGTTTACGGTGCAATTGACACACGACAAATAAATCAAAATCTGAAACAGATTTGTTTCGTATAAACACATTTAGAAGGGTAATATTTAGCAAATCAAATCATGTGTAAAATTAGATTTAAATACAGGCCACATATTTACACAAGAGATTAAAAATAAAGAGCCAGAATGGTGTTCATCAGTGAATGCATATGTCTGACAGCTAAGTGCATTTTGTGACTTTACATTTACTCGCTGTAGTTTCACTTTAATCCGTTCCGTCAATAAAATGTATTCCAGGTTTTATGTGTGACTGACACTTCCGCCTTTCGCCCTGCGGTTTCTTTACGCAATGTGCGTCCAAAAAGAATTTTGCCATTTTTAGGCCACATGATGTCGCCACCTTTGTGGATATTGCACTTATGCAGACTACTCCAGAAATGTGATGAGAGTTGTCGCCGAAGCTATTCCCTTGCGTTACTCTTGTCATTCCTTCCTCATCAAATCAACATTTTGCACCAGATATCTGTGATATTGGTCCGAGGCAATTAACAAATTAGCTCTACCAGAACAGTTACAGCTATATGGTCTCAAGTGGTGGTGGTATTTACTGTAGGTATTTTACTGAAAAAGTAAAAGTAGCAATACCAGTAGGCCTACTCAATTACAAGTAAAGATCCTGCATTCAAAACTGTGCACGGTCATTCTTTACTGGCCTAAATATTTGAATTCTAATGCTTACCCAAGTCACGTTGGAATTAGGAGGTCACATGTATTGTGTTTTGAGGGGACACAATCTGTCTGTTACATCTGCATCGGTGACAGAGAATGCAATCTACTGTCCTTGAGTGTCTAAGCAACGGATCTTCCTATCATCACGGCTGTTGTCATGAGTCTAATGCAGGAGACACCAAAATGAACTAGCCTAATGCTAGAGACACAGAGGTCGTTTCATTTCTAGGTTTGCAAGTGACCCCAATCGTGACATGTGTATGACCTGTACCTTACCTGACACCCACATTAGGGCCCTCTAAAAAAAAATTCCTTCACAAAAGTTATACTTGAGCAAAGGTGCAGAAGCATTATCAGCAAAATGCAGGCCTCCTTTACCAAAAGTAAAATTGCTTATTATGCAGAATGTCCCTTTCAGGGAGTTATATTAATAACCTATATATATTATATTACATTATTATAGCACCCACACAATAGTGCATTTTAATTTAGCTGGTCGAGGTGATAGCATTTTGTAGTTTTAGTTTTGCTTATTTTTCCTACAATGCAAGGCAGTGGCTCCCACCAGTTTTGGGGCCACAGAAATAAAAACACACAAACTACTTCTATGGTGTCAGTCAGTATGTAAAACCTGTATAGCTCCTGACTTTGTTCTCTCTCTTTTTTCTTTTCTATTCCATCTTATATTATGTCTTATTAATAACTCTTGGTCTCAGTTTGAGAAAAGTTATATTTTAAAAAATCAAGACACATCCATCATACATCTGCAACACAATTGTCAGTTCAACTAGCCTACTGCTTTATTAATTTAAAATACAGGAGCAACATAAAAAAGACCTAAGATACAGAGACAGAAAGAAAATGGAAAGAAAAAAACACTAAGGAAAACATAATCCAATGACCCAGAGGATTATCTTAGGCTCCACAGTTCCATTCAGTTCAGTGATTTCTGACAGAAGATCTACACTCTGTATTAATTAATAGCTCCCAGTCAGTGTATTTTTAATAGAGCAACATTTTGAGCATGTTTTTTAGTCTTTTGCTGTGATTTTTAACCCCTAACCTGACCCGTTAACAAAGGATTGTCGGTGCACAATCAAAAGGAAGCTCGAAACAAATGTAACCAACAAGCTCCGTTCCTGTAAAATGTAAATAAAGGCCATCTGCTCCGATATGTAAACAGCGGACCGACTCCTCCTATCTGGGCGTCCCTGACGTCGTGGCCCGCCTCCTTCGCGACCACTCTCTACTCCTATTGGTCAACAGAGAAAGCGTTGGCCTCTCACCTCCTGGACGTCGGACCGCCCACCGGAGCGAGGACAAAAACAATCGGCATCCCTCATAAAATACAACAAACAGAAGGACCTAAACCCAATTGTGGTATTTTTATACCGCTTTTACCCGAGACGGACTCCACCGTGGGAGAAATGGTTTCTCCGGTAACAGTGGTGAGTGTCGGCTTCAAACCATGTTTCACGCGTCAAACAGGAATAATACTGGTAGCTAGTTTAGCTGCATGTTAACAACACTTCCTAAAATGATCCATCCTTATTAATGTCTTTGTCATCATATGTTCTCTGGCGACTGCCTCGAGTTACCAATTCAGTGTGTAATGTTTTATTTGCTTTATTATTCATAGCATAGCCCGTCAAACTTCGTCTTCGAAGGCCAGCGCGTGTTCTTGAGGTGATACTTTTACTTAGCAGCAACGTTAAATAGGACTGTTTGCTAAATTGAAAATGTACAGCCAGATGCCCTTGGACACCCGCGTTGTTGTCAGCGTCTTATCGCCTCGTTATTTCAGAATGTACATCTTTGGAGACTCAAAGCCGGAACTTTTATGTTAAGTGTGGTCGTTTCCTTGAAATTCTGGCACGTTTTAGCAGCGACGCTTCACGCGTTTCCTTCTCGATATTCCACGTACAGAAGGACGTTTCCACACATTTCCAAAGGCAGCCTCTGTCAAAAAGAAAAACCTGTCACGTGACGACCTTTTTTGTCTTTTTACTTTACTGTACCCTCCAGTGACGCATGCGCCGAACAGTGCTCTGTTGTGGCTGCCTTTCTTTTCTCCTCTGCTATCGCAGTGCTTTACGTAGACTATTGTTTAGCCTATCCATTAGCTACATAATTGACCAAAGTGGCACTGCAGGAAACTGCTCATTTTGAAAAAAAATGTGACAGCTATATAAATTATTTTTTTTATTTAACCAGTCCTAGCATCTTCTTACTTTGACAGAGCTATGAAATGTTACCCCACTTGCAGTGGCCATTGAGGATGGAGCTCTTTATTTCAGCACCATTTGCACTAATTGTGTTACTGTACAGATGTTACTGTTGTTTCGTTTTGTATTACCACACCTATGTCCACTAAATGTATGTCTTCTGTGTATGTACATAGAGAGTAAGGTAAAACCGGAGTCAAATTCCTTGTATGTGTACACATACCTGGCCAGTAAACCTCATTTTGATTCTGATTTAAAAAGGTTAAAAAACCGATACATTATGGGCAATGGGTTTAGATTATGCAGGTTCACACTCTATTCCTACTCAGACGTAAAATATATTGTGAAAAGGGATCTTTACCCCATTAGATGCTACTATAGCTACATTATTACATCTATCTAAAATTCAGCTATATTTGGGCTTTCTTTTTATTTCTGACTCTAAACCAGATTTTTAACACTGCCACACTCCGTGCCATCTGGTGAACAGACTGCTGTGCTCTTAAGGGACTTCATCAACGTTTGTCCTTTCCAGATGGTGTAGAGCACATCTCATAGGCTTTTCACGCTGCACCTAACCCAGGGCTAAAAGCATCCTTAGAACCTTCTTAGCCCCAGGTTAAGGGAGCTGTTAGCCCCAGGCCAAGAAAGCTTTCACACTGGCACCATCCTTGCACGTTCTGACCCCGACTTTAGCGTAGGGTTGCTGGCCCTGCTCCAGAGCAGGGTTAGCCCTGAGTTTGCAGGGTTATCCCCTAAAAATTGACTAAACACTGGGCTAAAAGGTGTCAGTGTGAAACAGGGCTGAAGTAAACAGAATGTAAACAAAAATGTAAACGTTAATTCATTCAACCCAGGGCCAGTATATGTGCAGTGTGACTCGTAGGACCCTGGGCTTCGGTTAACCCTTGGTCAAAAGCGTTTGTGTGGAGCGGGGCTAAGTTATTCCAGGGTCAACTCTAAGAATATGCAGTGTGAAAAGCCTATCACTCAGCACACACTGTCCTTAACTAATGCCATAGCCCGGGGTTACAGTGGGACCTTCACTTTGCTTTTTGGTTTTATCGATACAATTGTTGAGGCATCTAACTCTATAAGGATTTATATAATGCAGCAAAAAAGGTTATGTTCCAAAGGTGCACAGTTCAACTGAGATCAAGTTTAGTATACCTCTAGAATTCCTTTGTGTAGAAGAACACCTGCATATATTGCAATGTACTCCTTGTCTGCAACTGACCTCAAGTTATCCTTGGAGTTCTAGCTGTAACAGGGAAGGAAAGAGCGTTGTGTGATGCTGCGTAGAAATAAAATTGTCATATGACTCACATGCCAGCAGTGCCTGTCAGGACCATACTTATCTTACAGTTCCCCTCTGCCAAAGTGAGTACACAAGAGTTTACAGGTCTTTTAGATGTTTACGAGTATCATATTTCTGACACTCGGCTAGCGAGCGTATGACCCAGAACCGTTGAATCGATGTTCATCCTGGCTGGATGTTGTTCAGTGCTTCAATGCAATGCTTTTGTTTGTGCAGGAGCATTATCTCCTAACAGCTGCTTGTTCCTTCCTGCACTGCAGCTACAGGACAAGTTCGGGCTCAAATAAGTTGCTGATAGTTTGGCCACTTACAAATGCGTAAACATTTAAGGATATTCATCACTCATTTTATATTTTTTCCCCCAAAGTAGCATTTGCTTGGTACTATTGTTTCTGGACCTGTACAGTTAATCAAAATATTATCTTAATCAAATCTTGTTCTCCAAATGTAAGACAACATTTCGGTTTGTTAGAGACCCCAACAAATGTCACATCATCATGATTTTAATAGTTCTTTTCAGTTATTTTCAGTGAAAATTCACTTATCGTGAATCATATCGAAATCGTAATATCTGTCAAAATAATCGCTTTTTTTTACCATTTCGTGCAGCACCTAATTGTTTCTTTGGTTGTGGATACCTGGCCTCTTTGGAAAAGGGAGTCATCCATCCTGTTCAACCTATTGCTTGTTGGCAAATACAGTCAATCATTAACTATATTATTCTTTAACAGGGCACAGAAGCAGGTGTCAGCTGTATGTGCCACAGCAGCCTTTATTTATAATGTGATCATTCAGATGTCAACATGATAACACAATGATTTGCCTTCCAAATGAGGCAGTATGTTCTGTTTTATTATGCTGGCAACAGCTGACTGTCCCACAGGGCTCATAGCTGTTGCTAATGTCCCCTTCAGTGTCCATGCAGACAAACTGACACCTCAGTCAATGTGAGTGGAGAAGGTTACAGCTGAGATGATACCGTGCCACAAAACCCCAAGAATCTCATTCAGGTACAAGACATTGAACAGGAGAACTTGGCAGAGCCTAAGAGAAATAAAACCATTACATCCACTGTAGACCAGTTTATGAATTCCACCAGGCAATTAGGGCTTTTTGAGGCAATCACCTTGTAATGGGACAGGGAGCCGTCTATTAGAGAAGAGCAATTATATCAGATATTACAGCAGTCGTCCAAGTCAGCTTTTTTAAATTGTACATTAAAATAGAGGCACGTGGCCTATTTGTAATTGTAACACTGTCTGATATTTCAGTCCACCTAATGATACAATGCGATAAACCTTTCTTGGAAGATTTGAAAGAGTACTGAAGCTTTTGTATGCTTTGTAGCATAGGCGTTTCCCATGTACACAGTGCAGTTTATCCATTTTCTCATTGTGTAGATAAAGTAAGTTTACATGAACAACAATGGAAATGGAAAGTATGGCTCAAACACAGCATGAATAGGACCAAAGGTTATGGGAATCTCTGACTTCCTCCCACCTTCCTCCCTGGAATCTGTATTTACTCTCCAAATCCCTTGCTAGAAGCTGGCAATCTACATATCTTTTGAGGGTTTCTTTCACAGAAAAAAATCTAACTCTTTGTAATCCTTGATCATTGAGCCTAAATATCACTGGACCTTCCCTGCAGATCTCAGGCACTTTATGAAATAATGTATAGGCCCTCTCTGTGTAATGATGATGCTTGGAGCCATCCTTGAATACTGGCAGTACAACAGAAATGCTGTGTTTTCTTGTGTCCTGTGCTTAAGTAGTGATGTGGCTCATTGCATTTGCATATGTGTGACACCATTACTGGGTGTCCCATAGTAGCCACCAGTGGCCTGATACATAGAGTTATGGTATTGGCTAGTCTGGGAGTGCTGCCAGTGTTGTCTCCTCTGCTTGGCACCCGTTTGGCCTTAATGGGATAGATAGATCACCATCCACTCACACACATATACACACACAAACACACAAGCACATATAATTTTTGTCATAAGGCTAGCTTAGTCTTTATTTATGTCTCCATTTGTTTTATGAAGGCCAGGCAAATCACATAATGGAGAGAAGAGGAGTGCATTAGTTCACATTATACACCTAGCTTTAGTTTTGCCTCAGTGGAGAAAATCCTCTCATGCTACTTGCACCTGGAAGAGATAGACGATATTTTAAATAGATATGTAAGCAGAAAGCAAAATATTTTTTTGGTTTGTAAATGTCATAGCATAGTGTTGTCTTGCCAGATCAGACTTGGGGCTCTTCTGTTGGTGGTAAACTTGTTATTCCTCTTTTTTGCCAAAGCTGTGAAAAATCAATGAGAAAATGAAACTGACACACTCACACACATAAACACACAGTGTCAGAAAGAAGTCATGGTGACAGCTAACAAACCGTGAGGCCTATAATAATTAAGCTCCTGTCACCTTGCACCATTTATATAAAGAATCTAGCTCAAAGTAAATTAACGTAAGTACACAGAAAAATCAACAAGTACAGAATAGCACCAATAGTAGTGATGGAAAGAACTAATTACAGGCACAGAGACAGGAAAACATAGCAAGTTGAAAATGTTGTAAGCTGTCTCTTAAAGTTGTTCACTAAAATCCCTGATATAGTTAGAAATGGTATTCCACAGTTTGGGAGCATAGTTGAAAATAATATGTCCAATTTGTGGTTCTGAACATGTACCAAAGCCGCAGTGGAAGATCTGAGTGAACGTGAAGGCACATATAACAACAGGGTGTCTGCATTCTTGGCCAGTCCTTGTGAATGATCTTAGTGATACAGAGAGCCAGTATAGTTCGGCTAAAACTGGAGTGATATGACCTCACTGTTAAGTTTTGTCAGGATTCTGAGTACAGTGTGGCTTCTCAATAGACCCTTTTTTAAAGAAATAGTGAACAGTGCATCACATTAGTTTAGCATGCTTGAGAGGGCTTAGGAATGTCCGCCCCATGGCAATATTTCGGAGGTGAACTAATGCTGTTTTGGTTACTCTGTGATGTGTGATTTTAAAGCTTAAATCACAGATAGGTAACACCTAGGCTTGTCTTTTTTTCTGAACATGCACGTGACCAAGTGTGAACCTCCTGGTTAGTCATATCAGCTACGCCAGGGCAGGCTTGAGGTCACTCAAACATTACCTCTCAGGCTACGTCCACACTACTACGTCTTCGTTTAAAAACGCATACGTTTTGCTATGTTTGCACCTAGCGTCCACACTACTCCGGCGCTTTCGAGGCCCCTAAAAAGAAAACCTTTGGAAATGCTGCTGTCGTAAACTTCTACCAAACGCACGGTAAAGTTTATAATCCACAGACTGCGTCAACATTCTTTGAATGTACAAACGTTTGATTCATCAATATTTAACATTATGTGATCTATAAACATCATTTTCAAATGTGAACTTGGAGTATGTGCTATGAATTTGTGGAGTATTTGAGTTTGTACATTGATGGAATGGATGTTATATTGTTTATATTTTGAAAGACACAGAAGGATTTTGAAAATACAATGATGGAAAAGACAAAAAAAAATGCTATCGACATTGTTTTAATAAAACTACATTATCAGGGAGGATTGTGCGAAGAGCAGTCACGTTTTTTCGTCTCATTATTTTTGTCCTGCTTCCCGTTTAAACCGGCACACGCGCAGTACACGTGATTTTTATCACGCATATCACGTGATTAGTCACATGATATGCGTTTTGAGGCTTAGTAGTATGGACAGAGATTATTTCAGAAATGGGGCTGAAACGCTTGTCGGGACAGAGCTCGTTTTAGTTTTAAAACGCCGTTTTTAAACAAAAACGTAATAGTGTGGACGAAGCCTGATCCTGTATGGTAATTTGGCCCTCTATTTTACTGAGCAGTTGTGTAAGCAGGGGCCTCCCCTCCTCCAGGAGCTTAAATCATATGAACTAGAGTGACCCCTCATTTTCTCTTGCCGCCGCTTCCTCCCACCTCTCCCCCCTCCTCACTTCTCCACTCTTAAATCCAGCTGTCTCATCTGAATGCCAGTAACCCCATCTCGCTCACTGTTCCCCTCCACTAAAGCTTCACTTCCCCATGCTTCCTCTTGCTTCCTTTTTTCAATTTTATTTATATAGGAAAAACTAACCAAATACACCCTTTTAACAGGGAAAAAAAATGATTGAAACCTCAGGAAGAGCAACAGAGGAGGGATCCCTCCCTCAGGACGGACAGACATGCAATAGATGTCGTGTACACAGAACAGGTTTACAACAGAAGATCACAATTATAATGACAAAAATGTTGGTGTCCAGAGATCATAGTACGCACACAAATATAAGGGAAGAGGATGGATGCAGAAGGACCAATGAGCAGCTCCAGGTGATGCAGCAGTTCTGTCCTACTTACTTAACTTTTCATGAATGTTGCAATTGGAGAATCACTTTTGTCTGCATCATTTTAGTTTGCCACAGAATGTTTGTGGAGAGGAATGCAAAATGGCCACTAGAAAATAATGTCCCAAATGTCGTTTGGGACATTAAATAGCAGCCCAGTCTTTTCAACCTTTTCTCTGTTGCACTATGACACCCTTCTTCATCCTGTACTCCCTGTCTTACTTGCATCCTCCTCATCTCTCCTCCAGTGATCTCAGCTCTAGTGAATCCTCACTCAGTTCCCCTCCCTCCCAACTTAACCTTTCCTTTCTTCTCCCTCTTTGATTACCGGGGCCTTCTCCCTTCAGTCAAAAGAATGATTCTCAGAACCATAGGTGGGTGATCATCCAATAGGGTTTGTGAAACCTCTTTCTAGCCCTGTTTTTGTGACCCTGTTGGACCTCATCTATTTGTACAGAAAGAAATATGACTGGTCACACAGTCGCAAGGAAGAAATTGAGACTTGAATATACCAGGAATATGATATACAGAGAAGAAGGTGAAGCAGAGGAGGAGAGGAGAAACAAAAACAAGATGGGGAGTCCAAAAAGAATATAATAAAAGGTTACAGGGCAGTGGCTGAAATTAATTTGTCACAATGGGGCAGAACTCCCCCCTTAAGTGCTTCACATAGGGGGGATTTATACACTTTGGGGGGAGCTTGCATTTCGTCAGTCACCTCCAGGTTGAGGGATTTTCTGAACTATATACATTTCTGTAATGTGTTGTCTCTTTCTCCTTGTCCTCTCTTAGTGGTCATCGCTTTGAGCTGCATCAGTGTCCTTAGTCCTTCTTTTGATTACTCCCTTTTCTCTCTCGTCTCCATGCTCTTTTCTTTCCCTGTCCTCTGTCTCATCCGCTTCATCTCTTTCCACTTGATAGCCGCTCTGTTAACATCAAACTGCTCTTGGGGAGGGCCAAGCTGTGAGGTTTGGATTGCTCACTGAATTTCAGAATTTATTTTGAATCCTGTTTTGTGTGCTGAATCCCCTTCACATTACACTTGCAATTGGTATGATCATATCTATCTTAATGGGGTTCTCCATTTCAGTGAATACACCACTATGCAACACAGTCTCTGCAATCTGTCGAAATGAAGGTGAAGCATACGAGTCACTGGAAGCCATAACTTGCTTCAGCAGTTTTTTTTCCGTCTAAAATCTTCTCTGTCAGCAATTGATTTACTTCCTCAAAAATGGTGCCACTATCCCGCACTGAAATCCAGGCCCTGCAGGGAGTCAAAGGGACAGTGTGGGAGCTTTTTGCATTTCCCCTTGTGTTGTCTGCTGTTTCTGCAGTTTCACTTCAGTCACGGAACGCGTGCATGTCTGACACTGATGTAAACTAGTGACCACACAAAGCAAGCCTGAAGACAGCCCTAACCCAAACCGCTTTCTCAAATAAGGAGAAGTACTTAAAGTGTGCTGCTTATGTTCCCTGTTTTATTTGAAGATGTGAGATACTGTACCTCAAACAAACAAGTGCTGACTGTTATGAGGTTTTTTTTCATGTGAAATACAGTAGTTCAAGCGCTCTGCTTTGAGATAAAAGCCCTTTTTTATATCTAGTTTAAGGCAGAGTGACAATACTAACACATTGTTCTGACTCACTGAATAGAATCACCTCATGTAAGTGCAACGTTAAATATTTAATCTACTTTCAGGTCAAGAGTGAAGGCCCCAAACTGGTGCCATTCTTCAAGGCAACCTGTGTATACTTTGTCCTGTGGCTGCCCACCTCAAGCCCATCCTGGTTCAGCGCACTGATCAAATGTCTGCCCATCTTCTGCCTGTGGGTGTTTTTACTGGCACATGGCTTCAGCTTCCTAGGTGCTCACGCCAGTGCCCGCAAGATCTTGGCTGGCCTCATCTTTTCTGCTCTGGGTGATGCCTTTCTCATCTGGCAGGAGCAGGGCTACTTTGTCCACGGTGAGGAAAAACCTTACACACAGAGTCGCTTTGTTACAATTGTCTCATCTACAAGGCTATCTTCTTTCTTATGGATTTGACATCTTAATGGATGCATCCGGTTTATCTCAACTTGGTTCTTATGTAGCTTTGGTCATCATTGCATTCGGTAATAGCATAATTGTATATGGGAGGGTGGTGATATTGCTAAACAGAAAAAAAAACAGGTTAGCCAAAGTTACTTGGAAGAGAAAATGAAGGTGAACAGCAGATTTGTTGTAAAAATCCATCATGGTTTACAGACATAACTCCTTTGACCTGCTGTATTTACTGTGTAAAAACAAGTTTTCCTGTGAAAAGACGCATTGTTTTTCTGAGTTTGTGGTAGGTCTCATTTTCTGTTTGACCTCCAAATAAAGCAGTAGGTAATGTGACAAAACTGTTGGTTTGTATACAAGGTATTTGATCGTCTCACTGTTCATGTTTGGCTTGTCAGACTTGTTGTGACTTGTTCTTGCAATGTCACAGGATTCAGAAAAGTGAGTGCAAAGTTATCATGACAATAGAAACACTGGCCAAAACTAAAAATATAAGAGCCAAGTTGTAATAAACCTAAATTATAATTTCTTGTAAAATCAGATGAGCTTCATTTCACCTCATCAGGTTTCACGCTTCAAACTTGAACTCATGATTTTCGCAAGAGGCTTTATGTGACATTGGATAAATAGACAGGGTGCTACCGTGTAGGACTGTATGTAGATTAAACTCATATATATTTATATATAATGTCCTACAGGCCTTCTGATGTTTGCCATCACCCATATCCTCTACTCGTCTGCCTTTGGAATGAAGCCCCTTAACGTGTCTGCTGGCCTCATTATCACTGCTGTGTCCTCTCTGAGCTACATGCTGCTGTACCCCTACCTGTCCGGCCCTTTCACCTACCTGGTGGCTGTCTACATTGGCCTGATCGGCTTCATGGGCTGGAGGGCTGTTGCAGGCCTGCAGTTGGCCAACGACCTATGGACCTGGACTAAGCTGTCCGCCTGCCTGGGCGCCGCGCTCTTCATGGTCTCCGACCTCACCATTGCCGTCAACAAGTTCTGCTTCCCAGTGCCCCATTCACGTGCCATCATTATGGCCACCTATTACGCGGCCCAGATGCTGATAGCGCTGTCGGCAGTTGAGTGCCAAGACGTGGAGGTGGCCAGGAAGAGAACATGAGGTACAGTGATGTCTGCAGCGAAAGTGGCAGCCCCTCCCCCACCCCCTCCAGCCCTGAGTGATCATGGACACATCTCACTGCCAGATCCACAAACCTTCAACCCGCATCTCAGTGTGGCATTCCCACACTGCTGTTACCATGACGACTGGTCCACTACCGTCTTCACATGGCTATCACCCTGCTACCCCACTAGTATGGTAGTCACACACCTGTATTCTTACCACGAAGATACGGTAGTATTATCTTCATCCTCTCCTGACAACAGTCTTACCTCTCTCCTCCGATACTACAATGGCTGTCTCTCAACCTAGTTACCATGGAGACAAGTGTAGTAATGTTAACCTGCTATATATAGAGAGTATTACATTAACTGTTATCTTTTAATTTAAGGGGAGCATGTCACTGGGGACCTTCAAGGAGTGTGTACGGGAGAGCGATTGTGTGTGTGTGTGTGCATTTATGTGTGTTTGATTAACTCTCTTACCTCGCTTTCCACACAGTCTCATCACAGACATTCACCACTCTGACTCCCACCACACACGTCTACTTTATGTGGTCCAATAATGCAATTTAACATCTTATTTTTGTCATCTGTTTTGTTTGCAGACTTGCCCATGTTTGGCTTTTTACTCACTGTTGCTCCGTGTTCCCCTGAATTAAGGGTGCTATTCTTAATGTCAGGAGCATGTCCACACCTGTTTCACTATCTGCAGTTCCTTCCATTTCAGTTACAACCACACTGCCTTTGTTCACTCCACTATTTAACATCCTCAAGAAATCCACACCCAGTCTTTCCGGGTGAAAGAATTAGGATGTCCTTAATTAATCAGACAAACTGAGAAAGAATGACTAAGACGGGAACAAAAAACAAGGCAATAAGGGGAAAGTTCCATGACTGCAACAGCAACAGTTTATTGTAGATTTACTGATTGAACACTTACGTTAGGAGAGCGGGAGGTTGTTCTGGAAGATTGACTCTTCCTGCTGAGATGTTATTGACACTGTCCTGCTGTCACAAAGAGAACTCCGTAAACACTGTAGTCACAGCAGACCGCTGTACACATTATAACATGCTGTACGGTGCACCTGCTTCTCCTTTATGGTGTTAAGTCTCTCAGGCATTTTACAGTGTTTTGCGTGCCAGTTTTTCAGAAACGTAAGTGCAAATGTTGACATGCTCACACACCAGACACCTACAACCCCTGCTGGTTTCTTTATTAGGAAAAATCCATGGGGGTTCTTATTGCTGGACTAGATCAGCTGACTCATGCTGTCATTGGCCTGGGACCATGTTATGAAGACTGAAAAGAGAGGGCTATGTTACTGGCTGGAATCCTTCAGTTTATCAACTCTCTGTGTGTATCTGGGCCTCAGAAGGCATTCACTCACTCATAACGACACGCAAACAAACTTATAAAGCGGACATATTGCCGCAGGGCAGCCTGACTGGAAAAAAAAGGGAGATGAGGGAACTGGCTTGTCATGCGAGGGAACAGTTATCCCATTATTCCCAATAATTCCCTCTCACAGGACCCTTCATCAGTTTTAATCCTGCAAAATCCACCGCAGCTAATCCCCGACAGGTTGGCTGATAATTGGTCTTTCATCCATCACACATTCCCCCCCTCTCACCTTCATTTGTTTCAGCCTGTACAAACGGTTCATGCTAGGTTGGACTGTCTTACTGAATATTGAAAAAGTATACTATAAATCATTCTTCATATGTCTTATATGCATGTTTTGAGTGCGTGTGCATGTGTGAGAGTGTGCGTATTGCCTTTGTCTTAGCTGTTGAGTGAATGTCTGTGTGTACCTGCGACAAGTCAGAAACCAACTCAAGGCCAGAAATGCTGTGAACCATCGTAGTTTATGTGGAGTAGACACACTACTGGATATCTGTGATGTATTCTAACAAGGCTCTTAAACTGTCTTCATACCCTTCACCTCTCAAGATTTGTAACCTCTATATGTGTTCTATAGCATCCCCTGAATATGTCGTCAGTTAAGGATGAATTTAAGGTAGTATACAGTATATTCAAACTGGGGTATATATATATATATTATTTAGGTTTAATTTTACCTTTAATAGTAAGCATTTCCATTGGTGGACATGCCTCCTCTTGACTATCCCCCAGCCTATTACAAGTATACTGTATGTCACTGGCTTTATGATTTATACCACTAACAGTTTATATACTGGAAAGAAAATTGTATTACAAATGTACACTAGCAATTGAAAGTATTAAGGACTGACAAAAATAGCAAAGGAACAGGTTTTGTTGTTTAATGGTTCAGTCCACATGCACCTTAATATGATATATTTTTCTGTATATTCAACAAACAGCCAAGGAAAAGAAACAGACCCATGTTATGGGTTCTGCCTGCTGGGTCAGTGACCCCTGGAGCTGTCGGTAACACACCCACATACGCACAAAAAAACCACACACACATCGAAATGTGTTTATGCATCACATCAGCCACCATGACAGATCTGCAGGCAGACCATGGTGTTGACACTTATCAAGGTTTTTTAAACATCAACAGCAGCACACAGTCTTAGTTTGACTAGGAAAGACACTCAAGCCCAAGCGTCTATTCCAGATAGTTCCTCAATCTCCTTATGGCTTGTCTGCCTGCTTGTCAACACGATATTTGTGCTTTGTCAGTCAGAAGTGTTTCAGCAGTCCGTCTGTCTGACAACTCTGTGACCAGTCCTCTGTCCCGTGATTTAATTTTTCCTCCCAGCATTGCTGCAAAGTCTGATTCTGCAGTAGTCTCCCTCTTCTCATCCCATCCACCTCGCCGGCAAAACATGTTCTGTCAACAATTAATATAAACCTTTGTGCTGAAAGACATCCCCAGAGGCTTGCTAGCAGATATGCGTTCATCTGCTTATGCTGTTCTAAATCAGGGTTTAGGTGAGTTCAAGGAGAGATGCTGGTTAACATGATTGACTGTAATATGCAGTCTTAAGAGAAACCATGAGGAAATGACGAGATTGAGTCAAGCTGTCTTACTCATCCTTACTATGTGGGCAATTTATGTAAGCACTACTTTCTTTGTCTTCTGCCACATAAAGCTTCCTAACTTTGTTCCTGCAGTCCTAATGGCTACATGCCAGAAGACAGGCTTTACTTTGAAGTATTTTTGAGGGGTTTTTTTTTGTTGGCCAACCCACATTTTGTAAAATCTCCATGACTTTGGAAAGTAATTGCTTTTCTGAGAGTGATAGATGAGTGGTAGCCTGTAAAGAAAGAAATAAACTCAAATAACTTGTCGAGTCATTTGGTTGCCAGTTATTATGCCTATCTGGAGGATTTATTCACTCTGTTTCTCCTCTATCGTTTCTATTTTTATTTGACTTGGGCACAGATAACCAAAGCTGAAAGCATAATAGAAAACTGAACTCATTTCATTGAGTGGAAATTGTTAGCATTAGAGTCCTCTTATGTATCCAACAACCTTTTGTTTTGTAGGAGACAGAGGTCCCCCCTCGATGGTGCAGGAGTGCATTTGGCCTTTCACTTAGGAAGGAGGTTATTGTTGAGTGATACTGTAGCTGGAATTAGGTGAGGAGGTGAAATATGACGCACAAGGGACGACTCCCTTTCCATCCAGCCCATTAGCTGCCATCCTGTCCCCCCACAGATGGCAGTCACTTTACCTCAGCCTGTCAACAGCCCTGTTGTTCTGAGCTTTGTGCGTGCAGACAAAAGGGACCTGAGAGAGCTGTGGGAGGCCAGTATGGTTCGCCCTGCCTGTGAGTAATGAGCTGGAACCAGTACCTGTCCTAGTGGAGAGGGCCCCTGGTTCCACTTGGTCCTTTGAAAAAGTTGGCACTTTTCTTTGATTTTCAAGTTTTGTCCCTTTCTTTTTGCTGTTGTTTCTCGTGATCTTTGATTTGAAACCTTTGCTGTAAATGTGCTGTGCCCGTTATCACACAGCGGGTGACATTCAAAACAGAGAGCTGTAAAGTTTGTGTATCTTTATTCATGCGTGACAAGTAGGTTGAGATGAATCCTCCTGTGTCAACAGGTCATGTCATCTACAGTGACTGAAGAGTGCACACTACACACCCAGGTGTTTTTATAACTGACAGTCCTCCAACATCAGTATGAGCTTATGCTGAATCTTCTCTTTGTAATAATAATCTGATCTACTGTGTGCTGCACTTTTCTGTACCCAGTCTAAGGCCAGTCTCTCTTTAAAACTAGCAGCTATAGTGTTTAAAACAAAAGGATTGTTGTGTACTGTATCCTTTAAAGTATATGCTCCTTTTTCCTTTACTATCTCAATTTCTTCATTCAAGAGAGAAAAAACAGAAGTCACTGTTTTGATGTTGATGGTTTAAGCACAAGGAAGAGATGCATCGACGTGTGAGAGAATGAGAACTTTTCTCTAAAAGGCATTATATGCTTATTTGTTACAAACCATTTATATAGAAATCTTTTTTTTAAAAGTGTTATCCTTTTATTTGTAGAAAAGCAGCCCCAAATGTTATTTTGCCTGCAACTGGAAAAAGCTGGGCTCGCTTTCCACAAATAACTTTAGATTTGTTTTATTGAAGGCCCATTGCAATACATAATTTGACTTAATTTTATGAGCACATGTTTTCTTCCTATGATATACTTTACCTTGTTGTCCTTAAATTTCACTTTGGGATTTATTTCTATCATGACTGTAGAGATGATAAAGTTTCTTTGCTGTAGTGAAACTGATATGAATGTGAATATCTATTGGCAAAATAAATGCAATTACAATGCAACTTCAACATCCTTTGGTCTTCTTTGTTATTTCCTAGAAGTCGAAGGTACTGCATTCAAAATGTCAGCTGATATCTATCGCTGTTCAGTGTTTTGTGTTTCTACCGAAACTATTGGCCCTCAGCATCTAAAGTGCCATTAAGGCAGAAAGGACTGGAGGACAACAGAGCGCTGTGTTCTAGTAACTGCTGCACTCCATTGTCTGGTCGAGGTGGAAAATGTGCTTTCAACAGACTCAAACCCTGTGGAAACTCATCCAGACTGCTACCAATACCTCCTCTTGCATTCTCTCATTCGGTCTGCTTTTTTATCTTTTCCCCATTTTTGTTTAAACATGCAAAAACACCACATCTCGTAGTTTATTCCTGTAGGAACAGTGCCAGTTTTCTCCAAATGTCTCTCATTCATTCACAGCCAAGATCTTACCATCAAAGAACTCCAGTCTTCTATGAAATTGAGGCTTATCTGTAATGGCCTTTTTATAAAAACAGGCTCGGTGACACATACTTCCACTGAAATAATGAAATCCAATGAAATGATGCCCAATTTTTAAATAAATGTGAAAGACACTAAAATGATCTCACTGCTGTACAACGTTGCTCCGTTCAAGTTATGTATTGGAAAAGGCTTCACCAGTTTTTCATCCTGTATCTCTTAGGTTTATTCATAAATACAATGTAGCAGCCTTTAGTTTATGTCAAATACCTAACTTGACTATTCAGGCTTTCTCTTCAAACTACTTCCACCTTATTGTGCCTTAGCGGAGCAGTGAGGAATCAGAAGGCACCAGTGACGTCGGTTCAGTGCCTGTTGGCGCTTAATTGATTTGAACCTGGCAACGTGGTACTGCCAGTCCCCTGGTGGCTCTATAGAAATGGAGTATGTGTGAGCCAGCACAGTGACGTCAGGATGGAGAGGGGTTGTAACCTCTCTCTGCCTATTTGGCAGCTCCTTACCAGACTGCACTTGCTCTCTTAAGCAGCAGCAGACCACGCCGAGGCAATGTCCATTTTTCTTAATTTTTTTTTTTAAAGGCATCATCAGACCTCAATCCAACTGAGCTTGTGTTTCACTTCCTGATGACCAGACTGAATGGTGAAAAAACCCCAAAAGCAGCAAGAAGTGTAAATGGCTGACGTGCAGGCCTGGCAAAGAGTCAGCCGGGAAAATAACAAGTGTCTCCTGACATCTATGAGTCGTAAGCAGTCATAGACTTCATAGAACTATAATAACTTATATGTTAACTTCAGTTACTGTCTGTCACCTAAAATGGTGAGACTACTGGTATTTATAAAAAGGACTACAGCTGCTACACAGCTCGTCCGATGCGGATACGTGCAAAGCTGGGAGTCAGCACCTTACCCTCATTGTTTCATTTCAAATCCAATAATGTGCTAGACAGAGACAATACAAAAAATGTGTCACTGCCCTAATACTTTACGGCGGCATTCTATGGACATTGGCAAATTATGGGAGGTGAAATATTTTTGTTTGAGATACATTTCAAAGCATTTGTGTGTTTTTTCAATCATCCATAGTAGAATGCACCAGGCAAACTGGGGACGTGAGAAAAGGATGACGTCTGATAGCTGTATACTGGATTCAAACCCAGGACATTGAGTGTTATGCAGATTAACAAACTAAGATACCAGGACACCTCAAAGGGAAGTAGGATTTTGTCTACTTGCATAATTGGCATTGTGCATGCTACTTGACTCAAACCAGCCTCAGACTCTGATCCCCTGGTTATAAAGTGGCTGTGTGGATATGATGCACTGTGTACTGTTATATTGAATTGTTTTTGTTTTGAATTTTATGTGCAGACATACACTCCATCCATTCCACTTGTTTGACATGGCATGTGGCCTGGTACAGCAAGATCTGTGAAACAAGTGTATTTGTGGGGGGAAAAACTGGAGAAAAGATGAAAGTCAAATTTCTTTATAGATTGAAAAGCATTTGTGACTTATAGAGAAAGTACAATCTCTTGGGCTGAGCGAGCTGACTAATGAGTAAAAATCCCTCCAACACACCAAACATTAATCTGCTCCTGGAGCAGAATGCCTACACAAGGATGGGAGCAAGTTTGACCTCTGGTGGTCATTTGATGCATTGCCAGAGCCAGGGAAAATTAGTAAAAAGAAGATGCAGGGGAAAACAGCATTTTGACCAAACAATCTATACAAATCTGAAATTTAAGTCAATCAAAAATCTGATTTATAGATTTATAATGTCTTAAACTCTTACCTCAGCTAAATTCATTGTTAGTGGCGACAGTAGGGTACATGCAGCATAAGGTGAGTGGCCAATCAAAGTGCATCTCTCATGGCAACAGTTCAAGCAGACTTCTTATAAAATAAGCTTCTCTTTGTTTGTCTGCTTGGTCAGGCTCTCCAACAGACCCATGTCATCCTTATCTGAAAGACATCACAGACAGAGAGATAAAAAATTAGTTGAGCAAAGCATAATACACCTTTTATTTCTATTTCTATTAAGCCATCAACCCCCCCCCACAAAACCTACCAAATATCACCAGGTTGCAGGAGCACTTGGCCGTCCCCAGAGAGTTCTCCAGCACCAGTGTGTATTCTCCGCCATCCTTGGCTCCACAGGTGGGGATGACCAGGGTGCACACTCCGTTGGCTGTGCTCTGCCAAAACCGAGGGGAGTCAGAGATCTTCGACTCCGCCTTATACCAGCAGGCCTACGCAGGGGAATTACCCACAATATTGTTACTTTAGGAGGTTGGGGGATGATATCAACAGCAAAGACGGTACACATGAATCTTTCCGGTTTTAATGCACAGATGTTTCAAGTAGATGGCCCACACTGATATCAGCAGCCATGTCCTTTGTACCTGTGGTGTTGGCATGCCCTGATAGGCACAGCTCATGGTGCAGTCATGGCCTCTGCGAACAGCGTGGTCCTTCAGTGGCAGCAGGAACATAGGTTTCACCTGACGTGGTGGTGAGGCATATTCCCTCAACCAAACGCTGCTGATGCACTCTTAGACAGAGATGCACAAACACATAAATGCGCACACAAAAACAAGAAATTGAGCATTCATTTGACATGCTGAACAATAGTGCAATGCTGAAATCTGACGTCTGCCCTTCTCACCTTTCTCCTTGGTGATAATGAGCGGTTCCTTCGTGTCCAAGGGATCACTGTCTCCGATAGAGTTCTGTGCAATGACTCGGAAGTAGTACCTCCTCCCGGGAAGCAGTCCAGTGACGGTGTACTTGCTGCTGAAGACACGCTCGGTCACAGTGAACCAGGAGGCAGTACTGGTGTCACGTTTGAGGATGACATAATGTGCTCCCTCGTCGTCATCAGCCAGGTCTGGGGTGTGATCCCACTGCAGGGTCACTGTGCCTGGAACCTCCTCTTCCAGGCGGAGGTTCTTCGGGGGTCGAGGAAAATCTGAGGGGAGGAGGTGAGTACAGAAGGAGGATGTGTATTTTATTAATATTTTATTCAAGCCAAAGTCCAAATTCCAGTGATTTATGAAATATCACTCTGCATGATCTGGAAGTTTTCAAAAAGACATGAAAGCCAATTTTGGGAATGTCACCTCTGATATATACTTTGAGGAACTACACTGTTAGTAAAGCACAGTTTAAAAGAGCATACAATTACAGACTAGATGCATATACAATCAAGCCTTTGTCACTCACCTGTAACCATGACATTGACGTCATAGTGAGCCTCTCCATAGTCATTCTTCAGGTGTACACGGTAGACGCCAGAGTCAGATCGCTGAGAGGAGGAAATGAGGAACTGGGAGTGAGTCTTGCTGTTGGTGATGACTTCTCGTCCCGTTGTGATGGTGCCATCCTTGAACCAAGTTACCACTGGGGGAGGTGAAGCCTGTAAGGGTGAAGACCGGAAGGTATTGAGGGGTAAGAATTCATTTGATAGGACTTATGTGGAGCGCATGCTAGTCTGGTAGCTCAAAGGAAATATCACTAAATTCTGAGTAGATCATCAGTCTTACAGTGAAGCTGAGGTGAAGGCAAAGTGCTGTTCCGGCTCGGACCACCATCTGGTTCTTCAGCTTCCCCTGGAGGTCAAACTTGGGTGCCACTGTGTATGAAAAAAAGAAAAAAAATTGAATAGAAAAGAGAAAACTAAGTAGAGGGAAAAAAAGGAAAAAGGAGACTACAACAGAAGACAGTCATATTACCAGGTGGAGGCATGGCCAGTACACCCTCCAACAGCTCAATGGGGTCCCCCACCCCTCCTTCATTCACAGCCCGGATACGAAAGTGGTAATTCTTCCGCTCTTGAAGTCCTCCCATAATGAAGGAAGTGCCAGCAATGGGGATCTTGGTGGCCTTCATCCACTCTTTAGCATCTTCAGGGCGAACCTCTAGGATGTAACCCGAGGGCTCGTCTCCCTGCTCTGGAGGTGTCCATCTCAGAGAAATGGAGGAGTTTGTAGAATCAGACACACAGAGGTTCCTCACCAGGCCAGGAGCTCCTAAAAGAGGAAAGCCAGAATATGTTTTATGTTAGATAGTCTAGATAATATGGATACAGAGAGGGAAAGAACGGAAATTGAGGGGGCAAAGAAGGACTCACTTATTGGGTCTTTGGCCAGGACAGAATTAGAAATGGTGCTAGGACTGCCTGCTCCAGCCCTGTTTACACTGGTGACTCGGAACTCATACTCCACATCCTCCACCAGCCCCTCTACCGTGCATTTTGTATCTGAAACCAATAACACCAATACAAATCCAATACATGAAATTTAACCAAAATAAAAGGAGGTATATACTGTCAACACAGAAATTAAAACCATATAGATTAAATGCATAGAGTTATGACTTGTAAAGTTTTGATGTTGAAACACTGTATCCTTACTCAGGAATGTCTTTACTAAAAACGTGTAAACACAGCCCATAAGAGCAAGATATCATTTGAGTGAAAAATGAAAGACGCAGACAAATCTATAGCAACTAGATATGACAACAAAACACGATAGCTTGATATGCTGCCCCGAGTCTGACCTGTGAGCAGCTCCTTATAGACCTGTAACCACATGTTACTCCCCTTCTTCCTCCTCTCCAGGATGTAGCCCAGAACTGGGGCTCCTCCGTCGTGGGCTGGAGGTGTCCAGCTCACTGTCATGGTGTCCTTGGTTACGTTAGACACCTGGGGTTGGGACGCTGTGCCTGGAACCTCTGGGTAGGTGGATTTAAACAGAAGAGAAGTGATCTCAAACGCAAGATATGAAGAAAAGGGAATGTATCTGGTCAAGAAGGTGAGTTTGACAATGGCATGATCATTTGAATGGCTATGATAATAATGACAATGAAGTGAATAATGATGAGAACAATGATGGTGATTACAAGTCTCACCTCTGGACACCTAAAACGCTTCTCTCTAAGTTTCATTTGCATGATGTTTTGAGAGATGATTTTGATGATGGCAGTGATGATGATACTTTATAGTTTACATTAGCTCTCACCTACGGGCTCTCCAGCGCGTACCTCCTCTGTCTCGAGAGGGTCACTCATTCCCTCCACGTTGACGGCCCTGATGCGATACTGGTACGCCTGACCCTCCTCCACTTTGTCATCACCGAAGGTGGTGGTACTGCTGTCTACTTCTCCAACCCTGGTCCAGGACTTCTTACCTGCCACACGCCGTTCAATCACAAAGCTGGTCACTTGCTTACCCCCATTGTCCCGCGGTGCCTTCCACTTCATCTTGATGCACTTTCCTGACAGCTCGAGGAACTCCACTTTCCCTTGAGGAGGCTTAGGATGGTCTGTGGGATGTGGCAAAACATGTGTTAGGTATTTCAAACTGTGTTAAAGAAAACTGCTTTACCTGTTGTTGCCAAATATGTTGTCACCCACCAATCACATTGAGGTGCAGGTTGGCAACGGCAGTGCCACAGTCACTCTTCAGGCGGAGCATAATTGCACCACTGTCTTCTCGCACACATCTAGGAAACAGGCAAAGTCAGGGGAAATATTTAGAAATGCGTATCAGTATTTTAATTTGTGCGCGACTTTTGAAAAGTTTGCAAAATGGATGATGGCCCTTCTCTGCTCACCCACCTGCTGAGCACCAGTGAGGTACCATCAGCTGTCCTCTCCACCTTCGTCCTCTCATCCTCCATGACCTCTACTCCGTCCTTGTACCAGGTGACCTTGGGAGGCGGCTTGCCTTTGAAGGGGATCTTAATGGTGGCTGTCTGGCCTGCCTTTACAGTCACAGGTCGAGCCCCCAACAAGTCCAGCACAGAGGAATCAATTTCTGGAGGGTCTGGGAAATAGGGTTAAGATAGATTGGGATGTTATTTTTATGGGTTTTTGGATAGAGTTTTCAACGTTTTATGTTTTCATTTGTTTTCAGTATAGGTTTGGTAGCTTTAGTGTGTAGGATTTGAAAATATGTGACTCCTAGTGGTAGTTTAAAAAAAGACAAAGTCTGGATATAAATCTGAACACAGTGTTGGTTTCAATTGACATGTGGCAGGAAGCTTGTTCCAGTGAGTCTGCCCCACATGTGAATACATACTCAAATATCAAATACAAACACAAACACACACCTGCAATAGTGAGTACACACTCGCTCTCAGCCCCCTTGGCTCTGAAGGTGTACTTGCCCTCATGGGCGTCAGTCACACCAGAGAAGATCAGCTTGTGTACGGCTCCCTGTTTGACCACCTGAACCCCAGGCAGCTCCGAAATCTGTCAAGTGTAACACGAAGGACCAAAAACAACACTCGCTTATTATGTGTTAATGAAAAAAAAAAGATCCAAAAGATCAACGTGTGTGGGTAATAGAACTTAAAAAAAAAGCTATAAATGTTAGTGACTTGATTAAAACGGGGGCGATATTAAAGGTTTCAAGCTTTTTGATTATGGCGTTAAGGTTGTCTGTCAGTTAAACAGGACTAAGAATCTACAGTCATGCTGTCGGCTCTGTGAGGCTGTAGGTGTTCTTGTGTTGATGTTAGCATGCTACCCACATAATTTTAATTAGCACAAAACACAAAGTACAGCTGAGACTGATGGGAATGTCAAAAGTTTTGAAAGGTATTCAGTCATCATTCATGGCAATCCTCCCAATAGACATTTCACTCAAAACCACAACTGTCAGCCTCATGGTGGTGCTAGAAGAAAGGTCAGGAAATCACTAAAGTCATTGCAATTCATCACTGGGTACCATGGATATCTGTACCAAATTTCATGGGAATCCATTAGTCCATCCAATAGTCGTTGAGATATTTCAGTCTGGACCCAAGGCTGATCGACAGACCGACATTGCCGTAATTAGAGCTATGCTGCTAGCGTGGCAAAAAACACACCTACTGCCAAGTGTTAATTTGCCATTTAGTGAAGAAAACAAGATTTGTCACATTAATTGACAGAGGAAGGGTGCATTTGAGCACTCCACCCCGTCTCGTATCATCTCTTACCTCCACTCCATCTTTCAGCCACACTCCGTCCACCTTCTCATCATCAAGAACAACACACAGCTCTGCAGGGGAGCCTGTAGGACACTGAGCATCTGACATACCACTCTTCACTGAGGCAAAACGCTCTGGCAAGACACAAAGAAAAACTGCTTATTTAGAGTCTTATTTTTTAGTCAGTAGTGTTCCAGTGTAAGACCTTAAACAAGTCGTAACTTGACTGATACTGAAAAAAGCTCCAGACGGACAGAATCATTACCATCCACAGTCAGATGGGCAGAAGTGACATATTCGTGTGCGTCACTGTCCTGAGTGCAGATGACAGAGTACTCTCCCTCATCTGTCAGCTCACAGTCCTGGATGATAACCTCTGCCCTCTTTCCCTCGTGCATGAAGATGTAGCGACAGCTGGCTGTGATATCACACCCATCTTTCAGCCAGCGAATGTGCACGTCCTTGGAGCTAATCTCACACTCCAGGTGGGCCTTGCCTCTCTCCTGCACACGGACATTCTTTAAGTGGCTGGTAAACTTGATGGGAATCCCTGGATAAAAGTAAAATAGAACAAAAATAAACAGAAGAGAGTCATTTTGGGGTTTCTTTGGCTTTTGCCAGCATGCTTCACTCTAACCTTTGTGGTAATTTCTGTACTATAAACACGTGAAAAAGATGTGTTTAATCACGTCTAAAATTAAAAAAGATGATTATAGGGTGAAGATATGTACAGAATTGAATTTTGTGCCCACTTATTAGGTTTGTTCTTTATATTGAGTCTCGACACATACAGTAGACCTTATAGAATTATACTTAAAGAACAAGAAAGATAGTTTACTCATGAATAAGTGTAATTAACACAACCTCAATTACTTTGCTTCTGTTCCTGCAACCCCAGAGGACAGCCACATGTCCTTGTGAAGATATTTACATGCCCCAGCTTGCACCTTGGGCAAGTAAGCATTTTGTTAGACAGAGCCGTAATAAATGAGCTTGTTGTGAGGAGGGATTTGGTTGGATTACTTTCAACTCAGCACTAGGAGGGAGGATTTATTATGCTACCCATATGTCCCATTTGGACGATAGAGGGAAGATGATGTTGTTTAGCATAGCTATGAAGGAACGAAGCCTCTAATCTCAGGGGAGTAAAAAAAAGCCAGGAACTGCTCATCTCCACTGAGTCTGAAGGGGGAAGTTTGTTTCCTGCGAAAGGCTAGCTCCACTAAAACAGGAAGACACAGCCCTTTTGGGAAAAACAAAACATAACAAAGCATAACAAACAAGAAGTACACATAAAAAGTTTTTTATGAAAGTATAAAATACTTGTCCGTACGTTCAATGAAAAGTGGCACGGTGGCAGTCAGGTCTCCGATGCTGATGGTGTAGTCTCCAGTGTCACTGACTTTCACATCCTTAATCTTCAAGGTGTAGGTCAGACCATCCTCAGACAGGGACACATCGAACTTTTCATCTCTTTTTACTTCCTTACCCTTTACCTGCCAAAATACAAACACTTCTGGGAAAACAATTTCCATATTCCTTTTCAATTGTGTATTTCCCTGGTGTTTATGTTTGCCTAGAAGGTTTGAATCTGTGTGTCCTTTTTATCTGAGTTACCTAGATGACGAAAACTCCTGTAATTGTTCTTCGAGAGCAAAATCTTAAATCTCATCAGTGTGTCTTTTTGAGTCACATTGCAAACCTTCCAGATGAGTGGTGCATCTGTCTTCTTAGAGAGATGGACCTCAAACACGGCGGTCTGGCGCTCCGTCACTTTCTTGGGCTTGAAGTCAGAAAGGAATTTCAGAGGTTCATCTGAAAGTGACATAGGAGAGAAAAAGGCTTTATAAATATATGATTTAAAATGTATAGACTAAAGCATGTACAACAGCACCTCACTGAAAAGGATTCCATGTCAAATAACAACATTTGTAAGATGTCTGGCAATCAACACTTTGATATGTGGGTGTTCAGAGAAATATGAGACGACTAAGAAAGCTTCACAGAGAGAAAATCATCTCTGAATGGTCAAAGAAACCCCGTAGAAATGATTAATTTTGTCTATTTATGTCCTAAATGACAGATGAGAGACAGGACAAGGAACTAGCAATAAATGGAGTGTAAAGGCAAAAAAAAGTCAGGCACATATGCAGGTCATTATGCTCACATAAAACTTGTCCCCAACTGTTAAGCGATATAAAACAAGCATGCGATGGCATTGTCTGTCTGAGTTATGAGCAGAGGGAAGGACTTGAGTCCCGTTCTGCACTTGCCTATGACGTTAAGCCTGGCTGACAGTCTCTTGTCTGCAACCTGCAGCGTGTAGGTGCCTATGTCACTGAGGCTCACGTTAGAAATGCACAGCATGTGCTTGGTTCCCATCTGTTTCACTTCGTATTTCCCATGAGAGTACTGGATCCGCAGCAGGTCTGCGCCCTGAATCATAAACAAAATGCCTAGATGATGGGAGAACTCACAAGTGTTTATGCAATGGAAACACCCATATGCATGCAAACTTTGAGACACAACAGCCAGGCGCATCAGTTTTACCAGAAACCAATGCATCCTGATGTTTGGATCCTTCAGTTCAAGGATGGTGTCAAAGACGATGTTGGTGTCAACTTTAGCAGTGATGTCCTCCAGGGGCTTCAGCACACGAACCATCTGGCAAAATATCAAATGTTCAAACAATTATTTACAGATTTCAAACAGACCAAAAAAATGAGTGCAAACAATGCAAAGTATTTTCCCACCTTCGCATTAGTTGACTTGAGTGTTGCTATGCGACATACCTTTGTTGCCATGGCTGTGCTGTGTGACATTAACCTTTTTTGTCCTTTTCCATGCTGCTCTATTTTTAAGCTGTTTTTCACATCACATCCCAAACCTTTTGTACCCTATTTTGATCCTGTGGTACGTGAATGAGGTCTGTGTATGACAGGCTCACCTCCACCTCCACTTTCTTCTTCATCTCCTTCAGCTTCTTGAGGATGCCTCTGAAGTCGGTGAAGCCGTGCTCGGCACAAATCCTCTCATAGTCCTTCTTGTCAGCTCCAGCCAGGATCTTTAACATCTCCTCCTCTGTAGGTGGCCTCTTCTCCTCTCTCTTCTCCACACTGCTGCACAATGAGAGAGGCGTCAGATGGCGAACAAACGTGCGTGTGTGTTTACATGCAGATACAAAGGTTTATGCCAGGCTTGTGTGTGTGTGTGTGTCTGTATGTATGTCTGACAGTATGTCTGACAGTGTATGCATATGTGCGATGACAGCTCAAAAGCATCTTTCTCTACCCCTGCAGCAACACTGGTACACAGTGGAGCTCCTTAGATTTCCTGTCCTGTAGATATTTCTGGATGCATACACAAAAAAAACAAAAAACGATCTGGGGGTGGATCAGAGAATGCTCCATCACACCTTGACAAGCTTTGGGAGTGTCAAGGCTAGTATTAGACAACAGGCTTGTGTTCCTACCGTTTCTTCAGCATCTTTTTGAAGTCCAATGCTGGATCTAGAAACAAAGACAGAGCATCTTCACCTGAGGCACTGAGTGAAAACAGCACGTAAACTAAGATGAAAGCTTCTAAATAACTATCAGGATTATGAATGGTTCACACAGTGTATTATATAAAATGGTAAGACGCACTTTCTGTAACAATGAGGGATACAGAGTAGGTGGCTTCCCCATGCTTGTTGGAGGCAATGCACTTGTATACATCAGCATCTTCCAAGGTCAGGTTTTTGATCTGAAGTGGAGGAAATGCATCAATGGTTACATATAATTAATTAAAATGGCTTGCTTGATGCTTACTGTAAGACTATTTAAAACTGTCACACTGTAATTACATGGGTCTGAGCACTGTAAATCCCACTGCAGTACTTATTTAGAGCAGAAGGAGGCAGTGACATGCTGGGCATACCCAGTAAACATTTTAAACTTAACAGTCATCCCTCACCAGAGAAACAGATGGCAAGGGGAGATGCATATGTCAGCACCCACAAGTTAATTGCTTTATAATAGCTATTTAAGCTTCACTTAAGCTCCCGGCTGGTACAGAGAAAGCGCTAAATCCACTCCAGAGTGGTTACAGATAAAAGGATCAGAGATAGTTTTTTTTCTTTCTAGCTACTTTTCCTCATGATGCATGGTGTGCTGTCTGAGTTGACAGCACCAAGATGGCAGAGCCCCTTGGCTTAATGATATAGGCTGTAAAGAGCCGCTGCCCTCTGCAGCTGTCTGCTATGGTCACATCTTGCTAAATGCATTTACAGTAGATATAAATGCATGTGGAGTCGCTGGCAGATACTGGTGCTCCAATCACAATCTAACTAAATAAACATGCAAAGCTACATACTATTTATAGTTCTACGTGACTGAAATAACACAAGCACAGAGTGTTGACTCAATTTCTAAAATACCTGTCTGATATTAGTCATTGTGCAGCATATCGAACAACACAATGAAGTAAAACAAAATGGATCATATCAAGAAAATTATAGACACAGTATAGATCTGAATCAACACAAACCTCATTTTAGTATAGTAAGTAACATTGTTTTATTTAATCACAGCCTTGGGTTTTGTTTTCAAAAGCAAAAACTGTCAGTGACATCCTGGGGAACACTATGAGCTGTGCAGTTATAGTGGCAAACCTTGAGTATATGTTGATTGTTTATGTTGTCATAGAAAGATTTGGTCGCATCAGACAGTGGGCACCCACTGGTTCGTTCCCAGTTAACACTGGGCTGAGGATTGCCGGTCACCTTGGCCCTGAACACCGCATTGTCACCTATGAATGACAGATCAGGTTAATGCATGTTATCTGCTTGAGAACAGTGAGCTGCAGAGTAACTACTGTTGCAATGTCAATTATTTTTAACAAACATAACATTAAATCATATTGGAGCAGTGACAATGAATGTTTAATGCACATCAAATTACCCCTCTCTTTCCTTTTCCTGTTTTCCCTTTGTGACCAGTGAGCTTAGGGTGAACCCATGCATGCTAATGCTATGGCCACTCTGCAGTGTTCTGCATATTGTGACAGGCTATCTTCTACAAGCCTCTTAATCTATAATTCACAGATAGAGCCGGTGAATAAGGTTCAAACACCTGCAGTTTATGCAGAACAGGCCCTAGTATTCAGCAGAAGCAGCAAAGGGTTTCTTCCATGGAGGTCATGAGCATCACAGAAACTCTATCACAGTATCTTTGTGCTTTGTGAGGTCTTTGTCAGGGCTTTGATCAGAGTGGATTTACAGTACCGTCACCCAGAGAGACAAATGGTTGTCTAAAGTTTACACATAGCAGCAAACTTTAACTTTCCAGTGGAGTTCAAGCTTGTGTCATCTGGAGTTTCCAGGCAAACTATGGGCAAGGATCTAAAATTAGCTTACACATAGTTTCCTTATAGTCTCAAGGGCTCACAGTTGTGTATAATGCAATTTGAAGAGAGATATTAGGGGACGCAAAGGGCGTTTCTTGAAATTTCAAGGTGCTCTGAGATGAAAGGAACGGTTCACCTCACCCTCTTGGGCAGTGATGGGGCGCAGCTTCTCCTCAAAATCTGGGACAGACTCTCCCTCTGGGACCTGGGGGGATTTCTGTACCTGGCTGAAGGACTCTGCCACAGCTGAGGTCTTACGCTGAACCCCAGAGTGCTCTGAGGGAGCATAAAGGACATCCACATCATAATCAGGTGAACTATGCTAGAGCAGCCTCGCATGCAAATGTTATATTATCATTATAACTTTGAATGTTTTTTGTTGTACTGTAGTACTGAATAATATGGTTAATTAGCATTATTGTTGGTCTGCATTTAGCCAAGAGCTTAAAATGGCAGCCTGTCATCATTTAGTCCCCAGGGTGCTCTGAGGTTTAAGCAGAAAAAGACAATGTTCTGCACAGGAGAACAACTGAGAAATGTTACTTTTAAAGCTACTATTTTAACCTTCCTGTGTTCATCAATTTTGTTACTTTTGCTCATTGTAATGATAACTCTAATCATGCCAGGTCTTATAATTAAAAAGGTTACATTAGAGAGCATGGCATATGATCAAGATGATCTTGGTGGATACCTTCTATGGTTCTTGACAAGCCCTGAGAGACTTTTCGCAACTTGGTTGCGCTGATGGAGGAGCTAAAGGTGGAGGAGGTGGAGGAGGAGGAGGACATTTGCATCTCTGACATCTGCCTCATCTGACCCATCTGCTGTTCCATCTGCTCCGTTCTGCCCCCAGTGGCCTGGAGTAGCTCTGCTGCCGTGATGAGGATGTTAAGGTGGTGCCTGGTTGCGACAGACACAAAAAGAGATGTGAAATGGTTGCTTTACAAGTCGTAGACAAAACTAATTTGACTCCTAATTCGACTAGGTCTTGTTGTGTGTAACAGCTTTTTGTCCTGGTATATTGCCTCCAGTAGATAAGAAGGACCAGGGGGACAGGGGACAATCCTAACCATTCTCTCTAAATTCACACACTGATACAACTAATATCCTATAGTGTACTCAGATAGCAAACGAGGATGTTCAGAGCAGACATACGCTTGTATTTGTATGCTTGCGTGTGTGTGAGTGCATGCTCGAGTGTTTGCGTGCGCGTGCATGTGTTGAACACATGTCTTTGCTCTGTCTTGGTGGTAATTGGGTTTGTGTTTCCAGAAGCACGCACCAAAAATGATTGAAACTCATCTCCCTCCCTCTGCTCGCCCCCTGCCCTTTCCCTGCTCTATCATCCTCCTTTCAACAGTGACTACAATAGTCCTTTGCCTTTGCCTGTCTCATACAAAGATCCAATTAAATAGGTAATCCACACACCTGCTGTGTGAGATAAAGCATTGTGTTTGTACCACTGATGAACTGTGCTCTTCCTCTCTTACTTTGAATTTGGATTCCTCTCCCATGCCCATTCCCCATTTCGTTCTTTCAGCATGTGTGTGCGTTGGTGTGAATGTGCGTCTTTGCCTGCACATAATGTATACACTTTACCAGCGGCTGAAGGAAGAAGATTACACACGTTTAACACTGTTCAGTGCCAAGTACGAGCAAGTGTCAAGCTCCATCTATTCTTCTAATTAATGTGTCATTCTGCTTGTAAAATTTCAGTCGTCAAAAAAAAACCACATAAAGCTCAATGCGCATGATCATGCCTTTATTTATGAGCCAGTATAAAAATATAGAATTGTTTTGTTTTGGGTTTTTTTTACCAGCAACAGCCTGGCTATAGCATGTAAATGTGACTTCACAGGCCAAAGGAACAATTAGCAACAAGATTAGCCACCAAATGGAAAATGGAACTTTTGCTTCCTGCAGCATACATACATTACATGTAGGGGTTAATGAACTAATTAGTTCTGTAAGCTCTGATACCTAAGGAAGTTGTTTTTAAGCGGCTGCAGCAAACTCTTTGATGGTACAACTCTACAGTCTAAAGGAGTAGCAAGTGACTCGAAGCTGAAAGTGCTGAACAGGTTGCTGTCTCACTGTAAGTGGAACACAAGAACATCTTTTTTCCTCCTTACCTCTCTGCCTCTTTGTCCCTGACCTCTCCATCTCTCTTTCTCACAGCATTCAGCATGGCAAATTGCAAAAGGTTGTTTTTTTTTTTTTTTACTCTCCCCCTTGGCTCTATTATTTCAGAAAGACCACAACACACAGCCAACCAAACTTACTTGTTACAGCAAAGACTTTACTTTCTCACAGATTTTGTCTGTGCCCCAGGGTTCTGGTTCTTCTTCTGCTTCCAGCTCAAATGTCTCCTCTTACGATTTTCTTAATCCGCACACTGCTCCCCTCTCAGTGGTCCTCCACTGCTTTCTTGGTTCCTTTTAGGTGGATGAGCCAAGGCTGGAGCACTCAGCTTAAACACCTGCTGTGTCCTGTCTCTGGACAAATAAAGATCTGATCCGCACCGAGTTTGCTGGGCCAGGCTGTCCTGAGCTGGCCCAATACATCATGCTAATTCTTCCCACTGGTCAGGTTAATTTGGGCATCCATTTTGGGCTGACTCAGGCTTGTATTTTGAAACGTTAATGTTCTCCAGTGAGCATGTGGTGATGGAGAGATTTTAGCAGGTTCTGCCTCCGATACCATCTTCTGTGTCAGTGTCAGAGGTCTTAGTGTATCATTAAAAATGTAACATGCAACAGTTAAAAACAATCATACATCAATTACATACAGTATTATCATCCTCTGTTGGTCTGTGATTTTGTACTTTCCTCCTCAGTGCCCTTCAGCATGTTTGAGGCTTACCATCTACCATTTGTTGTGGGCTTGTCAAGCACTGAACCAGGTTGTGGTTATCAAGATAGCACAGGACAACCCCTTTTATGATCTCACATAATGTCAAAATTGAAATTTAGGAAATATTCCTTGTTTAATGGGCTTGAAACATGCTTATCATTGGAACCGGGAAATCCATGAATGTTTTATGACAAGTGTGGACTACTTGTCATGGATATGCTCTTTGAGGTGACAGCAGGGAGCCCTTGAGTGTGGTTGTTTGGTTTGAGAGAGAAAGAGAGAGATATAGAGAAAGAAGGAGAGATAGACTTAGAGAGCCCCATTGGCATTACTTCCCTCTAATCCTCTTTGCGCTACACCTGGCTGGCATACTAATGATGGAGAAATGACCTAGATTTCTCTCTTAGCACATTCATACAGCACAAAACATAATGAATCAGTTGGTTTAATTTTATTTTGTGCAACTGCTGTTTTTTTCTGTCAGCGCTGAATCTGAGAAAGAAGCATGGATTTTCGCTCTTTATGAAAGACAGACTCCAACGCTACAATAGTCACTTTGGTCTCAGTGGTTTGAGCTTCTTCAGTGGCTTCATAATCAATAAAATCGGTTTTAATGTCTTTTGATATTGCACACTTCCTTCTGACAGTATCCTCAGAACAAACACTTTATAACTAAGAAAACTGAAGAAGCCACAGTTTTACACGGTTACAGCTAATATAACAATGGCAGCAGAGCTATTTTTACTGTTGCTGTGTTTAGACGCTTCACCTGTTCAGATGGGAACGTAACATACTGTGTAATTCGCTACAGCAATGCACAACAACACGGACAAGATGTGTGGACAAATTCCAGTACCTGCAGATCTTAAGGCTTAAGGTGGACTAGTTAGTGCAAGAGGGGGTTGTTACTCTAACGTTTTGTCGACCCAGTCCAAGAAAACATTGCAGAATGCTGTTTAATATGGCAGCAGCTGTAGCTATGAGATGTTAAGCACTCCGTCTGAACTGCACATCTCTGGAGACATCTAATTTTCAAATCTGTCTAACCTTATTTGGAGGAAACAGCTGCAGATAAGTGCATGTGTCTGTTTATGCTATGTGTGTGTGTGTGTGTGTGTGTGTGTGTGTGTGTGTGTGTTGGTTTGCTGGGCAGGAGCTGCATGTAGAAATGATTAAAGTCAACTTTTCAAACCTACAACTTATGAAACTCTAACTTTTTAAACATAATTACTTTGTATTTGTACTATAAATGTCTGTTTGCATGCATTTGTTGGTGAAGAATATACAGTATGGACAACTGTACCATGCTAATACAGACAAATATACACATTTAACCAAAATGTAGAAAACACATTTTTCTGTTTCTTCCCTCTCCCTTAAGTATCGCCTCCTCCCCTCTGAACCGCGCTCCCGTCAATTTATCTTTCTTCATCTCTACTGCTCTTTTCTCCTCATCCCTTTACTTCACCTCTACCCAGCTCCTGTTTCCCTCCTTACTCATCTGTAAACCTAGAGGAATGTTATTCCCCAAGGAGGAAATTCAATAGGGCACAGCGGAGCAGAAAGAAATGCCACTCCAGACCTGTTTGGGGAGGAAGAATCTCAGGCACAGAGGGCGGGCAGGACTGATCCGGTGGGGTGCAGGAGGTAAAACCCCTTAATCCCTGTGACATTTTAGCTCAGACCTCTCATCAAAGCCTGTGAGCTTCTGTGCTGTCCGGGAAAAACGAAGGTTGGAGGATGGTGAGGAGGGATGTTTGTGAGGAGATGAAGACTGAGGGACTAACAGACAGTTGGTCAGAGGTAGACAAAGACAAACAAGCAGATGCTGGATTAGTACAAGGAGTGAAATTTTAAAAAGGATCAGATGAATTGCTGACTAACGACGTGGCAGCCTCGATAACACAGCCATTTTCTCCTCTCTCCCTTGTCTGCATCACATCTTCTCTGTTCAAAATGCAAACACCATCACGCTCTGAGATGATGCTGTCTGCATACTGAGTCCCTAGTGATGCCTTCCCCTCAGCTGTGCTCAGTGGTATCATAACTTCAGGGCCACACATTGACACCTGTCACAGCCAGCTGGGCATTCACTCCTCCCTGTGGGCTTGTTCTCTGTAACACCCCAGGAGACAGCAGCTCCTCTACCTTTATCAGTCCCCACCTTGAACACCCTCTCTGTCCATATCATTCCACTGCACACCCTGCCTCCTCCTGGATTCAGTTAAGCATGGAGACCCCTGGAGGGTGGGACCTAGGTGCCAAATGTTTCTGCAGGCATGAAAGACAGGTGAGGCAGAGAGGGATAACAGCACGAGTTCAATTTTAAACTCAAAGAGACACGTGAACCTGAATGTGAAAGTGTTTCAGACAACACAAAACCTTTCTATTAGCCAATTTACACCTTCTCCTTGTGCTACTCACCAATAAATGGAGCCATATGCAGTGTGTGAAACTTTCTGTACGCCTTTAATGTGAGTTAAAAGTGTGCAGGTCCCTTGCTGCACATTGGATGCTTGCCTGCCCTTGGATGAAACAGAAATAACAGAGGAGCAGACAGACAGAATATCAGGTACACTGACAGAGTAGAAAATAGATTTGTTTTTGTCTTCAGCCTGACAAAAACAAGTCAGATGATCAAACATAAAGAGGAACAGAATCAGGACCTCAAAGGGCCCATGATAATGTCCTGCAGCAAGAGACGAGAGAGAGAGCGAGAGAGAGAGAGAAAAACGTGAAACTATTTGATTACACACTTTGAATGACTTTCAAACCCAGTGTGTGTGATGAAATACCTTCAGTTTTCTCTGCAACAGCCCAAGCAAGGTGAATGCTGCGAAGTTCTTGTTTCAGTGTAAATTATGTTTGGCTGAGGTCATTCACTAAGTACTCATTTCAATAGGGCCCAAATGAATACCTAAGCATTTCATTTACGCTCAGTGTTTGCTTTGAAGATTACATTATTAATCCACGGAGACAGAGGATTATGGTTTGTGGTCCGACTGATTCAGGAGGCACAGCTGGGACAAACTAAATTGAGGTCATATTCTTATAGGCCAGGTTTCATGCCATTTGATCCTTTATCTAGATTCATAATGGCAGTAATAGCCTACCATAGCTACAGCTGGATGATTGGTCTTGTATTGTGTACTAGTATGAGGATAAAGCACATGTTCGATGCATTTTTTCAACCCAAAGTGAATGATACATTAAAAAGACTTGTTCCTTAGAGATTTATGTGGGAAAGGCCCTTGTTACTTCATACACACATTATGTTGTGTTTGTTCATCTTTTTTTTCATTTTATATTAAAGCCCACACACACCCATGGCTCGCCCCCACAGGTGTTATCCCTTAATCTGCCTGATGAGACGTCTTCTGGCTCAGGACTGTGTGGGTGTGTACAGACTGCGCATGGCTGACATCTGCCTCAATCTCTCGTTACGTTTGACATCACCTGTCAGGGTGGGACATTTTATACCTTTAGAATTCTCAGTTTTCCAATTCCATACCACACACTAACACTAATAGGTTTTTCAATTAGTAAACACGAAATCAACATACTTAACCATTATATACTAACAGAAAATGATGCAATGCTTGCATCGTCGACCAGGAATCAAACTGCAAGTTACTTAACAAAATGACGGCAAAAGTCAAAATGTGTCACCACCATCCACAGTCTGTTCTTTTTTTTTTTTTTCAGCTGTGCGGTTTCTTTTGGGTATTACATTGTGGGAGAGTTAGTATACATCAACAGCACGCTCAAAAATCAAGCTATTTTTTTTTCTACTATGCATACTTCATTTTTTTAAGTTTGAGCTCCATCCAACATCAACCTGAGGTCTAGTCAGCCAGAATAAATTAAAACACCTGTGTGTGTACAGAGCCTTTAAATATCTGAATTCAGATATGTTTACTCCCCAAAAAAAGCTTTACATATAGGCCCTTTTTATAGCAGACCTTTTGACTTGTCATTGCAGGAAAAGCACAGGTGGAATTAATAACGTCACCGACTGGCTCTGTTTCAGTTAGGTGTGTCAGCAGGGTCCAGGCATTGTGTATGCTCACTCACTGGCCTGATCATATTCTTGATTTACACTTAAATGGTACAGAGCCATCATTAAAGATATTAGTTCCTCTGGGGCTTTTCCTTCTCTGTGTTCTCCACTTGTATTTTGTCTCATAAGATTTGAACATAACCAGTCTGGTCTGGCTTCACCCATGAGGTTGGTGAAGACCAAAGACTCTCTTGCCTCACTTAATGTAGTCATTGCTCTTTAATCTTTGACCAGCGGGCGGCAGTCAAGCGCGTATCCTGAGTGCGTCTGCAGGGTGCGTCCACACCTATGCTCCACACACACACACACACACACACGCACACACAGGCTACATTATGTGTCATTGTAACGAGCTGTGTTATTTCAGCCAAATTAAAATAATAAACAGATAAAATAATGCGCTCGCCTTCTCTCTACATATAAGACTTTTTCAAGACCCACGTGGACTTTCCACTTGACATCAGTAAGGCAAAAGGCGTTTTGGGTTATGTCTAACAAATACATATATCAAACAGGCCTACATTATCATCACCTGGGGATTTCAGAGGGGGATGCGCTCCACTTGAGGAATTTAACGATTTGATGTGTGGAAAGCTATCTAGTATGAGGAATGACTGTTCCTGGGAGTACTTGATTAAGAAATACCATTTTGTAAAGAAGTAGACGGACGACACAAAACGATTATTTCTGTGTACAGATGGTATTACGATCAACCACACTATACTGCTACAGTAGTTTCATTTCTTGAGTTGCTTCTTCATTAACTGAAAATCGACTAATCATTGTTTATCACATGAACACGGGGCCTTGAATTCAAAAAGAGCAGCACAGGCATTCTTAACAAGTTTCAGGATGTGCGTTCAGCTATTGGATGATGGATCACACTGGCACCAAGCAAACGGCGAGGGCAAACCTTGTCATCCCGCCTCCTCTGAACCCTTTGCAGGGTTCTAATTGGATGCCAGACTTGTCCATCCCCGTCCACCCAGGTTAGGTTGCTCTGCACCGTTAAAACGCTCAATTGATGGGCGTACTGGGGCTGTACAGCGATAGGAGATACCCTTACGTGTTTCATTGTAGCAAAACAAAACCATGTTCTTTGCTGGTTATATCCCTGCTTGCTGCTGGTTTCTCCCCGACACCCTGCCTGGAGCTCAGCTGGTTCTTCTCCCTGCGCGCGGTGGTGACAAGCGGGTTGGAGGATGCTATTGCATCGTTTTAAAGGGAAAAAAGCTCATGACAGAATAACAACACAAGGCAGTGCGTCGCCGCTGGCACCACATACCAGCGTTTATTAGTTTCATCCGGATGTGGTTATTTGCGCGTGATCTTCCTCGCGCGCACGGTGGACTCGGACAACGCAGGTACTTTGGGAGAATTGGGTAAAAATGCACCTGCCGTGAGACAACGGAGCACATGGACATCTGTTCCCTGGACCTCACATCGGACAGTCGCATCTGAGTATTTCTGTCAAACATCTCTTGTTACGCCGTGGTGGAGCATTCTCTGTTTTTAATCTACATCGGTTTACTATTTGCTCGTCGCGGGGCTTCAAACCAACCCGAGTATGAGGATGACAGCTGATCGCCCCTCCTCTCCCGGGACTTAAATAAAAACGCGCTCCATCTGAATCCGCTTCCCTCGGTTGGAAGCCAGAGTCTCAGTTCCTGTGTTTAACAATAGATGGAGCGCAGAGGGCTGTGACATGCGCTTGATTTCCACCTTAACCTTTCCCTGATCAGGTTACCTTCACACTTGCCATTCCGTTAAATGTTTGGGTTTTTTTAGGCATTAGCCGATGTCATATTTCACTGAAGGCCCTTTTTTTTTTTAAAAATTTGTTCTCATTTGGAAAGATTAAAATCATCCGTCTGTTCTGCGGGAAAACTGTAGGCTAATTCTGTAAGGAAGGGTGTTGCAGATCTGTGATCTGTGGAGATGCTCTGTCTGATTACCTCTCCACATGGAAACTAAATTTCTCTTCTTGCTCTTTGGTACTTTAAACCCATGGCCGCGGATGATCCTTGAGTAGCCGATAAAATAAATAGCGTCGCGGTGTCAGCAAAGGCTTGAGCTGCAGGGGATTTGTGTAGATTATCGCCGGACTGCTATTTTGTTCCCTCGGTCACACTCTTAACTGAATTCAGCGGCTTTTGATCTGCAGCGTTTTCCCCTGCTGCCCCAGCCGCCTGAAAAACTCCTGCAGGGAAGCCTGTTCACAAGCCTCGCTATTCATCGGGAACGGGGGGGTAACCGGGTTGCATTCACAAGCAATGACTGCCACAGAGGTGTTTGGACCCAGATCTGAGGATACGACGAGCTTGGCGCTGCTGTTGCCCCGTGGATCCCGGGGAATGAGACGCGCTTTAAGGCTGTAGTTAACACTCCCTGTTTTACTGGCCGGTCACATGCCGTCGCTGTGACCGGGAGAGGAAGCCCCTCAGTACCGCGGATAACCAGCGACCGAACGACTACCTTCCGGACCCGTTTTGACTATCTACCGGGCGGCTACCGGAGGATGTTTGAGCCAGGATGCTGCGCTTCCCCGTGAAGAAAATCCGGAAGCAGTTCAAGCTCCTGCTGCTGCTGGTACTGCTCACCTCCGCCGTGTGGTTCACCTACCTGCACATCAACCAGGGCAAGACCATCAAACTCCACTTCAACTACGGAAAAGGTAGGCTTTCCTGAGACAAACCATGTCTATTCAGCTCAAGATTTGCACTTTGCAGAATCCCTAAAGAGATTTAAAATGACATTTAACAGCCCCTTTATGTAGCCTATACTGTAGTGATACCTCAGGAGATAATAAACAACTGTAACATCACTATAAAGTCACCACTGAGTACAGTAAGCTCCTGCAGAGATATTATATGCATAGGCGGAGGTATAAAGCCTGATAAGACCACCGTAGACATAGTAACATATATAAGAAAAAGAATCAGAGGTGTCAGAGGCCAAGGCTTACATGAGGTCAGTATAAACACTACAAACACATAAAGTCTCTATATACATATTCTTAGTTAAATGGATTTATGAAAAATGTGTCCCTGAAACGACCGCCCTACTGACTTTCACATACTGGTTGTTCTCCCTTGGGTAGTGTGATGGGTAGGACCAGATATGCTCTGAGAAGAAGTAACCCACAGAGGCAACGTGTCTCATAAATTAACAATAGTTTCCTTCTCCAGGCTAAGTAAAGAGCACTGCGGTGTCGGGCCAGGTCGAAAGCCAGACCTCCGCCTTCAACATTAATAATCAAAGGGCTGTTCATGAAGGTGGCCTCGGAGGTCACAGGCATGCCAGACAGACTTGGAAAAATATCAGGGGTTAGGCAGTACAGGGGAGGCAGATCTCCACCTGCTGCTTTCATGCTTCTTATTACCAAGGCTTGATTGGGTCCGTCCTATGTGCACGGCATGAATGGCTGCTTGTAACTGGGGATGATGCCGAGTATTATACAGGAATAACAACTATTAATGGAGGAAAAAAATACTGATAAAAGGTGTTGGATGATATAACATGCCGTCACCTACTACAGATTTAACACGGGATGATGGTGTTCTCTATTTCCTGCAGCTGTCTGTGTAAAGTGATACCCAATGATTATGATGTCCTTGAAGAGTGTACACCATGCACACACACATGCGCACACACACACACACACACACACACACACACGATGCACTAACACACAGGGATCATTTCATTGTCTCTGATCTCATCCGTGGGGGTTTTCCCAGCGACAGACTAGATTTAGTTTTCTCATGATGAGAGTCCCGAATCACACTGATGGCTGAAGGCTGCCACTCTCTGCAGCTGTGTGAGTTGTGAGTTTGTGTCAGGATTTAGGTTAAAAATGCAAACGTTGACTGTGTCCCTGCAATGAATTCAACATTTAAGAAGTGTATATTATTCTACCCTGGATATATATGTATGGCAGACCTCTCTCAAGAAAAGTAAAAAAAATAAAGTACATTTTAAGCCTCATATAGGCCAGATGTATTGCAGGGCTATTGTGTTGCATTGCACTATATTGTACCGGTGCTCATGATACTGTATCCACACATATGCTCACACATACGGACACTAAAGGTGATGTAATCATGAATATTCACTCTCAGTCCTCCTATACAAGCAGATTTACTGTTTATCATTGCATTGTGCATTCTTTAGCCTTTGGGATTTTTGCCGTCGCTGCAGTGTTGCTGCTCATTTTGTGTTAACTTGCCCAAGAGCATGGCATCCCCTTACAATCTCTGGAATCAGAGGGCCTGACGCACGCTGACATGATCGATTTTTGATATTACTGTGTTCCTCATTTTAAGGATTTCACTAATAGTCTGCCTTTGTGACTTGTCTGCTGCGGCCGTCTGAGGAAGGAAGCTGTTATTCTGTGCTGTGTTGGTCTGCGTGTCTAATTGACTGTCTTCCATTTAGCAGGCATCTGAGCAGGTCAACTCACTTAACCTCTTATGAATAACATGTCCCCTCTCGCACCAAGGGTTTCTAAGTGAGATGTAACCATTACTGAAAATGGGGCTCCATGAAGTGTGTAAATATTCATATCAGGCTGGCAGTATTCTCTCCACACAAGAATCTTCATTGATTCCTAGAACTGAGGTGGAGCAGGTAGAAATAATGTAATTTCATTTTTGGCCTACGTCCTCCCTTATTTGAATATGAAATGACAATTTGTCAAATTTCCATTCCGCTTGTCCCTATTTTGGAGGAAATTAGACTTATCTCAGCCAAATCCTCTCTTTGAGCAAGTACATGTTTCAGACAGATAGCTACAAGTACTTCACCCACTAGATAATGTCTCATTGGCATGTGAGACATGGCATCATGAGAAATGTAAACATCTTGGCAAACAGTTCCCCATTGAGGCTGCTTCTATCTAATTGTGAGTAATGATTTGAGAAGCGTGTCGGACATAGTTTACAGCAGATGATTTTATACACAGTCTGTCAAGTGTTTCAAACTGTCGTTTACTCACCTCAGCGTGTTCATGTGTTTGTTGACTGGGTCAACATAATGAGGGAGCAGAGGCCGGAAAACTTTAAGAGGCCTTCTTTATGGTACCCAGTGGTGTCTTTATGCCAAACAAACACGGTTTTTGTGTACCCTTAAGACCGAAAAGACATGTTGAATCCATTTTGTACTTCATAAAACACTTGAATTGTCTTCTTTGAATGCTTTGAAACTTTCTTTGTTTACACAAGTTGACGGCCTTTGTCTTCCCCTGTCATTGGGGCATTGCTACATTTTTGGTGCATTACATCCACCAGCTGTTACTGCCCTTTGCAGTTGGCAGTAATGTGTATGTGCCTCCTTGTGTGCATCCTGGTAGAGACACAAAAATATGGGAATCCAGTCGTGCAATGGTGATGGAAAGTCTCTGGTTTAACTCTGTGGACTGGCTTACAAGAATCTGGGTGTGGCAGTGAAAAGAAAGCAGGTGCTGATTGCCTTTTTAAAGGGTTTTGCTGGGTCCAAAATGTGCCATGACATTCCTAACTCAGCCTGTGTTTTACCTAGTCTATATAAGGGAAACTGTATGATTTTAACATCAGTTACTGAAGTGAATAGGTTTACGGACACATTGTTACTCAGAAGTCATGTGTGGTCATTTATATAACTCTGTGGTTGGTAGCCAAAGAAATCAATTACACAGAACTGTCATCAGGTTATTTAGATTCAGAATTGTCCTCATTCAGAGCACCAAGACAGCCACAGCCATATTGAAATGGACCATCATTTTCTGCCACTAAATTATTCAGTACAGGATGGAGCTGTGTGATAGACTGGTGATTGAATGGTGATGGGCAGTCCTCTCACCTTTTTTTAGTGATTTATTCTTATAGGAGGTAGAGAGGGAGACAGGAGAGAAGGATCTAATTTCAGGGAGATAATTTTTCAAAAACTCTTAAAGGTAACGGTTACTATCTACCATATGAAACATCTGTGCGTGAAGAGAAAACTGTAGGGCAAAAGAACAATCTTGATTTGCTTTGTGTATGAATGTATCATTTACATATCCAGCATGCCTTTCTTGTTTATGAATAGGCCAGTCAAAGAAATATAATTACAGCACAATGAAAAAATACCATCGAGGCTTTGTGTGAATGTGTGGGTGTTTCTTAGGGCATTCATATTATTTTCTTAAAAGTGTTTTTTATAACTATGATGGCAAAAGCCAAAAAGGTATAATTAAATAGTTTTCAGATTGCACGCTGGCCAGAATGGCCTTATTTAATCAGAATTTCAATGAGGAAGTGTGTTGGCAGGCAGCGCTGCAGTGCATATTAGATGAGTGCCACATTTATGCGGCCACCCAGTTGTACAACAGCCCCCCTGTTTCTAGCATCAACAGGTCCACTGAGGAGGAGGAGGAGGAGGAGGAGGAGGAGGAGGCGAGCTGCTGCATACAGGCCTCTATTGATTAACTATGATTACACATGTGGAGGCACACACATATGCATACACAAATATGTTGTTAAATAGCACATAATACACACATACACTTCATATCACCACCGCTCTGAAGGGATAAAGAGGAAGTCGGAGAAGGGAAGTCTCGGGGGCCTCGACAGATTGGCTGCTTGGTTGCCCATGGAGAGAACATATGGGCAAGGAGTGTACTGGGCAGGTGGGATTCCTTATTTTATAAAGATCAAAACGTTCACAGGTTTTGTGGAAGTTTGAATGTGTTGATTATCCGCTGAGAGACTAAAAATAAAACAGACACAACTTGTGGGTGCAGTTTAATGTATAAATATCTCTCGAGCAGAAGGTTGAAACTCACTTAAAGAACCACACACCCGTTCACATTCAAACACTTGGATATACAGTTGTTGCAGTTCAGTTGGATTTGGCTTGTTGTTGCATCGCAGCAGCAACACCCTCAGGCTGGCTCGCTGTCATGGTAACCATGCCCTCCGGTGTCACTTTCCCTAATTTTAGATCTTGTGGTTCTCACGGTCGGTCAGTTTTACCTCGGCCAGAACTGCTCTGCCGGCAAAATGGCAACAGACACCCCCTTGGTGTGTGTAAGAGCTTTAACACAAACACACCACCTTTTCATGTTATCATTTATTCATGCTACAATGAATATCGTCAATTACCTTTTCAGATCTGTGATTAATGCAGCTGCTTGGTGCCCACTTGCACCTTTGATGAAACGGAACAGTTGTTAATGGAAGAAGGAAGAACAGGCCAAAAGACATAAACAACCTACATGCTTAGTAAAAAGCAATTTCTGAGGCAGTCATGTTGTATAACTCAGGTGTGTTTCTGACAGAGTTGAATTTAGCAGCTTTTATTGGACCACCGAGCCGGGGGTGGGTGCAGTCTGCAAGTCTGCATCAACAAAGTGGTTTGGGCATGTTCAACTGGGGACACGTGTGAACCAAGCTGGGTGATGCAGCTTTTAAAGACTGTTTCCATTTAGGATTGCTGGGTCTTTATATTACTGTGGAAGAGCTCTGTTAATAAGATGAAAATGGGGGGAAAAAAGCTTCAGAATCAGGAGAAATTATGAAATTGTGGCTGTATTAATGTGGTGATTTATATTCTTTAGAGCCATGCTGTTTGGCTGGCTTAACAGAAATATTTCGGATACTGTACAAGCACATAATTTGATATTCAGATGGAAGTTATTGCTGCAGAAACCTGTTATTTTCAGTGCTGTGATCTTAAAATTGAAAACTGGAATCTTATAATCTGTGCATCTCTCTTTGCTAACATTGAGAAATGATTAGATAATTATCAGAATACCAATATAGAGAAACTCTCACTTTCATTTGAAGCGACTGCATCTTTGACGTCTCATTATATTTAAAGGGATGTGTCATAAAAGCATACGCATGTGGCAGTCAGTCCATTGTTAGCTTGTGTCTGGGGATCTGGGATGTCTGAAGCTCAACCATGAATCTTCCCCACAGCTTATCTGACCAACCCAGTAAATCTCTCTCTCTGGGTAATTCCACAGTGAGGATGAACGATGTCCCCATAACAACTCACACTGCATCCTGAATGTGCCTAGATGCTGGAGGACCTGCCCGGTGGAGGTGGAGAGACAACAGAAGGATTAAAAGGGGGAAATTAAATCTCACGCTTATGTGCCAACGGATTTACTTATTTTTCATTGTACGTGTTTTCATATTTGTGCATTTGCTCATTCTCATGTACACGTGCATTTGTGAAAATGTGTTCATGTAATCTCTCGCTCAGTAGCTCTTCTCAATACTCAGGATGTGTTACATTTACATACCAACCGTGCGTTTCACAATCCGGAAGTGTCGCATCTTAGTTTAACAGATGTGGATGTAGGATTGAGCGATGACGGGAGGCTAGGTTGGTAGATGAGCAAAAGCGTTGGAAAAACCCAAGTCCAGAGTGTGTTAACCTTGAGGTTAATGAAATTTGTGTTGGCCTACCTAACGAGCCACCATCAAGGTACCTGCTCTGCCCCATGCAGATGAGAGTTCTGGCCCGCTGCCGCGGCTTTGCCGCAGGAGCTGTGTGTGTGTGAGGGGAAACAGAGAGATTTAGTGTAAAAGAGAGGAAAATGTGTGATGTAGTTTGTTTTTTCCGAATGTTATTGCATGTGTCTGTGAGTGCGCACCTCCCCGATCTCGCTGCCGTCTGCACTTTAGCCCCAGTGTTTAGCCAAGCAGAAGAGGAAGCAGCTGAATGATGGCACTGTCTGCCCACTGGCACGCTTGCTACAAATGGGGGACGAGCATTTGTGGAGGAGGAACAGGGTAGAAGAAGGACACCCTTCTCACGCAACAGGTGGGACATGCAGCAGGATGCATCAGGAGTGGATGTGACTGTGACTTACAAGAAACCCAGCCCTTCGTGATGCACAATCAGTGTAATCTGTTTGTACATGTACGTGGTTCCTAGTTGGATGTGTACACATCCGACGAGGATCACTGTGGAAAGCCATTCATGTGTAGCCACCTTTTATACAGCAGGGGTGTCTAATAATGCAGCAATCACACTGTTAAACAATGCCATCAAGATTTAATTAAGACCAATTTCCTCAGTAGAGACTCATAAAAACCCACACAATTTGGACAATTTACTAGGACACTGCTGGGAGACACAGAGGAGTGAAGTGTGAATCAGAAAGTGGAGAGTGAGATGGTGGTGAGTTTTAACAAATGAGAAACCGTAAGAGAGCGAGAGAGAAAAGAGGGAGAGAGAGACAGATGTCAGGTGGGAGTATCGACTGTAGACGATCATGATCCTTGTCATGATGGGATTTGTGAGTTTCCCCGCGCCCAGGCTCAGTTCCGCTCTTTACTCCCCACCTCTGCAGAAGGATTTTCTTTCATAGGGTTTCTATGCAGCGCAGGGCTGTATCAGCTGTGGTGTTGCCTTACTGTAAGTGATCCAGACCTTGCAGGATTTCAATCAATCATCAAAGAGTGCGTGTCTGTGTGCTGCCTGCCGCCCAGAATGAGCTTTCTGTAGTGGTGGTTAATGGGAAAGGTCACCTCTCCTCGAGGCTGTGCTGGCTCGCAGCAAAGACAGAGAAGGGATCCGAGGACAGAGGGACAGAAAGACCGAAGAGGCTGGTTTTATTTGGAGACAGTGATGTTGGTTGCGTTCTAATCAGCTTTGTGGATTTTTTTATTTAAATTTTTTTTGTTACAGCTCTGTTAAAGTCATAAAAACACTTGATATAATAGAGTGGAAGTGGGCGAAGTTTGAAATTTTCTTCACTTTGACATTTAAGAGCTTTCACTAACATGTCTGGCTGCCATTTAGATACGCTTTATTTTATATCTGGCTATATATCGAAAAGGATAACAGCACCAAGAATGTGATGGTAGTGGGGATAAGGATCCCCACTGCTCCACAGCAGGTCTGACGGGTCTCCCCTGCTGACAGCAGCCCAATGTGTTTTTGCATTTTGCTTAGTTGAGCTGAAACCTATATAAATTCCCTTCTTGACTTTTCTTTTATCTTGTATCACTGAAGCATTTTTTTTTTTTTATCCCATCTTACATTCTATCTCCTCTTGTTCCATCTCACCTATCATCCAAGTTATCTTTTACGCCTGACTGTCTCCATCTTTATCGTATTTTTCTGCATGACGCGTAGGAGAATTGGAGGAGGCGGGAGAAGAGCGCAAGAGAAAGAGAGCGGACAAGGGCTGCACTTTGTCATTCTTTTGTTTTGCGTCTCAAAGGCCTGCTCGCCGGCTTGATTACCATGTGAGCTGCTTTGTGAAGGAGCGCGACATCACTCTCCGAGGGCTGTCAAACACTGTTCCCTTTTTTTCTGTTGTGGCCAGTCATGAGGAAAGATATTCAAGAGAAGAGGAAAGTTTCCAGTTTACTCTGGAGCTGTGTTTGTGTTTGTACAACTGTGCATACTTGCTTTGAGAGGAGCCCCGCCAGTGTGCACTGAATTTTAATATCTTTTCATTCATTTAACTTCTCTATAATTCACTGTAATTAAATACCCTGCTTTAGTATTCACTGTACCATACTCAAGTTCTTGTTTATCACTCTTGTCTTAGTCTCAATCACACTAATACAGTTGTTTTATGGTTAAAGGATCATAGCAAATGTTTTTGCATATTCTAGCCCATTCATTTTCTTTGGCACACCATAGATTTGTAAATGTTTCTTTTCTGAGTTTCTGGTTTTACCTAATTCTGTATGCATTGAAAATTAATAAGAGCTTGTTTGAAATAGGAATCCATCACAGTGAACATCATATCTGCTTTTATTCCTGGTGAAGTTTACATTAACGTTGCGTGGTAATGCCGTGCACTACTTATAGCTGCATCACCATCATCATGTTAAATGTGTTTAGCAAAGCTTTGACAATAATAAAAGCATGTTGTTCACTGTAATGGATTATGTATCTCAACAATCAACAAAATTAAAATGCAGGTAAAAGGTCGTTTAAATTACTAAAAGTGCGACATGTTTTTTGAAAATCAACAGCACTAAAACTTTAACAAAGGGCAACATTTTTCTGTTGTGTTTTTTTTAAGCATTTTTTGGGCTTTTCCGCCTTTTAATTGATAGTGACAGATAGCTGAAGAGAGACAGGAAATACGAGAGAGAGAGAGAGGGGCTCTGCGGTGAGGACTACAGCGCCACTTTTCTCACCTTCAGGTTCAACCTCTACCAATCACCTGGCTGGGTTTGGGCCAGTGCATGTCTTTTCCAGCAGAACCCCTTCTCTGTTGTGTATATGTTCTGTACATTATAAACTAAAATGAAAGGATACTCATGCTTCAAGTGAGCAGAGGACAGGGAAGAAAAAGTTGTGTGCAGAAGGGAACAGAGAGAAACATTTCATACAAAATCAGCATCAGCAACTAAACAATTGACAATGACGCCAAGAGCTAATTATCTGAAAATAGTTGCAGATTCTATCAGCGGACAGTAGGGCAAGACAACATATCTGCACTACGTGTAGCTGTTATTGATGTCTTTAGTTTTAGATCCCCTTCTCAGTGCACATTTCTACATGGCTTCATTTACATGATTGCACAGACTGGACATTCTTAAATGCTCGTCTGACAGAGAGGGCATTGTACGTCTGATGTCATCACCATTTCTTCCACAGCCTCCTCCCCCCTCTTATCTTCCATTTCCCTCCTGCCTGGTTTCTCTTGTATGTTTTATTTTTGCTTCTCAGCCGCCGCTTTCCTCCATAAAATTATATCTCTTCCACCCTCCCTTTTCTACATCCATTTTTACATCTTCAAATGAGATGTGGGACAAATGCAAGCTTTTCATCTGGCTGCATTTGACATGGAGATTCACCTTCCTCAGCAAAGCAAGTCGATTCAACTCTATTATCTCTCTGTCAAACATGCTGCTGCTACCCGCCCTGCTGGTGGAAGTATGGTGTTTTCACATTGCTAGAGAGGATAGGAGGACTGGCAATGATTTGATAGGCATAATCGTCGTTGTAGCACTTTTTCTGACCATTTCATTTTTATTTTTTTTTCAGAAGAATTGTAATGGGCTGCATTTAAAGTGGGTTTGGCAAGTATACACATGTATTTGTGGTTGTACATGTACAAGAAACCAAGATAGAGATATGCATTTCTAATTTATTCCAGGTTTATGTGTTTGTGTTCTTGCTTGTGGGATGAGTTGACACACTCATACTGACCTGAAGTTCAAGTTTTGTTGTGTCGTGCATGAAAAATAATGCAGTCGGCTCTGTGCAATGAAAGGTTTGTTCCCTGGCTCGCTTCTCTTCATAAATGGAAATATACTCAAAACGTTATGTGCTGGATGCATCAAATTTACATTAAAAGACAATAAAAATGACCATTTCAAGTACAATAAAACAACAGCAAACAAATCTACAAGACGAAGACAGTAAAATACTGACAATGCAAGTAAACTCAAAGGTTATGATACTGAAGATGGCATGTTGCTGCTTTATCAACAAGACACTTGTAATTAACTGTTTGTGTGATGTCGTTGGGTGGGTTTTCCCTTTTTATGATTTCTTTGCGTATTTGGCAGCAAAGCGAGACTACCTTTTGTCTCCCTCAGACCACACTGTGGACTGCAGCATTCCACATTAGCTGTTAGTCCTTTTTTATTTATTTTTTAATAAACCTCTTTGCAGCTACATTTGTGATAGCAGGTCTCCTCTTCTGCTATCTCAAATCCTCTCCGTTGTTTTCAATTAGATAGAATCAAGCCTAATCACTGAGACGACAAAGCGTGCCCATGTAACTCACTTATTTTTCATGATTTAAAGTGCCAAATTAATTATCCATTATATCAGCTGTTAATTCTGCTCGCCAGTTTAATGTTCATCGTTATAGCAGCTTGTCACAAACGCAGAAATTCCCTTATCAGAATTTTTTTCTTTGTTAAAAGTACTGCTGACTGTATGCTGTGGGTTCAAAGAACGTCAACACCTCTCACAAAGTCAGTATCAGTGACAGCATGCAGTAAAAGTGTCTTTTTAAAATTGAATTCCCAGCATATGGAGATTCCTATCGTGTTACATTTTTGCAGTTCTATGGGCCTGACGTTTTTTTGTGTGTGAGGGTAAATGAAGGAGGAAAAAATATTTACTTTTTGTTTACAACAGTGTTTCCCACCCAGCCACTTAAAAAGCTGAAGTTGGTGATGGAGAAAGTGATAGTGTGGTTTTGCCCTTCTGCAAACAGGGTCAGTGCAGCATGATAACACAGAGTAGACCTTGTCTTCTCCTCCCTATCTCACTCTCATTTTTGCTTAGAATTGTAGGAACGCTGATTATATTGCCTCTTCATACTAATCTGCTTTCAGCCCACACATTGGTAGGATGAAATGCACGCTTTCAGACACACACACATACAGGATGTGGACGCATAGTGGAATAATTTGTTTTTCTTTGAGTGCCCTTAATGCTTGCTGGTGATCTGAATAGAAAAAAAATCCATCCAATCAACAAAAAATCCTTGCTGTAAAGCCTGAACCCTAGCTGTACAAATGGAGTCGTCACAGGCTGAAGTGGATTCTGATTGAATAGCACAGTACAGATCTTTTAAGTGTCTTTGCTCTTTTTATTTGGATGTGCTTTAGATACCTTATAGGCGGCTTCCTGATGCTAGTGTTTAGAAAGGTGCATTGTATTCCATGTAATTGACTGTACTGAAGTGAGACAGACAGGAAAGGAAAATGAAGTTATTTAGTGGTATATATGTGGTGGTGGGTGAAGGAAGTTTGATGAAAAAAGTCTGATCAAAGGTAAATTAATGAATGCAACATGGTGGAACTGAGATGGGAGCAAACACGTTCTGTCAAAACGTGGAGCCCTGAATATTGTTTTGTTTCTCTATCCGAAATAGTGGGTGACACCTGTAGTGCAGAGTGGCATGAAAGGGACCAACAAAGACACATTTATTTGTTAAACAGATACAGGCTAAAGAGTCACTTTCTTCCATTAGTATGCTAAGAGAGGAATGTCTTGTGACAAGAATCAATTAAATCAGTCAATAACATTTTTTCCCAGTGACATGCGTTCTTCTCTTACCCTGATGACAGGCTTGATGAGACCCACTAAAATCTTCCATGTGTCTGCACTAGCTAGGTCAATTTAGTGCATTTACCAATGCTTGCAGCATACAGTATCTTCAGTAATCATTTGTGGCTAGTGTTGTCCTAAATGTGAGGAAATTATTTGGATGAATTGAGGCCTTCTAAGGTTCCAAAGACTGATAAGAAAGACCGAAAATTCAATTTCAAGGAATAAATAGCTCTGCGAAGGAGCAGGTACAGAAAGATATGTTCACATTACAACTGTCATGCCGTATCTTACTACAGGTGAACTTGGCCCAATAGGAACAGTCGCGTCATACAGGTTTCACCAGGGACCAACAGGTCAGCTGAAATGTATCCTGTTCCAGTCCATTTTGCCCATGTCTCTCCATCCAAGTTTTCACCCAAATCTAGATTGTTTTCCCCACATATCTTTGCTTTTTTGTCACAAATTGTATCATGAACGAACAACACAAAGAGTTTATTGATGAAAATTATTTTTTTGCACAGTCAACTGAGAATTTGTCTTCTTGCAGGATTTCAGTGGCTTGCCTGGCGCCAGAATTCCCTCAGTATGTGCGCTTTCCTTACTGCAAGACTAAAAATCTGTGTACAGTATGTGGCAAAATGCCACTTTTCTCTAGTTATTGCTCTATTGCAACACAATCAGCAGTAGTTACAACAGTAGTTGTTTCTTAAGTCTTTATCCAGTGAGCTTAAGAACATAGTCTGCGTGTCTATTTCTGTGCATGTGTGTTTCCCACTCGGCTGTTTAGCGTTGGAGTGTGGTTTGTTGTTTCTGCAGGTGGTGTCCTTCCATCATTTCAATGTGCCAAGACAGGCAGCTCTCTCTCTGTCACTCTTATCCCCTCAACACCACCTGACATCACTGTCTGTGCTACAGTGAGAACACAGAATACTGTGTGATGTGTCTGTAGAATGTAGCACCTGTGTCCTGCTGCAGGCTGCTGTCCCCCTGAGTTGGATGTTATCCCTGCTGGTACCCGCACACACTCAAATACACACACACGTATATACACACACACGCAAACACCCGTGCCCTCCGTTCCCCTCATTCAAGCACTCTCTGCTCATTCATATGCTACAGGGGACTCCTATTTTGCTGCCTAGATTCTATTCCTTCCGGGTTTGTGGGAGTTCGCACCTGTGGGGTACAGGCACACACATACACACAAACACACACATTTGTGGGCGGAATTTGCCTGCATGCCTCCGATTTAAGCTGTAGGGAAGCTGACTCTGGAAGCTTTCAGATTTGCCCCCTGAGTTCCAGCTGCGAGGAAAATAGGTGCAGGAGCTGCGGAGGAGACATAACAGATAGAGGAAAGAGAATATTATCAGACTCCAGCTGCCACGAGAGATTCATCTTAAAATGGGCTTAATGTGGACTGTGAATATTTTAAAAACCTACGGACCTGTTAAGCCACATCACACACCACATCAATGTTTTATTGCTTTGCACAGAAAATACAATTGTTTCTCTGCCATAAAGAGCAGCTTTTGTCAATCATTGTTAATGTTGTCAGACACAGGTAGTGGGATGTGTGAACATCAGTGCAGAAAACCTGAAACCTGGGTGTCGGATACAGTGTACTGAAATCAAATGTGCTGTATAGATGAGGTCTGTGTGCATTTGTATAGATGCATTGTGTGTGTATGTGTGTGCAAGTGTGCTCAAGCCATTATATAAATGACAGTGAAACTACCTGAAGCCTATATCAGCTTTCCACTGCTACATTTTCCTGTCAGCAGGTTGACTCACACAGCTACATGTGAGTCAGCTGAGTTTGACACCACATCCCCATGGACAGACACACACAGTTGCACATATATACACACACAAAAGACTGTATTCTCACACCCACACATAGCAGGTCAGAGCAGAACACAACATCTCCCCACTGAGATTTAGATGTCCCACCCATAATCCAAACAACGGGTAGCTCTATTGCCAAAAATATATTTACACAAATCTTCCTAAAAAAAATGTCCAATTGTTGGAAAATGTATTTTTTTAAGTTTAACAGTTTGGTAACAAGAATAACATGAAGGTCTGTATGACTAAAAACTAATCTATCTAATACTCTTCCTTTAAACACCGTAAATCACGATCGAGCACCAGCATCGCACATGAGAAATTACAAGGTAAATTGCTTATGAGGTGCATAGGTAGATAAATACGATTCAACTCATCCCTCTAAAAAATCGCTCTTCACACCTGCCTAATTGGTTTAACTTTTGTTAATACAGCGTTAGAGTTACATATTTTCTTGGAGAACTAGTATTCCTATGCCAAAGTTTTTACTTGTCAAGCCAGTACTAGAGAAATTACGGCAGATACCCCCTGCTGCTCTCTGTTTGATGAAATGTCTCGGAGCCTGGGAACTGTAAGATCAAACTAAAATACGAAGCAGGGAGTCAGTCATCGGGATGAAACGTTAATTTAGTCCAATTTATACATTTCTAAACTCCACTCGTTAAAGGAAACATATTGGTATGTGATGTCCATTGCATTCTGAGAGTCATTTTGTGGAGTTGACTTCTCTGTCAACCTGCCTAATGATAATGAAACTTCCCAGAATGACATTCAGCAACCCAGAAGAGACGTGGGTATTTCTGCGCTGTATAGCAATAGAGTAGTGTATCATGACAGACAGCGAACACACCGTCAGTACCAGGAGAGTGACAAGGAGAGAGGAGAGCAGGTCAGCATTAGGTACAGAGCACCTGAGCAAGGGACTCTCTTTTCCACTCGAAGTGTTTTATAGCTGATTAAGACTTGGACTAGGACCCGCCTGTGACCGATTAACAATCAGAGCTAGGGCCTATTTAACCTGCCACTCTCGCTGAATCTTGAACAGCTCTGGGAAGCCGGAGTAGTCTCTGCCTGTCCTACACCGTTGCCCCGCAGTTGACAACAAAGGCTTTGGAGTGACAGGGAGTACTCAACCTCGATGTAATATTTCACCTCTAGAGAATGTGAAGCAATAATCTGGATTTAAACCTGAGTTGTCTGACAATCTGTCCCAGACCCCAGAAAAATCTTGCTATGCTTTATCCTTTCTGCTTTCCCCTCCCCACAGAGACTCTTCTATAAAACCTTTAATATCCTGGTGAAACCAAGCACAGCAGTAAATTTTTTCCAGATGATAAAAGTGACAGCAGAAAGAGAAAAGACATCTTCTCCTCTTCGATGATGGATTATTTCCTGTATGATTTTCTTGTCACGCTGTATAGTTTGACCAGTTCTTTCTAAGAGAGAGAGGGAAAAGTTAAGTATACGTTCAAACAACAAAACAGGCCCACAGGTGCAAGGTAAACCCCCCCAGTAGCTGTTATTTTGATAGTTTGACAAGTGTATTCAGAACATTTTACATTTGATTTTCTGTCAAACCCTGTACTAAAAAAACATAGACTGTATATAAAGATGGACTGCATGTCCGCGCCCTAAAAGTGAAGCCAAAACATCTCGATTGCTCCTTGGTGGCTAGCTGCAGTGTAGGTCCTAAACCTCGCCCACTCGATGTTAGCGGATGGGACTTGGCCAATTTTAAAAAATAACCTCAAAACATTTCTTTCCCAAAGATTTGTTTCTGTCAATTCAGGTAGTTCTTATCACAGTGATGTATGTTCAAGTGTAAATTTTTCTGATACGTTTGGTTCTAATTAGTTATTTGATGCATGATAAAAACATGTGGTGATTGACAACTAAGCCCAACTCGCGACTGAGTCGGCGGGGTGTATGGGCGAGACCTCGACACTGTGACTCAAATTTCGATCACTACACCGCAAACTCTGGCTCCAAATTATGTCAAAAGTGCAAGATGGCAGCTCCCATATCTGGGATATTTTATCTTCATTATAGTCTATGGGGAGGAAGTGGAGATGTCGTCCATCTATATATATATATATATAGATATATAAAACCGACAAAAGTGAATCTTTTGTATTTGTTCTACTGGAGAAGGATAGTGAAATGTGACATGCAACTTATTGCATGTTGGTCAACACAAAAGTCTTAAAAAGTTGTAAAATTGTGCCATCAGCTAGTTTTCTGAACATACTCCCTCCCCTCTCGCTCTCCCTGGCCCTCTGGCGCATTTCATTTAAAATGTATTTCCTCTGCTGTGCTGTCTCTTCCAGCATTCCCTGCGGTGTCTCCTCTTTAAATGTCTCTGATTCAGTAATTGAGCGTAAGGCTGATTGGGCTATCAGAGGGTTTCAGGGCCAGACAGATACATGTAGCCCCCCCAGTGCTGTGCGGATGCTGTATGGATGCACACATGCGGTCATGTGGTAACTACCGTTTCTCTTACAGCCATCTGGGAGTTAAAATGTCAGGACGTGTTTGTAGCCCACTCAAGAATTCAATTAATTAGACCGCTGTGTGTGCATGTGGGTACGCGTGTTTCTGGTGCTAAAAGAAATGTTTTTTAATGACTAGGATTTTTTTGCATGCCTGTCTACACACTTTCTTTGTCTAGTTACTTGGGTACACATCAAAGGCACAAAGAACAACAATGACGACAACAATGCAAGGGGCAAACTAAAGAGCTCATTATGCTTTGCTACTGCTTTTTACTACCAATTAACCAGAGGCTGTTCACATGCAAAACAATGCACCCAGTCAGGGCGCACTGAAATTCTTGACAAATATTCACAAGCAAGTTTCTTTTTGAAAGCATGTGGTTGTATTCAATGAGTTTCTGAGACTGCTGGACTCTTTAATAGAAAGGGAAAATGGTGGCAGCACAGCATGAGATAGACACTCTTCTATCAATATAAGTATTAATATACCTGCTCATCATTCAGTTATTTATTTTAATGGTCTTTTGTAAGCTCTGCTGGGCAACTGTTGCCAAGGATCTATTCTTTGTTTGTGAAAAATCTCTCTTTCACCACTCCATAAAGCACCCACTTGTATGTTTTACCAGCATGCGAATTCCCTAGCTGTCCTATTTCATTTTTCCAAAATAATAGTCCCAATATTCTCTGGAGCATCTGACAGACAATATGGGGCTCAATGAATTCCCGAACTCATAATCCAATTTCATAATTCACAATTCCCCTTTCCTACCCGCTTGCCAAGCTGAGAGCAGCAGAAGCACAGAGGGATGTGTGCACCGATGTGTGGACTGTCAGTGAGTGTGAGCAGAAGGGTTAGAGGTTTAGTAAAGCACGCTGCTCTGAATGTAGAATAAACTGCAGGTTTAAAAACTGTTTTTTCTTCAGGTGACATTCTGGCAATTACTGATGCCTTATTTGCACTTCTTCGAGTTCCGAACTGACTGTTTTAAGGTCTTCAACTCTCTGGATATAAAAATGTTTTTCAACCAGTGTCACTGGCATAGACAGTCCACTTAATTCTTTGTGCACCTGCCACATTGATTCACATGAGAGTTTTGTTTACTCTCTTTTTGCCGTTTAATCATTTCTAAAAGTCAGCCGATTCTTACTGGAATTCTGTCTAAGAACATATTTGTTTGTGAGTGACTTTACCTCATAATTACCCTTTTTATTTCTCTTTCTCATGAGTATATAAACTGTGTGTGAGAGAGCATGTGTGTTGGTAAGCGCCACTGCTCTCTCCAACCCGTCTGGTCCTCACTAAAGCCTAATGTGTCCGTGGTTCCTTCCTTGGCTCTAAACTCAAATGTCTTGGCATCATTCATGGGTACACAAGCGTGATATTGAATCACACAAAGAGAGAGAGAGAGCTCTGATTTCCCCGCTGGGTTTGCCCTCTGTTGCCCCTCGCCGCCACCCCACCCCCCTCACACTGGGTGGCACAGAAACACATCATGGCCAGAGGAAGGAAACTCAGATGATGTAACTGATGACCAGGGGTAGCACGATGAGACGATGACAATGCTCTCATAGCTTTTTCCCCGCACATGCTTTTCTTTCTTGTTGAAGACGTGACATTTTTAGCCGAGTGTGATTTGAATAAAGTCATAACATTGCCGCGGGCTTTAAAAAATGCATAAATTAAAAGGTCATTGAAAGGGAAGCTGTAAAACCTGAAAGGCAAAGAGCACTGATCACCACTTTTCTCTTGTTTAAAATAAATATTTGTTCATTCAGAAGTGAATTAGTCGTTTTTGATAATCATCAGTCAACAATCAGTCAATATGTCTACCATGAGGACTGTCCCAGCATGCCTTTATTAGCGCGCTGTCTCCAGGGTGACAAATTGACCAGCTTATGTTTAATGTGGAGCCTGATGTAGGTTAAGAATCCACCGGCTATGGCAGCAGCAGAAGCAGAGTGTTTCTTTTATATTAATCCTTGTAGGGAGGTTCTCTTTATTTCTTACAGACCAGAACTGCAGCCCTGGAGATGGTAGGGATTTTGCCTTGCTCATGGGCACCCCAGCAGGGTTGTCCTCCAGTTGATGTTCACCGTACTTCACCGTACTTCACAGATCACAGATGGAAAATCAACTCGGGCTGTCCTGCATGCCAGGCTTGCATATCACCACTCCACTTTCATCATTTTATTCCTGAACACATCCAAATGTGGAAGTCCAGCTTTTATGCATTAATTGCTTTGTCGGTGCACTGCTGGACCTCTCTCAAGAATTACATCATAATCTGCTAATAGAGGGTAGACACGGGATGAGGTAAAGTCTGTAAAATTCCAGCACTGGAGCAGCTTCAGCCTTTTGCACACACATGAGAAGACGGTCGTGTGATTCTGCTGCTGCTGCTTTGCTGGCTTGTCAAGTTGATTAGTAACCCCCATCATGAGAGGAAGGAGCTAACTGTCCTTGTGTCACATTCTACTTGCCAAGATTGCTTTCATGCCATTGGGGAATCAATGGGGACTTGTTTCTACATGTGGCACTTTTTTTTCTTTCTCCGTTTCCTGCGGAGGTGGTGTGCAAATCGATCGGCTTTGAACTCAGACGAACAGCAATTCAGATGGGAGCCAGGCGTTTAATGAAATCCTGCCCACCAGAGACACACTCGGCCAATTCGCCTGATGTAGACAAATGCCTGATCTTCAAGAGGTAGATCTCCCAGATATATTTTTCTAAAGCGTACTGTACCGACCAATTACCCCATAAGTGCATTTACTTAAAATATGCTGAGATGCTAAGAATCAATGTGAAATTATAGTATGGTGAACTGTTGCCCATTTAGTGTCCCCTTAGGTGAGCAGACCATGCCAAGTCAATTACTCAACTCTGACCCAGGGTGGCAGGGAGGCAGGGAATAAGAGATGCTCTGGACCTATGTGACTGTCTGTAATCTTGAATGGAAAGCAGTGAAGCAGCGGCCCAGCTGTAGTGTGGGAACTTTGACTACAAGCTGGAGGTGGCTACAGACACAGGGACTACTCTTAAATCTAAACTGCTGGGACCAAAACACACAGCCACACAATGAAACACTGATAATATGCTTACTGAGGCGCTGGGTCTTAAGTCTAGAAATGAGGCCTCAGGGGCTTGATTCTGTCTCTCCATGTCCCTTTTTTTCAACCTTTATCACATATACTGCTTCACAAACCTATAGTCATGAGGGCTGATACCAGCTGTACTTCACTGAGAGGAAAGCGACGCCCCAGAGCCATCTATTCTTCATTTTCTACAAACCAAGCTCTCGGAGACCATGTCCAACCCAATGTGGATAAATTTGAAGCCACCACTTAGGTGTTAGAAGTAGTCTGTCCACACCACTGTTTTCAGATTGTTTTCTAGAAGCTCACAATACACACTGGAGTGCCGAAACAATAAGAGAAATGCTTTCCTCGAAAAGTTTCCTCCAAACCTGCAATTGTGACGTCTGCATTGTCTTCCGAGTAAAGCTTGGCTGTTTTGCCTCTATGATCGCTAAGTTGATGTTTCAAGACAGATGTTCTTGTTGGTTTTTTTATATCGTTCTGTTTCTGTTGTCCTGCAGCTCCACACCTATAAGGAAGTGTTTATACTAGTGGCAAAGTGCAAGCTGTACACACCAATAAAATACAACTTGAGCATGACCCCACATAACCAACGTGCTCGTATTGCACTAATGCCCACACAGCAACAAACATTCGACGCTGACCCTTATACACTTCCACATCAGTTTATGGAGATTGCCTTTGCTTTTCATGACTGAACAATAGGTTTGAGTGGCATCGTGAGAGTTGGACCAGGATTAGACCTAACCTCCGAGGGCCATTCTCCAAAGCCCCTTTTGTGTGTGTTTGTGAATAGAAACATGGTTCCCTGAGATTGTCTGCCTGCCAGCCAGCCGTGTCCTACATGCTGTCTGCATCTTAGCTTTATTTAAAATTAGCCTCAATGTGTGATTTTGTGATCGTATGTTTACATTTATATGTGACATTAGGGATTTTTTTCTTTCCCTCTAGATGTTCGGACTACATGGTGATTATTTTGAGGTCTGCCCAATGTCCCCTTTCTCTTGCTATCTAATTGTGCCTAAATGCAACATAAATAGTGAGCTGAGTTGATGTCTCCCAGTGGTCCCTGAAGTTACACAGGAGACCAGTGTATCTGCCTCGGTCTCCCTCTGTGTTTTTGCCGAAATAGAGAAATGATTTGATCTCGTATTTCACTGCATCCCCCTCTTTCATTTGCCTCTCTAATCAACCATTTCAATTGGCCGAGAGCATCCGGCCAGTTGTTTGTCTTTTCAGCTGGCTGAGAAAACACAGAGGGAATCAACAAATCTTGGCAATCATGGCTTCAGTGTAATTGGCTGCCTCAGCCAGTAATCATGCCGTAGAGCTTTCTGATAATAATAGTGCATCTCCTCTCCCTGATTGTCTAAGGGCATTTCAGTAAGAGGTTACCCCCGCCCCCCCTCTCATTTTTACAGTGGAAGAAATGTAGGATGGTGGGAGCCTCACCAGACGGTCAGTCGTGCATGAACAGAAAATTACCGGGAGAAATCACTTTCCCTCCACGTTTTTAGATTTAGCAATAACCCCCTGCCTTCTATTCATCTCCGACATGCTGCGGGATATAAACGAATACACAAGTAGACTGAATGCGTGTGTGCGTGCGCGCACATTTGTGTGTTAGTCAGTTTGTTTGCATGTGTCGCTGTAAGTGTGCATGCATAAACAGCAGCCCTCTCCATCTTCTGAGAAGTTGACCTGGTTTCTGGTGTCAAGCGCTAGCATGGTCAGGGGTGGTGAGTAGGTGCTCCATTCATCCATAGTAGTAAGCATTTGACAGTATCGGTCCACCGTTAGGCCCCCGTGAAGGATGCTTCACTGAGCGGGAACAGATGGGTGGAGGCTGCTGAGGATGGAAATGGGATTTATTTGTAGGCATACATTATAGATTTACTGCAGCAATTCATTTATCCACAGCATATGATTTTATAACAAAATGCGATCACATTCATCCATTCATTTTTTTTTTTTTTTACAGTTATTTGCAGTGAAAGCAACAGAATCTTAAGCTTATATTCCAGGCAGATGTGGAAGTAATGAATTACAAGTACTCACGTTACTGTAATTGAGTAGATTTTGCATGTACAAAGTCAGTAATTTTACTTCTACCTAAGTATGCTTTAAATGAAGTAAAGTAGTTCGCTACATTTGTACATCCATCCGTTACAGAGTAAATTATTTAATTTCATTTTTAATCGACGGGGGAAAAAAACTGACCTGGACCAGACACCAGTCAAATGCATCGCATCAAAAACCGGCCAAGGAGATCAACATTTCATGCATCGCACCAAAACAGCGGTGCTGGTTGATTTTCAAGGAGTCCGATTCTGATCTGAAGGAGAACTCCAGCTACACATCAAAATAAGTATGTTAAAGACTTCCTTTTCTTTCCTAGAAGCTAACTGTTGTTGAGTCAGGTGACCAATCAAGAGGCTGTGGTTCTGACTGGGCATGTGTGTGGAAGCTCTGATTTCCCTTTTAATTATAACTGGGAGCTGAGGACTACAGATCACACACAATGTATGGGATGCATGTGTAAGGTAACCTTGGCAAAAAGTGTTTATTATAAAAATCAATAGGGGTTTTATTTTGAGTAATTTTTAAGTGAGCTACTTTTACTTGAGTCATTTTTTACACAAATACTTTTACTTTTAATTGAGTACAATTTCAGTCAAGTAACAGTACTTCAACTTGAGTAGGATATTTCAGTACTCTTCACACCTCTGATTCCGGGCTTGCAAATTGTACAAGCAGATCTCAAGAAACAGTATGAATTGGAAGAAACATACTGTATCATTGATGTGTGTTTGCATGCCCAGAGCGAGGACCTTCAGTGTATGCATGTGTGTTTGCTATCCTCCTCAGTTGTTTGCACAGATGAATACAAATTGGGAGTTCCTTATGGCTAGAGATGCTGTAGTGAGTAAGATTTTACCCCGTATCTCCCTCTTTCTGTGATCTCTTAACATAGATGTTGTTCTGCTCCTGGCTGGTTTTGGTGTTACTCCTATCCCCTGACACAGCCCAGAGTCATTTGCATTATGAGTAATATTGTCCCACCCCCCCCCCCCCCCCCCCCCCCCCCCCTCCCCCCCCCCCCTCCCCCCCCCCCCCCCCCCCTCT
>CM022474.1:20020512-20243549 GCA_011952105.1 Coreoperca whiteheadi | reverse complement strand
ACCCCTGGGTCTTTTGCTTTGGGGTTATATTTGTCCCCCCCCCCCCCCCCTCCAGTGTTTTATTGTGACCCTCAATACAGGCCAAAGTGTGAGTGCTGCTGGCTTGTTGTCCTGAGCAATGAGCATCATGGACATTTTTTCCCCTCTGTATGCCTCATTGCTACTTGTTTTGCTTTCCTTTGACCCTTATTTCAGCCTTAAGTAGTTTTGCTGCAGTTGGTGTTGCATCCCTTTCAATCTATGTCTCTTCTGTTTCTCTCTTACTCCTATGTGATTGCCTTCTCCATCAAACCCGCGTTTCTTTTTGCTGTGAAGTCCTCCCGATGCCACATTTTTTATCCTGCTGCTGAAAAATATCAAAAGGAAGTCGACGAAAATTAGCTCTGCTGCTCTTTTGCATCCCTCAGCATGTCCTTTTACCTCTGTCTACCACTCTAGCTGCTCTCCCTCTCTCCGGCTACACCACTCTTCATCCCTCCGTTCTCAACTCATCCCCCAATCTCAAACACACACCTTTGCCTTTGCGCGAGGTGGACCAGGCTTATCTCTGTTCTGGCAAACATTCATTCGCCGCTGCTGTCCTCCTCTCCTCCTTCCAGTCCTTTTACCCCTCATCTGCTGTCCTTCTCACCTCCCCGCGCTCTCCTCCTTTCTCCTCTTCTTTCCAATTTCCTCTGCTCAAATGAGATGTTGTGTACAGAGGAGAGTGTGTACATTCCTTATCGCCAGCTCCTGTCCTGGTATTAGGTGGTGGAAATGGGCCTGTAATGAAACAGAGTACTGCTGTGCAAACACACACCGTCCAGGTTTGTAGGTATTTATGTGTGTGTATGCGTCTGCATGTGCGTGTACATTCTTGCGAGTGGCTGATTAAGGTCACCCTCTTTCTCATCTCATTATTTTTGCCACTGTCCTCTCTTCTCTCTTCCTGTCTCGCTCCTTCAGCCACTTCCTACTTCTTCTGTCTCTTACCATTTCTCTCTGTTCCAACCTCCCACCGTATGTCTCTTGGTTTGTCTTTTTCTCGCAGTATTATTCTGCCCACTGCCTCAATCTCTCTTACTGTTCCTTGTTCTATAGTGTATATTTGTCAAATGTAATTGTGCACAAATTATTTGGTATAATACTGTGCGTGTGTGTGTGTGGGTAACATGTATCTGTCTTTCTATCCCTGTCATTCTTGTCCACCTACACACCACTACCATGTATTGTGGTCCATGCCCTCTTTGCTCCACTGTTCCTCATGTATAGTAGATGCATGTAGCAACGACAGCAGAACACAAGCTGCGTCTGTGTGCATCCTCCGGCTTCCCACACTGCTGTGTTGTCTGGCATGCCGATTGAATGTCTTTTGTGTTTGCAGAATTTGTTTCAGAGAGTCACTTTCACTGAGCCCACACTAAGCAGAATGGGCTTTTTTCTTTTAGCAGTGACGGTCTTCTATCTTTCTACAGCAATCTACAACTCAACAGACTTGACTCTCATGTTCCTAGCCTTTTGGCATACACTGATCACTCTTTAGGAGCCTGCTTTAAATAGGCTGATAGCTTAATTGGATAGTGGTGAGCTCTAAAGACAGTGTAATGCCTATTAAAGCACGTCAGATCAGTAAATGATAGGTAATTCTACTTGCAAGACGATGTAACTCTATGACTTTACGCGACTGATCGGTAAAAGCTGCTGTTAAAAATGTGACAAAGTCGTCCTAAAACCGTATTTGTCCTTGTTTTTTTGCTTTATATTTTAATTAGGGATGGTTTATGTTGACAAAATAAGTTAATTGTATCATGCCCAGAATACAATTTTTGGGATCTTCAAGATTTCACACAATAACACTTTGTGAAAGAGTCATTATTAATATTTATACCATGATCAAGGAGGTCATCCTATCCACATTTCAGTAAGGTTATTATGGTTGGGTGATATGATGGTATATACCGTGCGATGGTAGAAATGTGTCCATTGATAGCGATTTGACAGTGCCGTTTCCCCCGCAGGAGCTATCCCTTAGTGTCTCTGCAATATTTTCGGGGCAGGTTATGCAGCAAATCAGGGCTCCTCTTAAGTTAACTCGTGATAATGTAGTTCTCTCGTGATCTCGCAAATCCAGCTGCCTCGTAAGGTAACCTGATATGGGCAGCAGGACTGCGTACCACGTGAGCGCGACAGTTGGTGGCGGTAAGGCACCTCTAAGCAGGCCTGCCAACCGCCGCAGAAGAAGAGAGTGACAAGAAAACATGGAGGAGGAGAGTGAAATTGTAAATACAGAGCAGGAGGGGATGTTTTTGTTCGTATAGGAGGTTCCAAACAAAAGGAGAGAATAATCAAACGTGATGAAATACGGTAGGATTATTTTAAACCATTTCTTAACTGAATTTACAGAACAATTACTGTATAGTGATATATACCCTTACCCTGATTAAAAAAAAAAAAAAAGACATGCCGTGATAGAAGATTTTGGCCATATTGCCCATCCCTATACAGTATATTGATTAACTCTAAGTAAGTGGGAGTTGCAAAAAAGATACTAAAGCAAACAACAGCATAGAAGAAGGGTGCAGCCAGAAATAGAGAGCACTATGTGATCGAAAGAAAGAGGATGGAGAGATTCTGTTAGGTTAATACAAGCTCACGACTCAGGGGAGGTCTTGTTTTGGCTCTACAGTAGGTGTGTACACCGACAACAGCTGAGTATGGAATGTTGCTACGGGTAACAAAGATTGAAACATGCTTCTCTGCCTCCAGCTCATGCTCGGGTCAACCTGGTTGCCCAAGGCAATGGTTTTCAACATTAAATCCTCCTACAGGGTGACTGACTGGTTTCCCAGGGAGACGACTGAAGGGGTCCACAGACTCTGGTATACCGTGAGGGGAGGAGGTTGGTTCATATCTCTGGCCAACATTGGTTGTTAGCTGCCCTCCCATTAATTTTGCCTTAGGTTAAACAGAACGAGAATATACTCTTTGTACTGTGTTTGTTTGCAAAGGTTTCCATCAGGTATGCGTCGCTTGGCTCAGTGGGTCATATGAATGGATGCATAGTGACGAGAGTTCAGATATGGGTCATAACATGCTGTGTATCAGTCACAGATGAATAAACTGTGGCAGCTCCTCCCCTCTCCTCCTCTGCAATAAGGTAATATAAAGAGGCACTTCAGGTAAAGAGGGAATATTATATTATGAGGTCATACACAGTGGTCCAAGTTGGACTGCATAACATTACTTAAGCCTTGTGTGTACACGAACAATACACTTTACTCTGTTTATGATTACAAAATTAATTTGTGTGAAATCTTAAATACTGTGTGTCACAATGAACAGATGATCTAAGAATATAAAACATATACATAGGGATAAAATACTAGGAAATTACGTGGAATGGAAATAAAAGGGAAAAACAAACTGGAGCATGAAGGAAAGTCTGCTATTGGAAGACAAGGTACATCAGAGAGAACCTGTAAGGGGAATTTAGTATGGCAATGTCAAGTCTTGACAATGACGATGCATTAAAGGGGATTGCAAACAAGATCAAAAACGAAAAAAGGCAATATATCATTCTCTTACATATGCGTTTCAACTATAACTGCTTAAAAGAAAGTAGCAGCTTCAAATAGTGTGATAAAAGTACCTTTTATTCTACATTATGTTTTTTTGCTTTCAGACTACGTATTGTTCATCACTCCCCAAATTATTTTTATACATTCATTCCAAAACATGTCTGTGAAGGTGTGTGCTTTGTCTCTATAGCCGATTACAACCCTGAAAAGCTACTCTTAACCAACTTAAGAGACCCTTTGGAGTTCTCCAAAATTCACTTTTAGCAGTTTGATAAATAAATAAGATTTCCCCCATTTATACCAAATTAAGAAACTAGACACATTTTCTAATAAACACTTCATCAAAAGTTGAGTTTTTTAATGACCCCCCTAAAATGTTAGATACAAATCTGAGTTTGCATGACCTGATGGTATACTGTCAAACTTACAGATGGCAAATGCACAGCAACACAATCATATCGGTTTTTGATCTTACATCTATCAATCAGCATTGTGCTAATTTATTCTTTGGTGTGTCTGCTTGTTTTAAGGATGTTGCCAAACAGGGAGACGCAGAAGCCCAAGATATTCTGACATCGTGCTTGGAAAAATCTGTGGAAAAATTCATTGATTGAGGCCCTCTCTATGCTCAAACATTGAGCAAGTTGGGCATCTGTTCAATAAAGCACATTAAAAGGATTTTTCTGCACCCTCTGCTCACCCGAGTAGTGCTATCTCCCTTGACTATCCCTTAAAAATGGAAACGGAGTTGTCAGATAGCTTTCGCAATTGCTCACTTAACAACATGGAGCGTTAGTGTTATTTATTTCCTTCTAGCTTTTTTGACTCAACAGTCTTATCTCGTTTGATGCCTTTGATGCTTATAAATACACAGGTTTTATTGTGGGGGGGTTGTTTTACATAAGGAAACTAATGGGAATGCTAGACTTATCAAAGGGTTTTGGTTGTGCGGAGAAAAGAGTTTACAAAGCAAGTAAACAACTTACTGTAAATCACAAGCAGAATCCATAATGGAGTGATGGTACACACCTGCAATTGCAAAGTCATCACTACTAAGAATGCGTCTTAGTGGAGGTTGTGTAACCCCCTGGTGAACACCTGGGGCACCATGAATGCAGTCAGTAGACTTTGAATGAAAATTCAATTCTTGCCCTTATTCTTTATTCTTTTTCTTAAAATCAGCTTTACATCCGAGCCTCAACTAAGTTTATTCTTTACCCAGGTACTAAAAGCATTTATTTGGAGCACTAACCAAATGTAAACCTTAAAAGCCACTGCCCTGATAGTCTTTTATCTACATTGTAGAGCTACAAGTTGATCTGGATGTTTATGTTGGGATGCGTGCAGGTGATCTGGACAGTGCAAGTCAGAAGACAAACAACATGTGGAATCACGTAGACGATCTGAAATGAAGCACAGGAACGATTTTTGTTATGGAAAAATCTAGTTTACAGCTTGTTTTGTCCTTGGCTGTGTCCAGTCCAGTTTTCAGTGACGATAGTGACTATAATGTTGTGCTAACCAACTGTATACAGTAGGTGTATTTGCCAAAACTATAACATAAAGACCCAGGATGTCTTGGCCCCAGACCCATCCATGTCTGCTGATTAAGACCACGAGAAAGCTGGACTCCCCCTCCTTTCCTTCTCGTGTGGTTAATATGTCTCTTCCCTGAACCCACTCTCTCACCTTCCTTTTCATTTCCAAACCATCGTCGAGATGTCTATCAATGGGTTCTGTTGTTGCCTTCATATTTGCAGCGTGACCAGCCTCTACTGTCGCTGGAGGATACGAAAAGGAACACCCATGAATAATTTACGCCAAGCAGGAATATGTAAACGGGTAAACAGACGCAAGAAACAAAATGCAAGCAATTGCAGCAGCTTGCATGAATTAATTGCTCGGACGAGTCCTGTGTTCTCTGTATTGGAGCTCGCTGTCCTTCATAACTGATTCAGGTTCAGCAGACTATGGGGATTTTTGTAGCACGATAAGTGAGTGAACTGATGGTGGGCTGGCTGATGTGGGAGCAGAATTGCATTACAATTTCATGCATTTGTTTGCTCAGGTTTTATGTAATTCTGTTTACTTAGCTGAATAGCAACACATGCTTTTTATTTTGTTTCAAACTCTCCACCATAGCAGCAATATTGAATTAGCATCTTGCACCTCAAACAGTCAGTAAGTGCTAAGTATTGCTGTAATTGGACTGTTCATTAGAGAGATGCTGACAAGGCGGTTCCCTCCCTTAGTAGATTCTTGCGTAATGAGGTTTCTGTGCATTATTTTATTTAAGCACTGTGAAACATCCATGTGATAAAAAATCCTGTAATTGTAGTAATTCAGTTGGTTTAAACTGAATTGTGTTGGCTGCTGTCACATGTGGCAAGTTGACAGTGTAGAGAGGTGAAAAAGTAACTGTCAGAGTGGAGGGCAGAGGAGGGGGAGATGGGACGTGACAAAGTGGCCCCATTTGAGGTTGTCACCGGCTTCCAGGAGTGACGACACCGACCCAAGACGAGGCCCAGCTGGCTCCCTGGCTGGCTCGTATAAGCTGCCTGATCATAAATAGCCAGGGCCGCAGTGCAGGGTGGAGGTGGTTTTTCATCAGGCTTGGCCCCAGCCGGGGCACTGACTCCCCGACGAGGAGGGAATTTATCACTGTACAGTGATAAGACAGGGCTATTATTGTTTCTGTCCTTCTCCTTCGCCTCTCCCACTTCCCCTTTCCTCCCCCCTTGTATGTAACACATAACCTCTTCCTTTTCTGCTCCCTTGTTCCCCCTTCCTCTGTCCTCTTTTCCCTCCTCCTGTCTTCTTTCATCTTTTGTTCTCATGTTGTAACCCCTCACCACCACTACCGTTGCATATTTTTTGTTCCATTTTTGGCTCCCGTCTTCCCCTCCTCCACCGCACTTCTCTTTTCTCCCAGCACACTGGCGATATTATCAGGAAAGTAATGACTCCTTGGGACGATGATAATCAGATACTCGGTGGAGGATAATGACCACACCGGGGTTCTACACAGAAACAATTTTTGGGTATTAATCGCTTGCGACGCATCAGCTGGCTGCAGAGAGTGATTGAGAGGAAGAGAGAAAGAAGGGGTAGAGAAAAGGACGAAAATATTAAAGGTGTGTAGGAAGAGCAAGTGCAAGCGAGACAGCAGAGAGTGAGGTGGTGAGAGATGAAAGGAAAATGGAGGAGGGAGTTTGTGAGGGAGACAAAAAGGGAGAGAGAGATGGCAAACAGAGTAAGGTTATTTAGGGGTCAGTCTTGTCTCAAGTGTTCTGAGGTTCCTGAAATACTATTTGTCTCTGTCTTTTAGTGAGGCATTGCTAAACTCTCCATTTTTCTCCTCCTCTGTCTTTTCTTTTTCTGACACCCCTGTCTCCTCTTCTTGTTGCTCCCACAAGAAAAGTTGCTTTGCTCTGTCATTTCTTTTTAAAATTTCTGGCTCAGATAGCGTGGTGCCACGAGACTTGAAGCCTGAGACTCGACTCTCAAGTTTATCTAGTGTACGTTTTTTTGGATACAGGCCTGGTGCAGACACCAGCCGGCACCTCTCTCATTGTCTCCCAGCGCAGCAGTTCAGCTGTCAGAGCGCAGAAGATGGATGAATTACCACAGAACGGTCTCCTCCAGCGCTCTCACCTCATTTAGATGCTCTGTTCGGCTCTGACTCTTGCTAACACCGTGACAACGCGTTAGCCTAGCACCAAGGCCCTCGCTGCCTTTCTTTGTTTACAAATGTATGCTAATGAGCGAGCGGGCTCAGGAAGTGTGCAACCCCTGCATGCTCACTTTAATTCCTTCCCCAGTGACACATCAGCTGTGACAGTTGTGACTCTGCAGCAGCTCAGAGTAGCCTGCATATCTCCTCTACTGTGATTGGAGCAGCTGCAACTGTGGCGGATTGCTTAGTGGTGTGTGTGCGTGTGTGTGTGTGTGTATGTATGTGTGTGCCCATTCAGTATGTGTCTCTTTACATTATGGACATGTTAAAGGGACACTTTTATACAAAAAAAATGCACATGTAATGTATTGAAACATCAAGGCATCTAGAGAGAGTTTGTTATTTGCATTTGTTGTAAATCACATACAGCGTGTGTGTGTGTGTGTGTGTGTCTGTCTGTCTGTCTGTCTGTCTGTCTGTCTGTCTGGATAAAGTGCATCCACTTTGGTCTCTGTCATTCGTCTCTCTGAGAGTGGGCGCTATAACTTCCTCTTTTCCATCTCTAGCTTCATTCTGTGCTTCTTTTTTTGATATCTTGTGTCATCGAACATGATGGAAATGTTTCCCTTTTGCACTCTTGTCTCCACGGCAACCCGGAGTAGGGCCATAGCAGACCTTATAGGCCTCTAGACAGTCATTGGAGTTCACAGGGGCCTTGGGCACTAAGCAGCGGGAGGAGATGGGCAGAGACAGACAGCCATTTAGAGGTGGGCAGGGCGAGTCGGCTGGCAGATCGCGGAGGGATCACACTGTTTTGCTCCGCAGCCTATGGCCAAATACCAACTTGACGGGAGATTGACAATATATATCAGGTTTTTTTTTGTACCGTTTGTCCAATATGACCTGAGTTGCTAGCTAACCAGCCCCTAGAAAGATCTGTCTCGCGCTCAGTCAAGAATAGCAAGATTTATCAATGATGGCGAATACCAATTGTCAGAGAGGTCAAACAATACATTTATACATTAATACTACACACTATGTCTAGTGAATGTTTTTTAAATATCATGCCCATGGCTTGCCTAATTTTAGACTAACACGGTTTTAGGCTATAGCCTCCTAGGCCCCGTTTAGCTGCCAATAGTGATATATTGGTGTTTCAAGATTGTCTTTCACGGTTTTCATATACTACTGAAATGGTATGAACATTAGCACACACTGCCTTTCAGTCTGAATGCAGCAGACCTCACACTAATCCCAGTTCATGTCAGAGAGAGAGAGAGAGAGAGAGAGAGATATCTTTGCCCCTGACCCATATTAAAGCACATTAAGCATCTCTGCAATCTCTTTCTCTGCCCTTCAAGCACACCTTCTCTCTTACTACATGCTCTCTCGCTCTTCTTTCTATCTTTTCTCCCATCACGTTCTCTCTCTCTCTCTCTCTCTCTCTCTCTCCTTTTCTTGCTCCTCTCTGTCACATTCCCTTTATCTCTATTTATCTCATCTCCAAAGCCTTGTTATGCCTCTTAATGCACTCTCACTTTCCTCAGAAGGCTGTGTTGTTAGAGCTGAACTAAAGGCCAGGGAGTGTAGCACTCAGAGCCAGGCCTATTCATCAGTTTCACAGCAGCCCTCCACTCTGCTTCATTACTGACTGGCTAATGGCACAGATCAGTGCAGTTTATTTTCTATAATTAGCTAGCTCCATTTGGCCAACACAGCCCCAGTGAAGCCTGCTACACTTATGCTGCCCCCTGTCATGCCACCCTGCGTATGTGTGTGCACAAATGCTTGGCTGTTGGGCCGAAAAGTGTCATTAAGGAACTACACTGGCCCATCAGTTTTACATCCTCCATTTCCTTGTGTAAACCCTGTCTTATAAAGGCATGCCTGATTGCAGAGCAAAAAGCCATGAGCCTTGTAAAACTTTATAAGCTCTGCACTTGTAAAAAGTAGTATATTGAAAATGCATCACAGAGAGAGAGGATAGAGAGGGAATGAGTGAGTGGCTAAGTCGGTCAGTTAATGGCCGGCTGAGTAATGAGTGATTGAATGAATGAACATGTGAGCGCCTGGAAAATGGAAGGCTCTCATGCTGTGGTTACACCCTCCTCTTTATGTCTCCCTCACAGACTCTTGTCCTTGCATCCCACTCAACTTCCTCTTAGTCTCCACAGTGTTCCAGTCTCCCCCTTGACTTGCAGTTTAATCTCTACCCCCATAACCTCTTCCATTCTCCCTTGCACCCCGCCCCCCTCTCACCTGATCTCCCACTCTTGTGTTCTTAAAAGCTGCAGCCTCTTGTTTCGTCGCCCTATGCAATTTTAATCTTGTTCTTCAATGGAGGGAGAAGAGACAGGGGTGTATTTAACATTCTCCTACAATGCTGGTGCAAGCTCAAGGGGAGCACGGCCTGCGTCACCTCGATGGAGTCACAGTGTACTCACTGAGTAGAGGAGATCAACCCAGTCAATAATTTACACAGAGCATGCTGTTGCTTTGCACTTGTCCACTCTTCCTGTAACTCTTTTGTGTGTTCATCCTTCCAAATCTTCTCCACTGTGTCTATGTTGTTGCTTGTCGTTTCTCCAAATCTTCAGTGCCTATCTTTCATTTCCATTCACCCTTTCTGTATGGGGGGGGGGGGAAACAGTATGTATATAAAACAGCTCAGTACAACAGTGCTTTGCAGAAAGGTATGTGTGAAGTTCATCAAACCTTGAAGCAGCAACAGCAGAGAACCGTGCGGGGTCACATTTTTGTCAGCTAAAAAACAAGAGATAAATCTGCGGTGGTCACATAATCATCAAACTCTATGGACCGAACTGTGCAAATTAATCTAGGCATCCGTCAATACTGCCTTGTGTCATAGCTAGTGGTAACTGTGTGGGAGTATTTTCTTGCACAAATTGGGCCCCATGATACCAGATGTTGAGCTGCATTTGAATGCCAGAGTCTACGAAAGCATTGTTTCTGACCAGTAACCCTTTGTCACACGGCTCCAGCAAGGTAGTATCACAAACAGCCTCTTTATAATCTCAAAATGTTTACAGAAATGAGAATGACCTCAGTGTGCTCCAGTAACCCGCACAGTCTCTGGAACTCGATCTTAATAAAGCATCTTTGGGATGAGATGGAACATAGGGTTAGTATGCAACCATTGCCAAGTGTTTCTATGTCTGTAGTGCAAGGTATTATTGAGTCAGCATGGATCAAAATAAATAAGGAGAGTTTCCAGCGCCTCTAAAATATATTTGAGGTTGCTTGTTTTTTGTCAAATATCAGATCACTTCCTTTTTTTCCCCTCGTCTCCAAGTCAATGGGTTTTTGATTAGATGCCTGAAATAATGTCTCTGGTTAGTTTGAGAGATTTTCATGTTTTGTTCTACGACATCAAGTATGCCAGGAAATACCTCACTCTTGCGTTTTGAAGCTTTTACGTGTCTTAAAAAAGGTGGTTGCTAACAAGTGGCTAAATGAGACTACAGAGGTTGTCGGGGACTTTAAACATCATCACGCCGAACACTAAAACTCATCTTCTCACTAGTCCACCTTTACAGCCTCGTTGTGGGATCCATGGTTTATACTGGCACTCTTGCAAACCATTCTGGGTCACGATAAGAGGAAAGGCTTTTGTAGAAGAGGTAAGTGCGCAAAATCACATTATAAGTTGGAAGCTTAGTGGTAGTGCTGTTGATGCGACCGCGGTGTAGTACGTTTATATCCTAACTTCAGATTTTTTCTTCTAGCGATCGCATTTACGCTTCAAAAATTAGAAAGATGGTGTTCATTTGTGAAGATTATCTTGGATAAAACATGTAAGTGTCATAAACCTTTTTTGCCACAGAGCCTTTTTTCAGCAAATCCAATGGAAAAATCCCATTGGCTTTTTTTTCGAGCGAATCAGGGCGATGCTAACTTCCGGGTTGGCCTACAAAAGAACCTTGCAAAGCTCTATTCCCCTGGAGCAGAGACGTCGAAGGCATCAGCCCAATGATTGGTACGTGATGTCACCGTCATACGGAAGTGCCTCTGTCAGCTATACATACAAGTCTGTGTATGACGGTGTCACTTACTGATCCATACCAGTTTTATTTCAGACCGCTGCAGAAAGCTCCGTTGCGCTTGATCCCCAGACATTTTCAAGTTTACTTGAAATACTTGGATAAATGTAATGTTAGCTTGTGTGGCTGTTACCTCACCACTTGCTCAATAACAGAGCTAAGCGACTGAAAAGCTATTTGATTCAGCGACACTAACACCACACTACTGAGAAGTGTAGTTTAACTAGTAACTTGTAGTGTCACGATTTTTATAATTGATGAATCGTCTTTGATTGATTTAAAAGTCATTAAATCAAGCTTTCCGGTACATTTATGTCTCAAGCCTCTAAAATTTAAGGATCTTCTGTTTTTTCTGTTTTATATTATTGAATGTGTTTTCATTTAAGGTTGTGGGTTAGGCTAGATAAAACAAGCATCACTTTGGGCTTTCTTAATGCATTACTTCCCTGCTTGTGTTGTGTTGCTTGTCCTCCTTTAACATTGAGCATTAATTGTGCTTCACTGTGTTCAAAGGAGACCATGTACTCTCGAGATAACACTGATAAATGAATTGTGATAATGACCCTTGGCATTGTTCTGTAACCACTGTGAACTGCCGTGTTTAACTATGTGCTATTATTTCCTCTGTTTACCAGAGGGGCTGTTACATGGAACACATCCTGAGGCTTCCAAACAGATTATTATTATCTAATTTGTCACGACTATACTTTGTCCCATGTTTAAACTAAACTCCTCCTTCTTAACCACCTCAGTTTTATTTATCTTTTCTATAGCCTAATGTTAAATTTTCTCCTCTTTTCTTTTCTGACTGCCCTTCGTTGGCGTGCTCGTAGCTCCCGCTGCACTCACTACTTTGATTCTGTGATTAGCATTCTGCTGTATCACCATTCTGTCTACCCCTTAACATAAAGTGGAGCACCGCCTTGCAGTGAAACCCAATGGTTACTGTCAGTCTAGTTTAACGAGACCCAGAGATACAACACGCACACACACACGCATATATTGTAAGCATATACGCACAAACACTGAAATACACACCCACAAAAATTAGCCCGCGTACAGCGAAGATGAGAGCTCTGACCCGCAGTTCGCAGAAAGCTATAGAGTTTAGAATATTATTAGTTTTAAAAGGGCGGCCAGGCAAGGTGAACTTCTCAACTTACTCATTTCTCAAAAGCAGAGGAGCAGCTTGAGAAGGTTCCCCCCAATCTTTGTCTCTATCTACACATTACACCCACATCAACCTTGGATAAGACTGCTGTTTGTGGTTCTTAATATACTCTGTCACAGACTTAATCTACAAAGCAATCCAAAAACTCTGTCACTATCTCTGTCCTCTGGAGGTTACAGAAGTTGCTCTCCACCATCTACCAGCACAGTAAATAGTGCTGCAGTTTTAGGACCGGGGGACATGAACAGATTAGGCAGAACATAAGAGAGGAGGCTCCTGAATGATTAGTATTCCGCCTGGTCTCCTGCTGGTGGCAGAGCTTGTAGTCGATTGGCTTCCATTAACCTGCCAGTCTGCTCTTCATTACTTCATTAGAGCTGCATGGAGGCTTGAGGAAGTCCCGCTACAGTCCAGGGACTGACTCCTGACTTGCTGCAGCTCGCTGCGGACGTCAGACTTACATCGCCTCGCAGCTGCTACACACTGCATCATGGTCAACCCGTGTGTGTGTGTGTGTGTGTGTGTGTGTGTGTGTGTGTAAATGCCTGTCCTTGAGCACGTCCTGTACTTTCAGTTGTTCTTAACTTTGTCTTGGTGTCTGTGAGTAAATGATAGCAATGCATGCTGGTTACTTAGCAGAATAGCAATCCCAGCATAGGATAAAAGGACCAACCTCATGGTTTGTATGGCTGATTGACCACCACATTACCTTTTGATTGACACATTCATAAAACCTCTCCTTCCCGCCAGCAGGGAATAATATATATATCTTATTCCTGTTGCATCACCTCAGCTTTATCTGACCTGCTACAAATATGTGCATTCGTACTTATAGTCAGGACCCACACTCATACTCTCACACACATACACCAACTTATCTTTTAAGAGTAATAAGGAGAGCTAAGGGATATGTTGGCAAAGAATGTTTGCACATTTCTCTACAAATGTTCCAACACACACAAACTACAAGTGCTTTGCAGTTCTCATTATCTTCTCCTTTTGGGATTGTTGAAGAATTTATTAGAAGAATATATTAGCAGTGAATGTTCTTTTTCAAATTTTCAAACATTTATCCACATAAAGGGACTCTCTGGCAATGAGGCACTAATGATTTAAATGTAACTATAATGATAAAAATAGCAGCGGAACATTATTTCCACGTTACACCTCACTTGATAAGGCATTTATTTTCTCTGCATAGGGTGCAGAGATGCATTTTGTACTTTTAGTGCTTAAGAACTTATTTATTTTCTCTGGTAAAAAAGTTCAGTTAGAAATTATTCTCCTCAGACTTAAGACAATGTTGAGGGACTTAAAGAAGAGAAATTATTTGAACATGAATCAATTGTTGAAGTATGTCTCCTACTGTTGGTTGAAGGTTTTCTGTCATCTGGGTGATGATTCCATAGGTGATTTTTTAATTAATTTATTTTTTTTCCTGTCAAACTCTAATGCTGTTCAACGTGTCTCTTTCATTGACATTATTACAGACAGCTCAGACGGATTTGGCTGACAGTCACAATCTCTACTGCTTGAATATTTCTTTTGCATACAGAATACAATGAATCATCTTATTGTGCATATATAGGTGGAGGTAATTGTGAGTATAATATATTTAGATAACCATGTTATCTTAGACAGTGGGTTATTTTCAGCAGAAGGTTTAGTGTTTGTTGTGTCCGTTGTGAGGTTCAAAGCTGTCACTCATTTAATTTCCAAGTAGGACTGATAGGAGGTTTTTATGTTTTGTGTGCTCATTCATATTTAAGGTGATCACTTACATAAACGAGGTGAGGCAAAGGGGTGTCTCACCTCATTCCCTGGTGCATTGCCTGCTCATAATAGTCTCAGATAAACAGTTAAGGGGAGATGTGCATCCATTTGACTCATGCAGTGACTCATGCAGTGTTCACTCAGCGGAAGAACAAAAATAAACGGCAAAATTAAGCGGAAGATAAATCGCAACGGATAAAGCAAAGGAATTTGCTATTTATTTCCCATTGGGGTGATTATCCCCAGTATCATGTTGTGTTATATCTCTGTGGTATTTTGACATGTAGGTGCATGTAATGTTTATGAAATTTACATACTCGAGCATCCTGATCCTTCAGACACATTTTTACGAAGGAACACATGCCGCTACTGAAATCTCCATTCAGAACTTTTGAGTTATATAGTAAGATCACAACTTGTTAGTTTAAATGTCTTGCTATTTTTGGCTCGACAATGGCAGGAAAGTCAGGCTTGATGTGAGACGAAGTTGAGTGCAGCTACTCTTTGGTGTTTGCTCTTTGATCTGGCAGAGCTTTGATAGACCCCAGAGGCTGTACTTAGGCTGTCCATGTCTAAGTACGGTCTAAGTTGGACTGCGGACTGACTGTTTTCACTGCTCACGTGGCCTTGCTGGACATGGACAGTCACTGAAAGCCTCCTTGACTTCCATCGGCTGGTTTTAGTTCTTTTGTTCCTTCTTTGGGGGTTGGGGTGACCTTTCTAATGCACTTTTATGTGAGTGGACAAGAGTCAGAAAACATACAACAAAATATACCCTTATACAATACAGTTTACAGGAATCCAGTTTAAAAGGGAATGCATTGTGAACATGGCAATTTTCTCCTCTGTTTCATATATTCAGCGAAAGGATAGGATTTTTTTTTTTTTCAGATCAAAGCAGATTTTTATTACAGTTGTCTGGAATCAGTGAAATTGCAAAGGGAATGGAGAGAGACAGGCAGGATGATATCCAAACAAATGAGGAAAACAAATCCTCAACACAGATTATGTTTGCTGGAGACTTTCGTGAGATGCAGAACAAGTTGTACAAGAGAAGAACTCTCACTTTTGCTACATTTGATGTGTTTTCGACTTTCATTGTTTTTCTACTGTCTCTTTACATGAATGATGTGTGAGCAGGCACCAGTACACCTTTCTGCCTTTCCTCTTCTCCAGGACCACAATCTCACAGCTGCTCAACCCTGCCACACACACCCACACCACCGCCCCCAAAGCCCCACCCAATCTAATTCAGCCCACTCAGACTCATTGTTAAGGGGACATATTGGAAAACCATTAGCTCTCATTATGCTTTATAGCCACCCCGTTCTCCCTATTCTGTCTTTTAATCACAATCCATCCTCTTGTGTGCGTGTGTGGGTGTGTGCACGCCGTGTGGCTCTATGCGTGTGAGCGTACACTACATCCACCCCTGCTCAGCAGACAGTAATTTAAACAGACCATTTTCACTGTATTGCATTTGGGACACCACAAAGCCCCCCCCCGCTTTTTATGGGGAAGTCAGTGGCACATAGGCACCACCTTTTATGGCAACCCGTCGGAGCTGCAGCAATGTTGTGCATTTGTGAACCATGTCAGCCAAATGGGATCGAATGCTGTGCAATACAAATAAAAAGAGATTGAGTGAATAGAGTATGGATTCCCTTTTTTATATGAACTCCTCGTAGACGTAAAAACCCTTATAGGAAACTGTATGTGTATCCATTCGCTCCTTGTAACTCCAAATAACCAGGCTCTCATAAAGTGTTGAATATCCTGTTACTGCTCTGTATTGAATTGTGCTCCGGTTTGATCATCCATGACAGCGTGTGCGTATGTGTATGTGTGTGTGTTTTGCTGGCAGCATGGAGAGGTGACAATTTTGACCATATGCTCTAGGACGGACACACAAATACACACAGTTGCATGCACACACACACACCCACTTATAATGAGTGGATTTAAATTCCGGTTGTTTTCTCCCGGCCAAGGCAACTGTCACCATTGTGCAACACAACTCCCATAATCCATCTGTGGCATGACAGCCTCCTAACAGCTCCACTTCCCAGCAAGAAAAGCTATTCTTTATGTCTCTCCATTTCTCGATCTCTTCCTTTTTTGTCTTTTTTTTTTTTAAATTTTCACTCCTCCCATTTCACTATTTCCCATCCGAACTGATTTTTATTCTTCTCTCTTGTCTCTTTTCACTTTTCCAATTACTTTTTTTCCCACTTAATCTCCTTTTTCTCCTGAAACCTTTATCTGGGTTTGATTACAGTAGAGAGGCTCTATAGGAAGAAAACTGAGTGATAGCTCGAAATTATTGTTGACCATGATCATGATGGTAATGAAGATATTCACAATTGTAATTATGCTATTGATAATAATAATAGAGATCAGAATGACAATGATGCTATTATGATGATGATTAAAATGGAGATGAGGGTGATGACTATGAGGATGTTGATGATGACAGTGACGAGTGATGATGATGGTGCTTGCTGGCTTTCTGAGCATTGTCCATGTTTTCACCTTGGCCCAGATGGAGAGAGACAGACGGAGGGGACGGACGCCAGCCGTAAGAGGGACACTCGCTCCTCAGCCGGCCACCACAAGAGTGAGGACACCAGCGACAGCAGGGAGGACGAGGCTGCAGTGAGTCTTTCTCTCTTGCTGTATTTCTTTTTTTTCTGTCTCACCATTCTGGACCGAATATTAATGCAATGTCACAACCTGATCACAGACAGCCTACACACCCACACCCTTCTTACTAAGCAGCAATGAGGTTGATTGCGCGTGTGTGTGTGGAGAAGCTCCAACAATCACAGTCCAGATCTTAGGGGGCTTTCATAGCTGCCTCCTTTAGTTTGGGCAGGTGTGAATGCAGCAATCGCACTCAGGTGCGCACCAAAAGTGGATCAAACAAGTGTAGCGGGACCTGCTTGAAGACGTGGTCTTGGTACACTTTCAAACGAACTCTGGAGCGGTTCATTGTGTGAGAACGTGATCCAACCTCGAACAGACCCAAATGCTTGAAGAACTGTGCATTTATTTATTTATTTTTTACTTAACCAGCTGCCATAGTCAGCTGCGCGGTGCTTAATGGGATGAGGACAAGTATTTGTTGACAGTTTGCACTTTAGCAACATTTTTCGGCTGGCTTTTCCTCCTCTCTTTGTTTACTCCCGGGAGTTTCGTTGGAATTTTCCCCTCACGTTAATTCTGACCATTCGAAGAGCAGTTTAGGAAATACGTTCAAAGACACATCTGGCCAATGAGTGACGTGGATGATGCCACGTGACTTGTGTTGCTGCATTTTGGTTCGTTTCACCAACTCATCGACTCATTCGGACCAGAGCAAACAGTGTGGTGTGAAAAGGAACCGAAATGGCTATAAAATTCCACAATGTATACGTTTTTGCCCTTGGTGTGAACCAAATGAACCAAACTACAGATGTGAAAGCACCCTTACATCATTAAAAACTTTGGGCTCTGTTGTCTGTGCACCCACTGATTAGTGCTCCATTCTGCTGATGCCCAAAAAGACAGCCCCCTCTCTCCATAATGTCAAATAAGGGATGATGCAACATAACTAGATGCAGCTTAAGATGCATGTGTAATTGACTAATTTAGGTGGGGAAGCATTTAAGAATAATCAGATTTTATTGTTTTTTAAACTTTTCTTTTTGCTCATTAAAACCCATCTACAGTTTAGCCTGGTGACCCCACCCACGGCACTGAATTTTAATAATGTCTGGGAGGCCACAGCTCAAAATATATTGTGAATAAATCATGCAATCTAACCTCCTCCTCAAGCATCTATTTCTGTGATAGTTTTCATGCTGAAAAATGTGAAATTAGACAGAGTGATACCCAACATCAGAACATGAGGCAAAGTTTGGACCACCGCCAGAGAATATTAGCACTTGGGAAATTCAGCAGTGAACCACTGAGACAATCTGACACTTTAACTCTTATTTTCCCTGACAGTAGGTGGATTTTAAGGTTAACTACAGCAATTTTGGACCCACAGATCATTTCCACGTATTGCAGGACCTGCAGAGCACATTAGCTCCAACTGTGTGTTTAAACGACAAGCTTCTGTTGCTTCCAACAAACAGTCCAAATCAGGATTATTATCAAAATGTGTCCAAAAAACTCACTGCGAAACATGAATGGTGACGTCATTACGTTGACAACCCACTTCTCCAAATCTGTACCCAAACTCAGTGTGCACATTTTTACAGCCTGGTCTGAATGTCTGCTAAAATGGATTACAAAGAGAAATATCTTGCAAATTTGGGCTTGGAAGCGATAATTTAGGGTCCAGGGCTGTCTACAGTAATGAAATGTTGATTGTATGCACAACTGCTTATTTTTGGTAGTCCGGCCTCTACAGGACAACAGATTTTGATTCCAAATGGAGACTGAAAACCACTGAAAATAAGACTGTATCTCTCTGGGTGTGTCCCAATTTAAGAAATGACATGTGTCAAAAACACTGTACTCCTGTGCTGTAATCCTTTTATGTCTCTTTTCTTACATAACATATCTAGCTCTTTTCTGTCTGCCTTAGTAAAGTAAAAATACTTTTAATACTCTCAAAATTCACCATTCATCTTTTGGTCTTGAGGCAGGCAATTTATTATAAGTCCCACCTTCCTCCAACTCGACCAGGTTTCCACGCCAGCACTTGTCACTTATGCTGACAGGCTGTCTCCCTTGAAATGATATCTTGCTTGAGGCTCTGGTATCTGTAAAACTACCTGAGGTGCCGAGGAATCATGCTGTGAAGTCAGACAATCTGCAGTAATTAAATGTTCACTGCATACGTTATGTGGCTGTAGGTTGTATGTTTGATATCAAAATCATTTTGGAGCAAGGGATGAAGACAGATGCAGATTAATGAGATGTGTCGTGTTTAGTTATTGGTATTTGATAATAAATAGCTTTTACCTCTCTTCTTGTTAGAGAGGATTATTACACCAGGCTATAAAGGAAGTCCCTCAGAAGCTGCTGTATGTGGAATTAATTGAAATGAATTAATAGACAGTTAATAACCAGTAACAGTTTATTCTAAGAAATTATGTGTTTTTATTCTGGTCAGTTTTTTGGCTTCTATTAAGATATAACACATGTTAAAAATTAAATGTATCTTTATTTTAATCTAACTATAGGTGATTTTGATCAATATTGTATGTCTCTCTGTCAGACATATTTCACTGTATCACATTACAGTAGTCACACTGATTTCTGACCTGCATTTGCAGTAGTAACTATATCATTGACAGATCTGGCAGTATGGCACAAACATGCAGCGTAACATCACTCTAATTCACCGTGCAAAACATACAGTATGTACTTTGCCACACACAAGCTGTGGCAGCAGGAGTTTAAGACCCAAACATTTTAAGTTAAAACCCAAATTGTAACGATATCATTGTATGGCTGTTGACTAGCCGAGGGGACCATCCGAGAGAAGAAGACGATATATCTTATTCCATAAAATGCAGTTGTCTTCAAAATCGATTTAAGTGAAGGCTTTAGGAAATGTGCTTGAAGAGATAAGAGTCATGAAGGGAAGCCTGCGGGGTTTTTTCTCAAACGGCCCTCCTCTAAACTCTAAACCTGCCTGATAGCGTAAGGGCTTCTCTTCTGTAACAGTCAAATGAAAAGCGGCTCTCAGGATGAGTCAGTCTTGTGCACTGAAGCTCAAATATGCGGCTGCACTCTAAGCATTCTGCTGAAGTTACTAAAATGTGTCAGAAAGTTTATGGCATGCTCTTTATGAATTTTAATAGCATCGCTTTGTCATTTGTTCCCAAAACGACCGGTGATAGATTTGGTTTGCTTCAAATAATGATCACTTAGATGAACTGTGTTCATACTTGGACGGTAAACATGCTCTAAATCATCACAATTACAATATAGGAGATAGAATTGGCCTGCTGCAGGAGGTGCTTAGTTGGATTTATGATCAGTAGAGTATAAGACTGAGCTCCATTTATGGTTATCTATAACACTGCTTTTTTTTTTTGTAACAAGCACTATGTTCTATCCTTTCAAAGGTGTGTGTGTGCGCATGTCAACACGGCTCACCCTTAAGACTTTTCTGTTCAGCTCTATAACAGCATCTTTCATAATCAATCATTTACACTCCCATTTATCAGCTCTTTGTTCCAGCACTGCTTGACCTCTGAGCGTACGCGCGCGTGTGCTTCTATGTGTGCGTACATAGCATGCTGTGTTTAACATCACTCTAGACTTTGCTGCTCATTCAACACCAACGTCTCGAGGAAATCCAAAGCGACATAATTGAGGCCTTCAGTCGATGTGATGCTGCTCCAGTGAGAACGCTCCTTCACTTAGAAAATGTCAGTGCCAAAGGTCAAAGCTGTAGTCCTTGTTTCCAGGCCTGATAGCCAAAGATAAGTTCAACACCAGACGTGTGTGTGTGTGTCTAAGATGGAGAAGGACAGAGCGAGAGAGGATGATTTAGTGTGTTTAATGTGCTGTAATATGGGTCAGGGGGACAGAGGCCCTTCTGCCTTGTTCGCCTCCTCTGTTAAGCTCCTCTAGTGTTTTGTGCTGCACTAATAGATCCCTAAAGCTGCCATTTCAGAAATTTCAGACAATGAAACCAAAATGGCATGGATGAAAACAAACAGAAAAGCCCCCAAGGCTGTGTGCACTCAAAATTAATAGACAGTCTAAAAGAAAATGGAATGACCTTATTGCAATTGAGCAGCACAAACAAGAGATACAAGGACTGTCACAAACACACACACACACACACACACACACACAGATAAACATACTGGTGCATCGCCCACTGCTTAAATTAATTCAATGAGGACTTTATGAGACCTGCAACACATATTAAGACTCTAAATGACACTGTTTTCACTTGTTCATCTCTCTTTTTTTCTCACATGTTAAGCCTGCTGCTTCTTCTCTAAAAGTGATAGAGCAAAGTGGCATCCATGGCGTGGGTAAAGGTAAAGAAGATAATGCTGGGGGCGCCCTGGTAGCTCACCTGGTAGAGCGTGTACTGTTGTTAAGGCTGAGTCCTTTCCGTAGCAGCCCAGGTTCGAATCTAGGCTGGGCCGTTTGCTGCGTGTCATCCCCCCCCCCTCGGCCTTTCATGTCTCTCTCTACTGTCACTATCCAATAAAGCTGAAATGCCGGGAAAAGCATCTTTTAAAAAGAAAGAGGATGCTTGTTGCTGATAAAGGTTTTGTAAATGTGTCCTGCACCTAACTTGTTTGCTGACAGATGGATGGGGAAAGCGGTGGCAGCAGAGAGAAAACGCAGGGAGTGTTAATCTGAACACATTAGAGGGAAGTAGAGAAAGACGGAAGAGGGCAAAAGAGAGGACGGACAAAAGGGAGCACACAAGTTGATGGCAAGAAACAAGAGAAAATCTGAAGTAAAGAGAGGTGAGAAGAAGGAAGTAATTACGTTCCTCTCTGCCTCTGTGAAAGGCTGCGACTGAGCAGCAAATGTTTGCCTCTGCACCTTTCTTTCTTTGCCTGCAAATCACTAAAATTGCAGCTTAAATACTTGTCACTGTGTCAGAGTTGGCAATTACAGGAACCGACTTAGGGTGTTTTATGTTATTTTTTTGAAAGACATGGAATATCTCCCTGCCCCCCCTGCTTTTCAAGATGAAACCTGCAATAGATTTATACTGTCAAAAAATTGTGTGTATGTGTGTGTGTAGTTGTGTGCTTGTGTGCGTGCCGCCTCCAGGTGGTTACCACTTTGTCTGACAGTCTAAGGTTATATAAAGCAAGGTGCGTTTTTTGTCCTTAAGCCATTTGGTGCATACATGTTACCATGTGGGCGTGTGTGTGTGTGTGTGTGTGTGTGTGTGTGTGTTAATATGGATGAGATGTGGATTCTGTGCTCTGCACCCTGCTTGTCCTGTCAGTGGCAGCTTGCTTTCGTGGGTCTGCCCCTTCATCTCGCAGCTGAGTGCTGCATGACCCAACAAAGGCCGCACAGACCGTCACCTAGTAAACATTAGGACCTTCTTAGTTAAACTGACGTGACGATGATTGATCAATCACATCATATTCACAGCATAAGCAGCTCTGCCAGTCAAATTCCAGGATGAAATTAATTTGATAATCACTAGCTCGACACAACCTTTACCCATTCTGCGTCGAGTTGATGTCAGTTTAAAGTTAAACATTGACCAGTTGGACTCATGTTTTAAGGTGCTGTAGGTCTGTGTCAATTGCATCGATGACTCCGGTCAGAGAGTTGTTTTAAAGAAAGGACTGTGACACTGTAACATGTGGCACATTAGCTTTAAGGTTTAAAAACTACTTTACAAACACATTTCAGCTCATTTCACAGTTTCAATATTGAAGTCACAATAAGGAAATTGATGTTCATTATCACATATGAAAAGGGTCTATAAATATTTCATGCACTGTTATCTTAAGAGCCCTATATTATACACTAATACAAGCGCACACACACAAAGGCCAGGCCAAAAACTCTCAGTGCACTTTCCCAGTCATTAATAAGACTGTGGGCTGTAAAGGTCAGTTAGCCATGGTAAGGGCCTGCCAATGAGGTCATGGTGATGGGAGGAGAGCAAGGACGAGTGTGAGGTGATATTTCACAGGAGGTGTGAGAGAAAGGGCTGCACCATTGTCTTTCACCTGACGGAGATTTTAATCATAGTGGCAATTTTACAGCAGCTCATAAACCGCAGCAGCCAGGCCTCATTGTTAACCTCCAATTGCTTTCGGGGCTGTAAATATTGCCGCGTTACATCGCTCTGGCCTTGCCGATAGTTGATGGGAGATGCGACGGAGCTGGTGCTGGCACTCGGAGTCTTGCCTGAGAGTGATGAGGAGCAGAGAGCATGGACTGACTAGTAAATAAACACATGGCTGATCAGCGAGACACACTCAGCTGGACTACACAGACCAGGCTGTGGTGATACAAGGCTGTGTGTGCTAGCAAGGTATTAGGCTTCATGTAATCTGTAAATGGACCCAAACATAGGGCTTAGCGTCCTAGTATAATTGCTCAATTTGACATTTAGATTTGGAGATGTGGCACGTGACTCATTTTTCCCATTACATTTATTTAGCATTTCAAATGTTGTCACAGATTGAAAAGGATAGACGATCGTTTGACATTTGGTTGGAGTTCCATTTCATGGGGAAATGGATCTCCCATGAGGCATTTGGTACATCAGCCTGAGTGCCCTACCCCAGGATGTCTGAGCTCACACTGTATTTGTTTTCTGCCACTTTTCTCAAGTGTGTTGTCACCTGTGTTACTAAAAGAGTTTAATTACATTTTGGGTCCTTAATCAAGGACTCCACTGCCAACCAGGTCCTGAGAGTCTGTCGAAGGAAGCAAAGAACAGCTACAGGTTAACAGTCTAAATTGGAGAAAGAGGTATAATAGAGCTATTATTGGCGGACTCCTTTCTGTTGCAAAGTAAGCCAGCTTTAAATATGAACTCAGAGCTTTTAAATAATGGTGGGTCAGTTCCTCCTGAGGCACTTATGACAACTTGAGCGGTCGTAGCAGAGTTTTAAGACACAGAAACTGAGACGGTGAGCTTTGCAGTACAGGAATGACAAACAGACCATAACCAACTATAGCCCAGACAGAATAACAATAAAATAGCAGTTCTTGCACAAGGACACATGAAATCTGATTTTGTGAATAGTCCAACGACGATATGCTAAGCATCCTTCGCCATGCACTTACAAATGGTAGATCTGGTCACTTACAACTTGGATCTTATTTTCAGAGTTTTGGTCATTCCTATGGGTAATAATAAGATTGTGCTCACCAAATTAATTGCAGTGATCTGACTGGCCAAGAAACACTGTCAGTTGATCATACAGGTTGTAAACAAAGCCCCAGATAAGCCAGACATCTTTGGAGGCGAAAATGAAGGCAAACGGTTATTAGCTATTATTAAATTATTAACCAAACTGACAGATTTCATGGTTCAGCTTTAACCTAATATAGTTGTGCCCGCACATGGGTTTGTTGTGCAATGAGGGATTAGTACTGACATTTGAGTTGTGCTCACTTTCAGTTTTACCCCCAAATAAAATGGTTTAGGTAATCTAGCTGCACTGTTGGCTTGTTCACAACCAGTCCGACCATCTGACTGCCTATTTCCCTTGTTCCTCAATCTTTGGAAAGCACAGTGTCATGGAAACGATGGCCACAGCAATGAAATTGAGAGTTTATTTTTAAGTTTTCTCTATTTAGTCATTCCACTTTTGCAGTCATGGATCAAACCCAATCAAAGGACTAAAACTGTATTCAGGAATTATCTGGTGTTTGCATCTTAACATTCACTACGCTGGTCCTTGTGCAGCAATGAATATCTCCTTGATAATTATTTGTTTCTTTGGATGTACATAATTTTACTTCAAACAGCTTGCCTCTGATAGCTAGCTGTAACCATACAAACAGTGCATTCTTCCCTAGCATATTTCAAGCTTGGGGGTTTTGACAGCTCCGTTATATGAGGCTATTTGAGGGTTCAGTCCAGAATTGTTTTTCCTCTGGGTGCTTCAGTGCTTTCACTCATTCTCACTATCACCTCTCAGGCATTTGTCAGCCTGGTGTTGATTCACAGAGGATGGAGATCCAAGCTGTGGGCCTGCAATAAACTCCCAGGCAGGGCTCCAGCACTGAGGTCTACACGGTCTTCATCCTCTGCTACCCACGGCCAGATGCCAACAGAGTGGAAGGCTGTTTCTTAAGACCAGCCGCTCTGTGTGCACATGCAATATACTGCACTGTGTACATGCACACAGTCATGCAGACATACTGTAGAAATATTCTGAAAATGGACAGCTGAGATAACTACATCTGCGAATTTAGCTTTATTCTCATACTCTATATCCCAGATAGGGAGGAAAAGCATTACACAGTGGGATCACCCTCAATCCTTTTCAGCACACTATTGAAAATTCCTCCTCTTTCCTTACTCGCTCTGGTTCCTATCAGCTGGCTCTGTTCCAGCAGTGGTCAGTGCTAAGTTGTTACCGGCAGGCTGTTTGCTGTTGCCGGTCAGTTTCGTGCTGGGGCCATGCTGGGTGAAGGTCATTGGGTCAGTAGACATGACACTAGACCATATCTCTGTTTCTTTTTCTCACCTCCACCCCTCTGTCTCTGTGGGGTGCTTTCTGTTACACTGATATGATGGATGCCTGCCTGAGTGTGGTCAAAGTGGACTGCTGATAAAGGCGTTAGAAGTCAATGAGTGCAGGTGTGCAAATCCTGCCTGCTAACTGTAAAGAGAAATGATGTGTCAAAGTTTTGTGAGGGACAGGTTCATCATGTCGAAATGGTAATCAGTGAAGTTGGATGGCTGTAAAACACCTCTAGGTCAGTAAATCAAACTTGGGTCAGGGTTGGCCATAGGGCTGGGTGTTTTTGTTTTTATTGTTTTTATTAATTTGAATTGGTTTTGCAATATGTGTAAAATGTCTGCAACGTGTGACTTGAGTTAACATGCACAAAAAACATTATTTTTAGTCAAAAAGAAACAGAGGTATAACATCATTAGCTACATTAGCTATCTTTCGTCACATTGGTCCTGTAAACTGTGATGAGAATAGTCACAATATGTAGAAACCCGCTGCAGTTGACTGCTGTGACTCAAAATGGCTATCTAGCCCTGGCAATCCCGTAGCGAATCTACATACAACGATTGCATCTCCGAGAGGAAAAAAGACTCGGTGCACTGATCTAAGCTCTAGGTTTGTGTTTGTTGAACTATTATCTCTGGTTACGAGAGGTGAAGCCATGGAAGTCGACTGAACAATGTGCAGATTGTGCATAAAAAAAGATGTTTCAATCACGTTTTATTCTTGCTGATTCATGCAGAGAAAAGTGATTAATATTGTATATCGTCCATTGAAACTGATTAAGATTTGGTCATGGCTCATTCAGTAAAACTGCGCGCCCCATGTACGAGGCTATAGTCCTCACCGCAGAGGAACCTGGGTTAGGCTTCGGCCTGTGACGAATTTGCTGCATGTCATCCCCCCTCTCTATCTCCTGCATTTCCTGTCTCTCTTCGGCTGTCACTGTCAAATAAAGTTGAGAAAAGCCCAAAAAATAGACTTTAAAAAAAAGATTTGGTCAAGGCTGTCATTTTTATCGTGGTGAAGTGGAGTTGAGGGTAAATTTATATCCTTACCTGCCACTTTAGTCTGATCATTCCATGTAATCCCTCCGTGGTAAGGAAATAGATATCTCCCACTATTTGTACTCAGATGGCTTTTTATGACACTGGATATATCACTCAATCCTTATTTCACAAGGCGGATTCTACAACACATGTTCGATTGTTACATAGGAGGAGCAGGAAGGAGCCTTACAAATAGAAAGAGTTGATGGTCATAGGCCTTTGATGGGAAAATGCATCAACCCCTGCAAGACAAACTTGTTTAAGTGCTTAAAGTTTTAAGTAGTTTTAGAAGGCTGGATCATTGAAAATGGCCTGGCACTGGACGTCATCAGTGTGTGTGTGTGTGTGTGTGGAAGACACCTGTGTGTCTGCCAGATTAAGCAAGCTACTCCTGTCGCCACTTGATAAAGGCAAACCAAAAACGTGCATACCTCCATTTTTCAAGAAACAGGTTAACAATTGAAACAAGGCGGGGATAAGAACCTTACTTAAAAACGCTGAATAGTAGAAGCAATGCATTCTCAGTCTCTCTTCATCTTTCTTGCCAAATCTCCCACCGCTCAGGGTGGGTAAGTACTTGACGAGAGACAGATAAGGAAGACTTGGCAGAGTAGCACCATAGATGGAGTGATGTGAGTAATTGATTTGGAAACAAAATTCTTGGTGTGGGCATGCTGTGTTTCTGTAGGTCTAAGGATGTGGAGGTGCGCATTCATTTGCATTCCCGTGGGAACACTTCCTGCTTTCATCAGTATTCCCTGTTTGCCAGAGTTAGAGCGAGAGCCATATCTCTAAAGAGTTGGAGGGGATTTTGTGTTTTGCTTCAGTTTTAAACTTTTCTCTTGGGAGTTTTCTATAGGGGCCAGCTTTCAAAGTGTCACATTTATTTTCATTTAGTCTGCACTCTTTCATCTAAGAGTGGCCTCAAAACATTAACCACTGTACGGTTAATGGAGAGGTGCTTTGGATGTATCTGATGTTCCGTACAGAATAGCTACTGCTGATGAAAACACTGGTGATAATGTCACAAGTTAACATGTAGGTGTAGAAACTCGCTGGTACAACAGTGTTTTGATTTATCTGCACCGTCACTCCCACTGCAGAATTCTATTCAGATTGTTCTCATACAGAACCAATTCAATACGTTTGACTTCCAGGGTCAATGTTTATATTGTTTTTATTTGTCTTTCTCTTTTAGTATTTTTCTTTGTTTCTCTCCCCCATTCCCTCTTCTCCTTCTATCAAACCTTTCCTTTCCCCTCGTTCCTCTCTTCCTTTCTTATAAACCTTCGCCCCTCATTCGACTGGAGTGCATTTCCACTCTATAATGTATTGTCTCCTGTAGTGAACCAGCCCGTGGGCCTTACTCCTCATTGATCTCTGATGTCCCCATGCTGCCCGGGCAGAGGCCAGACACTTGGAGCCCGTTGATTGATCTCCTTAGTATCTTTGCCTGCCTCACCACCCATGGTCACCCACCTTGTTCTCTTCTTGCTTCATGTCTTCAACTCTTTTATCTGCCTTGTCATCACTTCTCTGTCACCTCTGTCTCCTCTCTTTCTAAAATGTTCTTATATCTCCATATAACTCCATTTTAGTGTGTTAAACATTATTTAATTGTTTATATACTCCTTATAAATAAAATTAAACTATGATGTTTCCCTTAACCTTTCTCACTCTCATTTTACAATATATACCATATATAATAACATGAATGTAGTAATTTGACTGTAAAGCTTAGACATCATTTGCATATAATATATATCTATATGTGTGTGTGTGTGTGTGTGTATATATTATACAAATCTTATTCAAACTATAGTCGGCTTCTCTCTATTGGTTTCTTACAGTAAGCATGAGTACAACAGTCACAAAAGGTGTCAAAATAAGTATTGTGAGACACTTGTTACACAATCTCACATATACAAGGGAAGGTCTGACTCCATGCACCTGGTAATAAAAACAAAAAGAAGAAGTTAAAAAGAAAATGTTCACAACTACAAATGAATGCTTTATTTTCACTGTGATGAAGTATGCTGACTGCGTGCAGACATTAGCAGGACTAATGTAAAGGTGCCATCCATCTTTTCTCCTCCTCTTTATCCTCTGCTCTTCATTCCTCCTCTTCCTCACCCTGTCATATCAGCTCCATTAGTGTCTCCACTACTCTTCCTCACTCACCCTCGTCTTTCCCCTTGACCACCTCCTCATCTCACCCCATCTTATAGGTATTAGAGAAGTAGTATGCTTTGCATGTGAATTACAATTCCATTTTACACTGGTCCATTATAATACTGGAATAATGATATAATCGTAATGCTATAATATTTTAGTCAATATAACTTGGTTGCACTTGACAGTTACAGATCACACTGCTGTGATTACCATAGAAACCACAGTTCAAGTTTGACCTTTGAAAGTCTTTGCGAGTAGGTGGTAAATGAGACAGGCCTCATTTACCAGCTTTTCCAATCATGCCACACACATCAAACATGATTTTGCACTTTATGTGCTGCTATGACAACTTCCATGACGTAAGAGCGCTTCGAGGAAGAAAAATGACTGGATTCAGGATTAAACATTGACCATGACTATGAAACATCTGAGATGAAGGAAAGAAGGTGATTATTCTTCATGTATCTCATCCTGGGGTAATGGCCTAAATGGGCCAACCAAGCAGTCTATTAATCCAGCTACAGTAGCGGACAGAGCGAGCTACTAAAGCACTTTGTTTGGCTGTGTTGTTATTGTCAGGATATCAATTTCTTTAAGCGTCCTCCGGGGATTTATTCTGTCATTAAACAACCCACTGCCTTGGTTTTTCTCACTTGAGCCAGTAGAAGTTTGCAGGTATATCAACACACAAGTCGATGCCGCTGGCTGGGAAGCATGGATGGATCCGGAGTGGCCATTTCAGACTCTTGTGAGATGGCAGCTGGCAGGAGAAAACCAATTTTTATTGGCTTTTTCAATTTGCGCCTGACCAGACAGGAGCAACACTATGTTAATTGCAACCACTGAATCAATGGTGTATTTTGAATGAGTGTCCCTTTGTCTCTGGTGTGTGCTTGTTTAAAATTGAAAAACCATAAGAAGATGACTTCTGCTGCCTCCGTACATGAAGTCAAGGTTTGCTGAACTAAATGAACAGGGTCTGGCACTTTGAGACATTTCTTTTAAAGGGGAAGTTCAAAGTTTTTATCATTACATCTAACGGGTCGAAAGTCGAGTAATTATTATGGATGATGTTTGATGAAAAAACAATGCATTAATAATAAGCAAGACTCTGATAACAATGTTTTAATATAAAAGCAGTCTTTCTTCTTTCTAAATAGCAAGCAGCTGCATAATAATTTAAAACTGACTAACCAGTTTGTCTTTATACGAGAGAGACAGAGGACAAAGAGAAGAAGCACTTTCCAAAACTTCTCCAGTCTGTTAAATCCACACACAAGAGAATCTCCAAATCTTCACCAGATGGCTAAATATCGGCAACTGTTAAATGTTTTCCCTGACGTATTTAGAACCATCCAAAACACAGCTACAGCCTGCAGGGCTTGACATGTGTCCATCATTTCACATCTGTTTTACACTGTTTTTGTCATCTGCACTTTGGCAGACCTATCTAAAGTTGAGCAGTTACCTTGAAGAATGTAATTTTGTTTCTCTTTTCACATGTCTGCATTTCTGCCTGCTCGAGGGCACCTCTTTCTTGTCATGGCTTTCGTTGGCTGAAGCAGTATCTCTACTGAGCATGTAGCAAAATACAAGTCCGAGTTTATCAGTAAAGTAGGAAGAGGCCATATAACTATGGATTGCAATATTGATCATTTCTATTGCCTCGCTTTGTCTCACACATATGCCAGCAAGAGTGTGACGACAAACCCACAGTGGCCAGTGCTTATAGCTGTTTGTATGCAGCAAGTCTCTCTCAAGGTCAAGAGGAAAGAGATGTGATGTTGCTGTAATTAATGCACAATCCACAAGTGCTTGAATTACCATAGAGGTTCGTGTTATTTGCAGAAAAAGTGTAAAAAGCACTAAAACAGCAACTCATTCACATTACAAAAATGCACACATTTCTTCATCTCACAATGGCTGTAGCACAAAACTAGCATTTGAAGGAAGATACAGTTTGTTGGTGTGTTCTTTGATTGGATCATTTTACGTGCCTATTGTGCGAAATGTAGGATGAAAAAACTCAAAATCCTGAGTACTTTTTCACATGGAAAAACAATAATTTTGCTACAGAAAGTCTGGCTGAATTTGTATTACACCTACAGCCACAAAAGAAGGACTTTATAATATACATGTTAAATGACCCGCTATACTATTCCCAGAATTGTATGGCTATCTGTGGCGTAGAGAGAGAGAATCAGACACATAATGGGATGTAGATGTAATGAAAACAGTAACAGAAGAAGAGATGATGAGACAGACATACATACAGAGTGAGATTGAAAGAGCTGACCCTGAGCAACCACTGTGTCAGAACCAATCATTGTCCTACTCCAGCTCAGAAAACACTGCAATAATGCAACAAAAGTTCAAGATGCAATTTATATCGTACCAACCGAGTTTTCTTGGCATTTCTGTCAGTATACTGGAGACTGATACAAGACAGGACATACATTATTAACCAATGATATTATCCATACAGTACACCAAAGGCCAACAACAAAGTATGTTTGTAAAAATGCTAGAATACATCACAAGTTTCGTGTCTTTGTGTCGAGTACTGTAGGAGTGAGTGGTGTCATACAGTGTGTGGGCTTCCTGAAGAGTCTTTATACAGTATTACGGGTGCTGATATATGTTGGTACAGTACATGTCATCTCTGATCTGACAAGGCACCTGCAGGTAGATGAAATTACGACCCACGCACCTGGTTCACATCGATGGAGGCTCCAGAACCATGTGGGCGTGCTGTAAATAGAGGAGGACGCAGTGTCCTGGAATGAGCTATAAATTACCTTTCCGCCTCCTTCCAGGTGTCCAGAGATTGGACAGACGGACAGGTGGATGGATGGATGGATGAAAGGGTTGAAAACACAAGTGAGGATGGTTAGAGGGACTGAGCGGGCAAGAAGTCAGAGATACACAAACAGAGCCTGAAGACAAAGGAGTAGCTTGGGACTGTGGGCGTGTACGGCCGAGAGAGAAACCGCGACGGACTATGATGAAGATTCATTGTTCTTTTCTCGCTGCCATCCATCTCCACTAACATTTGCCGACACCATTGAATACCCATGCCACCAAGTTGGTAGTGAGTTTGCTGTGTGGGTGCTAAAATAGAGCTGATGTCAGAGAGCTTAGACACAGAATGATGAAATGTAAAAGTGTGGCAGAAGAAGCAACTCCAAGTGTCAAAATAGTGCACGGGTGATAAAAGGTGCCATTTATATCAGCAAACACTTTAAGAAATGTTATCTTTTTCTATGCAGTGTTTACTTAATAATTTTTATTGGGTACTGTAGATAATGCATGGTTCACACAACACAGGCTCTCTGTGAAACCTGACAAGTGAAGCTGGCATGAGATAAAAGACAGAAGCCATCCACTGTCTGGACCAACTAGACTGTAATTATTAGAAATTCCAAATACCATTAGAAAACTGTCCTCTCTGTCAGTATTGTACCAGAAAGTGTTCTTGCCATTTCATTCTTGTTATGGTAGGAATTGTGACTAAAATTGCATAAATGTGGCCAGAGTATGAAGCGTGACTTGGTGTTGTGAAAGAGCTGTTGGGCCAAATGGAGTCAGCACTTTGCTGTGAGGTGGCTCAAAGGCTATAGCGGGCTGACAGGGACATTAAACACAAAACCGCAGGGGCAGTTTTAATTACTCTTTGTCCGTCTTGTTGTCTTGGTGACAAAGGGGATGACAATGCAACACGGAGCAACATAGAGGCAAGTGAAGGGAAGTGAGTAGAAAGTGTTAGTGAGGCATAGACTTTTTTTTTTTAAATGTTGTCTGGGCCCATTGGTGACATTTTCAAGAAGCGGAAAGAAAGGGCCGGGGAAGGGTGAAAGGGTAAAAATCGAGGGGAAAAAAAGAGTAAAACTGCCCTGGTGCCGCAGGCTTTGCTGACACATCCATGTGTTTGTTTAAGTGAGGTAAAGCTGGAGTCTGGGGTGGCCACAAGTTCCTCTCATCTCTTTGTCTCCCACTGGCCAGCCGCCCAAATTAAAAGTACTAAAACAAAGCACAGTCAAATAAATAGACGCTTTTCTTTAACCGCTATGCTTATTTTCATGACTTTGTGTGTTTTTTCTAAATTGGAACTTTTTTTTGTGTGCTTAAGGTATAATGCTTTTTGTCATTTTTTATTTTCTTTTGCTCCAGAATATATATATTTTATCAGTCTTTAGCCAGGATGGAAACCTAAGGATAGGATTTGTTCTGATTGATGTTGTTACATACTCTGCCTCCATTAATCCTGGTAAGTTTGGGTTGTACCAGGTCTTTAAGGAGACTTTAAATGGAGTGCTTGACAAACCGAGCACTTAAAGAGCTTACATAATATGTGGTCCTTCATAAATCTACTCAGGGAGGGGTTGGTTTTGTATTAAGTTTTCATTTTGCTCTTTCTGGACTTGGGGAAAAAGTTAAATCACACTAAATTAGTATTATTAGTCTACTATTTCTCAGTAGAAAGTAAGAGAAAAAAAGAGCTGGAAAATTGCCCAAAGAAGAGGGATTGAAGGAAGAAAATTCTAAAGCAGGACAGAGTTCTTGGGAGTGCCGGTCAGCAGAAATGTCAGTTGCAGAAATCGGGCAGACAGTAGAGAACCTACATCTCACAGATACCGCATGTGAAACATGCTGCAACGCACATGTCAATATGTCTTGTTTGTTGGAAGCTCTAGATGTGACTGCTTGTGTAGTGGGAGGCCCGAAAACGCATGGGAGCATTTATGAGTACACAGCTTTTTTGAATACTCATTTCATATTTCACAAATAATTCTTATTTTTCATGGTTTTAAAGGTTTTGCAGTCAAAACTGCCCTTGGTTTAAACATTCTTTTTTTTTTTATCAGGGTGTCAGCAGTAAAGATGAGACAGGAAATGAGGGGAGAGAGATTAGCAGACCCCTAGGCCACCAGGGCAACCCAAAACTGCCCGTAGTTTAGTTTAATTTTTAATTTTTGGTTGGTGTAACGGGGGAATGGTACAGAGCTCACAAGCAAGGGTTGGGTACAGTAGTTCATTTACTAAATAGAATACACATGCAGGTAAGACAGAGCTTGTCAAGACACAAAGTGAACACTTTGACTATTGCTCAGTGGATGTTTTCTTTTCTCACTCCAGAAAACGTATTGTTGTCGCTGCAGGGGAGATAAATAGCCATGAGCGGTAATTGTAAATTGGCAGCAGATGAAACTGCTGCACAGTGCCACTCCCTTTTCCCACTGTGCCCCAGAACCACACCACTGGCACAGCGAACATATAGCTAGCCTATAGACCTTCCTCACAGCAGATATTTTGACATGTCAAATACAGGTATAAGTAATGGCTCCATTTTAGATGCTGCTGTGCCATTAAAGGCCACTGGTAACTGCATGCTGGCTCACTGGCCTGGTTTACTGGGACATTTAATGAAACCGAAACATTGTTAGCGCTAACCGTTAGAACAGAGAAGTTAATGTTTTTTACACTGTTACGGTTGCATAAGTGTATACAGTATATACTACTTTTTTTACAAGCAAAATTTCTACAAAAAAGATAAACATTACTTCGTTCAGTTAATGTCTTTGTTCTTTTAATAAGCTCAGTGTATATTATCTTAGTAATAGACTATGAACCACTCTGTTAGGGCTTATTTTGTGCGAAATATTCTTGGTCTTAACATATTCAGAGCAGGAAACGGACCTGCAGACCTCCTGTATCAGAATGTTGCTATCAGTGTATTTATTCAGAAGGTGTAAGATAAGAAGATGTAAGTATTGATTGTAGGAATAGCTAATCTCTGCACAATCTCCATAATAGCAGTTGCAGTCCTCTTTCAGCGTTGGCTTTACTTACGATCACAGATAATGAAGACACGGCCACCTCCCAGGGGTCTTGCTTTTATGTTATTGATCCCAACAAGTTCCCCCGAAGCCAGGTTTTATTATAATGAAGTATGCAACGGTGTACATGTATGTACTGAACACACATGTATATCCAAAGGTGTACTGATACGGACAGCGTTTGGGTGTGTATTTTTGCTGTATTTTGGAATTTCAGAGCTTTGACTCCATTTGTCCATTTCATTTTCATCTATTTGTGAATTAATATTTATTTTTGATTGTGGGTGAAGAGTCACTTTCATATGAAAGGCTCCAGAACATTTCCTCGAATCTCCTCTTATTAAACTTTACATGGGCCCTTCTTTCATTCATAATTCACTTCAGCATGTTAATGTTTCCTTTCACTAACTAGCTACGTCTTGGAGAGCTGTGTGTGTGTGTATGGCATGGACTGAAAGTTACCTCATATCACATCCCTGCCTTTAGGTCAAGAGAGCTGTTTGGTGTAGTGTGGGAGGAGAGAGTAGTTTAGTATCTTCCATTTTTGCTTTGAAGTCCTAATACCAGATGCGCTGAGGGTGTCATGTGTAAACACATAGTTTGATTAAACAAAAAATGTACCTTCAGCTTGAGGTTAGTCATCACATTTTAGACGCTAAGCACCTCAAGGAATTGGCTTGTTACCTGAAGCCTACGCCTTTCACCTTTCGACCCTGCAGGAGAAGAAATACCAGCAGGAGTTTCGACCTTAAAATGTAGATATATGGATGTGCACTTTTATCACTTGCCAGAATATAAAATATAATTTAACACACACACACACACACACACAAATAGCAGCTAAAAGAAAAAAAAACTGTTATATTAAAACCCATTGGCTGCAGGTGGCACAAGTGACAAAATTGCTGAAGCTATTACTTTCCTTGAGGCTTACACACTGTGCACATTCATCCATACAAGCAGACAAGTTCAGATTAGCCTCTGCCACATTGCATGTGATCTTGCTGGTTATTAAGATAATTAGCACATTTAGAGTCTGTTGAAATGGTAGTGTGAAAACAAGCAATCATTTACTAGACTTTTCCAAAATTTGCCGGATTTGACCCTACACTGTGCCCGTAGGCACTACAGGCTTAATATAGCTTCTTGTATTCACTAACTAACAAACCACTGTTTGTGTAGGGACTTTGTTGCTTCTCTCCATCCACGTTATTGTTGTCGGAAACCACCAGCCTCCTGAGAAACCTTTTTTGTTCAGTATTTTCCTGATTTAAAAAAAAAAAAAGCTACTGATGATCTTTCTCGAAGAACGAAAGCCTTTTTAAACCTTTTGGAAGTGCTCTGCTCTGCAAAAAAAAAAGAAGCTGCCAGGTGCTTTTTTAATGTGTGCCTGTACTCTGAGCACACTGTGGCCACTAATAGGATTGTATGTTACCAGTTTTCTCTGCTTGAGGCTGAGAAAATCACTTGGGAAAAATGCTACGTACAACTTAATGCGCCATCATTGTGAACATACTTGTCTCAGTAGCGCATTGCCAACCTGTCTGTCGGTTTGTGTATCCGTGTCCACCTCTGTCTGAGACTGCCTCAGTTTTGTTTGTTTTTTGCAGCAGGCTCGGTGTTGATTGGGTCAGATTAAGCACCAAGCAGGTCAGGGATGATTGGCAGTTGACTGTTTGCCTGTTCTGTTTGTCAGCTGCCCCATGTCACACCCCATCGGTAGTAATCACCCTGGACAGAAAACCCAGGCCTAATGTGGAGGAGCGCATGGCATAAGGCTAGATTCCAGCTCAGATGCTGGCTTTCTGGCTTTACTTTCTGCTCTCTGTCCCCTTCCAACCCTTTCTCCTTTTCCTCTAATCTGACCTGTATCTTGTTCAAGCTCTACATTGAATTTATAATGATTAGCTGTCTTTCCACAGGGTATTCATATTATTATTAAAAAGTACAGTGCAAAGATTACAAGCCATCAAAAAAAGACCTTATGCTTTGCTTGCTCCCTCTCCAACACTCAACTTAACACAAAATCCTGTCCTCAAATATTTTCGTATAATTCTGGTATGAATTGGTGCTATAAAAAATAAAATTGAATTGAATTCTGATACATTGCTGCCAGCAAAAATACAGCAACCGCTAAACTGCAGTTTTTATAAATATATTTACCTGTACGTCTGCTTTGCATATGACGCATTAGACCAGAAATCCATCTGTCACCAAGAATGACGTCCACATATCTGGCAAAAAAATGGGTTTTTCTCTAACAAATCTATTGTTTCTCTTGAATGGTTCACACAGTTAGATACTTATCAAATGTAGCGTTCATTTGCGCTTTGTGTAAAATGTATTAAAATAATAAATAAACTTCTAACAAGAGGGCCTGAGACAATACATTTAGATTTTAAATTCGAGGACGTGAGACATGAGTGGCCAAAAGTGACAGGAAAGGCAAAGCTCGTCAGACTGCTATCGATCCTGAGAGAGATTGCACTGCTCCTCACACCCATTGTCCGCCTGCTGTATTGATGTGGACTCAAGCATGACAGAAGTCCTACAACCTTGTCCCAGACCTAAATCAATAAATTACACACTCTCTGACGTACCTCAATAGGTGGTGCACACATACAATCCAAGCACGCCTTATGTTTCTATACACTAGAACACACTGATGCACAAACATACTCATCATCGTCACATTAAAACCAGTGCACTGCGTACCAATGCAGGATAATAATTTCTGACCCTCTCTCTTTTTTCCATCAACTGTCTGTAGTTTTTCTACCAGCCGTCCATCTTTCCCCTTCCCTCCCTCGCTCCCCTCCTTCTTCTCCTTTGCGTCTTATTGTACTCATCTCTGCACCATTAATCTTCCAACCAATGAATTGGAGCCACTGACTCTATCACTCCTATTGTCGACTGCAGCCGTCCCTTATTTATGTTCCATTTTTCTCCCTCTCTTCCTCACTCAGCCTTTCTACTGTTCCGTTGACCGGCATGTAATTTCTTACATGAATAATGCAAGGAGCGAGACAAAAATAGTTGCACTCCTTCTTTCTCTTGGCCGGGATTTGTTCTGCAATAGTTTAACTGAATGCGCTTTGACTGATTTCTATTCAGCAGTGCCAGCCACTTTGTTAAAAGGAATAGGGATTTGGATGTAAAGGTATCAGGGCTCCCAAGGCTGCATTCTTACTGAAATAGACTCGAACGGCTGATTGTGAGATCACGGTGCAGATTCATTCAACCTCTCGGCGCTCACGAGTGCTGATCCAGGATCACCGAGGTGGTTCCCAGGACAATCCTATTCCTTCGCTATCACCCAGAGCAGCCACATCAACATATGGCAAACATTAAAACAAATTGTAGATTCCAGCAGTGTTTGCTGATGTGCCAATGTTAGACAGTTATCAAAATGGCCAGCTATCATCAGCCAGCTTTCCCTGCTTTCCAAAACAATAGGGACCATTTCAAGTTAACACAGCCATCTCTCTGCTGTATTTCAAATATCCTAGCAAGTACCACAGTATAACCACTGTGCTGATCTTTTGTTGTGAAGAACTGTAACTTAGCTACTCAAAAGAGCTCCACATTTGTGTGTGGATCAAAGGGCAATTCTTCAACATCTCTCTTTCTCTCCCATCAGCTTCTGAAAACATATACTTTGAAACACAGAATGATGCTCGTGTGATTAAATTGACAGCACAGCACGAGGAAAACACGTGAATGTTATCATGTATGCCATGTAGGAACACAGATACTTGTTAATAGACTATTTCATACAGGTTTGTGCTGCTTGTGTTGCCATTGTGAGTGTGGTTGTGGTTTGTGAAGGACCAGGTACATATGTGTCACACTGAAGACATTTTTAATATTCACCTTGATTCTTGTAGTACTCCTTTTCAAATGGTAGTGTCCAAGGACTTGCATAAACACGCTTTTGAATCCACATAAGACTCTTGTAAGGGTCATTCAGTAAATTTCTACCTTCAGTGTTGACCTAGGGAAATAAAAGTGAGTCACATCTTCTCTGTCTTTATCTGACTCCCTTCCATCAGTCATCTTGCAGAGTATTTTTAAAATCACAGGTTTCCTCATTGTTCCCTGCATTGTTTTCTATGTTACTTAAAGACCCTTGGACACCAGCAGGTGAAACACTGCAAAATGCTTGCCAGTTGGTCTTCAACCATTCTTTACAATGCTACAGAGTTACGAAGTCTCTTCATTCTAGTTTCCTTATTCTTAATCATACTGTAAATTCCAAGCAATTATTAGATTCAAGATTCAATACTGTGTTGCAATATCAACATGGTTGATTGGAATTTATCTTTGAGAGCTCACTTAAACAAAGCCAGAAGAAGACAAAAATACTAAAAACACTCACAAAGTACATAATACATTAAGCTAAATATAATACAGATTATTAATATCCAACCTATACAATAATCATAAAAGCATAAAACATAAAACAAAATCCAACACATATAAACGCCATAAATAAGCACATGTAGGGAAATTAGCAGCAACACCCAGTGACCCACTAGATAAAGTGCTTGTTTCTTTTCTTGAATTAGATTCTTACATATTTTCAGCATTTTAGATCATGGCAACCGTGAAGTTAACCTTGGGTAAAAGTGAGGAACATGTATTCTGTTACTATTGCAGACTTTTTACTAATGTGAAGTGAATGATCTGAGTGGCAAGGGAAAGCCTCGTTGTGGCGTTTTAGCTTTGATTTGAAATAACCTAGCAGTGGATAAGCATTATTTATTTCAATAAACCCCAATTTTGTTCTGACTGTGGAGTAGAGAAACTGTATGTCTATGGTTTCCAGTATGTCCTGAGAAATGTGACCTAAAAATTTATTTTTTTCAGTTGTAGTCACATCACACACAAAGCCAGTGCTGGTGAGTATGCAATACATCAGAGCTTTGTGGTCCCACTCTGAAACCAAGGGGACACTGGTCTGTTTGGTCTGTTCGGTAAAGAGAATTGGAAAAGGGATTCTGGCAGTCCACAGTCGCTTCAGACATTTGCTGTGCCAGAGGGATTTCTGAGGACTAGACTTGCAAAACACACTGCGCACTACCTATCAAAGGTCTTCTCTCAGTCATGCTTTTTTCCCCCTATTTATTGCTCCATTGGTCATTTTTTCTCTCTTTTGTATTTGTTTCTGTTCATTCATTTTCTGTCTCCAGTCTGCCACGTTTTACGTCTTCATTCTCTATTTCTCTTTCTGTCTCTTTTCTTCATTTTACACTTTCTTTTTATCAAGCTATTTCTCTCTGTTGGTCTCAACCTCACAGCCAGTGCCATCTTGTCCCATAGATTGGAAATGTCTGGTCTGAAAAGATATATACTGTCATAGTCTAATCCAACATTGTGAGATACACAGTATGATGAATAACGTGTTTTCTGTATCAAAATCATGCTTTAATTTAGAAACATCACCATCATAATTGCAAGCAGCTTTCATCCCAGCTTTTCTTTTTGGTGATGAATCATTGTGATTAGTCATTGCTACAGTAAATGTCATCCAGGTATCTTTGCCTCCAGCTGCACGTATTAATATGAACAATGAACAGCCGGTGACCGGGAGCCATTGTTTATACAGCGAGACGATAGGTTGAAAAATGGGAAGCGTCTATATTATTATTATTATTATTATTATTATTATGGTGAGACTAATTAGCATACTGTATATCTCTGTGGTGGTGGTTAACATGAATGAAAAACTGAGAATAATGTAATTATTCCACTCTGGTTATCAATTTCCATATTGCAGGTTGCTGGAAATGGAACTATGATTTGTGGACTTTTGGGAGCCATCAGAGCTGAGCTCCTTTGCTGGGGTTATCGTGCTGGGGGGGTGAAGAGATTTGTGAAATGAGCCCCAGATCTCTCTCACACACTGGCCCCTGCAGATGGGTGCTTGTTTGAGTTTAATAAAGATAAATTAAGATCACTGGTATTCTAGGAGACTGGGTCCAGCTGTTTCCCTGGGCTAGGATCAGCAAGGTCATCCATTTGAATGCGCAATTTGATGTGTGAACGTGGGGAGTCTGGATGAAAACATCTGGGAGGCTGGCACCCACTACAGTGAGTTTTATGATGGATGGATATCAGTGATGGAAGCTCACTGATCGGACAGCTAATCTATCAAACAATCTTTATGTGATTAACAACTGCCATGCGCGTTCATACATGGAACAACTTAGTTTAGCTGTAATTAAATGCGGCTCACCCTCGCGCTTTCCATCGGAGCTGCACTGCTCCTATAGCAGACAAATGCACACATCGTTATAGACCATTTGTCATTCTATTTGAGTGAAAGTCTACAAGTTAGATAGCAATGTAAACATATGATATATAGGCAGTCTCATCATTGTGATTGATATTCCTTGTTTTGCCTTGATGCAATGTTTAATACATAAGGCCACCTGACAGGCCCCTTAGCAACAATTTTAATTATCAGTGAAACATGATAACACAGTTCTGGGCCCAGTGCCAGAAAAATGTAGATCTGCTTATAAGTTAGAGATTGTAACTCTGAAGTAATGAGTCACACAGAAATATTTGTAGCATGCTACAAGAAATGACAACATCTCGCCGAAGTGTAAAGTCAATATACGCTACAGAGGAAAAAGAGATGCAGCTGATGAAGGATGCAGTGCAACCTCAGGTCAATGAGTTTAACTGTACCATTTTAGTGTTGTATCGATAAGCAGACTTTGAGTTGGATCCCGCTGAGGCAGCGCTTTAGCAAAGCGGTGTCTGTGTGAATTAAAGTCCAAACCCAAGCAGTGATTTAGAGGTCTTTTAGGGTTGACAACATATTATTTCAAAAACATTGTCTCTTTTAATCACAATCAGTAACCACAGGTGACAAAGTCCTTTACCTACATGGAAAATCATTCAGACAGTCATCCCACCTGTTCTAATAGTGAATCTGATTAGCTGGCAAGGTCAAAGGCAGGAACAAAATACTCTTGGCTCTTGGTTTGCCTACACTGAGCACACAATATCACAGAGGGGACAGGCCAAGGTCTACATTTTCTTAGAAGTGATAGCAGCACCAAGCGTTGCAGCACTTGTGACAAGATAAACAACACCTCAAATATAAAGCTAACGAGAAAACCGAACTGTAATCAACAATAAATGGCTGCAGAACAAAAAATGTATAAAGATAAGGTGCAAAGTTCATTGTTGTTCTTATAAAGATGTTTCTATTTTAGAGCTCTATTTTAGATAAATGTGTACAAGCATTCAGTATTCTAGACATAGGTAAAAATGGTAAATAATGTGGACATTTTTTATATTTAAAGCTGTGCCTATGAAATAGCCGTACTGCATAATTGTAGATTGTGGAATTAGGAGCCAATAATTAGGTACAATTTTCATCATGGCTTTTTTTTTTTTTTCTAATTGTATGGAGATTAATGTAAATTTGCTGTAGAATGGATACAAAAGTTAGAACGTTTAGGTTGCAGCATTACGCAAGCTTTTCAACATCCTGTATGTGTCGAAAAATATAACTTGGCTGCAGGTGTTGAAATCCAAGTTTCCCAGCGTTATCAAACAATTCATGATTTGTCTACACATTGTATTTTACTGACCACTGGGTCCTGTCTACTTTTATTCTTCTGCTGTCTTCATGCGAGACTCCAGCTGATGCAATATGAATGTTGTGTCCTTCAATTAGAGTGGATCTATGTATGATTCAGAGAGTGTGTGTGTGTGTGTGTGTCAGACAAAGCTAATGCTGGAGTGTGTTTGTGAGTCTTTGGGTACGCACAAACATCAGGCACTTTACGCTCCTCTAGTGTCAGACAGGAGGGGAGCCTGTTGTCACATTTCTTAATCATTACCTTCCCTGCCCTCCTTCATCTGTCTCCCTTGGAAGTTAAAAAAGTAATCAAAGGCTTGGCATCCGACAGCTCTTTCTCTTTACCTCTTCCACTCTAAAAATGTCTCTTTCCTCCTCTGAGTCTTTTGCAAACACTGGTGACTTCTCAACAAAAGCCCCTCATTTCAGGGGTGCTGAAAACCTCTCCAGCTCGTCTCAGCGGAGGTATCTCTCTCTTTGACATCCCTGCTAAATGGAGGATGCTCTGCTTCTCATTTATCAGCTCTGCGACTCTGCGAGCCTAGTAGCCTTTTATCTGCTCATAGCTGGCCGAGAACTTGCTCCTCTCTGCTCTGTCCTGCCCGTCACACCACAGCATTAACATTAACATGCCTCTTAGCAGGCACCAGAGAAAGAGCCCTGCAGTGCTCTGGCCGGAGCACCGGGCCAAATCCCAGATCAGGGGGAGAGTTCAGGCTCCCTGGAGAGGAGATCTTGGCCAGCAGGGTGGATGGCTAGAGTAAACTGGAGATTAGGGCTTTGGCGAGTCAAACACTGGATTAGGAGTGTATGCTGAAGAGGAGATTCCACAGGGCCTTCTGGGGAAATGACTCTGTGTTTTCTTGGCCTGCTCTTTAACAATATACTGTACGTGTGTGTGTGTGTGTGTGTGTGTGTGTGTGTGTGGACGTGGTATTCTCAGCTGTGTGCAATGCACAGTATATATTGCTTAATACTGTTTCCATGAATTAGAAAGGGCTGTGGTTTTTGCTAATGATGCTACTTCATCTCATATATAAATTATGTGGCATATGGAGGAGAGTCTTTTTACCTCATGATGGATGGATGGATGACTTTAGCCTTTAGCCACTGAGATTTAAAACCACTACATTTGTATTTTTTTGTGGTGACTGCGTTTGTAGTGAAAGAGGAATAAGCGTGCCCTTGTTTCTGCTGTGTTTTTTTTTTTTAAGGATGATGAGCCGATCACAGGAGGGGCTGATGGTAGAGACCATACCCACATCCGGAGGTTCCTCAGCCAACGGCATAAGAAATTGCCATGGAAACCGGAGGTAATATAAATTATGGTATCACCTTTATTTTTTTAGGTTTTTTTTGCTTCCCAGGCATGCACTTATCCCTCAATTGTCTTCTTTTTTAACCCCTTTCTTTCATCCTTCAGATGGAAAAGGATTATTATGTTGAGGTCCTTCAGTTGCTTCATCACCTAAACCTGGAAAGGACACGCACACACACACCAAACTTTCATCAGTGATTTGTGAAAATGTTTTTCATTAATGGCGCTTCATCACTGGCTTGATAATTGAGGGTTGGCTTTTTGTGAGTTATAATTTAGCAACAGATGTCTTACTCCCATTTTCTTTCAGTTGCCCTTTTAAAATCAATTGATATTTGAGGTCAAATAGAGATCTATTAATTCTCAGGAACTATTATCAGAAGATCAAAAGGTACCTTACAGTCAGTCAGTCATTTTCTACCGCTTGTTCCCGTTAGGGGTCGCGGGTGACTGGAGCCTATCCCAGTGACTTCGGGCCTTAGGCGGGGTACACCCTGGACAGTGGCCAACTCGTCGCAGGGCTGGTACCTTACAGCTATTATTATAAATCATTGTGTGAGGATGAGAATATTTCATACAAAACCACTAGCGTGTTATATTTAAAGGCACCTATGACCTGAAGAATACAAGTTGATTTGATTCATCCTAATTTTTCAGCTCACTTACTGATGTAGTTTACACACCCGCTGTAACAAAGGGAGCAGTAGACAGGGCAATTAAGCAGCGGATTTGTGATAAAGAAAGCAGCTCCAGATTCGTAACCTGTTCAGCAGAGTTTAATTAAAGTATGGTGTATTTGTGTGTGTGTGTGTGTGTCTGCAAGCCTAATCTGCAAAATATGATTTATTAGTCGTTCTCTACCTGGGGTAAAGTTTAACTATCTCTGCTGAACACTACAGTGTGCAGTTTCAAGGCAAACTGTAGAGAATCTAACAGTTCACACACACAGCATGAGATGGATAATAGGAAATTACTGTTGCATACGTTATTTTCAAGTACATCAGTATGACTGCAGTGATACTGTACTTTTTTAAAGGATTCTCTATCATTCACTGCCTTGTACTCAGATTTCTTGCTGCTTCCCCAAAGCATTATGTATGTAATCTTCTGCAGAAGGCAGCATTACAGGGGGCTGAACACAGTATGTGCCTGATAATGTTACAATAGCTGTTGTTTTATTTCAGCAGACTCTCCTGGGTGAGCCGGTCTTGAGTTAGCCTGCCTTTGCCGTTGTGCCTTGTCTCAGCAACACATCAAACACAAGTTAAAAAACTTTCATAAACCCACATCCTTAAATTTTCTTAATTTGTTTTTAGCACAACAAGCAATGGCAATTAAATTGCTGGACATGACAAATATTTTGGCTTTGTAAGTTGTCACATGTGGAGGATATCTGTTTTTGATCTGCCATCTGGCCTTTAAACATCTGTTGCCTGAATATTGTGGGGCCTGCATCTATTTGTGGGTGATGCTTTTGGCATAATTTAAAATGGTGCTACCTAGAAAATGAGAAGTCACAGTGATATGAAACAGCCAAGCTAGGACTGCAGCCAGACAAGCTATCTGAATCTGGATCATGTCGACTAATTGCACAAATGTAAATTGATTTCATGGGCTGATCACAGAGAGATGCTTTATTGTGAACATCCTGTTTTTTCTGTGCTTTCTGTTTTATTATTTTGTATGTGAAAACTGTTAAAACCACAGGACGCTTTTGCACTTAAAAGAAATGTACATGATTTCATTGACCAAACATAATTTCTTATTTATAGTTTGGGTTGGAAAGGCAAAGAAGCCTCAAAAGGGAAATAAATTTTGCAACATCCACACCAACTACATTTTACAGTACATTAGGCGAGACTAGCATCAAAGCTCGCTTGTAGAAGTCAACATACCATTTCTTTGACTCTTTTCCAGCCTACTCATAAAGCAACATGCCATTTAGTTTCTGTGAATATTCTGTAAATCCAGCATGATTCTTTCATACATCTTTATAAACTTGTATCCTCAAAAATCCCTTCCTCTCTTATCTCAGACTTTTGCTATGTCAAGCCTAAGCCAAGTCTGTCAGAAATCACTGAGCGTAGCAGCTCTTCCTTTGCTTTCCTCACTAGCTATCTGTCCTAATTACCAGCACTAACTTGTTTTCCTGGTGCACAGCCAAGATGGCAGAGGTCTGAGGCGTAGACTCCGGCTGGTAGAGGTAAAGTGGTGCCATATGCCAGCTGTCACAGACTGACAGAGGTCACACGGGCATCCAGAAGCATTCATACAAGCCACACGCTCAAAAACTCCGCTGCTGTGCACAGGCAAAATGAAACGATTGCTGACTTTATTTCTTCTAATGCATGCACCCTTAGAGAGAGAGAGAGATAGAAACAGAAAGTAAAAAGACAAAGCTCAATATTTTTTGAGTAAAGTGCTTTCACTCTGAACTGTGTTGGTTCTAGCAGGTTGTTTTCAGCCACTAACTTAAATAAGATTCCCAGCCCGTGAACTCATCCAGAGGAGACTGTGGATTAGTGTGGACATGCAGCTGTAGAGTGGACATCCTCTGTCTGTCAAGGACAATGACATGGGATAGAGATCAGAGAGAAAGCTGGCCCACTTTTTAAGAGTCAAGCAGTAGACAGGCATGAAGGGATAAACGGCCATTTGCAGCAAAGCCGACATGGATCCAGAGAGAATTTGAGCATAATGAACAATTTTATTTAGCCAGGAGCAGAAAGTACATGATGGTAAGAGGGATTAGACATTTAATTCATTGTAGACTTTTATATCAGGGGGACTTTTATGACTTCTTTACATGTTACTGTTCCACATTCAAGCCACAGAGAGCACAGATTTAACATGAATCAAGTCATCATCCCAGGTTAATTATAAATATGTGCAGTGATGTTCATCTGATATTCAGAAGGTGCTAAACCAAGAGTGAGGATAAATGGACGATGACAGTCTCCTAGTTGACTGACTGAGTCAAACGTCTGGTTTTCTGGCTCATGTACTGTATAAAAAAAAATATATATATATATAAAGCTGGAGATGTGATATGGCAGATTTGGACAGCCTATTATTTACCACTCAAGAGGGAAGTGAGGAAGATACTGTGGCACAACACAGACACATGACTCAGGTGGGAGCAGTCGTCACAGCTGGCTCCTCACACAAAAACACATGCGGCGACAAGACTGGAGGAGGAATTAGATCTTTCTCTTGTCTCGGACCGTCCCGTCATCCCGCAATGACACATGCGAGTGACTAGACTGGGGGAGGACGCAGGAGAAGAAGCATGATATTTGTCTCTTCTCACTGTTCCTTCATTCTGTCTTTCTTTCTTCTATCTCGCTTTTCCAAAATGCTAAACAGTCAAATAGACAAACAGGAGGCATAAATGTGGTTTCTGCTACCGGCCTCTCATTACTGTTGGGTGAATGATCGACAGCTTGCTGCAGGAGATGAGAAAAATTCTGCTCATCCTCCATTCTCTGTCTTGCGTTCCTCAGTTCGACGTATCCACTGCAGCCACATCAATCCCTCTCATGTTATATCCCCAGCATCACAGAAGACATGTAAGTGCAGGACAGATGGAAGATTATACAAACCCTCATTACAGTAGCTGATGAGGCTGGAATCTAGATCATATGAACCTTGTCTTCCTTTTTTTGCAGCTCTCTTCTGTGTGAAATGAGTTCTCATTAGCTCTCTCCATATAATCTCTTCTTTTAAACCTCTGTACCTTTTGAAAAAACCCTTTTCCTTGCTGAAGCTACCTACTCATCCCACTTTCTTCCTAAATTACTAATGGGCAGAGAAAGATGAGATAGGCAGGGATCTAAATGCCCTCTATAAATTCAAATAGAGAGATTTCACAAAATATGCTCAAGCTATAACATTCCCGTCATAGCCACAGAGGGAATAACTCGCATGTATAAAATCGCAGTACAGCATGTGTTATGATATATCAAAAATGAGCTTTAATGCCGTCTCTCCTATATGCCCTGGGGAAGCGAGCTGAGTAGTATTGTATACACCCCAGTGTGCCTTTGCCAGGAACACCATGTCTCACTTTTCTTATCCAAAGGGGATTTACAGTGTCAGTTGGTGCGATTGCTCGTCAGTGGGTGCGCCGAGCAGCCATTTGTCAGTGCCTTGCTGCCAGCAGGAACGCAGAAGGCTGCACCAGATTTCGAGAAAGGGAGACAGCCTCCCGATGGAGAGAGGGAGAGAAAAGAGAGAGTCTGATTTGTGACCAGATGGGCAAGAGAGAGGAGATATTGGAGAGCAGCGGAGACAGAGATATTCTAAGACAAGCTCACATGTTGTGAGATGTGGGTATGTGGAGGAAATGTGTGGTCTGAGGAAGATAGGAAAGACAGTGGTGTTTAGAGTGGCCTCTTAAGCTGTGCAGTATACTGTACACTCTTATTTTAAACGTCTTTATCAATCAGTTGTTCTCTTAATCAGCTTTTCCTCGTCTCTCATTTATTGGCAGTCAGAGCTGAAGGTGCTCTGTTGAAACTGTGGTAGCCTAAGACTATGTATAGGACGGTTGTAGGGACTACATTTGGAGTGTGATGACAGTAAGGAAGAGGTGGACGAAGATAAAGATGATGGGGAGGGACCAAGGGATTCTGACTTAAGAGACAAATGGACAAAAAGATTTTTGAAAATGGACATTATACAGCACAAACAAACAAATGGCCTAGCTCTGTCGAATTCATTTCCAAAGTCCTTTTCGAAGCTATAAAGTAACACTGTGTTGCCCTGAGACTTATTGATGATCACGATGCCTGTGTGCAGTTTGTCCTCACGGCTACAAAAGTATTAAACTGCACTTTATACATTTACACATTTAAGATGTATTATTTAATACAGTGATGTAAAATTGTATTTTGCATAATGTTATTTTTTCAACAGTTTGTTTTCTCAAATGACAAACAGTAGATTGCACTTACTCAGCGCTTTTCAATCTGACCATGACGAAATGCTTTGCAGTGGCTCTCATTCACTCATTTAAACACACACACAACACACATCGATGGGAGCGGAGCTACCACACATTTAGTGTCTTGCTTTGACACTTTGATAGGTGAGCTGGGAGATTCTTTCAATAGTATCTTATATTATTTATTCTTTATATTATCTATTAATCACTGACTTTATTGAGGATTTGTTGGAATCGTTACGGGTGCACATTTTCTGTCATTTTATTGGCAAACTTAATAATTGCTTAAAATTAAATTTAAAGTATGATTTATTTTCTGCATATTGATGCTAATTCAGCATAGATCAATACATGCAGTATAGTATATCGACAAATGAGAGACAATTGCTAGTTATAGGACCTACTACTTTCTGTCTTTGTCTGGAGGTCCCAGCAATTAGCCTGACAAATAGCCACTTTGTGCCTATGACTGCTGCTTCAGCTCACCACAGAACTACTTCGCCAAAGCTAAGTGAAACAAGTTACCTCTAATCAAACCTTCAGATCAGACTGAATGATTGTGATTGACAGACAGCGCTAGTTTGATGTGAGCTCTTCTCGTGCAGCTGTGCCTGTAGTCTGTTTTGCTGGTGGTGAGTTTGTTGTAGTGGGTGCAAGTGCAGGAAACTTTCTGAACCGTCCTGTCTGTGGATTTGACTGCCAGTCCATGGAGGCAGGAGGAGACAGAAGTCTGTTTCTGGTTTTGGATCAAGGAACAGAGGACAACAAATGAGAGTGAAGGAAGAAAGTAAGAAAGGCAGCAGCAGTCAGTCTCTTCTTTAGCCAATTACTGAATGTGAATATGAGCTGACAAGCTGTTAAAAAAGCTGTTGTTTGAAAAGACACGATCCGCCACTGCACAACCATGTTCCTACACCCAACACACACGCACAACCAAGTAAACCCAAAAAACCACAAGTCACCTTCTCTATACAAAGTGTTAATGCAAGTATCACTTTATCCCACTCTCCAAAATGAGGAATCGGGATGTAGACAGCAAACGAGATAGAGAGAGACAGCACAGGGAACTAACAGCTGACCGCTTAGCTCAGGAAAGCTAAAGACAGAGTAGAGAAATCGACAGCATTTGGCAGCACACAGACCGAGATGGAGGGGTGGAGAGGCAGAAATAGAGAGGTCATGGGGAAGAGTAGACAACATTAGGGATAGTGGTACTGAAGGCTTTGAGAGAGACTGAGATACGGAAGCAGTACTCACATGGAGAAAGCCAAATAATATAACAGGAGCGAGGCAGTCAGGGAAGCAAAGGGATAACAGGGTGAATTAAGTCGGAGAGGATGAAGAAAAAATAACTTCCTTCTTGTCCCATTCCACATCCTGTTAAGGCCAGAGCACAGACAGACCACTTGCAGAATATGTGTGTGTGAATAATTTGAGACTTTTAATGCTGCCCTCTTATTGCTATTTGACAAGAGGAGGGGTGAGGAGGGGGCCAGGCCGAAAAAGGTTTGCTTTTTAAGCCCACAGGAAATCTATTAAAAGCTTTACATAAGGCATATTTACACAGGGACTAGTCCCGTCTGCTAAATCTCGCTAACCTCGCTATACTTCCCCCTGTCTGCCATTCCCTTTTTGAACATTACACATTCTTGTTCATCTTTCTGAGTCCCCGCTTTTCTCTAATTTGATTCTGTCGGGGGGGGAATCTAAGAACTAATTTCAGGAGTCCCGCTGCTTTGGACTGACATGTTTGCACAACAAAATATCTCATGGTTAATGCATGAGCCGTAATTGCCGTGCTGCTGTCAGCGTGTAGGGCACGTAGTTGACCGTACAGAGTAGGGAGAGAAATGAAAAGGACCACTTCGGGTCAGGCCATCTGTTAGAAAGCCTGTGTGATACTGAAGGAGCAAGACACCCTCCATCATCTTCTTCCTCCTTTAAATGTAGACATGATGGATGCAGAGTAGCAGTCGGAGAGGTGTTTACCCTGAAAGGCTTCCCTGTCTCACCCCCTCTAATCCCTCTGATGACAGGACAACAGGATTTACGGCTCTGTGTGTTTTTGTCAAGAGGTCACTCTCCCTCTCCTGATTGATTGATTTGACAACTCACAACATCTCACGCTATACAGCTAGCAGCTACTCTACACACAGAAAGGCTGCCTTCATCAAATGAAATAGGGCCAAAATAGTGAAGCCAGCTTTTACTTTGATCCAACCGGGGAACCCCCACTGCATCATTTCATAGTCATTTGGTGAGAGCCAGCTTTCTGCTCAAGTTCTGTGTGATGTTCTAAATATCTGTGGCAGCATTACAGTGGCAGCCTGCTGGGACAGTTGTCACGCATTAAAGGGTGGCATATGTGTGTACAGTATGTGAATGTGTGTTGGTACAGTTGGTTGATCATCCAGTATGAAGAGTAAGAGTTTCCAGGTCATTGAATCACTGAGACAACCTCCTCAGGCTTGAGACTGAGCTGCGTTATTTGAGAGATAGTGTGCAAATGTGTGACCATGCATCTGCACATGTATTTGCATCTCCGACCTCTACTGTTTGTCCTCATGCCAAACTTTGTGATGGGTGTGTAGGTGAAGTAAAACATCAGCAATGCTTTGCTACAAGCAGAAACTGCAGGAGCTACTTAAGATATGGTCTTTCTGAACCCTAAATTTGTATGCAGTGGGTGTTTATGTTTGTGTGTAAAGATGTGAAATATTATAGTCATCTATGCCTTGCTCTATAGATTATTTATTTTACATTGTATGTTACCCATTACACTTCACTTCCAAAGCAGCCTAAGTTTGACACACAAGTCAGCAGACCGTGTGCGTGTGTGTGAGGAAACTGTACCCCAAGGCAGACTGGCTTCACCATCTGTCCTTGCTGTGTCCTGTGATTTCCCTGTGTAATTCAGACAAATGTCAGAGTATGGGCAGGGGATGAGCTCTGACAAACTGCTCCAGACATTCTCACTTCACACTCCCCCCTGAAACTCCTGACGAGTGCTCTGTCACCTTATCTTATTCAGTACAGTAAGAACATTGGAAACTTCACTCTGCATTCACATGTCATCAGAAATTACATACATGCCAGCACTAAAATATATCTACTGAAACCAGAACGAATGGCAATCTTGGCAGTCAGGATGGGAGCACTAGTCGCTGAAGTACTGAAGCATAACCTGCAGGGTTATTAGCAAATGTGATGCTGTTGTTACTTGGTGCACTAACCTGTTTCCTCTCTGTGTGTGATTGTGTGTTGGCAGTATAAGGGCCAGGCCAACCTGCACGTGTTTGAGGACTGGTGTGGCTCCTCTATAGCCCAACTCAGAAAGAACCTGCACTTCCCGCTCTACCCTCATGTAAGTATTACAGAGTAGACCGAGTGACCCTCCGTCCGGCTTTTTCTTTTGTTTCGATTTGTTAATACTGCAACTGCTGCATCTATGATCTGAAGTGTTTTCTGTTTCTTAATCCAGACCAGAACCACAGTGAGGAAGCTGGCAGTGGCTCCGAAGTGGAAGAACTATGGCCTGAGAATATTTGGCTTCCTTCACCCTTACAGAGATGGTAACTATCTCATCTTATTAGCGAGTCCCTCCTCTGAGACTGAGGGCCTTGGAGCATGTGTCCTTTATAATAGTAGACCATTTTCACAGCCCTCTTAATCCAACCGCTTGAGAGCCACTCATTTATTGGATATTCACATTTTTATTAGGGATGAATGCCAGAAATCTCACAGCTAAATCTCATTGCAGTACCCTCACAGCCCTAACCTTGAGCCCTGTTGCTATGGGAACTGAAAAGCTTTAACACCCAAGTGCCCTTACACAAATTGCAGAATATGAAGTTATTAATTAGATTACCATTCATTTCAGTCTCTTATGTAGCTTTCACTGGTGGTATGGCTCTCTCCAGCGGATGACTCAAAGGTCAGAGTCTCTGACAAGCACTCTAACAAGTGTCCCTCACCTCACACTGCCAGACACAACCTTTTAGATGCTATTGTAGATTGATTGAGTGTTAAATAACCTGAGTTAGCCACATAGAAATGCTTGGAGGTTTTGCAGATTACAGATGAAAAAAACTCAAGATTTCTCACTGTCAAATGACTGGCATCTTATCCAATAGGGCATTAGAGTATCCTTGAAAATATGGCTGCTCTTCAATCATTCTGATTTAGTCATACAAGTATATTTCATATGTGAATTATACTTACATGTAACCAGGTAACATTTCCATTTAGTATGTTGCTTAAAATGTGTCTCTTTGGAGAATCCCTACGCACTGCAACAGAACGTATTATATACAAATATATCTACTATATACAGTATAGTACTGTTTGCCACACCCAACACATACAACAACTGCAAAGTCACACTGATATGCACTGTTTCTTACTTTTCACAACATAAAAAGAAAGTGTCAGAGGCACCAGCTTAAGGTGAGCATCAGCTAAGGAGAACGTAGCTTTATGCAGCTACTGCTATTAATAGTTTTGTCAGACAAAATTGACAACTTGTTTGCTATCCTCAAGTATCCATGTCCTTACAGATTAACTCTAATTAACTAACTCTACTGGCTGCTCGTTTGCTTTCCATGCTCCTTAGATCTGTGCACAAATGTTCATTTCCCTACACACAGGTGTTACATATGGATTGGAAATTCAGTTGCAGTAATACTTTTGATGTCACTGTGGCCAAATGTGTCAGCTCTGATCACTGCCAGACGAAGTCTGGGCATCACATTTTAGGTGCATTTTTACACTTAAGAATCTATTTCATAAGTTTATGCCCTATCTGATGATACTCTGATTATATTTATCTGGGCTCATACATATCTACTTCCACTAACACACACTTTGATCATGTTTTTCCCCTCCAGGTGACTTCCAGTTCTCTGTATCGTCTGATGATAACTCTGAGTTCTGGCTGAGTCCTGATGAGAGCCCTCTCAATGCCAGACTGCTGGTCTATGTAGGACAGGTAAGCACTGAGCTGTGCTGCATTCTTGTATAATATGTGAACCACAGAGAGAGCCACTCTACCAAAAACCAACAAGGTCCCAGCATTCTTTATGCTTTGTGATTCCCAGCAAATTCACTAAGTGTTTCCAAGACTATGAATACAGTCCCTGGTTTGAACTAATATTGCTTAGCAACAAGATTTTACTGCAGGAAGATACTGAATCACCTGGGCCTAAATAGTTTCGAACTCCTCAATGTCATGGCTTGAATAGCAAAAATAAAATAATTTTGCATAATACATACCTCTGGGAAAGCACTTCTACAGTACAATATATGCAGGGAAGCCAAACCCTTATCATTGGAATACGTAGTGACTTTATTATCTGATATGATATTCAGGCTGAGGGAGACTCATAGCTCTAAATTGCATCTAATGGATTCCCCTCCTTTCTTAGACAAACATCCACACAATGACAGATTGGATATGGGAAAAGTATTCTCTAAAAATGTACTTATTAATGGGAATGTAAGTGTCACAAGCTATTAGACTAATTGCTATGATCTGACATCCATGCTGAGACAGTTGCTGTTAGTAAGAACAGTGGATCCTGGCCAGTCAACAACATGAGCCTTTTATTCTGCCGGTGCTCAACCTTAGAGCAACAGGAGGGACACTGAGCGGTTTGACCTTGTTCGTCTTTAGTCATCACCCGCTCAACTCATGTCACCATCCTAATACTCAGGGTATCACTCTCCTCCAACACACAGCTCAGAATACAGGAGACTTAAATCCTCCTGTAGAACATCCTGTGAAAAATCGTTTCCTTTTTCCATCTCTCCTTGAAGTACCCTCTGCCCTCAATCGAATAAAAGTCAAACTGTGCTGCTACTGCCTTCACTAATAAAGTTTCCTCAGTGATACCTTCTTAAAATTTAAAAAAGAAAAGGATCCATGAGGTTGCACAGTGTTTGAACTGCACCATATGAGTGCTCTGGGCAATTGTGTGTTAGGAGCAAAGGTCCAGCTATGGAACCATCTGCATTCCAACAGGATGTGCGATGCCACCAGGTTCCATGGGAGCTGAGATTAATTAGCTGGCAGCGAATATTGATGTGACATTTAGCAGTGGAGAAATATCATCTAGGTAATGGCAGGGGAGCAGTGCTATGGCCAGGGATCATTCATTCTGCCACTGGCTGACAGACAGGCCCCTCTGCCTCCCCTGTCTACAGAGTGTTTCACAGATAAAAATCGAATTCTCCGCTCCGTTCCTTATTATGGGACCCATCTGTCTGCATGAGTTTCGGGGACAAAAAGTCTAACAAGAAAATAAAGGTTTTGCCTTATTGCAAGTAATGTTTGTTTGTTTTCTAAAGAGGACCTGAAATATTGTTTACATTTTTGCACAACTTAGTTAGATTTTCATATGCAGTATATACTGTGGTTCTTGCACAGCAACGATTTTATGTCCAAACCAGGTAATGCAGTGGTTTGCTAATCTAAAAGGAAGCTTACTGCCAAACCTGCTTTTAAGACCTTTAGCTCTAAAGAGGGACAAAACTTTTCCTCCCATTTTTTTTCACTGTTTTAAATTCTGCTAATAACTCATAGCTGTTGAAAAATAAATAAATACAGGTATTTATATTTGTTTTAAGTGAATCGATATATACACTGTATTCAATCATTAAGTGAACCCATTATACTGTAGCCATCTGTCTGTGAAAACTGGCACATTTACTGTTAGACAGAAGAAATGAATTTTGAAAAAAATCTGTGCTTGTTGTGAAAATCCCTGTTAACTCTTTTCAAAAATATACAGCATGTAAATACATACATTTGTATGTAAATGTAATAAAGCCTTACAGGATGTGAGAGCGATCAAACTTAATTGAGTGAGCTTTGTGTGTGTTAATTCTGGTTCAGAACTGGAAACTCCAATGGTTTGGGAAAATATCCTTAAAGATCCAGTATGTAAAATTTAGGAGGAACTATTGGCAGAAATGGAATATAATATTTATAAGTATGTTTTCATTAGTGTATAATTGCCTGAAAATAACAATCTTTATATTTCCATAACCTGAAAATAGGCCGTTTTTATCTACAGAGGGAGCGGTTCCCCTTCCATGGAGGCCGCCATGTTTCTACAGTAGCCCAGAGCAGACAAACCAAACAGTGGCTCTAGATAGGGCCTTTCATGTTTTTCACGAGGTTTGCAGCCACCATAGTTTCTCCTACACACTTGGAACGGGAGAATGAGACGAAGGGTTGCAAACTGCAGTTTCACCACTAGATGACACAAAATCCTACATACTGGGCTTTTAAAATTTTTTTAAAAGTTTTGTGCTTTGCATCTAAGTTGTTCCAAGAAGAAGGTATCTATCTACATTTCATAAGCAATGACTCAAATTTGACTCCGTAGCGTAATGTTTTTGTAGAAACCTCGCTAGCAGAAACTTGTACAGAGAAAATGTGATAACTTGAATAAAACTTTAAAGTCATTAGAGTGTATGCCCCATGTCAGTGTGTGATGATTTTTAGAGTTTCTTATCTTTGCTCATACTAATGGTCTGGTTGTAATTCCTGCTCTATTCATGACTTGACCCCCTGCTCTAAAAATACACATAGAGATTGTCAATGATTGTTACTTTATGTGAGAGGTCACAGTGGTGTCGCCCTCGATAGTGAACTGGCTATATATGGAATGTGCTGCCGTGAGGCATTTAGCTGTGACAGGGCAAGAAGCAGGGAGCTGAAGCGTTTCTGCGGTGTTTCCGTGGAGACCCCTGTCAGCATTCCGTGGCTAGCTTTCGGATGATGTACCCGCTGTGACTTATATCTCCTGATTGCCCACAGGACAGGACATCTTATTGAAAAGAGGACGGTATCTATGGAGGTCCCTTTCTGTTTTTCTCACACACATATACACAAACACAGACACACACATATATGTAGACATAGAAAAGTTATCTTTAGAGGCCTTTTAATCCTGGTTCTCATGCAGTTACTTCTGAACACAACCAAACGATTCTTCACAGAACCAGAAAGATGAAATCGACCTTGTCATGGTTACTTCCTCTGTTCAGTCCCTTGCACATACCAGCTCTCTCTGGTCAGTGTGTTAGAGGAGGGAAGGGGGGTTCTAATAAGAGCACTTTCGGTCCTGCTGGGACATTATCTGTGCGCATACGAATGTACTTAATGTGAGTGAGGATCATCCATTGTCCCGCCTTGGCATTAATCTTTTTTTTTTTTTAGCCCCAGCTAATCTGTAATGAGATTTTCATTCAATCAGAATGTCCAGACAGTTCCTGCAGAGCTTCCCACAGAACCAGACCAGGGCTCGTCTGACACTGAGAGAGCCTCATGAGTAGCACAAAGCATGTGTGTGCAAATTTGTGTGTGTGTCCACGCAACCGTGTAGCGCTCATGTCTGTGTGTTTGTGCAGATACATGCAGGCATTGATGTATGTCATATGTGCTGTGATACCTGTTTTGTCTGGTTCAAAAAGCAGACACAAAAAGACAGAGACACACAGGAAACTGGGTCAGGGAGGTGTAATCGATATGAGACTCGACAGCAACAGTAGCTGCTCATTCTCAGACAGACAAGACATTGTCACTAATAACAGGCACTATTTTTAGGCACAAAACTTTGTACAGCAGTTGATAAGGAGGTAAGGTTATCCATATATTGACATATTTTTTCCAAAATGATGCACCATCTGAAAACAAAACACCTACGCTTCCATCACACTGACTGCTCCGACATTATAGTGAATGGATGGAAAAGGTCAGTTTTCCATAGGCCTGTTTCACAGAAGACATTTTGACTTGTCACATGAGGAACAGCAGCTGTAAATAATAAAATAAGTGACAGCTGAATTCCATTTAGCTGCTTCAGTTTCAGGGTTCTGGTAATGTTCATGCTGGCTCACTGTCACACTGTCATGGCTTAATGGGACACTTAATAGAACGAAGACATCGTTAATGTAAGTAACAGCGCTTTTCCTACTATGACAAGTCAAAATGTCTGCTGTTAAAAACGCTTATTGTGGTGTTTTTCAAATACTTTTTTGCCAGGTAGCAACATTTTTCCAAAAGTAGTAAATAGCATTTTGGATTGAAAACCATGACAAGCGTAGAGGCTAATGAGTTACATTCTTTGTTGAAGTTCCAAGTTCCAAGAAATTTCCAACCTCCACACACCCAATAATCCATTTGGAAAGACATAAAAAAAACAAACAGGGAAGAAAATGGATGCCCCCAGGATTACAATTTTAAACCTGCTTGAGATAGGCAATCCATCACAGCGAGCAGCATGTCTCCGTCTGCTTTTGTTCTTGTTACAGTTACATTTGTGTGTGCAGAAAGTTCGATTCAAACTACTCATGCAGCTGTATAAGCACCCATCGATAATGTAACTTTGACAACAATAAAAACTGACATGAGGATAATTGTGATGGATTACTAGACTCAAGCCAGTTGGAAGTATCTACAGGATGATTTTATGCCAGACTAAAATGAATGAAGAACACCATTTAAAACCCTACACTTCATTCAAAGGGACTCTTCTCATGAACATGGTAAGCAGGGTCCCACTTGAAGGCACCAAGTGTTCCTGCTTAATGAGACAAGTGCACCCAGAGGTCACAATCCAAACAAAGACTGTTGTTGACTATGGCTCCGAGTGCACCTGTTTCACTTATTTTTCCTAAATCAAGTTGATTGCAATTAGATCAGTGACACCACTCTCTGTTGTCTATACTGAGGTCAAAGTGTTTTTTCTGGAGCCTCTAAGTCAGTTGATCGATTGCCTTTTTTCATTATGAATATTTTGGTTTTAATCGCGTGGCCTACAAAAACAGTTGGCCTTTTCAAAGAAATAAAAAGAGCCATGTTGATTTTGCCATTTAGTTTTTTACACTATGAATGCATATGTACTTAGTTTTGGGACATTTATCATTTTAATATTTTGCTTTTCTTACTCTTTTATCCTTACCAATCTAGTCAGTGACATCTTTAAAGGGTTGAACTTGTGCCTGGGTCGCTATCAGTGCACTTCAGAGTGGATGATCTAGCAATATTCCTCTAAATCATAAATAAACTAGCAGGGACAATCGTCTTATTCACAGCAGACATTTGGACTTTTCATTGCAGAAAAAACACAAGTGAAACTAATGACATCAATTAAGACTCTGTGTCATTTAAGTGTTTCCGTAAGCCTTAACGATGAGCCAGAATTCACAATAAGAGGGCCCTACAACTGGAACACCGAAATGGCACGCAGCCATAATTAATTTTAACACCACAGTTACACTTTTGCTTTTCCTTTCATGACGTCCTGACATGCCAAAATGTCTGTCGTTCAGGTTTGCAAACAGAGTGATTAGTTAAAGGCAGATGATTGATCGAGTTGAGAGAGGTGGAGTGATGCACAAGCAGGCACAGCGTGCTGAATTGTTTCAGTCCCTACATGAGTCAAAGCGGATACAATTCCTCGTTGAAATTGTTAACGTTTTTTTGCTTTTTCATACAAATGTCATATATCATATTGTTTTATATTTATATATATATAATTAATATGATTGGCTTTCTGTCTAGCTTCCATCGTGTAAAAATGGGCCATTATGTTTTATTTTTAAAGCTGAACTGTGGAATTACAGCCAGATTTCAACACAGGGACCTTTGCCTTTTCATTTGATTGATTAAGTAAACTGCAGACTTTCTGGGTTACAATTTTCACCATGGACATTTTTACTTGCTATAGCAAGAAAAACACAGGTGTACCTTTTCTTATGAAATGCCTGTGTGTCAGGTTTTATTGGTTAAATCTTTGCAGTTCAAGGTGAGACAGAATAAGAAAAAGAAAACAGCACTCTGAAGTTATATCACAGGTCAGTTGTTTCTCTATTAATTCTCTCTTTTCATATGGAGAGAAAAAATATTGTATTGAAGAAAAGGGTTTGATAGAGAGAAGAGTAATGTCTCCATAGCTCCATTACATACTCATATTTCTTATATTTCATGACCCTGTTTTGTGTTTCACTTTTCAGTGTTTCAGGGGCATTGGCCGTCTGAAATTACTTTTCTCAAGGTACCTACATATGTGGGTGAGGTTCACACATAGACAGGGTGTTTGTGTCTGTGTGAGAGAGGAAAAAAAGAGAGAGGTTATATTAGAGCAAGGTTGGTATATGTCTGGGGTTTTTGTCTGCTTTAAATTTACAAAATTTGGTCCCATTGCCTTATTTCTCTGCGACTTCTGAAGCAGAAACAAAATAAGGCAATATGTCAGTGAGGGGTGTGTTTTAAGATGTGACCTCAAGAATGTGTGTGTGTGTCTGTGTGTGCGTTGACCCTCATGACTCCTCTCTGCTTTCCTACTGATTTACCTCCCGCTTACTCTGGTGAGGAGATGCTGCTCTCAATAAGCAATGACTCATCGTTCAGTGGGAAACCATGTCTGTGTGCATGTGTTTGTGTGTGTGTGTGTGTGTGTGTGTGTGTTTCTCATGTCTATGCTGCATTTGTACATGTACCTTGGACAACAACCGCCCCTTACATGGGAAAACTGAGGCACTGCACATTACCTGTATTTGTAACAATGCCTTGGATCCTGCCTTTGTTCATGTACAGCTGATTAACCATCTGACAAGAAGAAAAGGAAAAAAAGCGCTCTTTGACACTAATGCTTTTCTTCGTTGAGTAAAACTACACAATTTATCAATTTATCTTACCTCAATTTATCTTTTTTTTTAACGGCTGTTAAAGGATTAAAAAGAATCTAAATCATCCAAAATCCTGTGGAAGGAGATTGTTTGAATTACTGATAGATTCAAGTGAAGGAAATGGATAGACATACAAGAAATATTTATGAACTACTGTGTGAATTCAGAACCTTATAATACATGTTAACATAAATCTTCATAATTAATATCCATTTCCACGTGACATTTAGCTTCATGCTCACACTAAAATGAAGTGAGTTTTTTTTTTTTTTTTTTAAATGTTCTTCCCACTGTAGTTTAATTTCTCTTCCGAATTTTAATTTACTTTGGAAACAAATGAAATGATCATGTCTTCTTCCTGTATTTTTTCACTTATTCTAAAATAAAAAGATTTACTGTAATGAGTGTCGGCAGTAGATAACTGAATATTTTTGCAGTGCTGCCTCTGCTGTGTGATCACTCTCTTTTTCATCTGAATAACAGCTCTTTCCGGAGAAAACAATTCACTCAGAGAAAATATAAACATGTAAGTACAGTAACTAGAGACATTTTCAACAGTATTTTCTCACAAGTTTCCCATTTATATTCAGGGCAAAGTTTTAAGTCGCAGCTTTTTTTGTCTGCTTTCCTTTGCTTTGAAAGATATTAAAGTTCTGCTGAGGTGCCTACTCCATTCAGCTATGATTTGCCAAAGTTATTTAACTTTCCCTGAAGGTTGGCTGCTTCTCTTAAGAAACCAACAGCACTTTGCAGTGACACAGATTTTATTTTAATAATATTTCTTTTGAGGGAGAGACATGCATAAATGAGATTCTACTGCACTACTTTCTGCAGTCTTCACTTTCACAAGTCATGATGAGCTGAGCAAAACATAATGACGTACTTAAAGCAGTCTGGGAGTTAAATGAGTTCCAGTTTTCATTTATTTATGTCGAAAACAAAATGTTACAGTACTAGCTCAAGTCAGCTTGCACACATGCATAGTGAAACACAAGTATTGTCTTCCAAACATGCATAACAAGTGAGAGGCATCGAAAATACAAAAGAAAGCAGTGTTGTGACTGATGCATGTAATTAATAAGTGTAGCATTAACAAGTCGCAGTGTTCGTGTATTAATGCAGATTATTTTGATAATCAAGCTGACTGGTCTCCAAAAGCCGAATTTTGTACTACTCAAAAGGCAGACTTTAAATAATAACAGCGAAAATAAGCCAACTCATGACGTTCAGGAGTAAGTGAAATGGATAGTTAGGTTAGCGAACGCAAGTTTGTGTGCTGGTGTACCAATAAAACCACTGCCCCCATGTGGTTTGGAAGTGGATTGAACACTGTGGCAAAAATTACAGAGAGTCAGTGAGTGGAGCCTTTGGGTCTCTCTATGGACAAATGCTTAAACGGGAGGTGTGGCGACCTACCAGTCTGTTTACAGGTGGTGGGGAGTACTTCTGCATATGTGAAAAAAGTTGTATGAGGGAGCCACGCAAAGTCTGATAAATTGACTTAACTGATGTCAGTTGATTCAGCATCGGTTGGTGCTGAAGACTACAAGTTTGAAAATGCGGAGGATACGCTGATCTGCCTGTCAATCTCCCGTTCCATCCGTCCCTTAATCGTGCACAAGACCAGAAGATACTTAAACTCCTCCACTTGAGGCAGGAGCTCTCCACCAACCTGACGGGGACAAGCCACCCTTTTCCGGCTGAGAACCATGGCCTCGGACTTGGAGGTGCTGATTCTCATCCCCGCCGCTTCACACTCGGCTGCAAACCGTCCCGGTGCACGCTGAAGGTCCGGGTTTGATGAAGCCAACAGGACAGCATCATCTGCAGAAAGCAGAGACGCGCTCCTGTGGTCCCCAAACCGGACTCCTTCTGGCCCCTGGCTGCGCCTAGAAATCCTGTCCATAAAAATAATGAACAGGACCAGTGACAAAGGGCAGCAACCAAATTTAACAACCATCAGTGCTAATTTAAAACTTGTAGATAAAGCTGACCCAGACTATATCAGCATCACACCACTTTAAATAACTATTGGTGGAAAGAACATAGTCCCTACAAGGAGCTGTCACAGTAGAAATTATCTTGAGTAACTGAGAGCACCATTTGCAGCCGTCTTTATAACTACAAAACTCGATTACGCAGTTTCATATAGGAACTATCGGAAGAAAATATTTCCTACTGAGCCTTACAAACAGAGTTCCTTATAGTCCCATTATATATAAAAAAAAAAAATGCAGACATCTCTACGGCCAATGTCTCCAAAACTCAGCAACTCACACCAAAACAATCTAAATAGATAAATAGCACTACAGGTAAGAGGAAAAATATGTATTTTTGATTTTGGGGTGAACTGTCCGTTAAGTATTCTTTCCCAGTGAATTAACTTCTACCATTCTTCCTTCTTCTGTGCCGGAGGAGGAATATGGGAGGCAGCTGTTGGTGTGGAAATGTACTATGGCAGCGGCATGCTGTGGGCTTCAGAGTGAAGGCACAGTAGCACACATTGTGTCATCCTCCTCTCCAGCCAACTGCTTCATAGAGACTCTCAGAGGCTTTAAAACTGCCAGGGGCCTGGTTGGTTTTGGACACACTTTACTGGCTGTTTTTGAGGTTTTCCTCCCATAGTGGCTCTCTTCTGATGCCAGCAACCGCGTTCAGAGGTGCCATTGTGTAATTGCTATTTCATATGTCTGTGTGTCATTAACTAAGGTGTGCATTACTGTGTGCGCGGCTCTGTGAAAACATTGTGGTATCCAGAGTAAGGATCAACAGCTATTCATCATGTGAAAGACACTTGTGATCTCTTAGCACCACAACCCGCAATGTTTTCTGATCAGTTTCAAACACAGAAGTGTGGCCAGCACAAACAATTAAAGGCACGCCCACTGTGATCTTAGCCTGATTCTTTCATTATGGATCAGCAGCAGCAGGGGCCCTAATTAGTTGCGTTGGCTTGCATTGGAAATGAATGGGCACTGATTCAACTGCAGAGCTGAAACAGGAGCCCCAGGGGTCCCAATGAGCTTTATAGCCATTAGCTCTGATCTGTTTGCTCACTTTGCCTATCAGAACTTACCTCCTGATTGACTCTCCCTGTTGCTTCGGAGCATATTATCGTGTTTTCCCAATTACTCATTTGCTGTCTCAGGGAAGCGATCAGGATCTTGCAGAATCCTTTTCCAACAACCAATCTGTTTTCTAAATTAAAAGGCTGAGGGGACCCACCTTTTGTCATCCTACATATTCACAGGTAGGACCGTTCCAAAATAGTCATGGTCAGTGTGTAAAAATCATAAAATTGGTGGTTTTGACTCACAAAGAAGGGTTTTTCAGATGAATACTCTTGAGTTGCTAACTGCGCTTCAACATTTCTTATGCTCCTCTTATCCCCTTCTCTCACACTTGTGCGCTCCCACCCCCCTTTCCCTCACACTTGCTCTGATCCCTGTCTCCTGTCTTGTGTGTTGCAGCTGGGTACAGAGTGGACCGCTCCAGGCGAGTTCAGCAAGTTCAGGTCCCAGTCCTCCAAGTCTGTGCAGTAAGTACCTGTGGCAACCACACACATTTCTTAACGGCACAGTTATTTCACTCCCAAGCCCTCAAAAGAACGCCCTGCTAACAACCAACAGTGAGGCTGAGAAATATACACCACCACTGGAGCTTCTCTGAGGACTGGTCTTGTGGCTGTTATCAAGTATCTCTCTACCTGTTAGGTAGCAGTTTGTATCCATCGTGTTCTGCGTAGAGACCATTCATGTCGGTCTACAGCCTCTTTTATAACATAATTGCTTCAGAGGGCTTTTACTGCTCACATGCAGGAGGAAATTTAGTTTCACTGGACACTGAAAAAAGCAGGTGGCGTGTCTCTTCTGTGTATGCTGTATGTGTGTACTTTCATGTATGTATTTATTTAACATACAGGGTGCTCTCTTCAGATATCAGATTGTGGAGGTTCATAACAGTTGAAAGGCCTCTCTCTTTTTAAATGTAAGATGAGAATGTATTAACCAATCAGCTCCTGTCAGATTCAACACATCTCTCTCTAATTGTTGGGAGCTGCTTGCATAAAAGCACCCTTTAAAATGAACACTGATCTGCAGCCAGTTTGCTTCTAAAGTCATTGTTAAGTTGATATGATTATACAGCAAGAGAAGAGATCCTGAGAACAGTGCTCCTATTCCTTTGGGTTGCTGCATTTGCCTGATTGGATGAAGCTGTAGAGTGCTGGCATAAATTATTCACACACACTGCCAGTGGTGTTTGTAGTGCAGGTTCAGAATATTTTAGCACTTCTAAACAGCACAAGTTGGAAGCTTGAACACACACAATAAAGTAAAAAATAAAGTTCTGTTAATGTTGAATACGTTTTTACAGTAATGCCTCTTTAAAAAGCTGAAAGCTATGGATCATGGATACAATGTCAGTTTTAGTCTGAAAAATTCTCATCATGTTTTACTAAAAAGTCAACTGGTCTAAGCAGCTTTCTAGGGCTTGGTACTATGGTTTGAATCGGCATTCTAATATGAATAAGGATTAAAGTATAATATCTATAAATCACAACATAACAAATTAATACAAAATCTCATGCAGGCTGTGAAGTGTTCAGTCATCCATTATATGACCCCATACTGTTCCTATGTGTAAAAGAAAATCCTCAATCTGATTTTGTTTGAATTACAACTTCTTCAGAATCATTAATTTGTAGAACAATAATATAATGTGATCATATCATCATGGTACAATTCTGCTTAAAGTCGATAAACAATACTATTGAGCTAAATCCAATCTGAAAGCCATCTCCTATTGGCCGGGAAAAGCCAAAACCCCATGTGTAGAGTGAGCATACAAGGCATACCACTGTTCAGTGTTATCTGTGCACATGTGATAACATACTAGATGATGAAATATACATTCAAATGCCTGATGTATCATGAGAGAAGCGATAAGGTTTACTAGTTTAATTGTTCATGAATCAGGTTGCAATGCAGTGGTGGCAGCAGCATTAGCAGATAGCAGCAGTATTAATAGCTGTGTGGAGCAGGCGTGCAAATGGACCTCCCTGTTTGGTGACAGGGAGTGTAGTTTTTCTGAGTAACACTAATGACTTCATGATCCTGATTGAACTTCCGATGTGAGCTAGATTTGTGGATTATTAGAGTGATTTAAGTACCAACTTTTTATTAATTAATTTAGTACACAATGATCAAGAACACCAAAATAGCAAAAGGTTTCTAACCTCAGTTGTTAGGAGTTTTACATAAGTATTTTGAATTAAGTAAGGCAAGCATTTCCTGTGACACCAAAAATATATACATGTCATGTTACATCAATATAGTGGTGCCCAACATCATACAAGAAAGACAACAATTCCAAACTATGAAAAACAAATGAGATGGAGCGCATTCAGTGAAAGTGTCTCATGGCATATTATACACTACAGTATTAATTTGACATTGCTGTTAATTCAGTCTGACTCACTGCATCACTCCAAGGTCTCATCATGTGTCAAGGACTCATCATTTCTCTTTATGTATCATTATGTATCATTCTGAGAAGCATTATTAAGATGCATAAAATCACAACAAAATATTCAGTGCAAATTAAAAACCATGCATCTTCCTTCCATAGGCACACAAAGAGACACACACACGTAAAGAATGAAAAATTCATTAATACCATAAGGGGCTGAACGCAGGCCAGGACCTGTTGGCAAGTGTTTGTGTTTGTCTGTGCGTAGGATTAACTAGGCCTGGTTAGCACAGCAGGCACACCAGACTACAAAGGAGCACAGAGAGATGACAAAAGAAAGAAGAAGAGAGAGGAGGAGAATGTGGCTGAAAGTTTTCTATTTTCTCTTCCTGTCTGACAAGCGTCTTGCATTCTCACAACAAGACGACAACAGAGTAGCATAGAGGTAAAATATGGCAGGAACATTAAAAGGGTTGTTCAGCAGAGAAATTTGGGTGTGACATTGCATGTTTTGTGACCAGTTACTGTGTGTGTGTGTGTGTGTGGATGGGTGTGTGAATGGCTTTATGTGTCATTCTGTATAGAAACTGTAGGTTAGTGTACAAGAATTTGGGCATTCTGTCAGTAATAAAATTCACTTATGGAGAGCTATTATAGGGAACATGCCTTTACTGTGCGCTCTCTACCCCACAATAACAGTGATATCTGTCACCTTACACACATACACATACACAGACTCACACACCAGTTGTTGCTCTCTTCCTTCTCTTAAAATCTTTTAATATCTTCTACCCTGATGTGTAAAGTGGTTCACGATTCCACTGTCAGGTCATGAAATATCGTGTACCAGAGATGAAACGGTTGGAAACATTGCAGTTCTTTACGGGTGGAAAGGGCTAATGACTAAAATCAAATCTGTTTTTATTTTATAGCTACACACTATCACATGCTTTAGGGGAAGTGTGTCAAAGACAGCGTGAAAGTCTAGCTTAGGTAATTAGGCAAAATCTAGTTTGATGTTTCTGTGTGTGGGCGTGTGTAAGAGAACATAGTCATATTTTTGCATGCAAGCAAATACATGCCCCTGTGCATTAACGTGCATGTGTTTGTTAAATGCCGTGATTTTTGAAATTCCTCTCTGCATCTGGTGACTTTATTGAAACATCCCAAAGCAAAGGCTGTTTATTTGTCATCTTCCCCACGTTCCCTCTGCCGCACTGTGCGACATGCAGCCCTCACACACCATTACACTCGAGCTGTTTATAGCAAGTCACAAGAGTGTGGCAAATTGTGTGTGCGCAGTGGGAATTAATCGCCATGCATTCATGAAAAGGTATTCTTCAAATTTGATGGGATAGAATTGAAATGAGCAAATTAGCAGTGCAGAACAGAACAAGATATCATTTTCTAAACAAACAAATTGCATCAGAGTATGTGTACAGCAATAACTATCAGTCATTAGTCAGATTTTATCACCTGGTAATTTGAAACATTTGTAAACCAGATAAAATAAAGAAATTATTGAACAAAATGAATTAGGTGTTTCTGGAATATTACACTCAATTTTGCTGATGGAAAACCACTGTGAAAATTATTGGTCATTAGACATAAGGCTACAGCTAGGCCTTGACAGTGTGATTCTTTTTGGCAATTTGTTATAGGAGAATAAGTTCAGGGCCATTTGAGCCTTTTTACAGACTCCATTCAAAGCTGCAATTTAAAACAGCTTTCACAGTTTATGTGCTACTGTTCCTATTCATTATCATATTGGGTCCAGAACAGGCTGAAATGGGACAGAGCTAAAGTAAAATGGAGCATAGAAGAATTGAGTTGAATGGTGCAGAGCAGAACACAACCAAACAGAGAGTAGAAAGCAGAAATGTAATTGAACAGAAAAGAGCAGAATGAAACACAACAGACACTCCCACTTTAGCAAGGTGTTTTTGGTTTTTTTTCACGCTTTGGAGTGCGGTTATTTATACGTCTCAGTTCATTGGAGCTGTACAGCCGACTGTAGTAGAACTGAGTGAACGGTGACTAATGGCTGCTGCAGGGTTGAATCATATTGTCAGGGAATGAAACATATTGTTGTTGAGGGGTTCACTTGAAACACCATTGGAGGTCTCCACACGATGCAATCAAAGGCTACTGAAACCAGCAAACATACATGCGCACGCGCGCGCGCACACACACACACACACACACACACACACACACACACACACACACACACCACATGTATATAACACCCTCCAGTTGGCAGTCCCTCTGTGGTTACTCTGCGTCTTGGATGACTGCAGCTAGAGCTTTCAGGTGCACTACCCTCATATAAACTATGCCACATTTTCCCCATCAGCTCCCCATTCTCTCTGTCTGTCTCTCACTCACTTTTTATGGCCTTCTCCCTCTGTCTCACTCTGTCCATTGCCGTAATGGCAATTTCATTTGGGGAGGGAATTTGAAGTTGTAAAAGGGGAAGCAGTAGGAGAGGGTAAGGGCTTTATGTAGTGTACATATGCTGTATTGCAAACAACACGCAGCAGAGACACATGCTGTTCAAAAACGGACAGAAATGTTGCTTTTATGTGGCCTTCCTTTTGCCGTAGTGTGTGAAAGTCTGTCCTAGGTGGCAATTTAAATAGATGGGATGGACAGGGAGGTTGGATCAGTTCACCTGTTTTGGAGATCTGGTAGCCATCCGCACTACCTGGCTACGACCACCTGGAGGTGATGACTTACAGTATTAAGTGTGTAGGGGTGTGTGTGTGTGTGTGTGTGTGTGTGTGTGTGTTTAAATAAGAAATAGTTTTACCTGCATTCTAATTCTGAATTTTGCTGAATAACATTTCAATGTAGAGTTTTGCTGTCTCAATCTATGTCTCTCCAACTTTCAGCTTCTTTCTTTCACAACCATCAAAACAACATTTTATGGCCCCAGTGACTTGGTTGTATTTGGCCCATTATTTTATATATGTAATACTAAACAGAATGCCAGGAACAATCAGTGATTAGTGATAAATGATTAGTTAACTGACAAAAAATGAATGCAAATTTTGATAATCGATTAATCATCAAAATTGTTTATAACGTACAAAACAAAACATTCCAGCTTCTCAAATGTGAGGATTGCTACTATTTTGTGTTGTGTTTCTGTGTCAATTTTAAAGTGTCCCTTTTGTCTCCACCACTGCTCACCTGTGAAGTGATAGTTTGGTAGTGCCTGCTAGGTGCTGTCGCAACAGCTTGATGAGTGACAGTGAAGTAGTCAGATGAGGAACCCAGATAACCCTGTCAACACTATCTCCGCTCTCTGACACAGCTACAGGAGCCTCAGGCTGTATAGACAACACCGGGGAGATTGACATTTATAAACTGAACTGTGCTGACTCGCATACTGAGCTAGTCTGACGTCTTGCTCGACGTCAAGTATTTCAGAACCCTTTGAGCAGCTCAGACTGGGATGTGATTGACAATAAGTTGAAGATTAGAAGGAGTATGGTTTGAAAGATATTGGAAACTAATGAGCGCTGGCTTAATCTGAGGCAAAACGCAAAAGTCAATTAAATGATGTCTGTGTTTCTTAAATGTTAGCATTCACCTGCATGTGCGTCTGTTGATGAGTTTCCCAACATGAGAGTATCGTCTGTCTTAGATTTTCACCTTCAGGTGTAATGATTGAAATAAAAAATGGCTGCTGCTGACCTTGGGCAGTGGCGAAGTGGTGAAGACTAAAGGCGGAAGGGGATTCCAAGGTTATCTGGGAAGCCACAGCTGGCATTTTGAAGGAGCAGCTTTCAGTTCACAAACTGCTGGAAATGACATTTATGCCCAATCCTCCACGGACACATGGGGAGTTGATGTGTGTTCTTCCTTTTCTGTGTGAGTGTGCATGTGTTTGTGTGTGCCTTCTTACTTTAGGCCTTTCTTTCTTCTATTAACTTTCTCCTCTTCTTCCTTGTCATCTTTCTTTCCCCTTTATTCTTGTGCACAAGAATAAAATAATGAAATAATGTATATTCTTGTACACAGTGCAAATGCTCCCATTTGTTTTCTACGCACATGACTTAGCAGAAAACCCCCGAAGACCGATAATAGTTGGAAGGAGAGAGTTAACTGTGCCTTTTTCCCCGCAACAATGAGGGAAACCTAGTGGAGAATGACCAGTTATTTCACTATGGGATCTCTCAGTATCTATAATTGAATCATTTAAGCACTGCTGGCTATTAGCTGCCACAGAACTCAAGCATTTAGAGAGAGGAAAGTATGGTACTTGTGCTTATGGCGTCATAAGAACTATATTCACATACATGTGATTAAATGTCTGTACGTTTCTGTCTGTGTGCATACATATCCCTGATTGTGTTTGTGTGAATACCAACCTTAATGCTAACCTCTCTCCGCTCAAGGTAATTGGTTGATACACTGTAGCAGTTGAATTAGAATTATGATTGCCAGCGAGCTGCAATGACTTCTTTGTCCCAAGTTCTTCCCTCAGCCCTTCACTCTGCCATCTGTTTCTATGAGTGATGGGCGCTTGCTGAGACACAAATCTATGTTTGTGTGTGTCTGTGTGTTCATGTGTGTAGTGGCTTATGTTTAATCAGAATGTCTTTGGGGTGTTTATGCACATCTCTTGAGCTGTGAAAGACTGTGGTAGCGGACATCTGATTGTCAGTAACGCATGAGTACGACCAAACGGTAACACAGGGCTGCTTCTGGCAAACGTGATTAGAGACAGTAAGGATGACGGAGGGTCAGCTCAGTCTTAGGAAACAAGGAAATTACATTCTGAGCAGCTGGGGAATGGATATGTAAGCTGTTTGGAAAGGGACTTAGTGAATATCCAGGATGTATCGAGATGACTTGAGAAGAGATCAATACTTAGGGACACATGCAGACACGTCCTGGGCACATAATGTGACCTACAATTTCTATAACTTTCCGAAGCTGACATTCACGCCCACTTTGATTGGCCAGGTGGGTGTAGGTGAGAGAATAAGCAGGGCTTTTAGTGTGTGCAACCAAATGCAACACTATAAATGCCTTCAAGGAAATACTGTCCAAAAGTGTGCGCCATTATCCCCGTATTTAATCAATTTGTGTGTCTTTTCACCCTGCCTTCAATTATGGCGGTTCAAAACAGCTTAAACTGTTGTCTTTCAACATAGTAATGAATGGGCTTGGGGCTGAGTGTCTGTGGCTCATTGATGTGTTTTTAAGTTTTTGGCCAAACAATGGAGCTCTATGGCACAGTAGAATAGGCCATATCAGGCTTTGGATACACAGACAATACTTGTTAGGTGGATCAATTCATTGTTAGTTAATTCCCTTAATGTACCTTTATTCTCCCTACTTGCTAGTGTATAATTGTGCACCTCTTACATTTATCCTGTTAATAAGTCCTCAGTATGTAGTATTGTTTGACCTTGACGTAATGTAATAATTGTAGTTGCACTTTGCTGTGATGAAAACACCATATGCTTTTCTGCATCTCGTTTTTTTCCCCCCCACACATGTCCACACATCTAGGCCAGTAGGAGAGGAGAAGGAGTGTTAATAGAAAATCAAAGTGAGAAAGGGCTGAAGTGGAGGCGTAGAGAAGAAAAAGCATTGGAGATAGTAATGCTATAACGCTATATTAGATAATTACATATGGGGGGATTGGATGCGGTAGATGCAAGGAGAAGAGACGGTCCGAGAAGCGACAAGATACGGGAGAGAGGGAGAAAGAGACGAGGGTAAGTTCAGGAGATGAAGGAGAGCGGAGCGGGACGAAGTGAACGAAGGGGATGGAAGAAAGAGGATTTATTGAGGCTGCAGGGAAGAGCAGCGTGATAGCTCTCTGATGGATTAGAGCAATGCATGAGAAATGGAGTGAAGAGGGGAGAGAGCGCAAGGGGAGAAAACTGAAGTTTGTGCGTCTCCTTGGGGCAGCTCTAAACACTGGTATCATTAATGTAGTCTAGAGGAGCGCGCTCGCCGAGCACAGTCTTTTATTTAAAGGCCACCTGTGGGTATTAGAGAGGGAGAAATCAGGCAAGAGAGAGATACGGAGAAAGGGACAGGGTGACAGTCAGATAGAATTAATGAGAAATTCAGTTGGAAAAAGAGAGGAGATACTGGTAAAGTAGAATCAGGAAATTGCTGTAGCCGGCAGGCAGATAGGAGAGATGAAGGGAAAATAAGACAAAGAGGACTGGTATTTACCAAGGGCAGAAAGTATACAATCTTTCTTTCACTTCAACTCTGCTCACCACAAACCAGGTTAGTAATTCTGAGGGTGTGTGAGTGAGTGCGTGTGTGTGTGTGTGTCTGTGTGAATGCGTGTCCATCTGTCTGTTGGTCTTCAGGTTTTTGTGCACCCAGGCTTTCGAATATTTCTTTCCAACAGTTTTTTTTTTTTTTTTTTTTGAGATTCTTGTGAAAGGAGTTTGTCTCTCAGCAGGAATAAAACCCTCTCTATATGTTCATGCCAAATACATATTTCATACTTGAAATCCAGCAGACTTTGGGCAGCGATGAGACTCTCTGAATATTGTTTAGCTCCCGTCTTGTGGTTTCCAGCCCAGTCAAGCTCCTTTGTCCGTCTCTATCCGTTCAGCCCAATGAAGGGAAACTGGAAACAAAGACTCCAATTAGTCAGGCAATTAGACTCTTGTTTTGTGTCCTCTACTCATCCCGAGTCACACGCTAATAGCTATTCTTTCCCCTTCCATCTCTCATTTGCCCTTCACTTGCTCTTTAATGTTTTTTTTTTTTCCTCTTCTCTTCTGGCATTGCGTTCTGTATGAAATCACATCTCAGTGATATTCACTGTAATGTATTTTTCCTTTCAAGATGCAGGAAGCATTTATAATTCCTTCTCTGTTTCTGCTGTTCATTTGCTATTTATCACTCCTCCTTCATCTTTCTTCCCGCCCGTCTCTCTGTCTCTTCATCTCTTTCAAACGAAGCATGCCTCTTCATCCATCACAGGAAGACTGGTGTGACCAGTGCGCGCACACACACACACACATAGTATAAAGTATAAAACACCTCTATCCCTCCTACTTTGTTCTCCTTTGTTTGTCTCTCTCCTTCTTCATTTTCTTCTCCAGTCTTTCAATTTAATATAATGCTTTTGGAGAGAGTAGAGTCCATAAAAGTATTTCAGATTTGTTTGCATCACATTTTGTTTGTCAGATTCACTTTCTTTCACATCTTTCTTTGTCTCCGACCATATCTTTGTTTGGACCCATCATGACTGATTTTCGTAATTGTCTTTCCAGATGTAAGCACAGGTGAGTCCACTGGCTGGTCATTTCTGCCTGACGCTCCTCCGAGGGTGCCATTGTGCCGGCTGCAGGGTTGTCAGCGGGGAGCCATCCTTCACTGATGTTTCGCTCCTTTTATTCCCGGAACATCTCAAGGTGGTGGAGCGGCTGCAGGGATGTCTCCCGACTGCCCTTTGCAGCCAGCCCTAGGATGCTTCCTTTCCCCACGCCTTATCCTTTTTTTTAGAGCCAGAAGCTCCCTTGCTCTGCCTCCTCCACCAGGTCTTTGAGAGCCTTCCTCAGCTTGGAGCCTGTGATTATGTTCTGGGCTTTTAATGTTTATTTGATAGGAACAGCCGAAGAGAGACCGGAAATGTGGGAGAGAGGGAGGGGGTGACATGCAGCAAAGGGCCATGGGTCAGACTCGAACCCGAGCTGCTGCGGTAAAGACTCAACCTTGTACATGGGGTGTACGCTACCTCTGCAACGTTTCCACTCGATAGGTGAACACCCTTCTCTCCCTTCGATGTCCGCTAATCCTATCGATGTGAAGCAGAATTCACCAAGCGATGGATGGCTCACAGCTCTGATTTTATAGCGCTCCTCTTCCATCTTCACAACTTCAGAGATCACAAGGTCTTTCCTTTTCTTCTTTGGCTGTGGCTTTGGGCCACATCATGGGTGCTGTTCCCCATCCAAAATCGTCCCTGCCTCGCTGCAGCACTCCAACAATCTCCTGGTCTACTGGCTGCAAGGCATTCCACTTACAAAAGAATATCTGTCTTCTTCGCACCAAACTGAAAACAAAAACAAGACAAAGACAGAAAGAAATCATGCAAATCTTGAAAACAGAAATATGTATCAGCAGACTGCAGGCAGTGAATCCTAAATGTCTCACCTCCACTGGAAATGACATGAACCAAACATGAAGTGCTACTGAATTGGCATACAACATTTCTTCAAATCACAAAGAGAAAATATAGAGAAAATAGCCAAATAAAAGATAGAAGTGTGTGAATAGGACTTGATGTTCTGCTCTCTTCATCTGTTTATCCATCTCTGTTTCTCAGTGTGATATGATCCTTTTGTTTGTCTCCATCTTGCTCCGCTAGGGTTGATAGGCCTGCTATCTGCGGCGTGTGTGTTTATATGTGTGTGTGCATGGGTGCATTGTCTTATCTGGCATCTTATAATTGGTAAACAGGTTTGTATTGGCTGAGCTGCCAATCTGTCACCGCTAAATGTCAGGCTCTTTGAGTGTGTTGAGTATATTTTTGAATTTCTGAGAGTGGCAAGGGGCTACAAGAAAGAGATCCTCAAATGTTGACAGAGGATAGTATGTTGAGGATGCATTTGGAGAGTTTTCTGTGTACATCTGTGCGATATTTATTTTAAGTGTGTATTCCTCCTTGTCTGTGGTTGTGTATCAGCCCTACGCCGAAACACTGTGGCGACAGACTGCATCCTCTCAGCTCTGACATTAGATTATCCCCCAGATGGAGTCAGATTATGGGCTGAAATAGACAATCTAATTGAAGGGTCAGGAAATGTACTAATATCCCTAAAACCCATCTACAGTCGTCTGCTCAGGGACAGGAACTAAATATCACTTTCAGTTCAGGATGTTAAAAGAAAGATGTGACATGTCAACCTAAAATTTTATTTGTTAGAATTTGGACAGTGAAATACAATTCTCGAATAAATGCCTCTTTTTGAAAACCAGCTGTGTTTTGTCTGTAAGTAATATCTTCAGGTGATACATACAGTATAATTCACTATAGAAAAACGTTTGCCCTCAGTTCTCCGGTTGAGATGATTCTAATTACCCAATTTCCCCACATATTCAATATATTAATTAAAGTTTCATCTGATCTAATGTAATCTCTTGACTCTTTTGAACATGTTTTGTCTGTGGGGAATTCAAAATCAGAAATTATTATTATTTTTATAGTATGGCTTCGCTAATGGATGGTGTTATGTGTGTATCAAATGGGAAAGGGCAAGCAGGGTGCCAGGAGCCGAGTTCGCTGAGTTCCTCATGAAGAAAAACTGATACTGAAACAGTGTCAATTGATCAATAGGAATGATTCCGTGAGCCCCAGTTGTTGTTACTTGAATATATGTTTATGACAAACAAATCTGAGAAGCAGTGCTGTAGCGGGCACTGGCACAGCTACCACACAATTTAACCTTGCATCCAAAAGGTACACTTCTTAAAGCAGAACAGTGGGTGATGGTTTACAGGTTACATCATCTAAAGATGAGACAAGGAAAGAGACTGTCTCCATCCCACATCATCAGAATAAAAATAACAGAGGCCTCTGGAACACTCCTATCTTATTTTTAGGAACATAGTCTCCCATACCCCAAAACATTATTTGCAGTGCATGTGGAGAGCCCGGAGTCTTCTCTACAGCAAACCACTATTAGAGTAAATTCTATAGTACCCGTCATGAATTCTATTAAACCCATAAACCTTTTAGTCACCCCAAATATCTCCAACAGTTCCATTTCAGCAGCTGTGCAAAGAGATGTTCCCTATTCATGAGAGAGTGACCTTAGCAAACTGTCATTGCTCTCCTGCACCTGCAATGATTTATTGGTTACAGAACGCTGGGCAGCCTGGATGATGCGGCGGCGTTTGTACATGGGGCAACACGTGACCGTCCCCCTTCAGCCTTTGTCCTTCCCTTTCAAATTGGTCAACCACGTCAGAAACAAACACACACACACACACACATGCAAAAAAAGTCTACGCTGAAAGACCAGGCATTTCTGGTAGTGCTGAAATAATTAGTCCATTACATAAATAGTTGTTTGACAAAGAATTAGTCAGCCACAATTTAAAAAACCATTCAGGTCATTTATCAAGCAAAAAGGCTAAAAAACCTTTGCTAGCTGTGGCTTCTAAAGTGTGACAATTTCTCTGCTTTTATTTTTAGGTTTTGCACTGTTGGTTGGACAAAACAAGCAACTTTGTCACCTTGAGTTCTGGGAACTTGTTTAAAATAGGCATCTGGCACTTTTTGTCATTGTATAGACGAAAAGATTAAATGACTTTAAACACATAAACATGCACATACTCTCTAGAACAAGGATAGCATCATGCAGCAAAAGTTTCTCTGCTTGCTTGCTTGTATTTTTCGCATGATAATCTCCTGTTTTTGCGGGGCTGGTTTCAATTCCAAACAGTGACTTCATCAAAGAAGAAGAGCTTGTGTTTGTTTCAGGAGACAAACAGGAGACAGGAGAGAGAAAAGGGACCATTAGAGAGAGAGAAGACAGGCCCAGGAAACAGAAACAAGGACAGAAAATGAACAGGAAAAAGAGCAAGCCATCACATATATTAGTGAACCAGAGCACATGAATATGGAGGAGCCAAATGACTCCAAAGTTCAGACTAGCAAATGTTTCACAAATTACCAGGCTGCTGCAATATAAATTAGCATGATCTTGTTTCTAGAAATTAGGTTTTCCAAGATACAGTACCATTTTCAGCTTTTATATTTATATGCATTTAAGGCACATGCTTTAACAAACGGTGCATTTATACACTGTAGACGTGTTCTGTACATGTATACATGCAGAAACGGGATTTTATTCACTGCCCAACAGTGTGTGTGTGTGTGTGTGTGTGTGTGTGTGTGTATTCAATTATGACTGTATGTGTGTGTTTTGAGAGCTAATGATGTGTGGAGCATTGCTCGGGTGTCTCTTATTCAGTAGCAGATGCTGGCCTATTATCCAAGATGTGTTTTTGATAAGAATAAAGCATTGTCGCTTGGTGTGAGTGTTTCATCAGTGCAGGGAGTATCATACAGACCTTTACTCAGTCTAACCAGGAGTTCCAGAGAAATACTGGAGGCTGTATAAGTGTAAAATGATGATTTATGTGGAGCATCGATTTTCCTCCTCACAGTCTCTGAAGGAGTATTTTATTCAGGACCCAAGGTTGATAATATCCTGGTTCACTGCCGTCTCTTTTGCCATCTTGCTTGTAGCACTGAGTTATATTCAAGACTGATTAACCTGATTTTGCTCAGGTCCAATGGACATGTGTTTTTCAATTCAAACTGTTTACCTTAATCCACTGCAGTCTCATTAAATCCTGTTATACCTTTTAGTTTTTGGTGGGCCGAAGTTGCTCACAGTTGTATTTCTGGTAGGCCTCCACACAATAACAGCCAGTATGTTTTCATAAGTGTGGGTAGCTGAGAAAGATCCTAAGGTGAAAGGAGCTGCAGTGGCTTATTCTTTTTTTTCTTTTTTTTTTTCCATCAGCGTCTAACAATAGCTCTCTCTTTCTCTCTCTTTTCATCTCCCCTCAGCCTAATCTCGTCCAGACAATACTACTTTGAGATCCTCCACAAGCAGGATGACAAGGGCTCGGATCACGTGGAGGTTGGGGTAAGTGGACCCATCCAATCATGGGAGCTCACTTCCTCTATTCTGCCTCTCTAGCCACACGACTCCTTTCCCTTCTTTGCTGTACATGACTTAGCATTTTCCCTCTTTTTTTTTTCCACTCACTCATCCGATCACAACTGTATGCAATAAACGCCCTCCTTGTTTAGGATTTAGAGCATCAACTCCTTTAAAATCTCTGAACTGTTTTTCCTCTTTCCATTCCTCCATCTGTCATCACTCTCCTCCTCCAGCTTACTCTCCCACACTTACTCTTCTTCTTATCTAACTTTCTGTTTTCTCTCCCGTACGCTTCGACTCTTCTGTGCACCATTTTTCTCTCAGTAGTGGTGTTCTGCACCTCAGGCAAAGCTCAGAGATGAGTGTGGCTTAATTTTCGAGATGAAGTTTCAAACGAGAGCCCACACGCCTCGTGTGAGCCTGTACTTTTGAGTGGGAGGGCAGATGATAAAAAAAAGAGATCACTGGTGTGTGTATGGAATGAATCTCTTAACAAGCCTCGGGTTATCGTCATCATGGTGACCATCATCATCAGCAGTGCAGCAGCAGTACTGCTGGAGTGTTTCTTTCTTCTTTCACAAAACTTCAGTGTCATTTTTGCACCCCCAAGGATAATGATTTTTTACTTCTTTTTCAGTCTATCTTTATCCCCTGCAAACTCTGCCTGAGTGCCTCTGGCTTCTTTCCTCTACCTATATTTCTGTCTTCCTGTTAGTTCTTGTTAGTTTCTTCTTCGGCCTTTATATGCTTAACTGTCCTGTGATTTTTTCGGTTTCTTTTTTTCACCATGTTTCCACAAAGCCATTCATCACTTCACCACTCCTTAATAACCTTAGCCCAGTTTCCAGCCCTGCAGTACTCTTTTCTGTTTGAGTACTCTAGTGTCTCAAACCTTCAGTCTGTTTAGTGTTGTTCAGTTCAGATTGGCTGCTTCTGGATGCCAGTTTTAACAGAGGAGTTGACTGGGTGACGTGAGGAGCACCATGCTGAACTCTGATAGCTCTGTGGTGCCAGGAGGATCACACATGAACCCGATGAGATGTAGGGTGAGGAGTGTGTGTGTGTTTCTGTGTGAGAGAGGGTGACATGCATCTCGTTTACAACCATGCCATACTTGCATCTCCAGTCTAGTTCGATCATGGTTAATTCGGCACAGGCTTTATGAAATGTCCTGTTAGTGGCAGATCTCCCAAGTACTATACTGCTGCTGTGGGATGTTTGTGGGTCGTTGATGTGGGTGTGTTAAGAATATTCCGCTGATGATGTGCAAGTGTGACTAATAAATTACAGCCCGTGACAGCCACATCCCAGTGGCAAACAAATACCTTTGCCTGTATTTGGAGAGCCTCTGGAGATGACAAACAGACTGAGTAGGTGAGATATCTTGCAATAGAAACAGAGAGGATACACTGTTATCATGTCCTTGTCGCTGGAGTGGTGACTCCTACTGGTTAATCTGTTGTCGGTGTGGAGGGTGGGGTCCTGGGGCTAGATGGTGTTAGGCTGTGTGCAGACCAAAAATGCACCATCCTCATTCATTTCATTGAGACCACTGCTTTGCAAAGATCCATAGCTCTCTCTGTCACTCTTTTTCTTTCGCTCTCTCTCAGCCGATCCTCATCGAAGTGGGTTTGTACTAGTATAAACAATTTAATGAAGCGTATAAAAGTCATGTAGCAAATCAACATTGTGTGCAGGAATGTGTGTATGTAGGTACGCTATGGTGTCTTAGTAAGGCCCCTGTGTGTGATTTAACAGCGGAATGCATTTCACACCTTGACAAAAATAGCAGATTTACCGTGACCAGCCCACAACAGTATAAGCCCAGGGCTCACATAAATCCGTAGGAACCCAGGCACTCATTTGTTAAAGAGCAGATAGCATGGATTCACAGCTCTTTCTTCTGTGTTCTGTGCCAAGCTGTGATTGCATGGTCAAAGGTGGGCTGTTCCTCTGGGAGTGTATATGTTTAGCAGCGCTTGTTATAAAGAAACGAGAGGGAGTAAATATCAGATAGTACACAAGCGCAATCTGATAGTTACCTTTTGGCAAGAAAATAAAAAAACGAGAACCCTTTTTCTCTGTGTGTTGGCCCCTTTCTTTTCCAGTGTGTGAAGGAATTAGGGGGACTGGCTGCAATAAGCAGGAACATAATCAGCATTAGAGACAGGAAGAGACAGGTTAGGAATACAGTGTGTCCTTCCCAAGGGGATGGAAACAACTGTATGTATGAACAGCAAGGCAAATGAATGAGGAGATTGTTGAGTTGGATGACTAGGCAAGTTTCGAAACCTGCACTCTGACTGAACCTTTCCATTACTACGCTCTACCTCCATGTTTTTCTTCAATTAACTTCAAATAAACTCTCTTTAGAGTGATGACTGTTTTTTAAATGGATTACATCGGATGAAAGAAGACTTAGTGAGCAGTAGTTTAATTTAGTTTCTTAAATGTCATCTGGATCTTTTTTCAGTGAAACACAGGACCTTTCCACTGGCCTAATGGATAACATCTCTTGTAACCCATGTGACAGAATGAAGGAAAGTGTTAGCCATTAAATGGTGTGATTGAGAGGAAGAGGGAGTCAGAGAAAGAAGAGAAGAAAGTCACGCCTTAATTAGTAATGGCAAGTTTATGGAGAGCCAGGGGTGTGGGATTTAAATGCAGGATTTTAATGGCCTTGTTTTATCACTCCTGCCAGGCCAAGTCTCAAACTGCCCACCAATTAATGTATGCACACACTCACACTCTCTCATACACCCATCTACCCTAACCCCTCAGACATGCAGGCCTCTCAACATCTGCCTCACGCCTTCCCTCCTCAATAAAAACCAGTTGTGGTCCATGCGACCTGGAGCCAGCTGTTAAAGTATATCGTGTGTGTCGTTTTACTTTCTTTCAGTTTCTTTACCACTTCAGCACCTTTTAGGATTGACTGTAATTCAGCAGCTCTCGGACATATGGAGTCGTATTTTTTGCCTCAGTTCCCTTTTCAGTCTTCACTGCGTTGTCTACCTTTTTATATTGTATTTAATATTTTTTTCCCCACATCTTTTCATGGTCCTTTTTGTCTCATTTACTTCGCTCTTTATCATTACCATGCTCACATTTGCTTTTCTCCGCCCATAAATTACTTTTGTTTTCATTTTGACACGCATCTTAAGATCCCAGATTAAGATGAACTCAGTTTTGTGTTTGGTGGTCTTTTCCAGCACTCTTTTGTTTACAGTCTACACGTGGTCGTCACCTTTTTCTTTATTGCTTAGGCTACCACATGGCCATGTCAGTTATTTTTTTTGTAAGATGAGATTACACCTTGCCCTTGTCTTTTGGCACCATTCCAAGAGGTCGTGTACAGCACCAGTCAAACGTTTGGACACACTTTCCCATTTACTTGAATAAGAAAGTGTGTCCAAACTTTTGACAGGTACTGTATGTATATGAGTGAGTGTATGGAAAAAACAAACACCAGCATTAACCTTTACCTCACCATCAATAGCTCTTTAACGGCAAGAGGTGCTTTTACTGCCGTGTCCTCCTAACCTCTTAGGGTTGCACCGATTTATCGGCCGAACATCGGCATCGGCTATCGGCCCAGAAGTTCACAATCGGTGCATCCCTCTGCATGTCCTTGTCACAAGCTTTATTCATGGGATTTTAGGAGGTGTGCTAGGACATTCTGTCATGTAAGTTTGACTTGATTTGAATCCAGTGAGAGTGTTAGTGTGACTAACTTTCCCCTCAGAGCACACAGGGCATCGCTGTAGACGCACAGACTATGACGTGCCAGTAATTGCCGTGGATATTGGGCTCATTTGTCTTGCTGAAATGTCTGGTCTGAGACTTTGGCTAATGTATAATTCAACATAGAAAATCAAACACCCCGTTTCTGTATCCACCTCCTCATATCTCTTTGAATATTTTTCCTTCTTCCCCAGGCAAGACATGATATGACATGAAAAACAAGCCTCTGTTTTCATGTCAGTGGAGAGTGGCATTTATCCTCTAGCATGTAAGTGTTTAGCTCTGTTGAGTTGTCAATTGAAATAAGAGCATAATCAGTCAGGGGCTTTATGCCCTTGTTTCAATGCTGTAATTTTTGGTTAGCTTTTTTGGTTAGGTCTTTTTTGTCCTCACTTTCTGCATCCTTGACAACCTTCATTGTATAAAGATTCTACAACAGTATCAGCAAAGCATCAAAGCACCAGCAGGCTTTTGTGTCTTCTGTGTTCTGTTGGCTAGGTATCTGTTCAGAGCCTGTCATGGGTCTCTCCTTGATGCTCTGCTGCCAGGCTGCCTGTCAGTGGGCAGCACCATAGCTCCTCGCTACAGACTTTCCATTGCAACGTTAAAATTCACACTTTCTGTTTCTGTTCCAAAGCTGTCATAACTTTTCTTGCATCCCATCATTAAATGGAACTTTTTCTTGTCATCGCTTGACATCTAAAATGTCCCTATTCTTGACAAAAACGCATCGTTATTTAAAATCAGTTCTTAAACACTGAGTTGAATGCCCAGCTAAATCTAACAAAGACATGTCTAGTAAAATATTAATTATTTCACATTGTTTGTGTTGATGTGTTTCTAGTCTGTATGCTACACTAAGCAGCTGCTGGAGGTAGCTTTATATTTACCGACATCGCAGTGGTATCAATCGTCTTATCAGACTTTCTGCTAGAAAGCAAATAAGCATATTTCCCAAAATTTCGAACAGTTCCTTTAATTATTGAGCTTTAATTATTTGTTAGTTACCAAAACAGCAGCTCTGAGTCAAATTACACAGAACATACAGCATTTAACACGTGTCTGTAAATACTCTGTTTGAGATGAGACCTACTAGTAGCTCGTCTCAACAATAGCTCGTTGCTATATGGAGTATCTCCTCTGTAAATGACAAGAGAATAAAAAGTGCCACTTTCCCTTAAACCTAACCAAACTACGAAACAAAGAGACAAACTCTCAAAGGTTATTAATATATACTCTCACAAGCTCGTTAGCTGTCACTTGATTTTTTGCACCACAACTACAGGACATAATTCTTTGCTTTTTAGCATCATGTTATTCTCAATGAAGTCACCATCTCTATGGCCAAACACTGGTCTGGCAACAGAGATACAAAGACAGGTTGACGAGCGCACTCAAACTCAAAATGAGCCATCACAGACTGAATGGTGGGTGAACGAAGCTTTATTAGGCTTATCAACTCTCTACCTCACCTCACTAACAACCTCCACTCCATTTGTGTCCTGTGAATGTTTTGTACCTTGGCTGTGAGATAGTTGTCTCAGTATTTAGCGGACTTAATGTGAACTTTCTAACTGCTACATCCATCAATCATATTGTGTGTTTGAGAAGGATTACAACAATACACATTGCCATATGTGTCAATCTCAGCAAGGCTCTCAATTCAAAGCCCCAAAGCCTTTTCTTGTGTGTCTTTGTCTTATTTTGTCTCTCTCCACTCTCCACGACTAAATCATAACTCTCGAGTAGTTAACAAAAGACACAAACAAACAAACAAACAAACAAGCTTTACTCTGTCCCTCAATAATGTCCAACTACCCTGTCTATGGCTCTCAACCACAACCGTAAATGTACATTTTTAAAGTCTGGTCACAAAATCTAGTTTTATTTTTAACAAAGGCTAAGTAATTTCCTCGAATAGCTGGTAACTTTAGGTTTTAGCAAACATTACTCAAACAGGAGTAAATAGTGCATTTGTTGAAGACTATTTGATGCACATTTGGTAAACTAAAGAGTATTTACATCTCCAGGATGGTACATGTGAGATCGACTCACAAATAAACTTCTTTATGGTATGTGTCATCCAGTGCAATCAGGACCAGTCAAAAGGAGGCAGAATGTGAGGATGGGGAATCATGTCTCTGACTCTCAGACCATCAGCACTGGGTCCCCCCAGTGTTCTTTCCCCTCTGCTCTTCTCCCTGTACACCAACAGCTGCACCTCCAGTCACCACTCCGTAAAGCTCCTGAAGTTTGCGGATGACAGCACCGTCATTGGGCTATCTCCGATGGGGATGAGTCTACCTACAGGTGTTAGATTGACCACTTGGTGCAGCCAGAACAAACTGGAGCTCAACGCTCTTAAGACAGTGGAGATGGTTGTGGATTTCTGAAAGAACGCAGCCCCACCTGCTCTCATCACCCTGTGTGACTCCCCTGTTGACACTGTGGAGTCCTTCCTCTTCCTGTGCATCATCATCACCCAGGACCTCAACTGGAAGCTGAACATCAGCTCCCTCACCAAGAAAGCCCAGCAGAGGATGTACTTCCTGCAGCTGAAGGAATTCAACCTGCCAAAGACAATGATGGTGCACTTCTACACCACCATCATCGAGTCTTTCCTCACCTCCTCCATCACCATCTGGTACGCTGCTGCCACTGCCAAGGACCAGGGCAGCCTGCAGTGTATTATTTGCTTGTCTGAGAAGGTGACTGGCTGAAATCTACCTTCCCTCCAGGACCTGTGCACCTCCAGGACCCTGAGGCGAGCAGGAAAGATTGCGGCCGACCCCTCCCACCTTGGAAACAAAATGTTTCAGACGCTTCCCTCCAGCAGGAGGCTGCGGTCCATCAGGACCAAAATCTCACACCACAAAAACAGCTTCTTTCCGTCTGCAGCCGGCTTCATCAACAAGCCCCAGGATCCCCACTGACACTGACTTTTATAACCACACCCAAAGTACAGCACATTCACATGTAAATATTTTGCACATTGCACAAACTGTAATTTAAATAACATATTGTACATATTCTTTGTTTTTATTATTATTTTATAAAATATTTTGGTTTTAATATTCTCTAATATCTTATTGTCAGTTTTTATAGTTCTTGACCTACAGTACTTGCTTTATGTTTCTTTATACTTCTTTAGTATGCCTATGATCGGGCATCAAAATGCTAAAGCAAATTCCTCGTATGTGTAAACCTACAGTACTTGGCAAAAAAGCTGATTCTGATTCTCAATGGAGGTCTTTATCAGACTTAGGCTACACAGGCAGTACTTGTTAGTATTCATTGTCCATTTTGGTTTTTCCACTGGATTTATTTACAATAAGAAAAATATTGAATCTTCAATCTTACGTCATCCCCCAACATTTGGAAAGTGGCTCATGTGGTATTTGCAGTGACCTTAATAACTATCATACAATTTCCAGGTTGTCCTGCCCTCAAAAAATCAGTATAACTATAGAGAGGCTGCTGGTCCGATTGACGATGCAAGCTCATCCAACCTACCCTGAATAAATAAAGGTTTAATAAATAAATAACAATAGTGTAGTCCCGGTCTCTACTTGCCGGTTTTCCTCAGGCAAGTGTCGTCAGGCTTGTTAACATCTGTCTTGTTCTGCTGTCCACTCCGCCACTGACTTTCTCTGTTTACCACTCTACCAATTTGGGCCTAAAGCCAGGTGAGTAAGTGAGAAAGACACAAAGAAAGAGAAAGAAAATGGATAGAAACATGCAGTGAACATCTTTGCCCTCTACTGAACAGAACAAACGGACATAGACAACAGCTAGACAGCCTTTGTCCAATTGAAGCTGTCTGATTCAAGGAAACAGCTTTCCTCCTCTCTGTTCCTGCGGCATTCGCCTTCATTCCATCTTCACTTCATTGCAAATTCCATGATTTATTGGGCGATAATGTGTTGGAAGGTTCTGAGTGGTGAAAAGAGCGATTACAGTAAGAAAGATAAGAGGATACTGAAAAACATGATGTATTCCCTAATTCGGACAGGACTGTGAGACCACTAAATGGGTGTGCTTACTTTCTGTAAATCTTATTGGACCTCAAATCTGAATTGATTTTTGCGTAAACTGGAAAAGGTCAGATAGTTTCATTATGTCGCTACATCTTATGTGTCACACTAACAAAATAACTTCATAACCATAGTGCCTTAGGCTTTGGAGCAGCCAAAGCTGCTCCAAGGAAAGAAACACAACAGCAGCCAGCAGTCAGCTCTCTCGGAAGCAATAAACTCCTGATCACTGAGGGATAAAAAATTACCTGTGCCTGATGGAACCAGAGCTAAACTACCTGTGTGTGTGTGTGTGTGTGTGTGTGTGTGTGTGTGTGTAAGCAAAACTTTTGGCCAGCTGAATGAAAACAATATCAAAACCTCACGTCACTGGGTGGTCCAGGCATGATGAAACGTGATGAAACAACACTGCTGGCAGCCCATTGCCATTTTGCTCTGCGATTGGTACTTTTTATTATTTCCCCTTGGATATTGATTTTCTTTCCTCTCTGTTGAACTTGTGGGGCCAGTGAGCAGGCCTCTGCTTCTTCCTGCTGCTCCCTGTCAACATTAGTTCACAGTGGAGGCACCTGTACACACAGAGTACACACCCACATTTGCACCCACACACAGCAAATACTGGGTGCTCATGCAAACCCACACCAAGATACACACTAGGGGTGTCATTCATAACCATTGCGTACAAGCAAAACAGGGCCTGAAAGAGGTGTACGCCACTTCCCACGCAAAGGTTTTGATCTGTAAAAACAAACCTGTCAGGAGAATGGGCTCAAGGGTTACTCTGACCCCTGCTTACGTACATTTTGGCGATGGGAAATTGGCGACGTACATGGTGAGGTGGTGAATTGAAGCCAGACTGAATAATGATGCCTCTCACACATTTAAATTCACTTAATATCACACGATAATTATAGATCCACGTTATCCTAAACATTCAAACCAGCAGTGTCATTTGTACTTGCGCTTGTAGTGAGCTATAACTGTTCCTTAAGGACATTCAATTGTGTAAGATAAAAGCCAAATAAAATCTTGAATTAAAGTCTACTAACATCAAATAGCATTAAAGAATTGTAGAACCAAGCATCAGTACTTTTTAATAATATCTTTGAATACTGTGCATATATCACCAAGTACGATTTTAGGTTTCATATAGGTTTTGTGTGTTAAATCGCTGCAGTGAACACGACTGTGCTGTCAGGCGCACAGAGCGTGGTGATGCACACACAATTGTGTAAATTGATGTGATAGCAGCCGAATGTTGAGCTCCATCGAGTCTTAAATAGAATCAACCTTGTGTTGACCCTCTCCGTAAATGCACACACGCAGCTGAAACACAATGCAAACCCCAAGTCAAAGTGTCAACTGTCATTGACATTTAACAAAACACATGCTTCGCTTGCAGCTTTGACCTGCATAGCTGAGCCGTGTTGAGTTGCATTTCATTGCAGACAATTAAGCCATTCCATTTGTGTTCCCCGTTTTGCGCTAACCGAGTCAAGGATCATCAGGCCCTTTTCACCGATGTCAATTTGACATGTCACAATAGGAAAAGCACAGGTGTAAAAAATGTAAATGAATGATGGCTGAATTCCATTTAGCTACTTCAGTAGGGAGCACCATGGAGCATTTGTTATTGTTGTTTGCAACACAAGTCAAAATGTCTGCTGTGAAAAAGACAGGTTCTGCTCACCTGCTTTGCCAACTTGCTGTACTGTGTAAACTACTGTCAATCAATCAGCCAGTGTTTTTGTCTCGCCGCTCGCTTCCATTATCTTTTGGGTTTGTGTAGTTATATTTAGTTGCAACAACATTGTGCACATCTTCAACTCGTTAACGCATCACTGACGCCGCTGATGTTGTGTAAAGACATCGCTGCATTAGTTTCACTGTTCTTGAATGTAGTTTTTGTGTTGTTGTTTTTTTTTTAGTTCGGTAAAACTAAACCTCTTCAGTTACAACTCATTTGTGGTCGCCACTTTTTTGTCCTCCTTTGAGTCAAGACAGCCTGCTGACTTGACCTTGAGGACAATCACCCAGAAATAATGACACAATGCTAAGGCCTTGGGTGGCCTGCTGAGCTGTTCCCTGGCGCTGCTCAGCATGATGTCGCACTGTGTCCTTGTTTGTTGTTCTTTTATATATGTGCACTTGCTTGGATATGTGTGCTTCTGTCTTAATGTGTCAGCACAGGTGTGAAGTACCATACAATACAGATATAATATAAAACAAATGCTGGATTGGGCTTTTACATATCAGCAATTGGTGCTACATGAATGACAAAATGTGGACTGCAACAAAATGCAAAAACAGTAAATGCGAGTGTATGTGTGTTTGTTGTGCATGTGGTGTGGAGGCATTTGCATGAGCCTGAGGAGGGTATTTATATTTATATTCTCAACCCGAGGGTTGTAAAATGACCTGTCTCCTGTGATTATATCCTGGGTAACCAGAAGTGACTTGGTAATTGTGAAATCTATTTAAAATAATTGTGGCTCTTCTCTCTCTCTCTCTCACTCTCTTTCTCACGCTCTGTCTTTATTTCTCTCTCCATTCTTCTTTCTGTTTTCAGGTCATTACTAGATCTTCCTTTTTACACCTACTCATCACCATCGTATTTCTACGGCTTTGTTCTTGTTCTTGCTCACAGCCTTTTTTCTCAGGTTCTTTTCCTCTTGTTTGCTGATTTCACCTTTCCTTACGGGCCTCACATTTCTGGTTCTCTGTTCATGTGCCACACTTTTTTTTCAGTTTCTTCTTCTTCTTCTCTCTGTGGTTAAGTGTGTTTATACAAAAATCCAGCATCAGATCAATCCTGTGATGTTGCTAAGATTAATAATGCACAACTTAGCCTTAGTGAGACGATTTCTGCTCACCTTGTACTTTCCACATGTTGGCATTGTAGTGTTCTCTTCTCACTCAGTCCCTTTTGTGTCACTCTCTGCTTTCACACACAGTGGCGTCCGTTCCTCCCTGGTCTGAAATATGAAGTGATAGACTCAGCCTACATCTCCCTGTACGCAGGTAAGAGCTACTCTGCCCTGCTGATACATTGCATGGAAGGCTTTACTGTCAAATTGTCTCGGGGGGGGGGGGGGGGGGGGGAATGCATTTCGTTATAAATTTCAAAATGGACGTTAACATTTTCTGATGTTTGTGGCAAAGATACACATGGGATTCTTCAATGAGATAAACATTTTTCTTTTTCTTTTCTATTTCTAGCCTTTTGTTTAGCTGAGACCTTGCCAAATAGAAAGAGGAAAGGATGCTATAAAAAACAATTTCATTAGTCTTGTCTGGTATCGATCAGTAGTTGAATGTCACAGAATCAGCCTTTTTTGTACCAAGATGTTCTTCTCTCTTGTCCCTCAAAGAAACTCACATTTATTGTCTAGCTTTTGATGAAGGCTTAAAATCAACATTTTCCCTCATTTCATATTTATTTTTTTCTAGGGCAGCTGCAGATTGTCACTTAGAGACGATATGCCATGCTCTCAATGTGGGGCCAAAGAGAAGACACAGAATTTAATAGTTGCTCTATTTTTCTCTATAGGTGTCATTCATAGCAGAGATGAGAGCACTAGCTCCCGAATAGATGTCTAACCTCTGTAGCTCCAAGAATAGCAGCGTGCCACAGGGATTCAGTATCGTTTAACAAGGGAAAATGCCAGCTGCACAGAAAATGATTTGTGGAGTTGTCATTTCAGGCAAAGCTGCAGGTTGCTAGGGATGTATGCCTTCTTGTTCATGACCAGTTCATGACGGGGAAGAAGGAGGCCGTGTTCGGTATATGAGGTCACCTGCTAGATTCAAGCATTACCATCTCCTCATCTGTCTCCCTCCACCCATCCATCCCTACTCCTCCCTTTATGTCATGTTCTCAGCAACTCGTCTTTCAGAGTTGTATCCAGATGCTAAGAGCAGGTGGCTGATTAACCAGTGTCAAATTGTTCAAATACTGTACATGAGGGAGCCCGAGAGGTGATCCTTAACTAACTTTTTCAGCTCGTACTCAAACTGGTAGAGTGGAGTTGTTCTACTATCCATGTAAGCACTTTATAATTAATAACTTATCTTGTAGATTTTTAATTGCGTTTTGAGTATTTTCAGAATGAGGTATCTCATCTGAATGGTTTTCTCAACATCCATCAAAACAGTTTAACTGTGTATTATTATAGTTTTACAAATTAATCATTTGTGTCAGGATAATTGTTCATGGTGCATTACATAACATTTTAAATTGCAGGGCAGCTCACTAGAGCTCCAAAATATTTTCAAGCCAAATACATCTCTTTATTAGTGTGATAACAGTTTTTCAGAACAGTTCAGAATCAGTGAAAACACACATATAAGTGCACTGTTATTGAACGTACACCATCACACACATGCACTCGGACATTTACTACAGAGACCAGGTAATTCTAATGAGCACAAAACAATGAATGGTAGCTACATTTGCAATAATAATGCTGTATTTTTTATTAAAGCGCAACTACATCTCTGCAACATGGTACAAATTAATCAAAAGAAAGAGGAGGAGAGGACCCTTGTTTTCTTTGTGTGTTTGCTTGTTTTGAGGATTTCGGTAACATAGATAATTAGTTAGTCTTGGCAACGCTTGTGTGTAGTGCCAACCAGGTATGTGATCAACAGATGTCTTATTGTTAGAAGAAGAAAAGTCTTAAAAAAAAAAAGGTTTTCTCTGTGTAGCCTGTGCACACAGACACACACACCAAATGTGCACAGTCCACCCTCTGGAGGATAAAAATGATGCTAACCACCCTGTTAATTATAAAGCATTTCTCCCATCAGGCCTTGCTCCTGACATGCCATTAATCACACATGCTCTCTCCTCCTTTCCTGCTATCGATTGGTATAATTATGACTCTGCCCTGCCCTGTTTTTGTTTTCTCCCAACTTCTTTTCTGATTCCCTCACTTCTGCTTTTGTTTCTCCTCTCCTCCTCTTCCTCTTCTTTGTTTCCTTCCTCTCTGCCTCTCTTATTGTCTTTCACCTTTTTTATGGTCGGATTTTTGATGATTGCGACGCAAATAAGGTGCATACTGTTTTCCTTTCAACAGCTAACCTCAAATTTGTACATCATTAAGATGTGAATGCAATAATAAATCTTCTACATCATTTCTGCCTCCCTCTACGTCTCTCGGTCTCTGTATTTTTCAGATGAGTCTGATCTGAAGATGAACAGTGTAGACCACATCCCCCAGACGTTGGCCAGTCACATCCGTCTCCCAGGGGAGTCTCAGCCTCAGGGCCTGGAGGAGGGAAGCATCAAGCAGCACGGAGCAGATATGCTGAAGCCGGACCCCAGGGACACTTTTTACAGCAGTAAATCTGCCAGTCATGATTTCAGGCTGTCCCATTTTTCTGTCCTCATCCTGGTTTTCTGGCTAGTCATTTTCTCTAACTGACTGATTGACTGTCTGGCTAACGGTCTCTCTGGCTGTCAGCTTAGCTGTATTCAGTCTGTCATTTCGTCTGGCTGGCTTTGTCCCATTTTTTGTGTTTTCCTTTGCCCTGATCATTTCCCAGCCTTCTGACTCTTATATTTGTCGAGATCAGAATTCCATATACACATTTGTTTTGTACCTGACCTCAAATATTTACCTCCCCTTCTATCTTTCTCCTCTCTCCTCAGCTCCTATGATCGACCCCTCCCGACTGGAAAACGTTCTTCCGGCCTGTTTGTACTCTCCAACCTATGTAGTCAAAGATTTTCCCATCGCCAGATACCAGGGCCTGCAATTTGTAAGTCACCTTTCCATCACAGGAAGTGTGACAATGTTTCTGTGTGACAGTATGTGTGCACATCAGAAGTGCATCCAATTATGGCAGTAGTCTTTTAACCTGCTTTTAACCAGTATAATATTTAGATCAACTGGACAGAGTTGTCCGTGCTGGTTTGGATATTACCACTGCATCTCTCCCTTTTTATCAAAACACATAAAGGAAGCAGGTGGCAGGTAGTGTTGAGCGCTGCTCCCCCCCTTAGGACAACACAAGTTACTGCAGCAGCTGCAGAGACAAGTGATGAGCTGGAAACGAGAGCCCCGAAAACGCAGCATATCTATTTCAGATTTTACAGTAATCACCATATAATAAAGCAGCATTATTTAGAGAAAGTAGCTGATTTTAATTAAATGCTGGTGTTAGTCTAATCCTCATAGTATACTGCTAAATAACAATTAACTCCTTTATCAGTGTTTTCTGGGGTCGTTGCATTTTTGATTGACATTTAACTTTTCTTCAGGTCTATCTATCCTTCGTTTACCCCAATGACTTCACACGTCTCACCCACATGGAGCGAGAGAACAAGTGTTTCTACAGAGAGTCCCCTATCTACTTGGAGAAGTAAGGACATTATTGCTTTTATCTCTCAGAGACCCATGGGAACATTTGTCTCTGTCTTGTATATATGAGTGAGTAAATTGATTATGCAGAATAACTGTTGAAGTGTCTGTGAATCTGATGGCAGTGATTCATGTAACCTCTCACTAGAGATTAAGTTTATTATGCTGCAAGGCGCATTGGAATTTCAGCCTTCTGCTAATGTATATGGTTGTGTGTGTTAATGTTGTGTGTTGCCTCTTGTTGTGTCTGCCAGGTTTGGTTTCTACAAATATATGAAGATGGACGAGGAGGAAGATGACAGACCGTTCTTCTTCCCAAACCCAGATGGTAACTAATAATGAACAAACACACACTCATGCATGCATGCACAGTCACACTAATTCACACACGTACATACACTCTTTCGACTTTGGGTCTCCTTCATGTCTCCAGACTTCCTAGAGGAAGAGGAGGTGGTAGATACAGAGGACGAGGCACAGATCGTTGGCACACAGCCACCCAAAAAGCCCTCTCATCCCAGCCAGACTAGCCACATCTCCAACCCTTCCCACCACCACTCAAAGCCTGGGCCCACACCAGCTGGCAGAGAAGGGGAAGAAGAGGAGGAGGATCCTGATGAAGAGGAGGAGGGAGCAGTCAACAGTATCATACACCGCAGAGAAAGGAGACACTTCCCTCACAGAGATGCCCAGATAGGCAGGGATCTGGACAGAGACTGGGGAAGAGATCACACAAGAGGAAACATGAGACAGGACACCAGGAAAGGACTTGGAGGGTCCCAACACAGGGTGCTTCAGCCTGACATGGAGAGTGTGGTCCGGGGTCGCTCTCTGTCTTGGGTCCACACTGGTCCTGCAGAGTTGGGCCCTGGCAGGAAAGGAGGAGGAACAGATGATGGAGGTGGAGGAGAGAAGGGAGCTGAGACTCCGCCTAAACTAAGCAAGTCTTCACTCCTTTTCCCCCAAAAGTCCTCCTTCTCTGCCCTTGCCAGCCGCGCCAAGCAGATCCTCAGCAACTCTGCCCATAGCAACAATCTCCACGATAACAACAAGTTCGCAGGAAACAAGGAGAAGAGGGAGGAGAGCAAGATCTACATCACCAGGCCTAGGCCTGCCAAGGAGCGGGAGAAGGACAGGGAGAGGGAGAGGGAGAGGGAGCAGCGTCGAGAGAGGAGGGAGGAGAGGGCGTCTCGCCACCCTAGAGAGGTGTTCCCGGGGGTCTTTCTGTACCAAACTGGGAAGACCACAAGGCTGGTTAACCTGGGTGCCAAAGGACATGCTGGGGGAGGCATAACAGGAGGTAGAAGTCTTGTTAGTGCCCCTCAGCTCTGGCCCAACCCCCCCACAAAAGAAGGTAAGACGTCTCCTCACAATGGAAGCAGCAACATACAGGATGAAAGTGTGCAGAAGTCTGCCAAGAGGACAGCAGGGGCAAAAAGCAAGACACAAGGGGAGCACCGGGATTTAAAGACTACTCTCACGGCTGATTTACCCAGCAGAGGGGACCCACTAACCCCACTGTCCCATCATAAAGATCCCCCTCCAGTTACCCCGCCACGGTTAAACCTCACAGAAAACACTCTCCATGGTCAAACGCGGGTCACCTCTTACCTCAGGACCTCTGAGATCACAGAGTCCCAGCAGCACCCAGACCCGGACCCCGACCCAGTAGAACTCGACCAGAATACAAACCGCTCTAATCCTGACCCTGATCCTGAGCCAGAACCAGAGGAGGGCGAGATGTCAGACTATAGCTACGAGGAGGTCGAGGCCCGGCCAGGTTGGGCGGAGGAAAGCATCAACTGGCAGAGGACCTTCTCAGTCAATCCGATGGACTTTGAGCTGCTGCGCTCTGACTGGAATGACCTGCGCTGCAATGTGTCTGGCAACCTCCAGCTGGCAGAGAGTGAGGTGGTGGACGTGCTGGCGCAGTACATGGAGAAACTCAACGAACGCAACGGAGGGTAAGGTTAAAGGGGATGGAATGAGAATAATGTGAGGCTAAAAGAGGGTTTATGTTTCACTGCAATCTTGTTATCTCAAACGTGGTTTCTTATGCCGACCATTATGTAAAGCAAGAAGTAATTTCACTGAGAACATATTGGTCATGCCCTAGTGCGTTGACTTCATGTTAGCAGTCCTCTATGTGCTGATTACCATTTTCTGCAGCAGTGCTTACTTGATGTTATTTATATAGAGTAGCTTGGCCATTAACTTTTCTGTTTTCATTTTCCTCCCATGCTGACTTCACGGCACCATAGCTAATGAGTAGCCGCGTTAGGCCTACAGTCAAACAATAATTCATCTAGTTGTGAGAATTGTATAAGAAATAGTGTTTTATATTTGCATCCTTCCCCTTTCTTTCATATTATATTTCAGAGCATGTAAAACCTGCCTGTGTTTTCTTAGGCTTTTTTCTGTCTGTGCCCCAGGATCTACACACTGCTGCGAATCATCAACATTGAGAAGCGGCGCGACTCGGCGAGAGGGAACCGTTACCTTGTGGAGCTAGAGCTAATGGAGAGAGGCCGCAGCGTGCTGCGTCTGTCGGAATACATTTACCTGCTGCTCCACCGCAGCAGGCAAGGAGAAGAAAGCCTAGAGAACACCGACTCTGCCCCAGCCTCGGTACCGGCCCCGGCCCCATCCGCTGCCACGTCCAGCCTCACCACCCCACCGCGGCCTCCCTCCACCAGGCCCCCCCCCCGGCCCGGTGCGACCCCCTGGAGCACCGCCTATGCTAAGCCTCTGCTCTGCCAGCCGGTTATGCTGCAGTGGAGGAGAGATGTCATGGTTCACTTTGTGGTGCCAGGTGAGCGAAAAGGGGTACTTCAGTTAATTTTCAAAACTGAATAATCTGCATGGAACCCATTGTTTAACTAAGATTATTCAGGTTTTATTTTCTGCTCATCCAGAGAAAATTCAGCACATGCAACGAATAACAATCATGAAAGGAAAGGTTTTCTTGTTTTGTTTTCCTAACTTGCTACCTACTTTTCCCTTTATACTTACTGTCCTTCAGTGAAAAACCAGGCTCGCTGGGTACAGCAGTTTATCTCTGACATGGAGAATCTCCACCGCCAGACAAAGGATGACAATTTCAGCATCATCATTGTCGACTTTGAGAGTGAAGACATGGACGTGGAGCAGGCGCTTAGAGAGAGCAGTGTGCCAAGGTGTGTGTAACACAGTCAGCAATTTGATGTGACTTTAATACATTTAGAAATGATTCAGAATATTTGAACGGCTTCTGGGGCGCCTCGGTAGCTCACCTGGTAGAGCGTGCGCTCCATGTACAAGGCTGAGACTTACTGCAGCGGTTCTTGTTCGAATCTTGCCTGCAGCCCTTTGCAGCATGTCATCCCCTCTCTCTCTCTGTTCAGCTGTTCCTATGAAATAAAGGCAAAGAGCCCCCAAAAAATAATCTTTTTTTAAAAATATATATATATTTGAATGGCGTGATGCATGTGTTTATTTTTGTCTTGACAGATATGAGTATCTAAGGAGAGAAGGGAACTTTGAGCGCTCAGCAGGACTGCAGATCGGAGTGGACACTATTGAGGTTAGAGAAACAAACACACAGAGGCAAGACAACAATATGTGAGCTGGCAGGAAAAAGCCACTCACTGAAGGTCAGCCACTCACACTGACCACATGACCTTTACTGGCTGATAGACAGACAGAAAGAACACTCATGCATAATGAATACATCACTGCTTGGCCGGTCTGTCACGGGCTGTGGATCTCACCCTTATCTCCGAGCCTCCTCCTGCTTCCCTTCGTCCTCTCCCACAGAGCCCAGCTGTGGGTGACAGGGAATCGCTTAGACAGTTAGCTGCATTTCCTCTGTCATGTGTATGCCATAGCTGTCACATCCATTCCCTTTCACAGGTTATTTGTGTGCATGTGCCCTTACGCCGCTCGCTGGCTGTCTCTCTATCACACGCGCATACACACCCACCCACGGGGGCGTGGAGCAGCTGGAACTTTGGACAGACGTTGATCCGTCAGCTGAGTGTCAGTGCTGTCACGCTGGCATGACAGGGCTGTCACTCATGTCTGAATGACCTGCGGGCTCTGGAAGTGAAGACAAGCCTCTGATGCTGAGCCCAGTCTACTTTCTTTAGTCCTAAAATCCCATATCAGGCGCATGCAATCCTCCACTCACATGCACACTGTTTTGCGCCATCTCATACACGGAATCGTCAAACACTCACTCACACACACTTTTCTTTTTCTCAGATATGGAAAGGATTTAGAGATTGTTTAGATGTAATGGATGGATGTGTACATGTGTGTTTGTTTGTGTTTCCTCTTGCAGGATAGTCACAGCATTGTGTTCCTGTGTGATCTGCACATCCACTTCCCTCTCAACATCTTGGAAAGCATCAGGAAGCACTGTGTGGAGGGACGCCTAGCCTTTGCTCCCATTGTCATGAGACTCAGCTGTGGCAGTTCGCCACAGGAGCCTGATGGTAAACACACAATAAAACACGCAATGGCATGCAATGAGACCAATAGTTCCTCTTAACTTTCTTTTTGTTCTTTTTGCAGGTTACTGGGAGGTAAACGGCTTTGGCCTTTTTGGAATCTATAAGTCTGATTTTGATAAGATTGGAGGGATGAACACAGAGGAATTCAAAGACCGCTGGGGTGGAGAGGACTGGGAGCTGCTGGACAGGTAACCCAGCAACAAGAGATGTTGACTCAACTCTATGGTGACGTGTGACGTTTTGGTCAAACATCAGATGCTTTGTAAAGGTAGTTGTGTTGTACCATATCGCATTATGTTGAAAGGAAGTACATAGGATTGGGGCCACCTCCTGTATATTACAATGCATTACTGTTATACCTCAAGGGTGTATGGTAAATGTCCTCTTTTAAAGCGATGAAGGTGAATAGTGTGCACATTCAATGCCAATAGGGTGCATGTGCAGGACAAAAACAGCATGAGATGGAGAAAGAGGTAGTTTACACAATGAATGAAAAATGTGTGTGGACTGCCCATGTCTTCTTTTACTGACATCAAGAAAGGCTGCTGCTATCAAAACTCGTTGCAATTATGAGCTGAACTTGGTTAGAGAAGCAGCCAGTTAAAGACTTGGTTTACAAAAAGACATTTTCTCACTTACCTCTTCAGCTGTTGAACCAATGCACATAGTCTTGGTTCAATTTGTCCAGGTTTTAAGATATCCAACTCTTCTGTGGGTGGATATGATTTCATTTTTGATACTCATAGCATTGAAAGTGATTTTCTTTTCTGTAATTTTGTAATGCTTTAAGCATCACAATCCAAAAATCCATTAATATCAATTTTATTAAAGTGGAGGCAGAAATCTGGATAATTCAAAACCTGAGCAAATAAAACTAAAACTATCTGTGTGTCCTGATACCATCCATCAGTTTGGCAAACTGAGACTTTAATAAAAGACGAACAAGATGTTTCATCACACTATTAAAGACAGACACAGTTACTGTTCTTCAGTATTTTCAACATGACCCCAGAACACTTGATTAAAAGAAAACCTGTTGCTTCCCTTGTAACACAGCATTCTGAAAAGCATCCAGTTTTAACCCAGTGTTTCTCCCTCCCTCCCCCTCTAGGGTACTGCAGAATGGTTTGGAGGTAGAGAGATTACGCTTGAGGAACTTCTTTCACTACTACCACTCCAAACGAGGCATGTGGAACGCCCAAAACAAGAAAACCCCTAAGGGATAGTGCCCCCTGCTGGTCGTATCATTCTCAACCTACCTGCAGATCCACTGTGTGTGAGAGAACCCTTTTAGGAGCTCGCTCACTGCCTGAACTCTGCCTTTTTTTTTAAACAGGCCCCTTTCAGGGATGCCTCTGTTTCGCCGTTGGCCCCTCTTGTATGCTTGGCTTTACGAGGAAACGGAGTCCAAATCTGAACATTACAAGTGAGCTGTTTAGGCAGATAGACCCGAGTCATCACTTTGCCTCACTGACTGAACTACTGTACAGAGAGAAGAGAGTTATTTTTGTTCTCCTTCTCTCTGTCCTTTTTTGGTGCAATGTTTTCAGACAGACTGGAAAGCAGCTGTTTTCAAGTGTGTGTCTGTGTGTGTGTGTGTGTGTGTGTGTATGCTTGGGTAAGTGTACGTGGGTGTGTTGCCGCTTGTGTGTGCTTATGTTGACAGGAAGCACCTTTTTTTTCTAACAAGGAGATGTGAAGACAACCTAAGATCTCTTTTTCTAACACACTCTCACATGGGAGCCTAATAGAATGTGTAGATTCAGACATGGTGGCGTAGCACGAGTAGAGGAACTCTGTCTTTGGTAAACAGTATTTATAAATACATCAACTGCTACCTGTTGGATATCATTAACCAGTCTGAGCAGGGTGTTGAAGTTCTCCTGATACCTGATAATACGAAAGTCTTTGAATCAGAAAAGCCCTTTTTCAAACAGATACTGACAGATACGTCATCTTTATATCTGTTTCTGTCCCTCTCCCTCTGTAGCTCTATTATCTTCAACTCATTTCTGCCTCTATTCATTTCAGTGTCCATTTTTATCTGTCGAATCGTTATAGATAGCCCCGCTGCTGTTTTGTAATATCAGTTTTACACCCATATTATTGCTCGCTATCGGTTCTGACTTGATTACTTTTATTTCATTAACTGAGGTTTGTGCTACAGTTAGTTATTTGAAAGGGGTTTGCATTTGTCCCGACTAAGTATGGATGCACATAACATTTGGGGTGCTATTTTTTTGTTCTAAAACACTGAATTTGTGAACACTTGTTTACACCTTTTAACTCTACTGACAGTATCCTCCATTCCCTCCAGATCTCAACCTCATTGTCAACTGGAACATAAAACTGTAACAGGAGGGGAGCAGAGGACAACAGCAGCTTTCTGACATTTAATTTTAACGTCATCACACCATTGTTTTACGCATTTTCTGAGCTGTGTATTGCATTTCAAATATTGGATTTGAGAGATTAGAACTCTCTCATATTAAAATACCACCGAGACAGGGAATGCCTAGCTAGCGAAAACATCGACACTCTTGTTTTAAGCTCGTATAAAGCTCCAACAGAAGGGAGACCAGTTTATGTGTTGGACACAAAGTGGCAAGGCATGGCTGTTTCACAAATGTGTGCCTTTATCAGGGTTTGGCTGCAGGCAGTTTTTAAACTACTCTAAGGACAGAAGAGGGCAGGGAGAGGCAGAAACACACCGTTATTTATCAGCAGGCTGTAATGTCACTGTAAATTCAGACACACTGTAAAAGAAGGATATACGATTCTCTTCAATGGATTACAGCCGTATCAGTGTGTTTGTTATATTAGCTTAGAAGCAGGAAGGCGTGGTCTTTGCAAGCCAATTGCCCCATTGGTAAGATGGTCCGAGATGGTACTAATGACTACTAAGTGAAATCACGAGACTCGCTGGCAGCTGCAATCCAGTAGGACCCCACCTGCTCCCATTAGTTTGGCTGGAGGCTGGTATCCTAATGCCTCTGTTTATGCAACATGGTACTTATATTGATGGGGAGTGGCTGGAGGGCTCAAGGCTGGACATATATGTATGGATGAGAGTTAATGATCTGTTATTGACTATATGATTGTCAAAATGCCGGCCGAGACCCTTTCTTTGCCTACAGGAATAAGGTCTATACTGTAGTCATTTAACACTGACGTGGGACTATTTAAAGAACAAAAGAAACACATTACATATAAGACTATATATAGAAGAAACATAAAAATGAAAAATAGGAATATACATTCCAAGGTAATTTCTGTGAAATTGTTTTGTAGAGAAAAGGTTTTAAGAATGTATTGTACTTTTATTTTGATTTGTTGGTTTTTTGCAAATAAAATTTTATGCTTACGTCCATACCGTTTTTCAGATGTTTTGTCTTGTTGTCTCTTTGTTAGACATTTGTCAAAATATCAGCTACCACTAATGGTAGTACAGCGAAGTAAAAAACTATTCGCTATCTGACCACATGGTGGTGCTCAACCCATACTGTATATATATATATATATACCTGCAGAGGTGAAGTGGCTGAATGGCTTCAAATACAGGAAAATTTTAAAAAGTTATTTTAAAAATGTCAACATGTATTTTTGGCAGAGGTGGGCTGATTCAGTGTAGGAGAAAAGACACTATATGCATGAGTAGACGGATGAAAAACATTGCAAGAGTTCAAAATCCCCCTCCTACGCACACACGAACAAACACGTGCACGTTGTCTCAGGTCACTTCCTTGCAATATAATGAGCTTGTGGCTCATTTTGATCATGTCAGTTTAGTGACATGTAAAAGTATTTCTTTGCCCAAGCAACAGGTTTTATCAAGCTCAATGGGTTTGTAAAAACTCATAAAATTCACTATACACCCGAAAAGAAGGGAATGTCACTCAACTGCACCTATTGACCTGTCAAACCTATTTTTTGAGCAGTTTAAAAAAAAAATTAAAAATACTATATTCAGCTAGATTAAGAAATGTTCAGATTGATTACATAAAGTACATTTTGCCAAGATTTGAATTGGTTCTGATGCACTTTTATTACTTGCTACAATCACAAAGTAAATGACATCATGTTAAAACCCTCTGCAACCTTCACTCTCTTTTCGCTCTCTGTGGCTGACATCACCATCCAGTTACACATTCTAACTTGATGTAATATCACAGTGTCAGATATTAAACCCCCGTATGGGAGGTACTGGACCACCGTTTAAAGGGTCTGATACTCAGACTCTGCGTATTACCCTAAAGTACTGACTAAGGACTGTTTAAGTTGGTGCCAAGGACACGCCTAGCTTCTAAATGCCTACCCCACTATTCCTGTTGTCGGGCCGAGTCTCTGAAGAAAATATCACGGCTCTGTCCAAAGCCCCCTAAAATATTCCCAGAGCCTCTTGTCCATGAATAACAGTGAGAACAAAGGAACTTCAGTCCAAATTTGTGATTCTCTGTCACTGGGGCTAAATGGTAAATCCTTTTCATCCTCGATTCCTCTGACAGTGACAAAAGTTCTCGAAGTCCCTTTTTTTACGATAATCTGCTCACGTTCCCCTTTTTATTATGTGATTCGATGAAAAGGCACAAGGAAATAACCCTGTTTCTCTCTCTGTCTCTCTATCTCATATACTCTATATGACACACTCATGTTACACACACTTTTGACATTTCATAGCACACACACACATTTCTGGCCTGTAGCGTAAGCACAGTTGTTGACACTCACTTGCTTTGACTGCATCTCCTGTCTAGCAAACCAGAGAGCACAACAAGGTCATTCCAGTATTCTAACTCATAACATTCACTAGGTCTTATCAGTGCTACTTTTCACTTCTAGTTAATAATGCAGCTTACAATTTAAACAGAACTCATGTGTTGTACAATTCACATCAGAATTTTGAATTTTGGATGGAATTTACTCTTTATTACTCCTAGTTTATGCAAAGCAGGGGTCCAATGATCTCAACTTATTTGACAACATTCATTGTGTTCCATGACCAATGCAGAGAGAAAAGCAAACACGAAACTAACATTTTGAACTCCAGCAGAGCTGAAATGTTTTCGGCACCACATTTAATCATTTGCAGAGGGGCTTTTTTGTTTTGTTTTTAGTTGTTCATCCCCCCTCTGTGTGTCACTTTGCACTGGGTGGTGGGCTGGCTTGATGTCTGTCCTAAGCATGCACACACACAGAGAGACCATGAGATAAGCACTGCAGACACCACAGCTACATGAGGTCTGGATGAGGCAAGTGCTAACCTCCTGTGATCTCCCCTACGCCCTGTGTGCTTTCTGATGTCATGTAGAGTAGCTTTGACTAACAACGCGAAACTGTGGGGGTTAACTGGACTGAAAGGTTGACTCCCTATGCAGCTCCCCTGACTGATTCATAGACTATGATGTGTGAGTGTGTGTGTTTGAGAGTCAGTTTTTCCACTTTAAGTACGTATAGTATGTCCTGTACGTGTCATCCAGGTCCAAGAAAACATTCATTACAGCCACTTTCACAATGTATTGTAGTCTCACTGGCATCCAGGGTAAGTATTCTGCCATAAAACGTGCTGGACACACCCTACCTGTCTATGTGAGTGTAGAGTGATGAGAAGCAGGTAGTCACAGGCCTCTTCGACATGTTTGCTTTATTTTACCTCAAGCATGTTACAGCACCTAACCAGAGACAACCAACACGGCCACAGGATGATGCAAAACTGAAGATTTCGTAAAAGGATTTTCTCAAACTTTGTTTTGAAAATTAAGAGCTTCCACATTTTTGGCATTACCTCTGCTGAATTGGTAATCACTGAGCACAAACTATGGGCATGTTTAAACTTTATTTAAACTGAGTACAAACTATGCAAGCCAGTGTACAATTTCTTAGTTGAAAGTTAAAACAAAAAAATAAAAATTGCATCAGGGCTACTTGTTTAATCTATTAGGCTACATGTCTGTCTCCCTTACAATCCCAAATAAGATTCTAAAATGCACTTTCAGTGAAAACCCTAAGCCTCATCAAATCAAAGTAAACACTACTCCACCTCTAACACCATTTACCAAGCTTTACAGATTCAGTTTCTGTTACAGGCTGCAGGTGTGAGATTTGAGATAACTCCTTGGTGTGCAGTTTGCTTCCAAGTAACCAAAATAATTTCCCCAGACCCCATTCATATAATAACCAATGGGGAACACCTAGCCACGGATATACTCTGTCATGGATTCGTTAATGAAATGTTCAGTTGATAATTTGGTTATATATTATTATACCGGCTATAGCCAAATTGTGTGAATGTGTAAAAAGGTAATGTAACTAGAGCATGGAAGCAATAACAGCCATATGTAGGTCACACACGTTTAAATGAATTTGTTTGCTCATTTGAGGCAAAACTAGAAGTTTATTTCTCCCACACGTAGCGGAGATTTGGAGCGGGTCTTGATTGGCTGCCGTAAACGTCAGCCCTTTCCTAATTGGTGCTCGAGCCGCTTCCGTGTTGTCATTCAGCGGCAGTCCCTCCTTTCACACATCTGCAGCTGAGTGTCTCCTGCAGGCTGTTCCTGACCGAGCACCGGGACGGGAGGGCGATGAGGTAGAGTCGGACTTTCCACGGTTATCAACAAACACGAAGGCGTTTTGGTCTGTTGACCGTTTTAATAAATGAACCCGGGTCTAGTGACTGTATTCAGAGAGCGGGGAGACATTTCGTCGTGTTTTAAAAGACTGTGGATAAAGTTTAAAGCCCTGCGCTGCTCCGGGTAAAAGGTGAGACGGGTGCGACTTAAATATTCCGCATGTTAACCACAATATAGGGTTGTTTTGACAAAATAAAATCACCCATTCAGTAGGATTTGATCTGCGTGTGCAGATGTGTTATTTCGCTGTACTGAACTGAACTCTATTTAGCAGCATGTCTGACAAGTGTCGCGCTGTGTAACCAGTTCATCCAGCTCGGCGGGGAGTTTCGACTGCAGCTTGATTGACATTCAGGTAAACCGCTCTTCCAAAGCACCCCTGTAAAAACCAGTTTCACTATAATGGCTGGTTTTAGCAATGTCCACATGAAAACCCTGGAGGACCTGACGCTGGACTCTGGCTACGGGGCGGGGGACTCCTGCAAATCCCTCAGCCTGTCCTCCTCCAAGTCCAACTCCCAGGCCTTCATGACGGCCCCTCACCGGGGCAACTGGTGGTATTACTCCGGCTCCATGAACAGCAGGAACAACAGCTGGGACACGGTCAACACTGTCCTCCCGGAAGACCCAGAGGACATCTTCTCCAAGTGCCCCCGCTTACCGGAGCTGGAAGAGTTCCCTTGGATCGAGGAGGAAGTGGCCAGGATACTGCGCAAAGTGGCCGAGAGTGGGAGCATTAAAGGGGGACCTACACCTGTGTTCTCTCCGGAGGCCGTGAGGCGGCTGTCCGCGCTCCTCCGCAGGGCGCTGATCCGCATCTCCAGAGAGGCTCAGCGGCTCAGCGTCATGCACTGCCGCTGCACACGCTTCGAGGTGCAGAGCGCCATGAGACTGGTGCTCAGCTGGGCCCTGGCCGACCACTGCGTCTCTGCTACGGTCAAGGCCATCTCCATGTATAGTATGAGCGCCGGGGAGCTGCTGAGGAAGGGCAAGTCCACCCGCTGCGGCCTCTCCTTCTCCGTGGGACGCTTCTTCCGCTGGATGGTGGATACGCGCATCTCCGTGCGCATCCATGAGTATGCAGCTATATGCCTGACCGCATGCATGGAAGCTCTGGTGGAGGAGATAGGAGCCCGGGTGCTGATGGCCGAGAGGGGTCATTCAGGGCCGGATTCAGGGTCAGCGTGCGCCCCAGTGAGTGCAGAGGTCCTGGAAGGGGTGGTGAACAATGACGCGGAGCTGTGGGGAGTCCTGCAGCACTATGAGCACCTGATCTGCGGGAAGAACGCCAATGGTAATGTATTTATAGTCTTTTTTTTCCAGTACAATTACATCAACAAAATGTCCAGTTGTTCTGTGCGTAAATTGATGCAAATTACAGCTTCCAGTGCATGTTTTGCTGTGTAGTGATGGATGTCAAAACTTTTTTTTTCTGCCACTCACTGTTCTTCCACTTCCCACTCCCTCAGTGTGGAAAAGGTGAAATGTGGCCTGCTGCTGGATACAATAGCATCTTTTTGTGCATGAGCGTTTGATCGACTAGTTGCTAATTTGACCTGTCAGAAGAGGAAAGTAACGGTGCTGAGGCATCTGATGTGAACAAAGAAAGTCTTTTCTCTCTGACCAAGGTCGTATGAGGAGAAATGACTGCTGGATTCTGTGTTGAACAGCCACATTTTATTTGAACTAACTAGACTCTCATTGGTCAGTTGAGTCCTCACATGTCACTCCCGTTCTGCTGTTGTGATTTGGGGGGTGCAGGGAGCCTTTAGAGCACAGGCAGGAGGCTTGTCTGTTGACACAGCTCTCTGTTTACGCTGACTTCACCTCTCATCCTCCTGCTGTGTTGGCCCCCCTCCTGCCCCCCCCCCCCCCCCCCCCCCATTTCTCCCATTTCCTCATCCTGCTCTCCTCCTGTCAAATCCCTTTCACCCACCACCATCTCTACATATCTTACATCACGCTCCCTCCTCTCTCTTCCAGCTGTGCGTTCTGCTCCCTGCTCATTTGTTTCCTCCACCCTCACATCCCTCCTCAACTCTCTTTCTCTTCCCTCTTTGTCAAACCCTAGTAGTCTCATAGCGCTCTTTCCGTTGCTGTTTTGGCAGCCCAGTGTTGAGTTGATTCATAAGCTTGTGTTGGGACAATGTAGCCAGCCTTTGTTTGTGGCCCACTACCAGCTCCCTGGAGCAGAGATTTTTACTGCGGGACAATAGCCTTTTGTAGTGTGATCGTGCAGCTTAGCCCAACACAGAGGGAGTGAAAACAAATGCTGGGGAAGCTGGGCATACACTTCTATGTACATACACAACCGAGAGAGATGGAGAGAGAAAATAACTGGACACAGCCATTGCAGGCCCACTATTGGTCTAAGTTAAGACATTATCATGCAGGAGCACCTTTCTGTGCAAGCATGGCAGGCATGTGAAGAAGAGGATAATGCTGTAACACTTCCAACTTTCTAAAGGTCTGAGATCAATTGGCACACTTAACACACAGTACTTGCACACATGTATGCACACACTCACATTCACTGACCCCTTACATTTCACATTCTGTGCAGCTTCCACTGGTTTCATCATAATGTGCACTGCATGTGCAGTGCATTGGACTTGCCTGTTATCTGGCCATATGCTTGAGTTAGAGCTATTTCAATGAAAAATAAGTTAAAGAGCAGCTTTTGTCCCAGTATTTAACCAGATGTGTTTCGGTTGGGTTTTGACTGGCCTATTTTGGTGACTTCAGTCATTGGTTTTGAGAAAGACCAGTGTGTGCTTGTGTAATAACAACAGACCATTATTCTCACCACCCTGCCTTTTTATAGGCCCAAGACCGGGCCATGCAAACCACATACCCCTCTACCACCTTACCACCTGACATCCCACCCCCCATCTGCTGCTGAGGCCCCCCTCCATCCCCCCAAAACAGCCACCTCAACCACCAGTGTACACAAAAGCAACGATCCACTTTAAGCTCTCAATGTGCAGCACGTGAGTGTAGACTACTGATCATATGGAAGGGCACAGTCTGATAAATTCTCCTCCCTCTCTCTTGATTTCTCTCCGACTCTTTCTCTTTCTCAGGGGCTGGCCCACATCTGGAACTCTTTAAGTCAGAAATGACTTCTACGGCTCCAATAACAATTCTGAAAACTCCCTCCCTCCTTTCCTCTCCTCTTGCCCTCTCTTGCTCACTCTCTCTCTTGGCTCTCTCTTTTTTTCTTTGCCATTGCGTTCACGTCCACTTCATCTTTATCTGTTTATTTCTTCTGGTCTACAGGGAGTGCATTAGAGGAACCCGGTTGTGATGTGCCAGGATCTTATTCATTACTCATGCTCACTCGCACGAGCACATTTACGCACACACAGACACACACACACATACACACACACACACACACACACACACACACACACACACACACACACACACACACACACACATACCCTGAAACCTATTTAGTCTTCTTTGCATGTGTTGAAATGGCTCCACAGCACTGGTTGTACTCACTACACAGTGCCCCATACAGAAGAATCCATTTGTCATTCATTTCTCCTCACAAGGAAATAGCGCGAGTGAGCTCTTCCTGGTGTAATTGGTATTGATAGTACTGTGGGGCATTTTTAAGTGCAGAGTAGCAGCTTCACTAATGGGCAGTGGAAGTGGCTATGAAATGATTGATCTTTATGACTGGCACACAGATGTCTGTTAAACTCTGGTCCGGCTGACAGAAAGTGCAGCCCCATTTCAGTTTTTGTGGGACTTTCGCAATGCTCTTAGACTCTTTTGTGTCTTTATTTATTTCCCAAGTTATCATTTGAAGCAGTAATCCAGTAGTTAAATATGCAAACTTGAGCAAGGCTGTTAACTCTCAACAGCTCCATTCAAGCTTTGCAGTGGAAGACATTGGTTGTAAAGGGCTGCTCTATGGCTTTAATCTGTACTACTGTATGTCTGGGACTAGCAGGGACTATCTGAAAGAGAGCATTCATGCTCAGCAGAATTTACCTGGATAAATAAACTTTGATTTGGTCCAGTACTAACAGAAAGCAAATTTCAGTTTCTCTGCTCCAGGTCTATAAAAGTAGTTAACAAAGCTGTGAGTAATGGGTTTGGGGTGCACTGAGTGAGCAGGGCATATGATTTGCTGCTCAGTATTTCCCTAAATATGTATTTAGCCTGAAAGAGGCGTGGGAACAGTGGGCAGAAAGATGCGAGGAGAGCGGGCCAGCACTGTGGTCACACAGATGGGGAAACCAGCACTCTGAAAATACTCTCCCTGCTCCACAAAACTGTAGCAGGATCAAATACAGTTTTGGAAAACATATCAGGACATTAATATTATGGTAAAATAGACTTAAGTTCATCCTTGTGTGATGCACGTGTGTAGGCATGCTGCAAATTTACCCTGGCATTAACAGCAAGCCTGTATTTGGCCTGAATAACTACAGATGCATTTAGGTTAACCTTGTGAACACTGTCAGCAGGTCAGTGTATGTATAGAGTTAAGACCATAAGCCATGGATAATAAGGGTTAATCCTTCACAAAACACTAAAATGTATGTTTCTGTGCAGGTGCATGTACAACCTCAGGCTACACACACACACACTCTGGTCCATGTCACTGTTTGCACTGGCTTCTTGTCTGGTCCCAGCTGTAAAAACACTGACCCGTTAGAGTGCTGGTGTGCACATGTGTTTCAATGTGCTCATCTGTGGGTGCTTAAATGTACTTGTGTGGGTATAGACTATTCTTGGAAAACTGTGAGTAATGCTTTCACAGATATGACACCACAAATGATTTGGCAGGCTGTTACAAAAGCAATGACATTGATTCAGGAACCTTCCATTGATTTCACATCCTTTGATGCAACTCATTTAGGTTGTTAAATGAATAACAATCAAAGTCAAATAACTTTCTTAACAGATTGTATACCCCCCTGTCTTTACTCACTCCTTTCTCGTCTTTCAAACTTCGGTCATTATTTTCATCTCAAGCCACGCTCCTCCTATTACATTACAGCAGCATGAGTCATGCTTCTTAACACTGTTTACAGTAAAGCACTGATAGGGAGGAAGCAAAGATGGGGATGACCGATACTCAAGGGAAAAATGACAATGGCTACAACTAATATAGACATAGAAATAGTGAAAGTCATATAGTGACTTAAAAGCATTCGTGCTTTTGCATCTTGATTTATTCTTTCTAATCACATTCTTGGAGAGTTGTGGTTAAGTCTGTATTCTATCCAGAGAGAACAGGAGAGTTTAGATTGGTATTGAGCTTCTTTGACTTTTGTTAAATTGGAAAATGTGCAGCCAGCGTGTCACATGCATTACCACAGAGTCCTGGCTGTGGTTCTCAATGGAATCTGTCCTTTGGCAAATGAGGGAAGCAGCAAGACTGGCTGGAAGATGGCTGCGATCTTGGACCAGGCAGCTCAGTGCATTCCCTGGATGCTAGCAATGGGTTTGTTGAAAGGAACCAATGTGCATCACATCATCCCCATGTGAAGTCTGGCTTAGAGACCGCACTGCCACATGCACCTGTGTTGGAGTCTTTCTTGGTCATTGTAATACTGAAATCTGAGTGTTAGGTGTCGAGAGTCAGAAGTTAAAGGGCAGTGGCCGTCATACTAGTGTGAGCAAGTGTGTCCTAATAGACAATGTGCAAAAATGAGGACTTGGAGAAAGTGTTGCCATGATGCCAGTGGATGTGGCCATATTTACAGTATTTGCTGTTTCATGTTTTAAGGTGGAAATCATAAATGGACAAAATATTGACAGGTTATATGCAAGTTGGTGTTCATGATGCCAAGAACAAATTACTTGCATTTTGGTGCTGTTAGCTTGAAGGGCAGATTGTAAAGACTGGCTTCTGAAACCTTAGATAGGGGCTGAGGAGCCAACATTTGTTTTTGAGGGTGATTGACAGAAAATACTGGATAGGCCTTGGTTGCCACTAGCCACAAGTTACTAGAGTCTTTTTTTGTCCACCTTGCTCAATTAATCAGTAGCTATAGCAACACAAGCCAAAAAGGGAACATAACCAATAATGAGTCAACTCTGGGTTTAATGTGTGAGACTGAGGCTGAGGTGCAAGAGAAAATGCTATCTAACTTTACCGCCTAGACAGAGTGAGGAGGTTAAAGGACAGAGCGACCAAGGCTTTTCTGCGCATAACATTTGGCTCCTGCAGCTCATATTTCTTTTCTCCCACTCAAACACATTTTCAGAGTGTACCTATTAGTTTGTTTTCCAGGTGGGAAACCTTGTAAATGGTGATCTGAAAACTGGTGCGCATATGCTGGGAAAAAGTTTTGAAACATGAGTTTCGAAAGGGCAAATCTTTATTTAGAAACTTTTTGTAGATGTACATTTGCACTCGTTGGAGAAACACTGTAAAAGGAGTGCTGCAGTTGTGAAGAAGGAAACCTCAAATAAAATGTTTGCAGAGATTATAATTATTTTTCAGCCTATCAAAACATTATGCAAGCCTTCAAAACTTTTTTTATTTGATTTCAAGCTTTCAAACACTGAGTTTCAACCTTTCAAAGCTTTATTTTTCAGTTCCGAAATATGTCATTGTATTCATCCTGACTAGCTGCATGCTGGAGAAATCGGGCCCATCTGACCTTTTTATATAAAAACAATTGCACCAAAATGGCTTGTGCAAGTTTTAAAGGTCCAGTGTGTAGGATGTAGTGGCATCTAGCATTGAAATTGCAGTTTGCAACTATTTGAATACCATTCGGATTACCCTCCCGTTCCAAGCGTGGAGGACAAACTCCCGAAAAACGTGAAAGACCCTATCTAGAGCCAGTGATTGGTTTGTCCTTTCTGGGGTACTGTAGAAACATGGCGGTGCAACATGGTGGCCTCCGTGGAAGGGACCTGCTCCCTCTGTCGATTTAAAAACAGCTTATTCTAAGGTAATGAAAACACAACGATTCTTATTTTCAGGCGATTACGCACTAATGAAAACCTACTTATAAATATCATATTCTTTTTCTGCCAATAGCTCCTCCTAAATGTTAAATAGGAAGAAGTGGTATTTGCTAAAAGTTCCTGAGGCAGAAATGCATTTGCTGTAGTGAAAGTAAAAAAAAAAAAAGAAGCTAGTTAGGTAAATATACCTAATGAATTACATTAAGAAAAAGAAATGTTTAGATATTGTCTTTCTGCATAATTTTGTCAAAATCTGACATGGCAAAGTATAATACTGAATACAAAATATACTGTAATTGTGACTTCAAATGCAAAAAAGACCATGTGCATAATAAGCTACTCTGTTACAGTAAAAAGAGTAACTGTCTCTTATTGTACCCACCCCAGACATAAACCAGTGTAGTCAGTCACTGTAAGATCACTGTATCTGTCATTGCTACTAAAGAATATCCATCTTACAGCGACACCACCCTCAGACACCACAGAGGTGGTTTGATTAACTGTTACAGCATATGGTTTGAAAAGAAAAATACATATCCATTTGGTCTTTTAAATTGGTTGTTTCTGTGGTAATGCATTTGCACAGATCTCACAAAGAGTAAACTCTGAGTCTGTGTCAAACCCCACAAAACCCCACAAAAATCATCAGTTTTCCTACTTCTTACCCCTGAAAAATCAATTCCAACCATCACAATTGCTAATAGGCATTAGCTGGCATGCATCCGTTTCTCTGCATGTGTGCTCCAGCAAAACTGAAGGCAGTTACTGCAGTCGATACAGAATCGTTTTGTGGGTGATTTGGTTGTAATATTTAATTAAACACAAACAGATCAGATGGGCAAACTGTGTGTGTGGGGTGGGGGGCACGGAGTGTGTAGTTTAAGTGAAAACAGATTTGTCTGACCAGGGATTGGATATAATAACCCCTTGCTGTCTTCTCTGGTGAAATCTGTCGGAGACATACTGACTTGGCTGGATGGAGCCATGCAGAGATGAGATGAAGCTGCAATCCCACATATCCTCTTTGATTGGGATCTATGTAGCCAGGTTGGCCAGAGCCAAATCTCTGCAGCGAGTTTTGTGTGTGTGGGGCGGGTGGGGTGGGGGGGTGCTCCCGCGTACTCATGTAGCATATGTGTGCCAAAGGAAGGGCTACAATCACTTCCATCAGCCAGTACTGAAAAAAGGACACTGCTTCTTTTGGATGTTCTTCAGCCAAGCTAGGGAAGTGATTTTTTTGTCTTTTTTTTCTTTCGAGTCTGAACTGTTGTTTTTGTATACGGGCTGAGAGATGGAGCTTTTTTTGATGCTGTCAGTGACCTCTTTGTCCCGCAGAGTCAGAGCAGCAGTGTGTGGAGCCTGAATGGCAAAGCTCATATATTGCACTGGAAAAGCAAACACACTCGTCTGTAGACACACTGTTGTACACACAAACCTTTCGTCCTCTGACCACCTTTTTCACTCTTATGTACATGCAGATATTCATTTACATACACAGTACGCTAGTGTACACACACGACTTTCACATTTACTTACACATCAATCTCATAATCTAGAAAACAAATGGAAGATGCAGGCATTTTTCTATCTTACGGTCACTACAGTTGACATACACGACAAACAGCAACAAAAAAAGCACAAAACACCTTTTGAAACTCCATGGGTAGAAAATCATCTCTATACACTGATACACTGCCCCCTGCGCACTCACACATACACACACACACACACACACACATACACTAACATAGTGCAGAGGAGAAGAAGACAAACCGAAGAAAATGCTTTTCCTTCTGACTTGCATGGCTGCTATGGTTGTGAGTGTACAGAGGGTGGAGTAACCAAACATGGTATCAGTGGACAAAGACACTGTTAAGGACTTCCATTCCTGCTTCTTCACTGTTGATTGTCTTCCAGTTGTTTTGTGCCAAAAGTACTTTGAATAAAAATATATCAGTTGGAATAACTGTAGTACTTCATATGCCTGTGGCTTAAACTGAAATCAGGACCAGCCCCACAGACCATCTTCTACAGGTTGAGCAATAGTTTACAGCTTGCATGATGTTTGGAAACAGTTTCTCCAACACCCCCAAACAGCCAGCCAATTTTCCAGAGGGAGACTTTGGATAGAGTGAGAGAGAGAAAGAGGGTGAAAAAAAACAAGAAGGAGAATGGAAAAGTAACCGCGGCTTTTATGACAAGCTTGTTGGCGAGTGTGCCAGGTTCAGTAGGCAAAGTGCCCACCATGACAGGTTAACTGAGGTGTGTTTGTGTGTGTGTGTGTGTCCATGTGGTATATTGCCCTACAGTCATAAGTAGGCCAGCACAGCCTTTGACATTTCTTCTGGATGTTTTTTCTTTTGATGGCTTGCTGTCTCTCTCATTTCTCTCTCTCCTCTGACACTGATGGTATCTATGCTCTTGAAAGGCACTGTGTGTGTGTGTGTGTGTGTGTGTGTGTTTGTGTGTGTGTGTGTGTGTGTGTGTATGTGTGTTGGCCTGGATTTGCCTTTTCTGTCAGCATAGTTCACTGAGGGCTGACTGAGTGTTAACGCATGCATTCAATCACAAAAGGATGAGTGGAGACTGGGGGTGTCTAGTCCTGTTTGACTGAACCCAAGGAGGTGCTATTTCTTAATTTCTTGAAAAGTCTTGACAGGAATTGGTGCAGTGTGTTTCCATACGTTTTCATCGCTACCACAGATAAGGATTAATTTTTGTTTTCTCTCTCTTCTTTTGTCCTCCTTTCTCCCTTACCGTTCTCTTAACTGTCTCGTCTCTCTCCCTCAGACACTGGAATGCATTTGTTTGTGTCTCGAGCCTGCAGCTTTGTCAGAAACAACACATATGTAAACATCAATGGCTCAGTGGTTTGTTTGAACCCTTTTTGCCCTTTTTACAGGATACATCGCACCTCCCACAAGTTGTGCTGATAGCCAAACCACTGTGGTTCGAAGTCATTTAAAGTCACCTTGATTTAAGAGTGTTTCTCCCATTGTTCTCTTTCAAATCTGGTCATCTATTTTCTATCCTCCAAAACACCACACCAGGCTTCCTTTTGACTCTCTACTTTTTATCTGTGTCTTTTTACTGATTTCCACATTGGTTTTAATCTCTGCCTGTCACCTTTGTCTGTTTTCCTGTACCTTACCCTGTCCTCTTTCTACTATCTAACCCAGCCTTCATTTCAATTTTATTTTCCAAAACCTTTGCTTTTCCATCTGCAACCCTACAACCAGTGCCATCTCCTAAAACCATCACCTGTTGGGTCAAGGTCATCCAGATAGACACGTGGTGATTAAAAGAGCCACAGTGGCGCCCACAGCATATTTAGACCATGTACAGTAAGGCTTCCTGGAATTCCCTTGTGGTTAGTGGAGGGAAGGGGCACATTTAGAGCAGGGCCATATGGAAAACACATGTGGGCACAGGAAAACAAACTCTGTCAAGACAGGACACCCTTGGCTGTAGCCTTTAGTCTCTTTCTGTTGATAAGATCTGCACAGCACATCCACCACATGTGGAACCAAAATAAATTGTTCAGATCCCATAGGTAACCAAAAGAAGATGTGTATTATTAGGGAAAGTTAGTAACAAAACATATTTGGTGACATGGAGGTATGACTCCCGAGTCCCAACCACACACTGTTAAGAGTTAGGTGTGCATAAACATATAAACGTTTTGATAATGTTTAGGGGACGCAGATAGAGTTGGCCTGTATTTCTGTTGCAGACTTAAGAGTCTCCTTATTACACATAATCACCATGTCTGTGTTTCCTGTGAAAATGCTGAGGAGTATGTTTGGGTTTGAGTCTATGTTGCTTGTGTGGCGGGGAAAACTTGTACAGCTTGACAGCCCACGTAGAAGGCTGCTGCGATAAGAAAACTCTAACCTGACGCTTTGTTTGTGTCACTGTGTGTCTGCACAGGATATCTCTCTTTGGGTATGTTCCCACTAAATTGTGTTACACCTATATCTAACTGTGTGCATGTGTGGGCCCATGTCCCTGTAAGTATGTGTTTGAATTTGAATTTGAATGTTTTCGGTGACTGTCTAATGCAGCTGTGTCTCTCTGTGTTAGGCTCCCTCTCTCTATGTCTCAGTCTATCTGTGTTGTGTTGGCCATCTGTGTGCCACTGCAGGGTCACAGACAGTGCTGGACATAATACACTCCAGCAATTGTGGCCAAGTTTCCTCTCCAAGAGGGAATAGGGTGGTATGTGGTGGAATTTCACATTGATGAAAGGATGCCTTGTTTGAGGGTGTTTAGAGAAATTGACTTTTCTTTGGTTCAACTTGTCTCAAACAGCTAAATCCTTGTGAAGATGATGCTTCTCTTCAAAAGATGGGTGCACGTTGTTTTCCAACTTTTCCGTGTTGAACTGATTAATTCTGCAGTGTGCCTTCTGTCTCTCAGTGCATAATGTGGGGATTAGACTATTAGCATCTTGTGTGACTTTGTGCTGGTAGTGTGTCTTCGTCTATGCAGAGGAGTGGAGGTTGCAGAGGAAGTCAGTCAGACAGCAGTTAAACAGACCATGGCTTAAGCCAGGCGCAGAGCACCCCACACTGCTTTCCCTTCTTCTCCACCGCAAAGAGCAAAATACAGCCTCTAGAAACAGTCACAATGCCAGTATGTTCATCAGCTCATCAAGCCTAATTCTCTTTAACTCCATGTAAACCCAAAGAGTTTATTAAACATGTTAGGGTTAGACATTTGTTCTGACTATGTGGCCTGTAGACACAAGTGTGACTAATCTTGGGTCTATTGAAAAAGCATTCTCATTATTATGTATATACAGTACATATACTGTATATACATGTGTCTGGTTGTCAGTGCCCTGGCCTTATGGTGTTTCTGTTAAAAGGGGTTGCAAAGGCAGACTGACTGTAGTTAAATATATAATGTAAGACCCAGCCAAGAATTCTACCTGACAGAAGTCAAGAAGGAGGAAATCATGGAGCTGGAGAGGTCAATACACCTTTCTGCCATTAAGCAAATGCACCAACAATTCTATGCTTTGTCTTAAGCTGGTAGTCTGCTCCCCAAGGAGCCTTTCAGCAGTCCAGTCAGGTGCTAAGAAGGGGCGTGTGTGTCTGCATGATGGTGTTGAAGGGGTCAGCATGTCATAAATACTGCAACACCCACCCAGCCAGTTCAGCAGAAACCATGCCAAACTGTGGAGTGTAAGCAACTTTTATCCAACAAGGTTTTTATACAAACATTTTGACAAAGTTGTTTTATTTCGTTATGCCGAAAGGCTTTGTTTTGACATAAGGTCTGCAGACAGGATCCAAAGGAAAGGCAATCTGATGTCAGGAGAACAATGGAGCAAGTATTGCAGTTAACAGAGTCAAGCCCCCATGTGAAAGCACAGGGAGGAGATGTCTTGATGCGTCTCTTTGACTCTGATAACATTGTATCCGAAAGTCTGAATAGACAAAGATAACACACACAGAACAGCACTTGGATGCACACGCACACAAAGACGATCAAGAATCACTTGAGATAGAGACACAGACTGATAAGTTGCAAACAGAAAGACAAAGATGGAAAGGAATTACACTATCAGCATGCTGTGGGCTTTTTCCCTGGATGCAGGTGTGACAACTAGTGCTTCTTAACCTCATTAAGATGTCTGTGTGATATCGTCTGTATGTGAGAGGGAGAAAAGAGCAAAGGAAAACCGAGATCCCTGACATTCATCATGTCTGGATGGATAGCTATCACCCCCAGCGCCATGCTGGGAGAGAGAAACTTTAGTAAAGGCCCCTCTTCTTGTCTTGACCTGGTGGAAACCTCCCAAGAGCTCCGTCTCTCTCCTCCCCTGCCTTCTTCGTTCCCTTCATTCTTCGTTCCACTATTCGTCTCTTTGTTGCTCCATGTGTTCGTTACACAAGTCTTGAAATGCCATCATCATCTCCTGCAGAGAGGGGGGGAACCAATAACATAGTATTTTGTATGTGTGTTGTGTGTGCATGAGACCGTGAGTGAGTGAAAGACAGATGTTTGTGTGTCTCAGTGCATGTATTTCCATATGAATTACTAAGCACATATGGATAGAGAACTAGAGGCCCAAAACAATTGTACTTGAAACATTATAGACTTTTACAAGGTGTGGCACATTGTGTTGTTAACTTAACAACTTTGCAAGCAGAGGAGAGGGGAGAAGTGTCATTAATGTGTTTTAAAATGGTTGAACGTGTGGGGATTAAGACTCTCGTAGGTGCTGAAAGTAGGTCTAATGTATCTACCTGGCTCAGTGCTGAGAGATACAGACAGGGAGCAAAGCAAAGTGAAAATGGAAAGGCAGGGAGGATGAATGGCGGGATTGATGGACAGTGACAAGCACAGAGAGAAAAAAATCACAGAGAAAGAGATGAACCTGCCTAGTGGTTCTTGGCTCTAGTGCATTTCTGCTCTGAAGGCCGTAATTACCCTCTGACCGACTCGTGTTGGTTGCTAGAGAGTGGTGAGGTCAGCATTTAGCTGCCTAGCACATTGAGGTCAAGTACTATTCATGCCCTGGCTTGTACATTTCTGAATGCAGCTCTCCATCTAACACTCTCTCTGGTTCTCTCCTTGGGCTATCTTTGTCGTGTATGAGTGCGTGCATGTCTGCAAGCTGGTTTGTGTGTCACCGCAGTCTGAAAATCGAATCAGAGAAAAACGCGTCTCCTATCTTCCAATATCCTTCTCTCACTTCTCCTCCTTTCATTCTGTCCATGTCAGCAGTCGTCTCTCTGTGCATCCTGCCAGGTCTCCTCTGGCCGAGGGTCAGCCAGAGACTTCCCGCGCAGGGCTGCTGTTGGAGTCAGGCTCCTGGGAACCTGTAACTCCGAGACAACGGCTGGGGAAGGCATCATTATATCCACACATGCGCACACAGACACGCATCAGGAGGCTGAAGCTCAATTTTAAATATGCACAGTAATTTCTGGGTATCACATTTTTGGGAGGATGGCTGTTGGGCTCACTCTAGCTTTCGGTAGGGGACTTAAGAGGTCGTCTTCCTTTTTTCCATTTGCTTCTTGAAATACCATCACTGTCTCATAAAAGAATTGCTTCTCCCCAGTTCTTTCCCATCTTCATTATGGTGTGTTATTTTCTTCCCATGTTTCTCTCAGGAGGCAAAAGGTAATACATAGCTAATTATCACCCTGCAGGGTTTGCAAGGCCCTCTGAGACTTTGCAGACTGAAATTGGAGAATGGGAGTTGTCTCAGGGCAGGGGAACAATGTGTGTGTGTGTTCCTAGCTTATGCTTAGGGTAGTCCAAACCCCAACTCTGAACACTTGGCAGGCAGTTGAATGAAATATCCCACGAGCCTCTCCTTCTGTCTGTCTAGCCATTTGTGGTCATGGGGTTTCCCGATCGGGCAAAGCAGGGGCTGCTGTTTTATCTTGGAATAGGACAGTAAGCACAAGAACTAAAGGTTGGATCAAGAATTTAAAAAAAGGTGAAGGATTGGGCAGAACAGAAATATTTTGTCGAGTGAAACCCTGTCAGACATGGTACAAATGCAGGAGAGGGGAAGTTGATGAAGATCGGCAGGGCCCGCACACATGCTCAGCCGTCATCATCACACCCAGGCAAACCCTACAGTGGGAAGAGGAGAAAGAAAACAGATTTGTCACTCAGTCTGCTGTTTGCACAGGAGCTGTGTGTGCATGTGTAAGAATAGTCCACTCCCCCAATCTGTTACACACAAACATTCCTCTAAAACACTCACACACCCACACACACCAGTCCTTTAAAGGGTCTCTGCTGGGCATCCTGGGCTCTCTGGGAAGGGTAGAGGGGTTTGTGTGTTTTAGTGTGTGTGGTCAGGATGTGGCTAGCACCTCTCAGTAGTCATGATTTATACAACAATACCCATGGTGCTTAGAGCATGACACTCAGCACATATTATAAGTTTGAGTGGGTTGACTGTACAACAATCTGGAAACTTTTCCATAGTTTCCCATTCTCTGATTTTGTTCACATTGTAACACAGTCAAGTGGGTGTTGTTCCTGATTTATCGATTGTTTCCTGCCAAGATAGGTTTTTATTAATTTCTGTAAAGGGCGTAGTTGGTAATATACAGTGTGGCCAGTCTAAAATTCATATGTGTGATTGCCAGGGTGTGAGTTTCTGTGTTAGGAGGGGCTTAAAGTCTGTCAGCTATTATTTAGCCATTGTGGCTTGGGAAGCGTTGTGGGAACTTCAGTTGGAGAGAATTGACCGGATCTTCTGTGATACTCAGTAAGAAATGCATTAACACACTACATACTCATGAGAATTGCCCAGCTTCCTAAGTAGTTAAAAGGCAAATAGCCTTTGGCTTTGACATTGCTTGTACCTCTTAAAGTGCTCTGTTTGTTGAAGTGCTCTGGTTTTATAGTTAGAAGAAAGAGATTGAGGAAGACAAGAATGTCTCTTGAGGTGATATCTCTCCTTGTCTGCGACCCTTGTCTTTCTTTTTCCTTCTGCTGCTTAGAGGTTAGGGTTTCAGTGGGTGGTCCACAGAGACCACTGGAACAGTAGCTTCTTATGACCTCCATAACACAAAGACACACACTCATAAATATACACACATTGAGCGGAACAAACACACACAGACACATTAAAACAGACTACGCAGATTAAACCTGTCTGAAGTTGTTGAGATGACCTAAAAGTATTTCAATGACACACACTGAGTGTGCCTGCAGCACCTGCAGAGGCAACAGCTGGGAACACACACGGCAACAAACACCACCCCTTGTACAAATGCACACACACACACACACGCGCACCTCCCACAACATTATTTGTGTTGCTGCCATGCTTGGGCTGAGGAATGTGTGAGCACGTGCCCCCTGCAGAGAAGATGCAGCAAACCCTCATCACACTGGGGTGTGTGAGTTGTTTGTATTGGAGTCGCAGCACTCAGTAGTGATGACCCAGAATGATGGGTAATGCTGTAGCAATGACCCGTTTCTTAATTTTTTTTCACCTAAACAGAAGGGCAGAACTTTGATACTGACAATGGATTTACAGAATATATTGAGGCAGAGGGTACACACTCAGCATTCAATCAGACAGGAATAAATGGAGCTTCATTCCTCATTTTCATATTCTGAGCTGGCCAAAAATAAACCAGAGTGCCAAGAAATCACACTCATAATCTGACATATTCACGTATAGGCGCTTATCTTTTCCTTTTGTCTTTTGTTTTTTCAAGTGTTGATTCTTCCTTTTTGTTTTTCATTTATTTCGCTCTTGTATTTTTTTTATTAAAATCATTTTACTGCTAGTTAGCTCCCTTGCTAGCACAAAGTGTGCAATCAAGTTCAGAGACAGTCACATAAGCACAATCATCTTTTCCACAGGAAGAGGAAAGAGGGAAGAGTGATTATTTTATCAGTCCGAGCACAGACAGACAACATAGATGGTTCTGTAAACCTCAGTTGAGCATCCTTCACCGGGAGCATGCGTGTGTCTGTGTTGTTTGTGCTGCAGTGGTTTAAATGAGGTCAATGTCTACTCGTGACCCCTCTTCAAAGGTTGCGTACTTCTGAGTTTTGAGCAGTTCAACCAAAAAGTGATTTACTACTCTTAGATTGTTTCATTTTAGGCCATTTTTGAAAGAAAGAGAATAAGTAAAACTTTTTAGTAACAAAAAAAAATAAAATGTTGTAATTATCTTGCAACCCGTTTAAACTCATCTTGTGACCCATTGGGGAGGTTCCAACCCCCAGGTCCACGACCATTGTACTGTAGGTATGTGTGTGTACTTGTGTAATGACGATGTGGACACAATGAGGCTTTGTTTAACTTTTACTGCGTCCCATAGTGCTGACCACCACATGGGCACTTGTTAGCTCATGGACGTAGAGGATGCTGGCATGAATGTGAGTGTGTGACTTTGTGTGTAAGTGTTGCTTCGTGCGACTGAAGATTTGGGGGTCAGAAGGTGACATAACTGCATAAGAGGATGGTCCTTTTTAGCAGGCTCCGTTCGAGGTGTGGACACTCCTTCTGTGTTGAGTGTGTGTGTGTGTGAGGGTCAGGGGTGAGCTATAAACCCCTTCGGGTGTCAGATGGGTCATACAGCCACTTGAATGACTGAGTGACTTGGTTGGTTAAAGGTAGTTTACTGCCTCCTGCCAAAGAGGTGGGCATCCCGACACGCCCTGCAGGTCCCTAACTCACCCAGGTCACACAAACTCACACATACAGAATATTTAGAGCTGCGATCTGTGCTCTGCTGTCAACTGCAAGACTGACAACCTGGTCACATGATTTGTGCTTTTGATGACCCCTCAATGCCTGTGGCATACAGTTATTAAATTCTGTCCTGATATCCGTGTGGTCAGGCTGCCCCGGACACATTTATCAGTAGGTCATCATGTGTGTCTGTGGCTGGGTGGTCCATTGATTTATTGCCAGTATGTCGCTCTTACACATGTTCCAACAGTGCCACATGCACAATGTGCATCCCCTCCCAGCATCAAACTGTCACCTCTCTTCTGTCTTTAATGCTGAGGACAGTTATTGTCAACAATGGCACGGACAACAGTAGAATCAGGCAGATGTAAACGGACCAGCCCTAGTCTTTACTGCAGACAAAAGATCTGTGGGCCTTTTGAACAAAGCTCTGCTCCGTTCACTGTCTGCTGCTGCAAAATGCTGGTGAATTGTGATGCCCATGAAATAATGCATACTCCTCTTCTCTATTTATCTTACCCATGACAGGTTGTAATGGGATGCAATGAGTCTGTGGGCGGTTGTTCTTTCGAAATGCAGGCATAATTGGAGCGTGATAGTAGTTAGGTGGTTAATGCCACAATCCTCTACAAATAGTTTTCTGTCTATAGAAGTAAATGTAGCCTGTGTTTATTGAGCTGACTGCAAGTTTTAATCACTTAAACTAAGTAATAGAAAGTGAACTTAGTGCATTGACTCATGTTAGTTCACTTTGGTGGTGCTTGTACTTTACGTAAGTAATTCCATTTTATGTTACATTTTGTCTACATTGGCTTAAGTATATTTTTGCATGTTTGACATTAACTCATAATAAGTTGTGGTACTTATTCTACCAGTGTCTGTAGCAGAGGCCACACCTTTTAGCACACACAGAGACACACACAAACATACTGTACAACACACTTGTACGTCTGTGTGAGTGAACAACAATCAGTGGCTGCCCAGAAAGAGGTTTGCCTTTTCCTTTCCTGAGCTTCTTTTCCACTGAGTCCAAACATTTTGTTTGAGAGAGAGAGAGAGTAGGAGAAAGGAGTGATTGAAAGAGTGAGTGAACCACTAGTCCTAATCATAATCCATTCACCCCCCCACCCCACCTTGCATTTTCCCCCCATTTGACTCACTCCGTTCTGCGTCATGATTTTGCTCTCTACCCAGCCCAACACGGAATGTTAATCAGCAGAAAGCTGCTTTAGATTTACAAGGGGGAATTTGGATCCAGTTCTTTTGAAACGTCGAACAAGTCCCTCTATCAAAACCGCTTGGTGGACTGTGAGAACCATGCTGCAGCAGGAAGAGTTTATATCTCAAGTGTAAGAGAAGAATTAGGGAAAAGAGTTAGATAGAGAGCTAGCAATAGATTTAAAAGCATAATCTAATCCAAGTAATTGGTGAGTCAGAAAATGTGCTTTTTATGGATGTTATTCAGCCAGGAATTGAAGTGATAATGAAACAGTGCCACTTGTATGTGCGACACACAAGTGTTTAATGATGATGTTATTTCAGTCTTTATCTTGATGTTAATTTTAAAGGTGTTATTGTGTAAACACTTATCAATGACAAAACTAATGAGCAAGCATGAAACAAATGCAGACTGTAATCAATCTACAGGTCTACAAGTATCTACAAGTATTTCAGAAAAATTCAAAAGCTGAGCCATGTTAGGAAGTTGCATCATGTCGCTAAGAAGTTTGAGTCACGTACCGGTTAGACATTATGCATTGTACGCTACTGGAGTTTGCATGCAAGGGATACTAACTGACAAAACTGAGTGTGAAAATTGTGAAAAAATGAAGCTATACACTACTCAAAACATAATTTAAGCCATACAATTCTGCATTTTCACGCACTTGTTCCAAACTTGTTTTGCACTTATGAATCCCTGCAAACTTTCAAACCTTTACTTGCAGACAGATCAGGATTCAAATATGTTCAGTGCTTGCTCAGACTTGGTCAGTTAGCTTCCCTATTTGAGTATTTGAAAGGACTTGAGAATCACACTATTTATAAGTTCAAGGCTGAAACTATTTGATTTAATAATGAAAAGACTTAGCGTTTGGCTACCACCAAATGGCCAGAGTTCATGTTTATTTGGTGGTAAGTGGTTTCAAACATCCATCACAGCACACAGAGGAAAAGAATCAGAATTGTTTTAGGCATCTGGTTCCCTTTATGAAAGTGAGAGATCCACACAGCCAACTGGCCAGTGAAATTTTAACTTAACTGGAGTTTCCTCTCCTGTTTGTGTGTGTGTGTGTGTGTGTGTGCATTTGCCGTGTTACTGAGAACGGCGACGATCTAGAGTTCAGGTTCAGGTCTTTTCTCAATGAGCGTCTTGTCTGCCATCCAAATTGACTGGCTCTCTGTTCTCGCTCTCTAGAGGGTCCAGCTGAGAGAAAATGCGCTGATCACACAGACAGAATGGGAGCAATTAGTACAAACACACACACACATACACACTTTGTGCTTCTTTGCCCAGCCTGCTGCCCATAGTGTTATTTGTCAGAGAACTGAATAGAGGGCAGCTTGTTCTGAAAAGGGAGGTTAACTGTTTCTTTTTAAAATGGGCAAATTAAACAGCCAGCCCTTGATCTGTTCCAGCCAGTATGGTCCAGAAAAAGAAATCTCTAACAGCTGATGGACACTAATGCAAATTTTTCTCTAAACCAAAGTGCATGTATTGCCACCATTATATTTTGCCCTCGAGAGTTTTTTCTTTGTTTTTATTTGTCAATCACATCACCTCCTGGCAGTGTTTTGGAAGGTGACATCATCTCAATAGCAAAAGTGGATTTGCTAATGAGGGGGCGGGTTTGGGGTTGGATGTGGCTGTGTGTGTAATATCCGTCATCCTGTGTCGTGGAAAAAACAAAACCAGCCTCTGAATACAGTATAGTGTATTTCCATCCCCATTACTGTACAATAAGGCAGTGAAACCTATAAAACCTAGTTATCCAATAATAGAGCTATACTGTCTCTTTGTTGCACACTATGTGAAGTGGCGTCACATATGGAAACGGGGAATGTTGAATGAGACTAGATAGCCACAGGCACCACAGTTGGCCTGGAATGTAAAATATAAAACATGATTAGAGAGAGGAAGAGGGAGACTAAAGGAGGGAGAGGATAAGGGGGAGAAAGCTGAAGTCATGTTTAGGATTAGGGTTAGTTCTGTAGAGGAGCTTATGGCGATACTTTTCAGGGCTGTGGGAAACCAAAGCCATCTTGAATCCTACCACTCCTAATTCGTGTGTGTGTTTGTTTGGGGGTGGTGGTAGGTATGTTATTGCAGACCACATTTACAGCTCAACAGTTACATTGCTGCACTGTTAGAGCCACTTCAAGTCCAACTGAAATTAAATAGCATTTTTTTCCCCTGCTACAGTATACATATCTGCTCTGTAAATCGCTTGTCCTGTGTTCTCTGAGAAGAAAATCAGTTTGTTTACTTGGACCCTTGTTCCCTACAGCGTAACCCAGACAAAATATTAACAATATATTTAAAAAAATACATTGACATTATTTGACTACAAAAAGGATGACTAAATGGGATTTTACTTGGACTTTAATGGGGCCTATTTGCTGGTGATGAAGCACCTCAGATTTACTCAAGACCATTTTAAGTCCTTATAGATGTTTTATCCTTCTTGCTGGATTTTACATGAGAGCAGAGCAGTAGGTCATGGTTGCAGTAATAGCTTTATATCCCTTAAGGTTTGCAGTGTAATATTTGCAATGTTACAAAACTTTCATTTCAGAGTTTCTGAACACAGACAACACACTTTTGAAGATTCAGCATGGCCCATGCGGAGATTCAGATCTAATCTTTGTGGCTTTGCACACTGGGATTTTGAGCAGACATCTAACAGTGAACAGATCCAAAAATCCTACCTTCAGCCTGTGGGCAGGAACTAAATTTCACACTTTAAATCTTTGTTTTAAACTTTCCAAATCTTAGTTTTAACCTTCTTTGTGGAAAATATCTTTACAAGCCAAAAGCTTACTGCTGCATAACCGCAACAGTCGGAGAACAGCAGGCAGATCAGGCACAAGTCCTTTTTAACACGACCTGTTATTCCTTCACAATCACCAAATATAGGAACTTTCCTCTCTTTCCATCTTAGCTTGTGTCTTGCAGTGATTAATGGTGTATGTGGGTGTTCCCACTCAGTGACTTACGGAAGCCCCCTTTTATACAGCTGATTAGGTTACTTCCTCTTTTAGCCCCAGCTGAGCGCCACTTCTGACCTGTGACCCCTTGCAGCCGGGTGTCACCAGAGGTGTCCGGGGACATCGACCAGACCCAACTTCACTTTTCTATCATGGTCTGTGATTGATCAGGTGTGTGTGTATGTGGTTGTGTGAGTGAAATTAAATCAGAAACAATTCGAAGCGCCCACACGAATATTCCAGTGAAAGGTCAATGTAAGCTTATGAATGCCTCTCTGTCTGCCCCCAAATCCACATAGGTAGTTTGTATTTTGAAAGACACGCTTATATTCTAACTGGTCAAATGAACGATTATTTTTAGCCCAAATACTAATAGACCACTTTAAGTTTCTAAATGCCCCTCTGTCCCACTTGAATTCTGTTTAGATAAGGAATGTGATGAGGGTCCGCCAGAGCAAGCAAACACATGGATATTTTTAACCCTGTATGCTGAAACTCTGCAGTTAGCATAGCTGAAAAAAGTTTATCTTCTTCTGCAGAGAGACATACACATACAATAAAGTTCATTCATCAATCTCACTGTTGTTCTCTCAGAAATCGTGCTCAGTACCGCCAACAAAAGACCTGTGTGGCACACAATATGTAAAAACAGCGAGAAGAATGAGGTGTGTGTGTGAGTGTGGGGGGGGTTGGATGTGTGAAAAACAGGTGTTTTGGAGCCTTTAAGTGTGTACAACAAGAGGCCAAGCCTGTGAGTGAAGCATCACATCTGGCCTATGGATTCCACTGGCATGAAATGAAGCATGAGCATATGTATGTCTTTTGTTGTGTGAAAGACACACTCTCTGAAAGACAGAGGAGATCAGGATACTGTGGGGGTTGATACACACCCAATAACAGCCCTGTCAAACACTGTACTATTGTGTGATTGTCCACCCTCCACACAGGGACTAGCGTATAGCCTCCTGGCCCAGAATCAGAGCTCTTTTCTGGGCAGGGGAAGTGTCTTTGAAGCCTGCTTTCCCCGACTCTCTGATCCATCCACTATGAATTGAATGAAGAGGCTGTTAAAAAGGCAAGGCAGGTGTTCACTTGGGTGTGGGTGTGTGTGTGTGTGTGTGTTATCTAAGTCTTGACTTTTTTCTATCCGTTTAACTGAGAGAATACAGCAGGAGCAAAGCTGATCATGTCCTTCTGTCTTTCACACACACTCTCAACGGTAGACAAAACAAATTGGGACACACAGACCAATTATGGTCCAAGAATGTACTTTTATCAGGGCTGAGCTTGTGGGAACAGAAATGAAACCAAAAACTGTAAAGGAATATAGCAACACACAAAGAAATTTTAACAGAAAACTTTATTGTTAAATTCTATTAGTTATTTAACCTAAATTGTTGCAAAATATTTTTTTGTGTCAGTCACACAATTGTTCAGTTTTCTCTATTCCTGTCAAGTACGACTGTCATTTCTTACTGATAATGTCAAACATGAATGACTAAAGTGACCTTTTAAATGAAATGTTTTTGAAGAGAAATAAGCAGTAAAATGTTTATAATATTTACTCATGAAAGCTTGGCATAGTGAACAGTGTGTTCTAAACATAACAAATTGGAAATTAAATCCAAAGTTTATTCACAGTGTGCGGTTTTGCCATAGTCTGAGAATTTAGAGCTGTTTTTTCTGGCCTGTTATTTGAAGGTGAAACGTAAATATCTTCCAAATATTCCCTGAAGAAGTAGACCTATGAGAAGCAGTAGTCCTCCAAATATTTTCCACCCTAATGCTGCTACCAAGCGTGTGTGCAAAAAACACAAAATTAGACTCAAGTAGAACATGTGACATTGGGAGATAACATGAGATATCACAAGAGCAACAAAGAATGAGAGTCAAGGCATGTGGGAAAGGCAGTGATGTGTTCAGTTCCATCAGCTCTAACTCATTCTGGCATATTTTACCAGCAGGTCGCAGTTCAAAGGTTTGATTTCCTGAAAACAGACTGAAATTTGAATGTTGAAATTATTTGACAGCAATATAATTATTGTGATATGGCTCATAAAAGCACTTAATTGAGAGCGACAAAGTTGGCTGGGCAATGTTTCAAAAACTTTTAGCATAACAAAAAGTAGATTTTTGTCAGTATGTCCAACCTCATTGTGAGTGATAGCTTGGCTGAGCTAGGAGGCGCTGTAATGGTTTTGAGAGATAGTTTGGATGGGCTGGGGACTGCCACAGGCTTTGTGGTAAGTTTCAGCTGTGATTTGTAGCTGGGATTCCCACATGACATTTGCAGGGTCAACCTCAGAAATGGAACCATAATGGCCACAAAAGAATGAATCCCTTATGCCACTTGTCTTCCCCTGCATCACCCTTTTCGCAGTCTCAGATATTTCTGTCTTTCCCCCTCAGTCCCTCCTCAGTTGTATCCCTCCTCTGCGTGACTCATTCATCTTCCAACAAAGCTCTACAACCCTCAGTCCCTCTCCTCTTCTCAGATTCTACTCTCACCTCCTCCTCTTTGTCTTATCCTCAGCCTCTCCCAGTGCCAGAGAAAAATGATGCATATAGTGCTGGAGCTGCTGGTGCTCGTGATATTAGTGGTGGTGGTGGGGACAGGCCCTGGTTGGCTTGCGGACCTACATCATGCCCAAATGACGCAGGCTGGGGTTCAGCGGTGAGGCAAGCAACCGGGTGGGACTGTGGGAACTCCTGAGAGTGTGGTGCTGTGCGAATATTTCCCACAGCTTTGAAAGAATATGACAGAATCAATTGAAACTATATTAAAGGGATAGTTCGGGTTTTTTGAAGTGGGATTGTATGAGACACTTATCGATAGTCAGTGTATTACCTACAGGAGACCGGGGTTGTGTACAGCCAGTATGTAGAAGCAGACAGCTGCTGTGCCACAGACGCTCGGCTCTGTATTGTTGTGAATGGCGATCATCTGTAACAGACCTAGGCCAGAAAAACACAAGCACACACCATCTTTAAAATATTTAGGAAAGGTTGCTTGTAGCCTCATCCAGCAACTGCCATCACTGTCTTACCAGCGGCACAGCTGATTTATAAGTGGCATAATACAATGTGCTGCGAAGCGAAGTCCCATGGTTCAGAAAATGTAGTGCCAAAGGAAAGGGCTGTCTGACAACGGTGAGAATTTTAAGTGTATAGTGTACAGTTAGACTGATATAAACATTTTTAGGTCAATTAAAATATGTGTTACTGTTGAGCGCCATTCACAACAATATGAGCTGAGCGTCTGTGGCTGAGCAGCTGTCTGCTTCTCCAAACTGGCTGCACACGACCCCCATCTACTGTAGGTAACTATCCCTTTAACATTTCCAAAGATTTTGCTTCTGTTCAAGACGTGTCTATTTTAAGAATGCTAAATTTAGGCTGAGGATTATTCTGTGAAGGTAATAACAAGAAACTTCTGTATCAAATCAGTGCCTGTTTGACATGTTTGGTTTTGTAAAGAAGCAAAAATGTAATGTTTTTCATGCTGAATACATTCGAAACTGACTGGTTTAATTAGTCCTCCTGGTATTATTAGGTTTTTATTTTGAACTATTTAATATATTTTATGCAAAAAGGGTAGAGTTTTAAGACTGGAATAACGTCAATGTGACATGAATCACACTACAGGGAGTCAGAGTAACTGTTAATTTGCATACCATTGCTCACTCCCATAGACACACAGTCTTGCACACACCTGCCGAAACATTCATCTTTTCACACACTCTCGCACTGAGACAGAATCTCTCTGAATGGAGCTTACACCTCAGGAGGCATGAGTCTCTGACATAAGTTGGAATGAAGCCATTTCTCGATGAGGTATTCGCATTACATGTCACATACAGTAACACCTACTACTCTGTCATGGAGGCCATAAAACTTGGTGGTGTATACACAGTGAGGCTGTTCATGAGAAAGGTCTCTCTCATTTGCAGCCATTGCTATGAAAAACTTTACTCTATTTTTCCATGAAAAGATATTCCAAGGCCTTTAGAGAAAAATGGGGGGAAATGAGATTAATACAATGCTTCCCCCTTGTTTATGTGTGCTCAGTGTCATTTTAAGGAGTGATTTAACAAGCTGCAAAAGCAAAGCCCTCATCATAAAATACCTGAAGTGACACAGTGCGAACATGCACAGACGTGAGTGTATGGGTGTGTTTCTGCTTGTGTGAGTGAACAGGGATGTGTCGAAGCTTGTGTACACTTTGGTTGTCTGACGCGCATGTTCTTTGTAGCTGTGGTGCTCTGCTAGAGGCAGCCGTTTCCATTGTGTTGAAACTGGGAGTCAGCACATTATACAAGTCAGATGGTGCAGAGAAAGTACGAGAGAGGAAGAGAGAGATGGAGTTACAGTTTTTGAATGAGACTAGATTCCCTTTGGTAGCACAACTCTGCCAGATTGAATATGTCTTTAATTCTATCAATATGTTTTCATTTACTCTAGACTGCTGTGACTTCCTCCTTCTCTGCTTGGCTTTGTTTTTAGGAAGTCAACATATCATGTGCCCTTTGCCTCTCAACTGAGAAATCCACCTCTCTGTTGTAATATCACCCTCTCACTGTCTTGTTTTTATAGAGCTGTTAATATACAGCCTGCCATATAGATATGTGATGTAATAATGTACCTGTCCTATAGATTACCTTTCCTTTATTGTGAAATATTATGTGCTTTTGTCTAAACACAGCTGAGACCATGTTACAAATTTGGCTCTGATGGCTACAGTTGTGTTCATGACAAAGCGATGTGTTTGTGCAGCAATGTGATCGATTAGATAGAGCCCTTACTCATAATACAATGAACAAATCCTGCTCGCCAGTTCAGGCAGACAACTCAACAGTGCTGATATCAGGTGCTGATATCAAAGCCATATCTCACACAATTTACAATGCAGAAGGACGTTTGTAGGAAAGATAAGCATATTCTGTGAAAACGGCCTATTGGTTAGCCACTGGTTTTAAAATAGTCTCTCCTTTTCTCTCCTAGATTCAATCTGCTCAGTTTTTTAAGTAAGATGATGGGAATCTTTTTTTACACACATCCCTCTCAGATTCCAATGAGAGGACAATGCTTGCCGGAAACACATGGGAATGTCATTTTAGGGATGGTAGCCCATCTTTCCCCTTTTGGGAGGGTAGGGAGAATTTTTAAGACGAGGAGGCTTTTTTTTCCTCAGGCTTTGTAAATACATCGCAAACCTGTACCGATCATCTTTCCATTTCTCTTTTCTATCCCCAGCCGTCCCCCACTCATTTCCTCTGGCTTGGCAGAGAGCTCACCTCTGATTCTAGAGCCAAAATAAAGGTTAACTTTTGGGCAGTTAAATGTGTTCACCCAGATCAACTAGCTGCACAGTAGCTAACAGCACACTGTGATTCTTAAACGGCCAAATATTGCTCCAGACAAAGCAAATAAAGGTGGGAGAGCTGACAGCTAGCAGAGATACAATGAGGCAGAAAACATCCGTTTGTGTTCTCACCTTCACTTGTAACAACTTTTATTCATTTTAGTTGAAGGATAGTCACAAGGGGGTTACAGCAGTTAAAGAACAGGATGGCATCTTTGAGTTATGTAAGAATGATGTGGTCTCCTCACAAGCAATTAGTCTGAAAACTGGCTGTTATTTCGAATGAAAGAGCAAACCTGGTGTTACCTAACCGTTACTTATCCTAATTTTTTTTTTTTTTTTGATGTTATGAAGCGAGATAATGATGCTCCTTTGACAGATTGTGCATTTTTATTTTATTTTAATTTGACTTGTATTAAAAAAACAGTGCTTTCCATATGTTCTCCTCAACATTACACATCCAGTTTGTCAGATATGGCTGGGTTGGGCAAACTGGGTCTCCAGGGTCTATTCGAAAAAGGAAATACCACATGTGTCCCAGATTGACCCGCATGCCGTGATAGTAGATGGAGTAACTTGCCAAAAAATTCAATTAGTGATTTCATCCTGCAAATCAACCAGGGAATCGTATCATTTTAGTGTATTAGAAACAATCATTTCACCTCATTAGCCTTTTACAGTATTTACATCCAGTGCATCAAACACTAGGTCTTCCCATCCAGGACCAAGACTTAAAACTCATCCTTGCTACCTTGTTACAGTATGTGTTAGTGAAAGATGCTGTTTTCTATTAAAACCACGAAGATGTAATAAATTGCAAACCCTCCTTCTTTCATAAGCAGATTTGTTTGTTTCTTCATCCTTGGGTATGTTAATGTAATAAAAGGTCAGGGGTTGTTAGAGCCATTGGCTGCTGGTGGTCTTTGACCCCTTCACCTCTTCATCAGCTGATTGACGACATCCTAAATATGAAACCCATACCAAACCTTTATCTTACTGAGTTCCCACATACTGTAGTCATGATGGCTTGAACTATTATGTTTCTACTGTTTCTTCAGAAAAATAAGCAAAATATCTGCAGATATGACGAGTATGCATCAAGCATGTAGAGTATGTGCATAATGCCCATGATTTAAAGGGGGAAAAAATATCTGGACTAACGCTGAATTCTTAGTCTGTCTGTCTTCTTTTCCATGAGGCCTCGGCCTGCGTCCGATGCAGTGTGCATTTGTTTTGTTTGTATTAGCCTGATGTCACTGTTTGCTCTGTTTATTTTCCTGAATGTGTTGAGAGCAAGGCTCATGTTCCCTTGTGTGTTTATTTGCCCTCAGCTGTGTGGCTTACATGTTACCAGTATTACAAATACACTATGTAAATAGCACCAGCAGTTGTTTGGGGACTTCTGTAGAAGCTGTGTGGATGGATGATTGCAGAAGTTACTGAGGCATGTTTGCGCTGCTCACAAACTGCCATTCTCTCTTACTCTTTCTTCTCCGCAGGTGTTTTGTCTCTCCCAGCCCATTTCAGTCCCTACACAGAGAACCAGCAGACGTCTGTGGACAGCAGAGAGGATGCCTACGCCCAGCTGGAGCTGAGGACACTGGAACAGTCCCTGCTGGCTACCTGTGTGGGCAGCATCTCTGAACTCAGTGAGTATACGTAATCCAGAATTGTGTGTGGAGTCCTGGATCTACTTAATATTAGGTCTCTTTTAACAATCATAAAGGAACCACAGTGAAGCTACTAAACATTCTTGTTATTAAAGACAAGTAAACATTCCCAGAAATGATGACCATATTCTGAAAACTTTCTAAACACACCTTGTTATTTCCACACTGTTCACTGGCTCTGGAATACAGGAAACCTTTCTTCTGCCAAAAGGCTGTTATTTCAGAACGCCAAGTGCCAAGCAGAGATAATAGAATTACTATTTTTTTCATAATCTTTTTTTTTCATGTATTAAGATAAGCCCCGTCTTGTGCCTTATTGTGAAAATCGTCTAATGTGCACTTCTAAAAATAGGCAATGGAATAGTTTATTTACACATGGAGCTCTGGAGAGTAAAGTGATAATGCCTCTGATTGTATATTGTCTGTGCCTGGTCTGTTATGCTAAGCAGTGTGCACCAGGTCAAACAAACTACCTGGTGCTCTGAATCTTTTTTTTTTTTCTGTCAAGTTAGTCATCATGGGAAAAGACTTGGACTCTCAGACTTTAGCTAAATAGCTGTAAATAACCTGAATTTCCTCTGTTTCATCTGAGGAAAAAGAAGGCTGGACTTGGCTGTATTTTCCAGAAACTTATATCACATCTCTTTTCAAAAGGTTCAGTCATATGAATTGGGTCAGGTTGTGATGAGTGTTATTTTAAAATGTCTCATTACAGTTCTGAGATTTTATATATGGATTTAGTCAGGGAAAGTGTAAATTTGTTGAGAAGTTAGGACCTCCCTGGAACATTTTTTCTCTCCAACCACTGGAGTTTGAATAATTGGATGGATTTCTTGAAATATTGCCAGTTCTAGATTTCCATGTTTCATACACATGATGGACTTAGATTGGTAAACAGAGAGGCATGCCATGGACACACACACACACACAGTCATACTGTACTCTACTGTACACATGGTTTGTTTAAACTAGAGGCTATGATGGAGAGCTAGAATCAGGTCATTAAAAAGTGAGAAAAAGACTGGAGTGGAATGGGAATGGAGGTTGGAAATGCTTGGGGATTAAGTATTAGATGGCGTACAGAGTGGCTAAAGCAGGGTTGAGATGTGGGGATTCAGGGGAAATGATGGAGGGGCAGAGAGGTGAAGAGTGAGGTTGTCAGGGCAGAGAGAGAGGAGGAGGGATGAAGGTTAGTGTTAGTGAGAGCCGGGATAGGTTTCCTTCACCAAATGAGCTAACACTCTGCCATTTGTTCCTCTAGCACAAGGCCGCGTTCATACACCACCGCTGTTAGTGAGACATTAAGAAAGTGTACACACTCTCAAACACAGACACACTCTTTCTCTCACTTGCTCAGTGGTCTCTTTGTGCCACATCTCTCTGGTGGTGTGAAGCTGGGCTGTTCTGGGTAGGGCTGGCATCCTTCGGACTCATTTGCGCGCATGCGCACACACACACACACACACACACACACACAGAGGCAAGTGTTCACCGATTTATGCATACACACAACAAAAACACAGAGGGCTTGGCACTCTGATCTGAGCCCAAGAGACCAGGCAGACACAGAAGCATCTGTACTAAGCTGCTCAGTCCTGCTGGATCTCTAGACTGGACTTGGCCAGACACACGAACACACACCATACATAAACATGATGTATAATGGATGGCAGGATACTGGACATTTCCAAAAGTGTTGGAAATATAGTGTAGGCAATAGACTGGCTCTGAAAGTTGTTTTCACCCACATTTGAATGTTGAATTTTAAGCTCTGTGGTGGTCTTCACAAGCTATGGGAAACTGAGTATGTGACCATCCAGTTAGCTAAGGGAAATATTAAAGATCAGGACTGAACTAACCCAAATTAAATGAGCTTTGTGCTAAAGCCCGTAAAGCCAATTCTCACAGGGTCCAGATAAAAACTGACAGTATAGTCAACATCTCCTTATTTTATTCTTTGAAACACGTCACTATTGCAACTTTGAGCAAAGAGCCACATAATCACATCAATATGTATTAGAAAAGTAGTTATGTCACAGTTTATTGGCTTCCACAAGGGCTCCAATATAAGCTGTCATCTAAGAATGAAGTATTTCATATCCTTCTGACCCGTGGATCTTAGATTAGCCTCGGGGCACAATATGGGCAGGAAAGCCAAGGAGAAGCTCTCCATCTTGTGCAAGAATTCCTAGGAGACCTCCTGGAGGAACTGCTGGTGGTGGTTAACACAAAGGAGGCCCTTCAGCTTGAAATGGCGTCTGTTTTGGGAGGGCCACTTCAATCTAACCCCCCTCAAAGTGCCCCAAACCCCTAAATATAGACACACACACACTGCTGAACTCCCCAGCCTTGGCCCCTACGCAGCCCTCCTACTCATAGTAATCTGGTTAGAAATTAACCCAGGAGTAATTATGCTAAATGAGCGTTACACGATCCCAAGCCTCTCTCCCTCACACTGCCTCTCTCTGCCCCTCCTCTACATCCCCTCCGTGTGACAACGGATATTTTGTCTCTCCACTATGCTCCTGCTATGACACCCATGGTCACGCACTAGGATGTCATCTACAAGCTCCACTCCTTGCTGCCCTATGCCCTCTTTTTTGTGTTCGGTGCATCATTCCATGTCTGTTCAGGTTAATAAAGTTTCATATTTTATACTGTACATACTGTAATTTGAATTGGCCTACATCCAACTGCACGTAGTTGTCCACGTAGCTCACTGTGTGGGTAGATGACTCCTCTGATAAGCTGCATATTTCTTATGTCTTTATCTCAGCACGGCAGTGTTTTCATACAAGTGGTAGTTGAGACAAATTCTGACATTTTTTACATGACATTTCTTACACAGATTGTAACCTGTCTTTTATCATGTGACTGACACCCACTTTTACACATTTACAGGCTGAGTGTGGTGATTGAAATACGTCAATACAGAAACAGCTGAACGGTTCATTACGGCCGGTGATCAACACGCTGTTAGCCCATTAACTCCTTCAGTGATTAAAGATAAATGGCTATATAGACTGGCCGTCTGCCAGTGCTTACTGATAATGACACTGCTAATGGCAAATACCACATGGCAGGAGAGTAATTAGTAAAGGAGGGTTGAATGTAAGTTGTTTTGGAAAAGGGGAAATCCAAATGGATTAGGAGCCTGGAGGGTTTATACTGAGCACTAAGAACTCTTGCTATATTTATTATTTTGATGCTTGACATTTTTTAGGACCCACATACCACTCCATTGCTCTCCGATACAGTATTAAAGAATTGAGCAAATTAAATGAACAATCTTCATATATTCATTACAACAAATATCTACTTAAACCATCTAAATCTGATCTTTCTCATATTTCCTCTGTTCCAGGTGACTTGGTGTCCCGTGCTATGCACCACATGCAGCGCCTGAGCTCAGTACGCCCAGGACTGAGCCCAGCCCGCCATGCCCGTCCCCAGCAGCCTGTGTCCTGGTCGCCAGACGCCCTCCACACCCTTTACTACTTCCTGCGCTGCCCACAAATGGAGTCCATGGAGAATCCCAACTTGGATCCCCCACGCATGGCACTTAGCAAGGAGAGGTGGGAGTCAAGCATGACCGGGCAAGAGCATTTTAGATGCTCTCCAAAGCGTATCACAGGCAGTGAAATAACAGATCTAATCTTAGACAGTGATGTTTTTTTCCATTTTGGCTTTGGATCCACCCTCAGAAAATTTGTTTTGTAGTATTCTCGCGTTGTTTTCATCCATTTTATACCTGCTTTTGTTTTCCTGCTTACATATGTAATCAGACGGGATTTAATTTGGTTCATGAGGTTGACAGAAATGTGATAAATGCCAGCACTCTAGCTATTGCAAATACACTCTCAAATACACAAACATCCACTCTCAGAAATCAACAAATACATTCCAATCAAGTAATCAACCGGTTTTTCGCAGACAACCTTTATTTCTCATCCATTCCTAATTTCATTCTTCTTGTCATTGAATTGTTTCTGTAGGTAAATTAAAAGGTAAGCAAGAGACTCCAGGTGTTAATGTTAGTCTGATAGTGAAGTGTGAAATGTACCTTTTAGAGTGTAAATTAGGCTAAAGATTGGTGGTTTAAAGGATTTTAAGAGGTGCAAATGGTCTGTAATTCTGTTAGGGTCTCCTCAGATCTTCCTTGGGTTGCCTTTATAGAACAATTATGGTAATTCTCAGACCTTTTCAGTCCTGAGACATGTGGTTGAAAATATTTGGACAGCTTTAATGTAAAATAGCCCATCACATTCATATTTTATTCTAATGTTTTGGATTTAGCAGTATACCTGATAATTTTGAACATTTTTCTTGGCTAATTCTTGTCTTTAAATAAGTCTAGAAACATGAAAGAACATGAAATTACTTTTCATGTTGTTGGGTTTCCACAGAAAGCAAGGAGTAACCCTGAACTGAGTCATGTCTCTTTCCCTACAATATGAACTGGTAAATTTAGTTAAAAAAAAAAAGGTTGCATAACAACATGTGCTCACAGCAGTTTACAGTTCAGTAATGGTAATGTTCAGCAGTTCAAATAAATGTGAAAGAATATGTGTCACCAGTTAAGATCATATTATAAATTAAATTTTTGTGTGTGTAAGAAAAGTACTTGCAGCCTGCCCACACATCTGTGTTCTGGTCTCACAGAAAAAAAAACCCACTCAGTCGTGTACAGTATGTGTGTGTGTCCCAGAGTAAATATATGTTAAAAATGTCATTGGAAAGTTCTCTTGAATGTGTAAAGGTTAATTACACTTTTTAAACGGATGTATGGAGGCCTGTCTAAAGGTAGCACTCAAACGTACAAATGGGATGCAACTCCCACTAAAGTGTGTTCAGTTTGCTGTGGTAAGTGGGTTGAATTTTTGTGTGTTTGTTTTCCTCAATTAATGGTTTGACCTCTAGAAATTAATGTGTTTGTGATGAAATCAGCCAAATCTACCTCTTCTCTTAAACACGCGCACACACACACACACACACACACACGTGTGTATGCACTCAGAGCCAGCTGGCTCCTATACATTTAATAATGAACAGGCATAGTGTGAGTGAGCAAAGGTGGCCTCGTCATTAGCATCAAAGAGAACTGAACAGCAAATATACACCCCTCTTTTCCCTATCCTGGCTGTTTCTATCAAGTCCTCAGATGTTTTTAATGCTGGGTGTATATCAGCCTGGTTTATGTATGCAGGATGAAATGATTTAGCATCCTGTTATACTGTATACTCTGGACATTCTGTTTTTCTTTCTAGACATTGACTGGTTTGCCTGCATGACTCTACATGTGTGTAGTGTCTGCAGATGTTAGCATGCATGACAGACTCAGGTGGTAGAGTAGGGAAGTGCAAACCTGGTAGTGATTACAAATATGAGCACCTGGTAATGATACAGACTTCTCTCCTTCAATGGGCCTCTCAATCTCTCTGGCTCACCCACTATTGAAAGCTTTATAAAAATCTTTGGTGGAAACCCAAAACCACCAAATCTGTGTGGGCCACATCATCAAACATTATATGGAGCCTGCTGAAAGCCTTATTGCAGAACCCTGAAGACTACGAGAGACGCCTTTTTTTTGTTATGATCCTTTAAACCTGGTGCTTAGTTGTTGTTACTCTTGATGTTGTATTGGCGTATTAGACTGCATTAGGTATTCTAGGGCAAACACCAGTTTCTGTGTCTATTTATTTTTGCATTCACACACCACTCTTTGAGCCACAGTGTAGAAACAAAACAACTTTATTAGTCCCAAAAGTTATTAACCAATCAATTTAATGGTATACTTAATAGTCTTTCCACCAAAAACGGGCACCTCCAAACACTGCAGAACAGACCACCCCAACCGTTCTGCTTCTTTCAGCGGCTGGAAGGAAGCACTAATGGATAGATGTGTTACTGTGATAAGAAGTAGCCAGTGGAGCTTACTTCAAACCACAGATACATCAGATATGGTTACATCCCCCCTTTATGAGAGTAATCTGACCCTAGATCAGTGGTTAACATTGACCCTTTGCAGCACATGATGGGGTCTGCTCTAAGACCTGATTAAAGTTTCTTACAATGTGAACTCAATTGCAGTGGCTTCAGGATATAGAACACAGATAACCTATGGGACTAGTGTAGCATGTGTGGTGTTGCCTCCTAGGGAGAAAAGCCTTTTCATATTAGACAGGTTGGAGTTCAAACACACCTGACCACGATTTGAGCTGACTGTCATTTTATGACCAGCCAGGTGGTGGTGAAAAAGGCGCCATGAATCAGAGCTAACATTTATACGTGCATGCATGTGAACATGTGTGGGAGAGCTTGTGTATGTATGTCTGTGTGTGTCTGCATCCCGCTGTTCTCAGTGTGTAGCCTTAGCATGTCGGGTCAGTAGGCTAGCCAGAAGCGCTATCTAGTTTCAGTGTTAACAGGCAGCTCAGCTTTGATGTTACACTGACTCTCCAACGAAACTGAAGTTTGTGTTTCAGGCTGAGGGGCATAACCCAGACACAGGGGTCCGATGGGAGGTGTATGGGGGGAGCAGTTCACATAGATGGAGAAGGGTTTAAGGAAAGACGGAGGGATGAATCATGGGATAGGGGTCAGAGCTGTGTGGGTGATGGTACAGACATGCTCCATCTGTCAGCACTCATGGGCCTCTGGCAAAGGTGTGTATGGCCACATATGGCCTTGTGTTGATGTGCATTTTTGTGTATATCCCTTAAACACACACACACTCATGTATTTTATTGGAAAACCACAATTTCTGGCCATGAAAGGAAAACAGTACCTTGGTTATTGTGATTTTTACTCACTACAACACAGGCTGTAAAATGCTGAGTTATAAAGTGAAAGACGGAGAAAATCTCTCAGATGGATCAATAAGCATTAAGTGGTGAGCGCTTGATACGGTTGTTTGGAGCTGCTTTAGTTCTGGATTAGTGCCAGTGCCGTGTGTAAGCATGCAGTAAAGTAGCAGGGTGGATGCCTTGTAGCATTCAGGAAGACCGATGCAGACACATGCACGAATGCACAGACTAACACACAGCTCCATTTGTGTTGAGTAAAGTCTATTAAGAGGAGTATAACATTGATTCCCAAGCCCACTGCCCCTCCTCACCTCAGAAACATGACTTTCTTATCACTCTACACCCACTGCATTATCTCCAATCTGCCGCCCAACCCCCTTCTTCATTATGACATACCCCACCTGCCTCCCAGCCGTTTCCCAAACACTCCAACCCTCCTTATATCCACCTATCAGACCCATTTAACATTCCCCTCCTACTCCTCCTCCATCCCATGAGCCCTTTATCTGCTTATTAACGGCAACACCTAGGTGACAGCGGGGTCCCTCCTCTTGACTGATCACTGATTGATAAAGTACTCAAGAAATTTCTGACAGATTATCTAGAAGATAAAATAGACAGAAACAGGGGACAGCAGTATATCTGCAGGTTTCTAAAAGTATGAGATTTAGATAATGATTTAGGTTATTTTAAGGCCTTAAATATAATATAATCTCTGCAGTGCAGTTATTAAAAGTCAACTATTACAGAATAGGTTCAGTAATATGAAATTTTATTCTTCATCATATCTGCTTTACTAACCACAATTTCCTAATAATTGATTTTTTTAAATACTGTCCAGTTATGAAAAGCCCTCATAACTGTAATATATGATTAATAGTTATGTTCAGTCAGGAAACGTGTGTGTGTGTGTGTGTGTGTGTGTGTGTAAAAATATATTGTTGTTAATTTCAGGTACATGGTACATTAAGTGAGGTATTAAAAACTGACATTCACTCTCTGAAACCAGATAACCAGATCCACTTTACAGTATACATTATTAACCAAGCACGGATGAATGGGAGAGAGTGCTGTTGTACAGAAGGATATGTTCTATAGGAAAGCAGATGTAGCTGCTTAAAGTAAACACAGTGACGAGAATAAATGGCACTGCAGGGGTCAGAGTGCTCATTAACAGTAACTACAATACCTATAGCATGCACACTACAGAGCTATATGCTCATGCTTCTGCCCTCATCTGTATTCATGATATGCATTGGAGTGTTTGCATCTCCTCAGAACAAAGCTAAAGCCGCTGCTAAGAATAACATCAAAGCAGGAGAAAGGCTGCTTAGTAACTCGTGATAACACAGAGGCAGCGTTCAAACAATCATTAACACACTCTTGACTGAGGTTCCATAGGATCAAAAGCAAACAGCAATAACACTCACAGTAATGTGTCATTGTTCACAAGCACATTCGATGCACATATGGCGAGAGAAAGGCACAGACAAGAAGGGATTGATACCAGATAACCGGCTAGACTTGGCGTTCCAGATACCACCAGTGGTTTCTAAAGGGTTTTAGAAGAATAGATGTGAGATGATGACAAAAAAAGAGTGCAATCGAAAAACCCAGATGACTTTCAGAACGCTGTGTTCACAAATACCACAGCAGACCCAATGTTCTGCTCTCTTTTATTCCTCCACTGACGTTTACTCCAGTCCACGATTCTTCTCCGCGATCAATGTTGTCTTGTTCCCTCAGGCTTAGGTCAATCTTGTCTATGATTTCTATTTTAAACCGTCTTTTGTAGTTTCGCTTCTCTTTTCCTTGTGTTAAGATTATAGAAGCCATCTATAAAAATGTCAGGGTGCTGCACCTTTATTTGGCTTCCTTAGGTAGTTTATTCTGCTACAGCTGGTTTAAAAATAGGCTGATTATTCAGACGCCACTGCAGTATTATGTTTATCAAACCACAGCACAAATGAAGTCACAGTACTGTTCTCATTTCCCATCATATCTTACAGACAAAGAAAGTTAATGTTTAACTGCACAACCTGGTAACCAACATATAAACACTGATTAGTCATACTGTGTATATATACAGTATACATCTGTTATTTGAGTGTATTTGCATGTATGAAGACTTCAAAGGTGAACTGTATATGGTGTGTAAAAGCTCGCAATGTGTGGCTCATGTTTGATTAGTAGAGGTGAGGTGCTTTTTACAGTATGTGTGCGTGACTCACTGTGAACTGGTCAGGGTGAGGGGAAGTACTGCCAGACATACATAAGTCATCTGGTTGACAACAGTTTATGACTTCCCTCTCAATGTGACTGAATCATGAGTGAAGAAACCTCCACTCAGCACTTAGAGCAGTGTGTCTTACACAGTGGCTGATAATTTATTGCTTCACTACAACAGAGAACTTATGATAACTCATTTACCAGAGAAGTTGTTGTGTACTATACCTACATTACAGTTTAATACAGTATCTTGTTTAGGTAATACAGATTTTAATACATTTTTTCCTTTTTTTGTACCAAGCAAATAGATGGAACAGAAGTGGAATTATTGATCTTTTCTTTTTACAGGCCATTCCTGTTGCTGCCACCTCTGATGGAGTGGATGAGAGTGGCCATAGTTCATGCTGAGCATCGCAAGAGTCTATTGGTGGACAGTGATGATGTCAGACAGACAGCCAGGCTACTCCTTCCGGGCCTGGACTGTGAACCAAGACAGCTGAAGTAAATGAGAACACACATACACATTTCTAGGCTACTGTCTGAACATCTGAAATTATTTTTAAAAAATGAGAAAGTAAACCCTACAAATGCCTTCAGACAGCATCTACTTTTAATCCACTTTCATGTCGACTATGTGTGTTTATGAAGTCATTCTAAATAGCAAAGACAGTGTTGTAATTTCAGATGTGTGTTTCCTTTAATCCATGCACTATAGGCTTTTCATTTAATTGGCTCTCAATAGCAAATAATTACACACTGTATACAGTAGATTAATGACTGTTCGCTGACTGTAATGTGGCTCATTATCCTCTTCATGATGTGAAAAATCCAAGAAAACCATCAGATGCAAATGTACAGTGTACATGAGCCCCAAGGTGGTTAAAACAAACTATTTCTGCTCTCAGTATTCTGAGTGGAGAACAGAGGTGTGTCTTTTCAGACTCAGCTAGTTACCTCTCACAATCTGAAGGTGATCTGGTCATTTATTATCGTACTCTACTCTTTGCGTCTCTGTCTCCATCAGGCCTGAATGTTGCTTTAGCTCCTTCAAGCGTCTGGACTCCAAAGCTGCCACAGACAAGTTCCATCTAGACTTGGGTTTTCGGATGCTCAACTGTGGACGCACAGATCTCATTGGTCAAGCCATCGATCTGCTGGGGCCAGATGGGGTCAACAGCATGGATGACCAGGTACTGAACATCTGTCTCTTTGTGTGTGTATACATGTGTTTTTATGTATGACGTGTGTTGAGAGGAATATTGCAGCAATATAACATGGTTCTCGTATTCATATTTGTGTCTCCTCTTTCTTGTGTCCATTGCACTCGTTTCTGTTCATCACTCAGGGGATGACCCCTCTGATGTACGCCTGCGCAGCTGGAGATGAGGCCTTAGTCCAGATGTTGATCGATGCTGGGGCCAACCCTGACGTGGCGGTATGTTTCACATTTTCAACATATGGACACATTTATTTCAGCTTTGCCCATTATGTAAACGTATACATTTACATGTTGTACATGTTTTCTTGAGACTATGATGTTGATCTTTACCCTGTGCTGCCAGGTTCCACCATGCTCTCCAAAACACCCCTCTGTGCATCCGGATAGTCGCCACTGGGCAGCCCTCACATTTGCTGTGCTGCATGGACACATCTCCGTAGTGCAGGTTGGAAACACATGCACACACATAAACACACACATAGTAGCCACCACCCAACGTAGCCAGTGTATGAACCCCTAATTTGACATGCTAGTGTACCTTTTACTCATAGGGAAATGTCCTGCTATATAAGTTGTCCAACATAGTCCTGAGCTAACTGTGGATGTGATGTTATACCTTAAAAAGTTGAGTGACAAATGTGTGGTCAGAGGTCAGGCCATAAATGAGTTACAGGATGTCAAACATTGCGCAGTATAACGGATGTGGTGTGTATCTCCAGCTTCTGTTGGATGCAGGGGCGAACGTGGAGGGGGCCGCAGTCCGCAATGGACAGGAGAATACAGCAGACACCCCATTGCAGCTGGCTTCAGCAGCAGGTGGTCAAACACACATGCACAGACACAAACACACACACACAACACAGTACAACACATGGCACACTGAGTGTTGTTCGACTTACAGTAGGTCTGTGTTCTGATCTGATTTATGGTAGCTAAATTACTACTTACTACTAAATTATACACGCAGAAAGTCTGTAGAAGGGTCAAGCAAAGGAAGAGATGAATGAATTAGAGCCAATGTAGCAACTGTCTGCAAATCAATTAATAATAACTCTCACAATTATCAGTCACCAATACATTAGTGTGATACTTTCCCAAAAGACCACCAAGAGTAGCACAGGATTGAGTTATGAATGACACATCGGCTGGAGGAATGAGGAAATGAGAGGGTAAAGGAAGGCCTAGTGAAAGCAGCCGAGTGCTGCCTGTGGTTGTTTAGAAGCCTCTGGGCAGCATTCCTCTGTGGGATCATCTAAAAGCCACACATAACTGTAGTAAAAGAGACACATAGCAGCAATGACAGTGTGTAAATAGTGCCTAATATGAATGTGTTTGCTTGTTTGAAAATGCAAAATCAAATGATAAAACTGCATTTATCCCTGTGGTAAAATGCAAGCTTAGCAGCATGAAGTGTTCGGACCGAGCCACACAACACTATTCCAGTCATGATTTGAGTGTCAGGTAACGTTAAATGACTTGCCCACGGACATTCAGCTTACTTTCTAGTTTGCCAAGATATGATGTTGTGATGTTAGCTGTTGTAGCAGGAGAGTTGGGAGTATCGCTGTCTGGAGGTGGTGCGCTGCTCTGGGAAACGTCTCGTCCTCTCTGGCTGTTGGCTTCACAGCAGAGACGGTAGAGACAGTTTGCTAACCCACAACCTAGCTAACATTAATTAAATGACTTGCTATGTTGTTGTTTGCTCATGGTACATCATGGGATTGGATTTCTCCACAATCGCTCACCCCACCATTTTTTTTACTGCTTATGTGCTTCCCAGGCAACTACGAGATGGTGAGTTTGCTCCTGGCACGAGGCGCAGACCCCTTATCAAAGACCCACGATGGAAATGCCCTTACATCATCCCTCTATGAAGACATGAACTGCTTCAGTCATGCTGCTGCACATGGACACAGGTGTGTGTCCCTCAGTCTGACCTGAAAACAGCATGTTCTCAACAGATGCTGCTGGAAGATTCTGATAAACTACCTGCTTTTGGCCTCTTAACTGCAGAGAAGAAAGTAACACAGAAATAACGCAAACTATGTCGGCACTTCATCATCGTTGACCTGAGTCTGCATTTGATCTTCGAGGAGCGATTCATCCCCTTTATCGTGCAAAGAAACGGATGACCTTGAGAGTATAAAAAAAGAAGTAAATTCTCTGAACACCAGCTGGAAGTGTAAACCTCTCCACCTGTTCACTGTGTGTATGTGTGAACACAATGTAGACTCAACACTTCACATTCCACAGTGAGGGTGACAGATTATGTAATCAGAGAGGAGGATACAGGGTCACAGAAATGCATGTATGTGTTTCAGTTTGGACATATATTAATGTTTTCTTTCTTTCTTTCTTTCTCCTCTTCCTTCCCCCCTTCTTCCTCCCATTTATCTTGTCAGGAACGTGCTGAGAAAGCTACTGACTCAGCCCCAGCAAGTCAAAGAGGATGTCCTGTCTCTGGAGGAGATCTTAGCTGAGGGGGTGGAGGGTGAGGAGGCCGGCATCTGCCCTTTCCTCCCCCTCTCCCCCCACCCCACCCCTTCCTCTGGCCCTGGGGCCCTGCCAGAGGTGGGCATAGCAAGGCTCTGCAAGGCCAGGATGAAAGCTCTGCAAGAGGCCAGCTACTACAGCGCCGAGCATGGCTACCTGGATGTCACCATGGAGCTACGAGCTATGGGTACCTATCAGCTGTCAAGAAGAGGATTTGCATATTTTTCAAATTGTGTTTAGTTTGAAAACCAAACATTTCTTTTCTATTGACCTAGGTGTACCATGGAAACTACATGTGTGGCTGGAGTCTCTGCGTTGTGCCCAGCAGCAGTCCAGGGCAGGAGTCACCCTCTCACTCCTCAGAGAGTTCACCACAATCAGAGAAGAGGACTACTGCGAGGAGTTGGTCACCATAGGCCTGCCCCTGATGTTCAATATCTTACGTACCACCAAGGTACCATCACACACAAACCACAATTCTTCTGCTTGTCTTCCTCTTCATGTTAGCAGCAAGAAATGACTTTAGACGTGTGATATAATGCCCTCCTTCACTTCGTTCTTTCACTTTCCTCCAGAATGATGCCATTATACAGCAGTTGGCTGCTACTTTTAGTCACTGTTTTGGCCCAGCACCTCTTCCAGCCGTCCCAGAGATGAAGGCAACTCTTTCAGCACAGTTGGGTAAGGAAAATAATTATGATTGTGGCGTGTATGTGAACACAGATAGCTCAGTGTTTAAAGTGGACGACTATAATGGCATTATGTTGACATTTTTAGGTTACTTTCATTATTGACTAATCTGCCGATTTATTTTCTTGATTAACTGATTCATTTTTTGGTTGATAAAATACCACAAACAAGTGAAAAATCCCCCTCACATCACAATTTCCCTTTTTTCTGTAAATGCAAATTAATTAACCTGACTGCGTTTACCTAGTTTATTCTATGATGTGTGGGAATGGCGTTACAATTTTCCCACAGATAAGGGCACAGCTGATGCCAAACAAGATGGACACAGTTTGGTAGTCTGTATCTGAGGCAAGGTATTAAACAGCCAAGGCAATCACCTTCTCTGGCTGTATGACCAAGTGCAAATTTGTATTTTTCTATTTAGCAGAAGTACAGGTTTTCCAGAGATACAATAACATGAAAGTAAAAAGGCAAACTTTTATCACAAATGGTTAGCTCAAGACACTTTTGAGATGCATACCGGTGCCAAGTGTAAGGAGGTAAGGATAAATCTGCATACAAGACACTGTCTGAAAAATGCTCTAGCTTCCTTAATAAGTGCTGGTATAATGGTGGACCAGTGTTCATAACTGGCTTTCTTGTCACAATAAAGCTGTGTTTTGAATGGAGTTGTAAGGAAGTACTGTTAATGTTTTCCTGCAGACCCTCATTTCCTGAATAACCAGGAGATGTCCGATGTGACATTTGTGGTTGAGGGGAAATCGTTCTACGGCCACAGAGTCCTGCTGATCACAGCTTCTGACAGGTGCGTGCAGACAGGTTCACACTGGACAGAAAGATACATTAACCTACTTAGAGACAGTGGTCATTAAAATAAAATCCTAAAGGGTTTTGACTAAGATATTTGTTTTCTTTTAGATTAAAGTCTATGCTGGCATCCTCTGGAACAGATGGAAGCCCCAATAAGGAGATTGAAATCAGTGACATCAAGTACAGTATTTTCCAGGTAACAAAACATTATACTCTTTATTTCCTGTTTCAAAAAAATACATCCCTAAGCATTTCTTTATTTTAGTGTGACACTGGCATTTAGTCAAACTACTGCACTGACTTGTTCCTAAATGACACCTATGGCCTCTCTACAGATGATGATGTCATACCTGTACTGTGGAGGAACAGAGTCACTGAAAACTAATGTGCCTGACTTGCTGGAGGTGAGAATCACTAAATAGATACACGCCATCAATCTGGTTAGTTTTGTGAAACACTTTACCTCTTATAAAATCACATTAGTTATATATGTTCACAAGATAAAATGATCTCATCTCATCAGTTTCAACTCTGTTGACAATAGAGGACAGTTTACTTGCTTCAGCAATACTATAAAAGCATTAAAATTGCAGCAAAATCATTTTTGTGGCGACAAGGTTGTTGGCACAGCGAAGTGCATGTTTTGGATAAGAATCTAATGAATGAGAATGGGACAAGTATGCTCACGTTAGACAAACAGCAGCTTCCTGCACAGCAGTGCCTCTCCACATGCACTGATAGAATTTGTTTCTACAATGTACTATTAATAGTGAGACTTCTTGGGTTTTTAGTTAAATGCCGTGTATATGTATTATTTTTTTAAAGGATTTTAAAGAAATGTTAATTTTGTGATCACACAAATCCCCAGTTAATTAAACCCAATTTAGTACTAAAAACAAAGGTGAACATACCACAAGTACATTACAATGGTCTATTGCAAATTAAAACTGCTTCCGAGCACAACATTACTATTTAAAGTAGGTCAAAGTGGATAAAAGCAGTAAAATTCAGCAAATGTTTGACACCTTCATTTTCACTTCCAGATACATGGTTTAGATCATTTGGCTATAGTGAAAACTTCTCTGTCAGTGTTAGGGGCGGCTTTGGCTTCGTGGCGGAGCGGGTCATCCACCAATCGGTCGGAGGTTTGATTCGGTGTACTTCGGCAAGACGCGGAACCCCAAATTGAATTTCACTAGACATTGTACTGTGTATGATTGTTTATGCGACATTAAAGAAATCTATTAATCTATGTCTGAAAAATTCTGGTACTCAGAAAAATAATCATAACTAATAAAAAATGATAGTCAACACTAACAGAATTGTCCCTTAATGCTGTATCTAAGCTTTGGCTTTCATTATGTTACTGAATGACATTTAAGACCGTATTATATCGAGTGTCATTTGATGAGTGTCAATGGCATTTGCTTGTTTCCTTCTGCAGCTGTTGTCCGCTGCTAGTCTGTTCCAGCTGGGGGTGCTACAAAGACACTGTGAACTCATCTGCTCTCAGCACATCAACCATGATAATGCAGTCAGCATCTATAAGACAGCCAAGGTAACACACACGCACACTGAGAAGCCTGGATCATATTGTACTATGCAAATAAGGCTGTGCGCTGTATGCCTCTGTAACTAAGGTGACTCACTAAAGGAAAATGTTTGAAATGAAAAGATCTTGAATGAATACAAATTATATTTCCTCAATACATAACATGATTGACATAATTCTAACCCCACACATCAAATAGGAAATCTAATTTACTGCACAAAAGACCTCATGTTACATGATAAATGGCCTACATTTTTGACTGAAAAGGAGTTTTTCTCGGCACTTTACAGTTATATTTTTAATGTGGCAAAAATATGACCACAATGAAAGCGTGAAAAAAGGGTCTGAATACTGAAGCTCCCTTAAGTGCAATTTATTGGCACCTCCACTAGTGACATTTCCAGATAATGCTCTTCTCTAGACTTAGTTATACATACAGAGATGCCATCTTTAAATACACATGCTCTGTCACTTGATAGTTATATGATGATAAAGCTCACATAAGAAAAACACGTATTTACATATAATACAAAAACATATAAGATCCTCACAACACACAATAATAACATTAGGCCAGTAGCTGACATATTTTCCATATGGCTATATCTAGATAGAGGCGCCTATATATTCAAAATAGGAAGTCCCTAAAACATTTAGGAAAAATTATCTACAATATCCAACCTAAGACCATTCACAAAGGAGGGGAACAACATATGCATCTGGATAAAACAAAATATGACCATTCATTTGTCCTCTCTTTTCCCAGGCCCATGGTTCAGTGGAGCTTAGCTCATTCTGTGAAGGTTACTTCTTGCAGCAGATGCCTGCTCTACTGGAGAGAGAGGGCTTCAGGAGCCTGCTGTTGGGCCCCCTTGGGGCCCGACAAGGGAACAACTCCACTTCTATGCTGGTTCACAGCCGGGGAGACTCACCCCTGGATGAGCTGGAGGCCACCCTGGCTCAACGACTACGCTCGCTCTACGTCACCTCCAGAGTCTGAGGACAAGAAGACACCTGCTCAGGAGAGAAGATAGAAATAAGTGAAAGACAGTTGAAGTTTCATCTTATCGCTGATACAGGATCAGATCTTAAGAAGATGTCTAAATGGTTTAAATACAGATTTTTTATTAGTAACATCTGATCCTATCTCTGGTAACAAGCAACTTCTACAGTGCTTTGACACTGGGAGTTATTTGTCAGCAGACAAAGACTCCGCCCTGTGGACAAGTCAGTGTTTCATATTTTGTTGCCAAACACACCATTGTGACATTTATTGCAGTGTACAAGCTTGTTTATGAAGAAGAAAATTGGACAATATGATGCTTATTCTCCAAGGCTCGGGAAGCTTAAATGGAGAAGCAACAGCTGGCTGCAACAGTTGGGAACTCTGAATTATGAAACACTGCTGCCCTCTAATGGACAAAACTGGCAAAATAATGAATTGCCTTGAAGGATTGGGATCAATGGCACCCTCCTGGTTCTGACTGAAGCAATGTAAGCTGACAATAGACTGAAGCATCTGTGAAAGAATCAAGACAGGTCGCCATGCTGGACTTTTGGCTTTGTCCCGTTCAAACTAATAATGCAGAGTGGGAGGAAGGAGGTAGACTTGGTGCCTCCAGCATTGATGTAAGTTTTGGATTAACAAATGTACTTTTTAATCTAACTGTATGTTTCTATTTTCTAAAAGTATGACCGGACAAACAAAACACTTACTGAAGAGTAGGATGGACACTTTCTATTTAATGAGAAAAAAAGATGAGAGTATTTAACGGGGTGTTCCCTTTTTATTTTGTTTTTTTAATCCAAGCAAATTATTATTATTGTTAAAAAGTTGCTTCCGTGTAGCTGTTTTTCCAGGTACACTAACAGTTAATTAAGCTTAAGTATGCTGAGATTTAATGCTTCTACACAGGTACAGCAGTAGAATCCAACATGGGCTTTGGAATACGTAGTCTTTTTTAATGCTGAATATTGTAATAAACCTGGTAAACAAGCTTTGTCATTTTTACTGGTACAAACTATTCCAAACCTTTCATTGCCATCTGTTTAGGTGGGTTTGTATAAACTTACCTGAAATCCAGGACAACAACCAAAAACAAAAAAAATTCTTATAGGTAATGCGTGGGAATGTGAAGTAAGAAAATTGTAATCATTATACTGGGAGGCAAGATGATACATTAATCTTTGTAGCAATTCATATTTATAATGAGAAAAATGGCAGTATTAAAACATGGATATTTACTTACCCATACATGTACAGACACACAGAAGAAAAACAAACACACCATAACTTTATGAGTTTATTTGTTTCAGCACTGAATATGCTCACAGTTATTTCATATGGGGATTACATCAGTCGGTTTTGTTCCTGCTCTGTCAAAAGACCACTCTGGGCCTCAAAATCATTGGACGTCCTTGGTGCTGCTAGCTTCCCATTGTAGAAAACAGGAGGATGAACAGTAGGGTATTGCTTTGTGTTTATGTACTGATATCCCCCTCACTGTGCCTCTTCCACCAACAGGTAGAGAGAGCCCAGACCTCCAAGCCTTCCAGAGAGAGAGGTACAGAGCAAAGGAAGCATCGTTCAAAGAAGGGAAATATCAGCGGGAGTGAGGGAACAAAAAAAAGGGAAAAAAAGGCCAGAAATAAAAGCAGAGAGGGTGAAAAGTAAGGGAAAGAGGAGGAATTTAAAACCTTAAAAAAGGTAGTTTTGTGGAGAGAGAATCGATGAAGGCTGAGAGAGGGAGTGAGTTTGGCATGGAACATGAACACTAAAGCCATGCAAAGAAAAGCTCATGTTTGACATGCACACAGCAATACAAGCTAAAAGCATAGAGCAGGAATCCCAAGCATGGTTGAGAAGACAATCAATCCCCACGGTTTGTCTGTCTATTTACAAAGAGAAGAAGTAGATTGGTATCTGTGGTGTCCTTCTCCTCAGGCCTGGCCTACAAGCACAATAATATGAAACTGACAAATATCAATAGAAGAGCATATTCCCTCTCCAAAAAGAGGCTAAGTCTACATTCTTAAATTACTGGTAATTAATTTTTTCCAAGAGTTCCCACAAGTTCTCTTTCCCACTTCAGAGAGGTCAGGGAAAAGAGAATTTGTGACTTGTCAATGTTCACATAATTCTCTTAAATTCAGACCAAAAGAAAAGAAAAAAAGGATTTTTTTCTTCAAATGTTGCCCCATTTACAAACACACAAGAGGGTAATAAATAACATTCAACTGACCTAACAGCTTTGTTCATATAAATAGCCAAGTTATAATAAATTAGGAGATTAAACAGTGAGATGATGAAACATGAATAAATAAGGGCAAAAATACAAAAATATCCACAATTGCATTTATCACGTTGTCATTTTTTTTTGTTCCTCTACTCCTACTGCTGGTAAGTGAGACTAAGAGAGAGGTATAAATGGAAAGCCAAAGACAAAGTGCTGCAGATAACACAAACAGGAATGTTTGGATCATTATTAGGTCGATCAAACAGACAAATGATCATGTAACAAAAATACACAAAAAAATTTAAAATAACAGTATGTGGCAGGCGCAGGTTTACCAACCTGACCCTATGGTATCTAAACATAGTGTCACAACTAGACATTTCATTTTTTTTTTTTTACATAAGAAATGATATCAGTCTGTACAACAGAATAGATCATTCATTTTAAATACCCACATACCACCCGTGTCCCTCCCCCCAACCATATACTATTATACCATTTCCCCCACTGCCCCCCTGCCCTGGTCTGCTCACACCCCACTCCTCTCTGAAATCACAATTCCAGTCCATTTGCAGCAATAGTATTAAGTCTAATAAAGTCAGTTAGTATTTTAAACCCAGTTCTTCACAAAGAAAGTACATTAAAAAGCAAACAAATACAATCCAGCAAGCATCCGCGTCGGCTGTTTGGGCTTTCCACAAAACTCCTCCCCCTTCTCTCCTATTCTGAATCAGTCAGTGTTTCGGCATGTCTTCTTTTTGTTGTTGTTGTTGTTGTTCATGTTCTACATACATCCCAGAGTTTTCCGCGCATACTGGACCAGTGCATGTATGCATGCTTATGTTTTGTGTATGCAGTGACTTTTTGTAAAAAGCTTGTTTCCAATTAATGAATGCTCCTTGAGCTCGAAGAGATGAAAGGGGCCGGTTGGTGAGGGGAGTGTGTGTTCGTTTCAGTGGGATTTTTGTGGATTAGTTGTGCACATGTGTGTGTTTGTGTGTTTCTAAGATGGGGAACCATAAAGGTATTTTTCATCTACTTCTACTGATGGCTGCCAGAGGTGGAGAAGGGTCACACAGGGAGATGAAGGTAGAAGTCTGCATGAAGGGTCTGTTTCCATGGTAACCCACCCACCACCACCACCACCCCCCCTCTAAAAGCAGTCCACCGTCAACAAATGTCCATCTCTCTTGGCACGCTCGGGGGGTGGTCGAGGGAGGGCGAACGGAGCAGGGAGCAGGAGGAGGGACTTAATAGGTTTTCTGGATAATTCCTGGTATCAGAAACAAGTCAGGTCATCACACAGGTTAGCAGCAAGGGAGCAAAAAACAGAGCAAGGGCCACAGGCGATTAGATGGTTGGGGTAGAGGGGTGGTTTATGATGGTGGACACTGAGGGGTAATGAAAAGGGGAATGAAAGGACAGAAGTGTGTGTTTGTCATGTAGGTGCAGTATGCTTTTTGTAAAATATCACTTTGATTCTCTCAATATAGTTCTATCTATATAAAGTCATTTTATATAAAACATGTCCATAAATGATTATTTACATCCAGCTATGCATAGAGAGAATATTCTGTCTGTGCCACTGGCTTATAGTGATACTGGGATGGGTTTTAGCACTGGCTCGACTCGACTACACAGCGTCTCGGTCTAAGACTCCTCCTGTGTCCACAGACGCCAGCGACAACTTGGCTCTGTCTCGGCCCGCAGCGGGGCATTTGGTGTCATTATTTTCTGGCTCGTGCCTCCGGACGTGCATGGGCGAGGGGCAGTGCTTGGAGGGCGTGCCAGGGGGGTAGGGCACCTGTCCGTTCTTCTCGTCTGAAAAAAGTTGTTTTATTACGTCAAAGAAGTTACTCAATGGGCTGCCTAGGTACACAGACGGGAAGAAAAGAGGACAAAAAAGGGGAAAGAGAGAAGAAAGACAACAAACAAACTAATGAACAATGGGGTTCACAGGATAGAGACGCAGCTATAGGTAAGACAGAGCAAGCAGAGGCGAGGAGGAGGAGGACTGACAGACACAGCGAGGATGAGAACTGCTGGAGCAGCCATGTCGGGACTATGTAATGTGTGAGCTTCCATAAACCATGCATATGTCGCAGCACACAAGTAGCCATTCGATCTAAAACCAGGAATTAAAGCAAACTGTGGGGCTGACTGAAGTGGCTTCTGTAGACTGATACTAAAGAACATGTCTTTAACATATAAAATGTGTGATGCAGAAAGAGTAAAGTGTGGTGTGTCATCTGTGTGAGTTGGTGCCCGAGCAGGACTGGCCAGCCAGAAGCAGGACAGATGATGAAAGGAGGACAAAGAGAAAGCTTGAAGCTTCCAGACAAAGTTGCCCATGAAGGATACTAAAGGATCAGTGTTTCCTCTGCTTTTGCCAAACCTAATTATTCGTGGAGTTTTTTGCAGATGTCATTATAGCACTGAAGGGCAACTTGAACCATGGCAAAGCGCAGATGATTGAGGCTGTCTGTCTTGTGGCTATTGTACCAAGTGAGGCGCATCTAACATAGTAATGTTAGGACTTAAGTCTGCCTAGAGCAAAGAGGCAACCTTTGAACATTTCTACATTTGAGTTCAGAGTTTTACACTTCAGCTAACTATAAAACCTGGCCAAAGACATCAAACACGCCGGGAGGCTGCATCATCATTGTGCCAACTCTTAAGCAAGAGAAGCCCCAACTCATGCGATTTCACTACTACAGAGTCAAAACTGTCGTAAGTTGCATTTAAGGCACAAATACTGTCTTAACTTGATGCTGTGTGCTAAATAAAATTGGATATGCTAAACAATACAAGTTTATTTCTTCCTAACTGCTATAAGCACACTTACAGAGAGTGTCTGTGCAACAGTATGCATGCAAATGATCTTCAGCTAAACACACTCACTCTTCTTTCTGCAGGGCTTTAATGGTCCCACAGCAGGTAGGTAGAGTGGTAAGGAAACCAAACATGAGAAATGGAGCAAATAAAGAGGCAATGTTCCTTTTGTTAATGGTGCACACACAGCACATCTCTGCGAACTATCAGTCACACACAGGCCTGCTTCTGAATACTTGGCAGAAGAGCCATTGGCACAATAGAGTCCTGTGGGCTGACAAATGAACAGTGACAACATCAGTAAAAACAGGCAGGGGTGCTGCAAAGACGACAAAACACACACACACACACACACACACAGGACTGAAGAGTGTCTGTGTATCTTCACTCAATAAAAGGCTGTTGGAAAGTGAAATTTCTGTAGCGGCTGGTTTGTGCTAAAAAAGCCATAATTCCAAAACTCAGGCTGACAATATGCACATACTGCCAGTGTGACGACTGCCTGCAGTAGCCTGGGACATTAGGTCAAACTTCATTTAATCATGAATGAGTGAATGTGTGTTTGTTGTTGTGTTTGTCTATGCGTGTGTGTATGTGGGTGTGTGTGGACAGGTGTGAATGTGCCACAATTGGTTTGGCTCCATTATCCAGCTGGAAAATGGTTGCCACCAACATTCCCTCTTCCTTTCCCACGTATGAAGAATTCCACATCTCGTCACTTGACTCCACCCAAATCTGCGCATTTTCAAAAATGGCAGAAAACTCATGAAACTTAATGATGCCAACTGTTAAATAAAACAGAGACACCACCCTTTAAGTGAATGGTTATACTTCGTAGTCCTAAATTATGCTCGCTACGTTCTTCTATTCTCCTTTTATTGTTCCACCCTACTATTGTCTTCCTAAGCTGGGCTCCCAGGTATGCTAACGTTAATAGTGATTAGGGGACATAATGACCAAGACTTGATGAAGGCTTTTGTTTGACACACATTGGTATGCAAAGCCATTTCTATTCTTAATTACAGCTATTGGCATTTTTTCCAAAGGCCCTGTGGTCAGGTAGCACCAAATGTGTGTTAGGAGGTCAAAGCAAAGAGGGAGGTGGAGGAAATTGAGTTCAGCAATGCTTTCAATTACTGCTAAGCACACATTGACCTTTTTTAAGATTCATATTATACTGTGAGATAGTGTCAAGACATGAAATTAATTTAGACTGACCTTGGTCAAAAACAAATGGCACTGATACTAAATGCATCAGCTCTGATAGTGGCTAAAAAATAGAATACTGTACTTCGTCATTTATGTATGTATTATCTATGTAATAGCTTCAGTATCTTCCATATTATAGATATTATATGACTGAATTTTACTCTTATAATGTCGTATCTGTAAGAGTATAGCTCTACAATATATAAGATAAATAATTGGTAAACTTACTGAGGCAAGGCAATGATAACAGATTTAAATATCACAGCAGCTGTGATGACTGCTGTTCATTTCTGAGTACCAGTGAGATGAATTGCTTCAAAATCCACAAAGATAAGATACAACTCACACTTGTAACTCACACTTGTAGAGTATAGTACCAAGCGATATGACGGCTAAGTATCAGTTCAATAACCTGCGTCAGACATGGGATCTGAAATGCGTTTAAAGGATAAAGAAAGACACAAACATACAGACACCAAGAACTGGATTTATGGATGGGATGAAATTGACATCCAAAGAAAACAGAACACCTCCTCCTGATAACAACCTGTATTTCAGGCTGGTTGTGTTTCCATAACTGGCCAGCAAGTGGAGCTATTGTCAAGATGATTGCGACTGAGACGCACACAAACAGAGCAGTGATTCACAAGGAAGGACACGCTAAGAGCCAAAGAGAAGGAGTAGGATATTTCTCTCTTAATTTTCTTTTCATCATCCAGACTGTGCGTTGAGCGAATAGGACGTAGCCACATTGGGGAAAGAACAACCATACGACTAATGAGAAGACGGAAAAGAAAGGAGGTTTTTAAATAACGTCACAGGTGAACAGTTGCCCGTCAGAGGTTTTTGTATCTACTCGGTGCCGTTGGAGGAGCCAAAAGAGTCTGGTGGATGAGGGGGAAAAGAGTGGGAGGGGATCCTATTGTGCAAGCACCCAGAGAGAGAGAGAGAGAGAGAGAGAGAGAGAGAGAGAGAGAGAGAGAGAGAGAGAGAGAGAGAGAGAGAGAGGGGAGGTGGGCGCAGTGCATTGTGGGAGTGTGTTGAGGTGCAGTGGTGTTGCCATGGCGACAAGCTCCGACGATCAGTCTTGGAAGTAGGAGTAACAGAATGCAAATCATCTTACCCTACCTTGACTCTAATCTTCACTGCCAGGGCAACGAGACAACATTTGACCCGCAGTCGGTGCTTGAGAGCAACTCCCACCCTTTCATGGCAGTGAGGCGCGGGCATGCAAAGGAAGCCGTTTCGAGAAGCGGCGAGTGGCTGGGGGATTTCAAGCACGGGGAAGAGGAGGGCAGGATTTAGCTTAGCTTCAGCAGTGAGAGTGGTTCGTCGGGGGGTGAGATGGGCGGATGAGGCAGTGGGGGTAAAGGTGAAGAGGTTTTGGAGATTTTGAAATATTTCTTTGAAAAGAAGACTTCTTACTCACCAGACAGCTGTTGGACCCCAGGCTGGTCATGTGTGCTTAACAACTGGCTCTGAATCGTCTCCACTACTCGCTTAAAGCGCCGACTGGGTCCTAAACACATGTAGACAAAGATATTGGCATAATCAGTTGCATCACAATACACAGGTAGCAGCACAAAGACAGGTGGCAGAGTGTGTCGAAAACATGTAGATGGAATAATTAAGAGAAGAAAAATGTAAGGGTGAGGACAGAAGAAGCACACGCACACACACACACACACACACAAGTGCATGGTTTGAAATGTGGGCTGGAAAAGCTGCAGAAAGCCTGAGATGATAAATGGCAGCCAGAGATGAGTGCTACTGTAAGCTCCTGCTGTCTACCTATTGTATACAGTCTATGGTCAGTGAGATGGAAGACCCTATATGCTCTAAACAGTCTCTATTAGATCCCATTAAGCTCCAATGCGCCCCCCCACTTGATTGTGTGTATACGTGGGTATGTGACAGTGTGAATGTGTGCGAGACAGAAAGAGAGTGAAAGAGTGCATGCATATGTTTCTACAAGACTAAGCATGCACGCAAGATTGCATAGTTTGTAATCTTGCATAGCCAGACCTCATCTTGTTCCGCGCAGGGAGGTTTGGGGGAAAATCTTATCAAGCATTCAGGATTGCAAGAACTCAGAAAATCCTTAGGCAGCCATTCTTTTTGGCAGTGAGTTTGAAAACACCCACTTTTGGAAACCACACTTCTGGTTTATTTGTTGGTTTAATTTTGTTTGTCTGACTGCATCCCACCCAACAGGATGCCTTTCCACACTTTTCAAAGTGATTTGTGAGCTTGAATTTCCCAAGACCTCTGTGAGCCTATTGAGATGGAAGACTGGCTATTCAAGATGACATAATACGGTATGTAACTCTGTGATTTGTTGTCAAACAGTCGGAAGGTCCTAGTTTTGAACATGAACCCTTTTTGTGTGGATTGTCCCCAAGAGAAGGAAATCCCCCCTGAATTCAAGGCATCATGCTTTATTACAAAAGTACAAGTACAAAAACATGTATGGTTCCTTGAATGTTTGGGAATTATTTCCCCCTCTTGTAGAGAGCACTCAGCCTCCCTGTGCATCAGGAGAACCTGCTTTATGTCTCATTACTGTTATTACACTTGCTTTAGTGCTTTTCATTTCTCTCTGTGTACAGTTTACATGTTCTGTGTTTGTGTGGGTTTCCTCTTGATGCTCCAACAGTCCAAACACATGTTGGTCACCTCAATCAAACTACTGTATGTTGCCCATAAGTGTAAATGTAAATGTGGATGTGGTGGTCCTTCTATGTGTCCATTAGTCCTCTGAAAGACGATAAGTGTCCAACTGTGGACCTCCAGTCTGGAGACCCCAGGTCTGCAAGCCAATGGGAATAGAGTAGGGTCTCCAGGAATGAGGTGCGTCCCTTTCTTTAGGGTCCCCAGATGTGAGGTGCACAGTTGGGACCGCCTTGTGATAGACTGGTGACCTGTTCAGTGTGCATCGTGCCACTTGCTGAATGCATGCAGGATAAGCAGGTATAGAAAATGAATAAATGGTTAGTAACTTGGTGCGTGCCAGCAGTGTCCTGACCTGAGAGCAGGGTGAAGGTGACAGAGTAGATGCCATTCTCCTTGGTGGCAGCTGTGCTCTCTGTGTAGGTGATATCCACCTGGAATTTGACCGGCTTCTGGAAGACTGTAGGGCCCGCTGTGGACTTGTACTCTGCTCGGAAACTTGTCTGAGAGATCACGCTGTGGCTCAGGCTGGGGATCTGGGAGAAAAAAAGAAGAAGAGTCAGTAAAAGAAAAGTGGACAAAGAGGCAGAGATAGGAATAAAAATATGTAGCAAAAAGAAGCAAGTAATGGGATTAAACATAGGGAGCACTGATGTTTAATTTTTCCTCCCACACCTTGCAAATGACAAGGTGAAAAAACCCTTATTAAAATGCCCTCCACATACTGCCGAGCCACAGCTGAAACTCTAAGGAGATTAATGCCTCGGGGAGTAGCCATGCATGCCAGGGAGACTTAAGCTAATGTAATCTCGAGTCATCCAACAACATTGCACTCTCCCAACTAAAATGAATTTGTATGCCCAATGAACAGGTGAGCTCTGAAATAGTCACGTTCCGCCATAGTGCTGGAGAGGGTTTGACATTCCATTAATGTGAGTGTGTTAAGAGGTATAATTCCACTGATTCAGGTGTCAATCTCCTGTCTGGAATACCAGCTAGCATAACCCAGAGGAGAAAATAGCTACCTCCAGGGATGGGGAAACAGATTTGACATTGACCTGCACTAGCAGAGTTTGCATTTACTTAGACTTTGTTAAATCTAACTGGGGTGAGGATAGGTTCTGTTCAATTATGTACACTGAATATCAACTACCACTGCTGAATGTTTGTTGATACAGATTCTGTTGCGCTCACTGAGAGACCCTGATGTTGCCTGCATTCCTGCATGTACTGGTACATCCACACTATTATAAAACACACCACACACACACAGATGCAATCTACACTATTTCTCACACTACACAGCTAAATATACACACAAACACACACACACGTGCTCAATACATGGTACTGAGGGCAAAGCATCTATATGCTAATGATCAGTGCTCTCTGTTGATTTTCTATTGACCTCAAGTGAGTCTGTAGAGAGAAAATAGAAGCACAGAACACAAGCAGTTTACTGAATTGCTACATAAATCAGAAGCACGTTAGCAAACACTCAGAGAGGCTGCCTCATAGTATAGCCAATCACCACCCCTGTTAGAAAAGGCAATGTCCCGCATCAGAAAGCAGATACACAGGTAATACTGCTGCATGCACACATGTCCAGATATACAGAGAAAAGTTGGGGCACAGGGAGCGAAAAACTTGGGAACGTATGAGAAACACTGGTTTTGAACTACCTGTGGGAAGATTGAACATGTAAGAGTCCGTCTATTCTTGATTAAAAGCTCTGTTTCCGCAGTCTACTTTTCTCCTTTTAGAGCACGCCATGTGACATTATTTCTCCAACTCGTCTCGTCTCTACTCTCCCTGTGTGTGTGTGTACCTCATTGAGAACTCGACTTGTGGACTGCTAAACCAGCACCATAAAGGCTGGAAAAGAAGAGGAAACTGAAACGCGGGGTCAAAATTAAATAATTCTCAACAATTTTGCTCTACCATTGGGCCATCCCCCTCGGTTTCATTTTAAGAAATCGCCTACTGGGGCAGCGGAAGTAAGAAAGTGGAGTGTGTACCGAGAGAAAGGCTTGAACGATGTCTGCCTTGATGGAGCTGAGAGGCTTGTCTTTGATGACAATGAAGATCTGCTCCTCTTTTTCCAGGTTGATGAAGTTACCAAACCAGGATTTTTTGGCAAGTCTGTAGGGAAAGACAAGAAGAAAAAATCAGTTTGTCAGCTGTAGGTTTATATTGCTTACTGCTGAATGTATGTCTACTAGAGAGCGTTTGTCTTCCTTCCACCCTTTTTGCTTCCTCGTTTTACCCACCCATCCATATATCTATCTATCTATCCATCCAGAAAAACAGAGAGAAGATGAAGAGTTTTCTCTCTCTCTGCAGCTCAGGGGAAATGGAAAGGAGCAAAGAGAGGATACCTCAAGGGAAATGAGCTAAAACTGTGCAGGGGAGGAAAGTTTTCTGACATTTCACCTCCTTTGCAACCGGGTATCTGTAAATGCATGTGAGTGAGTGAGTGAGAGAGAGAGAGAGAGAGATAATTGAGCCTCTCTGTGAACAGAATTGTAGGTCCAGAAGGGGCAGAGGTAGAGGAATTCACCACTGGCCTCAACCCAGGTGTATCTGCATCCACTAACAGGCCATATGGACTCCTTTTTTCTGGCATATTAATATTTCATGAGATTCTTGAAAATGTTGGATGGATGGATTAGCAAGACTCAAACGTCCGCAAAAAGAGAAACACTCCCCAATTTCCCCCTTAAATATCAATAAATAAGTATTTAAATATGAATACAGACTTACATAATATTATGTCTGCAGAGACATTAAGGGTCACGTTGTTCAGTAGTAAGAAGCTGGTTACAGCTGGTGTGTGACTGTGTATGCCTCTAATCAATCCCAACCCAGCTAAGAGAAGGTCTTTTCCAGCCAACTCTCCAACTCCTTCCAGCCAGGATGTTCTTCCCAGCCAGATGGAGATGGCCAAGCCAAACAGCCGGCCAACCAAACAGGCATATCTAGGCCAACCTTGAGTTATCAGGCCCCTGGGAGCTCAGCGACATCACACAGGCTACCATCCCTTCCTCATAACAAACCCACTGCCTCCTGCTACGGTGCTGCTTCCTCAACCCAGACCTGAGGTCATTACAGGGAACTCAGCAGGCAAAATATCAAACATTCATGGATGTAATACTTTCCAAAAAAACATGCTATCAAGAGTGAGCCTGTTTGAGCCAATGACTGAGGGGCTGACAGGTTATGCATAGTTATGATAGGAGTGGTGACTTCAAAAAGTACAGCATCTACTCACTCTGGGGAAGACTCTGGTGTGAGGCTGGACATCTCCTCTTGTGTGGGAACTGCGGAAGCAGGGTCAAAGGTCAGACAAACGAGGGAGGCTCAGAGAAAGATAACAAGTAGATCACATGAGTGGGTGGAGTAAGATTTGTGAAATGATGAAATTCACAGAATAATAAGACAATTCAGTGTTCACCATACAAATCTTAAATCTGCTGTAATGTCAGTACCTTGGAGTTTCCTGCGGTGGAAGCGTGGTGAGCCCAGGAAGCTGTTCTTGATGGAGTTGAGGCGCGTCCTCCAAGGCATGCCTCCGATGGAAGGGCTGGGGGGCGGCGTTGGGTTGGGGGTCCCGGCCGGGCTGTCCTTGGGAGTGTGCACCGGGGTACCCTTTGGGGTGGGGAGGGGGCTGCCGCGAGGGGAGGGGTGAGGGGTAACCTGTATGAGGGGGATAGATTTGGGCGGGTGGTCAGTGAATGAAGAAGGCGCTGGCGCCACGGGGTGAAAGTGGTGCAGCCGGATGGGCGACAGGGGCACCACTGGGCTGAAGGGCACAGAGAGCTGGGGGTTGGCAGCAAAATGGGAGCGCCGTACCTGGGGGCTGTTTGAGATGGGAGTACAGGGGATGGGGGATGGGGAAAAGGGGGAGGATGGGGAGGATGGAGAAGTAGGGGTGGGTGGCATAGAGGCAGAGGGTGGCTGCAATGGGAGCTGGCAAGGAGTGGAGGGCTCTGATTTGGCTGCAGATGCTGGATCTGGGGAGGTATCAGGGAGCGGGTTTGACCGTGTGGCTTGGAGGGGCTTGGGAGCAACTTTGGGCTTGGAGGGGAGTGTCTGTGTCTTGTTGAGTGCTGCCGGCAGGGGCTCACTGTTTGGAGTAAGTGAGTTGGGGGTGGAGATACGGGGGCCTGTGCGATTGGGGATGGGCTCAGGGGATGGGCAGGGGCTTGTGTTAGGGGACTGGGACAAGTCTGGAGACTGAGGCGGTACACAGAACTTTCTGACAGGCTGGAGTTAGAGGACACAGTGTGAGGACATGCAGCACAATACAGCCAAGAGCCAGAGCAGGTGGTGGTGGAGAAGAAAGCAAAGAAAAACACGTGCAGGCACACAAACACATACATAAAGCAAGACAAGTGTGGCAGAGCAAACAACCACAAAGCCAGAAGTAGAGGCAGGTGAGATGTGTACATACACGGTGGAGATGGAGGCATTGCAAAAAAAGAAAGACAGGAAAGAAAAGAAAACATGCAGTTAGACCATTCAGTGACTCATGTCAAAATAAAACTAAACAAAAATGAAATGGGAACAACAAAACCAGCAAGCCAGCAAGCCATACGCAATTTAAAAAAGAACAAACAAAACATGTAAAAAGATGGACTTCACTTGAATAAAACATGCAGGTGGCTGCTAGCAGAGAAAAGCAAGCAGACAGGTGTGAGAGACATAAGGCCAACTGTTAGGACAATTTGGGCTGTCTCAATAACAGGAACACCATTTTGGTATTGCTACTGTAAAATTTCCAGTTTCCAGATAGGTTTATTGATCTGTTTGATTTGTAATGGTGAAAGTGCAGCCACAGTGGTGCACTATTTCCCTTGGATGCCTCCCCTTTTTCCAGACACAAATCTGAGAAAATAACTCCACATGGAGCCTCTTGCTGAGAGCACAATCCAGGCTTTGGGTAGGTCTGAGAAATCAATTTCCCTTTCAGATCAGTCTGAAAGAACCTGTGTGGCGCGAGGAGCTCGTCTTAGGATCCTGGCTAATCTCGAGCCTTCTCAGGTTAGTCAGCTGGAAAAGTTTACTACAAGCTCCCCAGCTCTGAGCAAGAAAAGCAGGATTTTCTGAAGCATTCCCTGAGCAGGATTTCCACAGAGCTCAGGCCACAGAAAACAGAGAGAGAGAGGGATAATAAGCAGAAAGGATGGAGAGAGAAGAGGCTTTAGGGGAGGAAAAAGTTTGCTGTGCTGTCACGTCCCTCGTATAAGTTCATCAGAAAGGGAAGGTCCAGCTATATGTGCACAATGATGACTCGTGTAAAGTCTGATCTAACACTGGATATGAAGAGCTTATCATAGTGGATCCCTGCTTCCCCAAAATGCAAAGGTAGATCAGAATTGTGGATTAAAAAAACAGTGGAAAAATATATTATATCTCAGACTAATAATAAAGTGGGACAGTAAAGCAATATTGCATGTGCAGAGAAATACAGTGATATTGCTTCCATAGTGTGCATGCTATGCTCTGTTAAAGGTCAGAAGCCCCTGCGATGCAGCTGTAGTGACTGTCTTTATTTTCTCTAGCGGACGTAAACAGCAAAAAGATGACAGCAACAAGATGGGATCAGCAGTAGCTGGATGGCCGTTTTCCCTGAAGGTGAACAACTAGATGCCTGAGAACTGGGTCAAGAGGTGTGTGATGTATGTGTGTATGTTTGAAAGTGCACAGAGGGTTGTGACCTACCCGTGGGCTGCTGAGGGGGCTGGTGGAGAGGCCAGAGGAGGCTCCACTAATAGACCGCGACCTGTGGCACAAATACGCAAACACACACACACACACACACACACACACACACACACACACACAGGGGCAGAGGTAATTTGTGAGATCAACATGTGTAACTGTTAGATGTTTCAGAAAACACAGGTCGAGGTGAGAGTTTGGAGGTTACACGTTGCACACAGTTAGAAAGCACTACAGCAGATGTTACCACCATACTAAACACAGTAGTTGCTATTAAGCCCTTTGCAAACACAGCACCTATTCACATAAAGAGGGCAAAAGCATTACAACACAGTAAGAGCACTGACTTGACAACAGACATTACTAGCATTGACTCCCGGCAATTAGTCTCAAACCAATTAAGCTCAAACTTCGGCTTGAAATATGTCGATTTGACTGGAGCTTCTCCTGCAAATCTATAGGCTACTTTCCACAGATTAGCATTCAAAATAGCTTTCCACCCCATCTATAGTTTGCTAATAAACCAAACATGTTGACTTTTAGGCCTTTGCACTGGATCAGTAGAAAATATCTTGAGGGGGGAAATGAAGTGGGACATTTGGTTGAGTGCCATTTGTCATGTTTTTCTTTTCCCCCGCAGATGCCGTCAATAACCTCTATGAGCAGAGGCCTGCTCAGGAATGAACAATCACAGGACAATCTGTCTCCATTAAGCGCACACGCACACATGTACACAAACACAAACACACAAAAACAGGGCCTGTCAACACTCGGAAACACCAGCTGCTCACTGTCACAACACTGTTCTTTTTTGTCATTCAATCTAATAATACCCCCCCTCTTCTCTCGCTCTCTTTTCCTCTCCATTTCAGCATTGACACATTTGTGAACATGTGGCAGAGGCTGCGGATCTTTTGTCTCTCTTTGAAAAGATGAAGAGATAAACACTACAACTCGCTTGGTTGTGGAGGAAGACCTCACGGACAAATGTGAGGGGACAGTGAGGGACTTGAGGAGTGATGGAGGAATGAGGGAGGGATGGAAGAATGAAGGATGGGAGAGAGGAATGGAGTAATGGAGACTGATGTTCATTCCTGATGCTCGAGCAGTCCCACGGGACCACAGAGGCATCCATACGTGGACACTATGTACACGGTTACAGCTAGCAGCCATAAAAATGATTCTGGTGCTGTCATAACAACAAGCCTGGATTAAGATCTGTATGTATCAATCTTCTAAAGGTAGAAACACTTGTTTGGGTTCAGTCATCCACCCCCCTTTTCATTTACAACCACCTAAAGAAAGAACTGATACTAGAACAGGAACCTTTCTCCCGAGAGGCACAGACACACAAACAGAAGAGAAGCAACACTAACAGCTACCATGAAATAGAGGAAAATTTAGAAACACCCACTCTCATGCTATTTTTGTAATTCTCTCACTGCCCCTTCTGTGAGTGTATTTATTGCACACACATGAGTAGGAGATGTTGAGACCATCTTGGCTAGGATTTCTTGTTTCAGTTGCTATCATTAACATGTAAGTCCTACGGTCCACTGAGACATGCTCACAATTACAGTGCATAGCCAGTTGTACTTCAATAAACACTGGCCAAAACACAGCGTCCTCGGGCCATTATGAACATATTGTTAGAGGCACGCTGCGTCTGTTATTGTTGGACCAGCAGGTCTATAAAGCTAATGTTAAAGATGGTTATGCTGTACAGTAATGGGCTGTCAGAGGCTCACTCTTGCTTCTGAGAGACGATGAATTATTGTTGACGAGTGTTTTATTTATAGTGAACAGCATACACAGCTAAGCAACCATTTATCATTTAGAAACATAGAAGCAATGCTATTAAATAAGTAGGAGAGGAGATGCTGAAGCCAGCTTTGCCCTCTGTGTTTGTGTATGTTTGTGTGTGTGTGTGTGTGTGTGTGTGTGTGTGTGTGTGTGTGTGTGTGTGTGTGTGTGTGTGTGTATGTGTGTTTGCTTGCTTGCTTGCTTGCTTGCTTTATAGGGTCAGTTCACCCTAATAACAAAAAAGGTGTTCTCTGATAGTATCTAGGTCTACAGAAAGTTTTAATTGTCCAAGTTTTGAGAGATCAATTCCTGCCGCCACTGTAAAAAGCAACTGAGGTGAGTGGAATTTCATTTGTGGTGTGCACAGCATTGACAATTAAAAAACATAAAGCAACTGCTCTTCCCAGAAACAATGTCCCAGTTACTCTGGATAATCCACAGAACACTGTGTTGTAGTATTCATAGGGACTACTTTGTCATTAAGACAGTCATTTCAATGAAAACTGTTGACATTGTGGTCTGTGGATAATCAAGAGTAAACTGTACATTGTTTCTGGAAAGACACATTGTTGTTTAATTTTTCCACCAGTGGTGGAATGTAACTAAGTAAATTGAATTAAGTACTGTACTTAATGTACAATATTGCACTCAACAAGACAATTTATACTTATTTAGTGTTTCCATTTTATCTTTCTACGTCTACTTCATTACATACAGACAGAAATGTTGCACTTCTCACTCCACTACATTTATTTGACAATTACTTTTCAGATCAAGATTTTACACACTAAACCTGTGATAAGCTTATGAAATACAATGTGTTGTTATAGTTTCAACTACACAACAGTCTAAAAATATCTGCATGAGTATGTTTAGAAGTACATTTTGCTGCCAATACTTAACATGCAGGACCTTTACATTGTGGTATTGCAACTTTTACTTGTGTAAAGGATTTTAATACTTCTTCGCCACCACTGGTGTGCACCGCAAACAAAATACCATTCGACTCATCTCGGAAAGGGATATCTCATCTGGACAAATAAAACCAAAACTGAACTGCTATACGCCACTCAAGGCAAAGAAAAAAATGCATACGTGTGTGCACTATACACTATGTGTATGTGTGTGGCTATCCAGTCTTGTCTTTCTATTATCCATTAGATTCCGTCTTCAAGCTCACATTTCCCATAAGCCTGTTTTTTGGAACAGGGCCCATGTCCTCAGTGTGGGACCACCGGCTGTGTAAGAGACCCATCCAAAGCACCCGTGGGGGTCTAATGTTGGGCTGTGGGGGATGGGACGTGTACAAGAGGTTCTGGGATGAGGGCATGGACTGAAATAAAACGAAAGTGAAGCAAAATGAAATGGATGGTGCCAGGAGTCAAACGGTGAACGAATAACACTGCCAAAGCCAAAACACAATGCTGCTGCTCTGCTAGCATGATTTAAGGCAAGTGGAAAAGGTTCAATTTTATTCTGTCTCCCTCCTCTATATTGACTTTGTCCTGCCAGTGGAGTTCTTCTACGTGGAGTAGATATTCATATAAATCAACACACTGTTTAAATTCATTTCCTTTCCTGAACCCTGGCATCTCCCAGAGGACTCCGTGCATTAATATTCACAGTTCAGCTCCTCAAATTTCGAAATGTAGTAAGACCCCTGCAGTTTCGGCTGTAGAAATCAGTGTTAAAGGTGCTTTATTTGTGCTCATTTGAGCCTCTTAAATAAATTACAGTCAATAATTAGCATGAGAGCCTGAATGATTAAGACTGCTCCGACTAACCCAGCACATTTAAACTGCATGAAGCAACTAGAGCAGATCTGCAAAGAAAAAAAATCAATTGATATTCTCTTCTTCACACTGCAGCACTTTTCCATATTTCATTTACATATCATTAACCTCCCTTCATTTCTCTTGGCATGTTGTTAAGATTTAAAATTAAATCAGTGGGATTCCTTGTGCTTTGAATTTATCTTTAAATGTCTTTTTAAGATACTTTGGGTATATAAAGAATTAAATGGGCATTCATGTGAGAATGTCTCCATGTGTATTTCTCTGCAACATGGCTACTGCAGCATTTATCCCAAATCTATTCAATTATACTTCACAGAAGCCGTCCAATCACCAATCACATGTATGAAAATGCAGCCTGAACAGATCGGATTGTAACTGCCTACATGAGGTATGTAAGGCAAAATGCTGGATAAGGATTGAGGTGCAGGCATTTTCATTGTGTAATTTTAGATAAAACCGTTTCCCCTCTCTTCCTCCATTTACGCTGGTGGAAATGTATCCTGTCAAAACACATGTTTCAAAGTCAGTCCTCTCTCTGACACCCTCTGATCTGAAGTTCTACGAATCTTCTGTGCTGTCGACAAAAGTTTGCTGTCGGGGAAAGATAAGGTTAGGTTCAGAGAAAGTCAGTCAAATCTTTGGATTGGTTATTCTGTTACGTATGTGCTTCCCCAACACTATCGTCTATACACACACACACACACACACACACACACACACACATACACACACACACACACGATCAAACAAAGCGCAAACAAGGATGTGATAAAAGGCAAAAAAGTTCAAAAACACAACAAAATCCAGATTCACAGAGACTTTGTTACTTTTTCCCCCCACTGATCAGCTGGAGAGCTATGAATTGCAGTGGGGAGGAAAAGAGACCTATAGTGAGAGAGAGAGAGATTTGATTTGATTTGGAAGTGGAGGGGCTGTGGTATAGGACCCCCCCCCCACCTCCAACCCACCACAGCTGATAGGAAGCCAAACAGAAAAACTAGCGGTATTTCCACATTAGCATAGCAATTCCATACAAACAGAGGGGGGCGTTTGGGACTGAAGGTCAGCTGCACACAAGGGATCACAGTAGAGAGAGAGAGAGAGAGAAAGGGGAGATATGAAAGGGTAGGGAGGAGTCCCTGAAAGAGATTTGTGCGGAGGGTTAAGAACAAACACACTGATTTAAAGTAGCACAGAAGAAAGATGCAGCGGAGCTTTTTTAATGACTGCGGCTGCTGATATATGTAGGATCCAGAAACAAACCAATTTCATATGCTGCCATCTGTAGATGTGACTTTGTATTGAGATTCATATGAGTGAACCTAAAGGTCCTGTTTTAAATAAAGGTTCAAAACACTCATGTCGGTGCCCTTTATGATGTGCGGCATTCATCAGGTTTGATGCATGAACTGGTGTTGAGGAAAGTATTATCAGTGCAAACTGGCCTATTTTGGGATTCTAGGCTTGACTGAAACAGATGAGTCAGAGCGAAGGGCAGAAGAAGACAGCTTCTAAACTAATGCAACCTTCAAATAAAGAAGAGATAAGACTTGGATCGCCCGAAGGGATGAAGGAGCGGAATAGAGACGATGAAACACAAGAAGATGAATCTAAACTGAAATTCAGAGGCACCAGAGGACTGAAAGAATTAAGCAGAAATGTTCAGAGGTGGGAACTCTTGAAATGGGTTTAAAACTTTGAGTTTTAAGTGGGAAATAAATTCTTGATATTTTGTTGTTGGCAAATGCACTATGGTGAGGAGTTAGTAATGCATCTGACATTTGGATGAATATTCAACTTAATAACTATATTTTTTTATTCATATAATATATGCCCTTGCTGCCTCTGCATTTATGTCCTATACATCTGAAAGCTTTTTCCAGCAGTCTGCCAATCTGCCTATCATTAGGCAGATCAGGTTATCACCCCCTCAGATTCAATCTTCCCTGCTGTCACAAATGTCACTGCCTCTGAGCAGAAATGTGTGGTGTGATGATATATTGGTTGTTGAAATAAGATGAGGAAATAGATTTTAAAATCAGTCCACTGTGCCTTGTGGGGGTGTGGGTCTGACTTGACTTGAACATTTCTAAAATAGAGAAATGTTCTGCATCCGGAGAAACTGGGACACAGTATGGGAGAGCTGATTATCAATGCATTCAGATTATGAAAAGAAGAGATAATTGAGCTAACACCGGAAAAGATGGGTTGTAGATATTAAGGCTCTGAATTGCAAATGCGCAGTCTTCCTCAGTTTGAAAATTAAGTTAATTAAGAGAGTTAAATCAAACTTTAGGGACTGCCATCCCAAAACTGTTGACTCTGTTAGCTTCTTTCATTTTTCTGATGAGTTATAGCTTATTAAAATAGACTTGTGAAGCCGCCGCATGCTGCATATGTAATCGCCATTTTCACAAAGTATTCTTTCAACAGAAAGCACCGCTGCATGTTTCTCCTGCCACTAACGTCTCCTTGCATGGGGGTGAGACACGGTGCAAGAGGAGGTAAAAGTGTGAGGAGTGAGTGGCAAGTGAATACCTTTCTTCTTTGCTGCATTTTGTACTGGCGTCAGGTATATCCAAGCTTTTACTGTACACTGATTTACTACAGTGAGACGGGAGACAAAGCGAGCAGAGCGTCAGTCTCTGTTTACGTTTGTCCACAATCTAGCCTGCTGACACCAGAGTCAGAGTCACTGTCAGACCTGCGGGAACACCACTGGGCTGCGAGATCCTCCAAACATACACAAACACACACAGAGCTATGTCCAATTCTATTTGTTCATTTGAAAATTGTAGTGATTTTGTAATGTTTTCTTTTCACCTCCACGTGTACCTTTGTCCATGCTGTGTCATGTCGATAGCCCTCCTTGCCGGTACAGGTGAGCCGCCGTCTGTGACACTGAGGACCTCCATGGACTTCCTCTCTGGTCTCCTCTTGCCATGACGGTTCAACATGGGAGAGTCCACCCGCTTCCTCGGAGGATCTGTGCGAAACAGAGAGGCAGATCAATTCAGAATCAACGCAATGCACCTGACGTCTCTGCGCACTGATGGATTTTTACACACTCAGTGGTTTTGTGCATTGCGGGTTTTTTTGTGTATGTGTGAGTGTTGGAGTTATGTTCAGCGCTGATCACATTGACATTTTAACAAATAGTAACTAAATAATGGTTTCCTCCCATACCTTGAACTAATGCCCACTGTATTGACTGTATCACATTCACTGAAGAGGGAGCCTATTCATCAAAATGTCGGTATCTCACAGCACACATACATTTGCACATTAATACTCCTCCTATTGCAGTGCTCTTGTCAGAAACTAACTCAGCCAGAAGTCTAAGTAGAGCATCTCTGTTTCTGCACAGATTTCTGTGGGTGGAAATTGGTGCAGGGTTGTGGTGTACGAATACACCTTTTTTTTTGTGTTAATATCTGAACCAAGCAGTGAAAACAGACAGTTTAAAAAAAGAATTTCAAAAAATCACTGGCCTATTGACACCTTCTATTTTTGTTACTATATTTCATTGAGAAGCTCGTCTATATTCAATAAATAGAAAGCTTTTTCTACTGGTTTTGCCAATCCACCGCTACTGGAGCTGATCCAATTTCAGGGGATCCAAGGGAAGAAAACACTACAGAACGATCAAGCCATTTAAAGTTAGACTCTAGTCACGTAGCAGTATTGTTTAGACATACTGTGGGCCATACTGTGTTTACTGATTTATTTCTTTTTTTTCCTGCTATGCTCTTTTCTTTAGTTGTTTTTTTAATCATACATTTGTATGTTACATTCTTTATTTGCACTTTTTTGATCCAAGGCTCACCAATCTCGTTGCGAGGGGGAAGGTTCTGGTCCTCCTGACTGGGGTACCTTTCCTTACGGTCCAGTAACAGGAAGTAGATCATCTTTTCTTGGTTGTCACTGTAAAGAGGAGACAATAAAAAGAGTACTGACACATCTGGAAAAGAAATTCAATGGCCAAACGCGTAGATGTATAAAGATTACAGAAGCATTCATATACATATACACATCAGCATATGCCTGCAAGACCTCAAAACTAAGACATTAAACTGCAAAAGCCCTCACTATGATTAATGTCTTTTAATCTTTTTGGGTTCATTGTGAAACAGCTACTAAATAGCTTCCATCACTAAAACAAAAGTTTAGTTTTACAGCTCATTAGGCCATCATATAATATTCTGCATATGCCCTCCATAAGCTGAGTCTACTGGTAAGTTTATGAACGTATCAAAACATTATCATTTTGTCCTTTTCTTTCCCTGTAAATCAGGAAGCCTTACATCTTTAGCCTCTAGGCCAATTCTCTCTATGCAAAAGGCCCAGGGATTGGCCCTCCATAATAAAGACAGATTGGAAAGCAGTAGGAGGCAAAGAGACAAGGACCTGCAACTTCAGCTAAAATGAACCAGGGGAAGGGAGATAGAGACAGCAGATTTTCTTCTAGTCCAGCACTATTATGGGATGCTCCCAGGAGAAAGGAAGCAAACTGAAGAAATTGGGAGAGGGGAAAGTAATAGAGTAATGATCTATTAATATTGCATTAAAGATGCCGAGCAAATGTAAAATAGAGGGAAAGGATATAGAAAAGCAAAGCAAAATTAAACAGAAAAACTATAACACCTGCATGACCATATTAATAAAAAATAAGTGTATGAAAGACTACAGGGTAAGAATCCCCAGCATAAATGCATATTCACACGAGCAACAACACAAACACATGTGTAACTCAGACACAAACATCTGTAGCAATGTGACCCAGGAGCTTGTTCGTGGTGCAAGCCAGGATCAGTTTGGGGGGAATGTATCCAGTGGCAAGTGGTGTAAGCACTGTGTGATAACAGTTAACTGATCTATAGCTCCTGACATCTAAAGTGACAGGCTCACGGGATTTCTCAAGAGCTGGGGAAAAACCAAGGCTGTCTGTGCACACAGACACCTCACACCCATCCTTCCGTTGCAGTACCACCACACAGTCCCGTCCTCTTCTCCCTGCCTTCAGCTGCTTTTTTCAAACACACTTTTTCGCCTTTTTTCCCTCCTCACTCACCCCACACCTCCACTCTTCTTCATCCCATCCCCCCCATTTGCCCCTCCATTCACTCACTCATCTGAGAGCAGGTCTTTCAGTAGTTTGTTTTTGTCTCTGAAGCAGCCCAGGGAGTGCATGCTGTCCAGTACGTCCGGGTCGATATCGTCTGCGGAGGGCAGGCTGCGGATGGTCACCTTCCTGGGCACGGGCTGCTCTGGCTCTGGTTCGTTCTTCCCCCCTCTGGGAATGTAAATAAATTACAACACAAATAAGGACATTGTCAGCCATTTTGGTCCCTACCCCTGTAATTTTCAGTATGTTTGAATACATCGACATAAACGTTTTCATATAGCTTATGATATGGATCTCACTTAGCAGATTTACAGATTTGATGAGTATGTACTATAAATAGAATAGGCAGTATTTCAGTGTTTGTTTGCCTCTTGGTCATCTGGGGCAGGAGGTTTGCCTCATTATGACCCTGATTCACATTATGAAACTTTGATATTCAACATTTTTTCCCCAGGTTTACTCATATTGCATGTAAGCTTCAGAGGGTGAACAGGGGTCATCATCCTCACCAAGTTGCAGACAGACAACTGAGTCACACTGTTAAGTTTTGCAATGTCCCTCTCTCCTCCTGGTTTATTTTCCAAATTTAGTTTTTTCATTATTCCCTCGCCTCTTTCCAGACACTCTCTTAGTTATGACACTTTTCTCTGTTTTTCTGTATCTAGGGAGTACACAAGCAGGACTTTATTCTTCCAGATTTAAAATCTAAGGCTAATTCGCACTGACAACGTTTTCTACAGGATTTCTGGAACATTCTAGATGTCTGTTTCAAAGAACAGATTCATCTTCAATTTCTATAAATGTGCCAATAAACACAGATTCACACACATATTTACAGTGTGTGTGTATGTATACACACACATACAACCCCCTCTGGTTTTACCCACTAATCTTTTTTTTTTTCTGCTGGTGAGCCCTGTTAATGAAACGTAAACCCTATAGGCAGCTATTAAAATCACCTCCACCTTTCTATATTATGCTCTGAACATGTGAACTGGATCCACAGTGATTGTTCATCCCACACAACCCTCATCCTGTGTTTTATTTATTATTTTATTTACTATTTTCTGGGAAATAGCCACAGCCACATTTTTTTGCCAAACCCCCCCCCCCCCTTTTCATTCATACGTTCATTCATTCATTCAGCCAGTCACTTGGCCAGCCAGCCTGCCATGCAAAGACAGACAGCCAGGCAACTTCCTCACTGACAAAACTCACATTACATTAGTCTTCTCTCCCAGCTCCTCTCTTGTCTCCTCTTGTTTCTTTTATCAGTCTCGCTGTCTGTTTGCATGATCTTTCAGTACACCTCAGAAACCATAACTCAACGCCTTCCAGGACTCACAACCTTGCTCTTGCTGTGTAAGAACCTTTAAAATCCTTTAGAAAAATCTTTAAAATCACTTTTTCAGTGGGTCCACTACAACGTTTAAATGGTGATGATCTGATAATTAGAAGGTGGGTATCAGCCTTTACATATAAATTAGTGTATATAATATATATATTTTTAAAAACAAACATTTACTCTTGCTTTTGTTCCTCCTTAAAAACCGAATGTTATATATGTAATTAACGATGAGCTGTACCACAAATGTTCTCAAAAGATTTATGTTAGTTTAAAAAGGTGGGTACACTCTGTTATGCAAGTTTAACTATGAGTACACTGAGGTTATGTGGGTTCATCCTCCACCACATCCCTGCTTGCTCCCTCTCTCCTGCTCCCTGTTCAGTTGACCATATGCTGCACATCCTCTTTCATGTACTACCAATTTACCCCCACATCTCCGAGAGTGGAGTCATGCCCTGCTCAAATGTACTCTCGTGTACTGGGCTGAAACTCAAAGCCATTTATCATGTGGTAGCTCCCCTCAGGTCTACAACCCCTGCAGAATAGGCTAAGAGAGGAGAGAAGAGGAGTGGAGGGTGTTAAGAGGAAGGAAATCGGAGGAGTACTTACATGTACCATGTGTGCTTCTGGATCTGTTCTAACTGTAAAAGACATGACAGAAGAAACAGCAGGTGAGTATACAAGCAACGTGATGAATTTGATTTGAATCATAATATCATCTTTTTGGTACTATGAAAATAATCAAAGGCAACAGAATAATTGATGAAAAATGTGAATGCAAAGAGTAACAATATTTTGCCTGTGTATAGAAACGTTTGGCGCAGTACGGCTTCAGTAAGCCCTGAGCCAACTGGCTTAATGGAAACAATAGGACAATACAGCCAGATTGAACAGTGGAAGTAAATAATGATACATTCAAATATTAATACTGCCAATGGGAAAAACATATTGAGAAAAAGAGTGAGTGAGTGAGAGAGAGGTGCAGCAAGAGTATGAGAGAGAAGTGATATCACTGAGCTATAGAATATTATCTCCCTCACACACACTGCTGACCCTGCCAAGCCCTCTGGTCTAAAGGGAATCTCCCATCCTCATTCCCTTCCCATCTCTCCTACTCTCACAAACACACACTCTCTCAATACTACTTGTCATCACACTTTTAATGTAGCCACTTTGTCACCAACACTGTCAACATGGTCTTTTGCCAAGAAAAAAAAAAGCGCCAAGCTCCAGAAATAGCAAGCAAAAGGGCAACAAAGGAAGATGTCTGTTAGAATGACTCCAAAGTGTTTCAACTGCCCACAGAGAAAAACAGGATCAATGTCACTGTTGGGACTTTTTAATTTGCTCCTGCTGTTGTTGTGGAACCACAGGAGATACATATAGCAGCTCTAATTAGTATCACTTATTCAGAGGGATAGTTCTTGGTTATGTGTCTCCATAAATGTCTCAATCCCAGACGATTTACCTCTGTGCTTCAGCACTGATGAATGCCTTCATGTAATACTAGTTCAATCACACAGCTGGCCAGAGAACAGGTTACTGACTATAGGTGAATCCTGTCTGCTTCCACAGAGGTCATGGTATTGACAGATACACCCTGCCTGATAGATACAGGCAAGTGGGTGACCTACTCTCTCCCACTTTTATTGGAGGCCTGGAGGCAAGAGACTGATATCACACGCAGGCTTGAAAGTGATGTGGTTTGAAATGCAGTATCACATCAATCAGTCTCTAAAAGTGACAGTACCGATTCCAGCTGCTTTCACTCAGGCAGAGGGAAATGCTGCTGTAATACTGGTTTGGCTAGGTGTATCTTTAAATTCATTTTCGTGCAACATCTATCTATACAAATGTATGCAGGTCTGCATGCATGTCTCAATCATTTTGCTGTATAATAGGGCAGGGAGAAATGGGGACCTATTCTGCCCTACAAAGCCAAAATACAGGAACTACGTATTTGGTATAAAAACAATATTCTGCAATAGACATGTGTAATTTGGGGAAGAAACAGCATTTAAAGAACTAGAAAACGTAAAGGTAAAGACGAAACAGCAGTGACTGCACCCTAGCTAGTTAAGGCTAGCTGGTGAGATAGCCTTAGCTAAAGCTATTTTTCAAGTTTTCTGTATTTGAAAAATGTATTTTGATGCGCCGACCTCTTAAACATTTAGTTTGTTATAACATATAAATGAGGTAAGTAGCCTAGCTTAGCAGAGTAGCAGAAACTGCTGTCTCTGCAGCATCTGACTCTGGTGGAGTTCACATGATTAACTACAGTGTGATTTCTCAATGAGGTCAATTTTATTTCGCATTTATGGAGACACACAGAAACATACACGCTGCCTGTATTTTCATTCCAGAAACCTCGGATGACTACTTCATCTGCACCGTCCCCATCAGCGTATTATCTGTCTGTGATGAACTGGTCTTTAATATAATAAGCTATCTAATCCTCTTCATTAGCCAGGGATCACGAGGAAGCAGATATTTCCGGGTAGTCTGTGTTCATCTGAATAGTGAAGATGAGATGACTGTGTTGAGGTGGCTGACCCGGTCACCTCCGGGCCCCAACTACACAGACAGGAAATGAAGAGAATGGCTTTTATTGGGCTAAGCCCCTGCCCAGGTACGTGCCCTCCCACTCAGAGTCTGAGGGGGCTTGGCTTTGTGTGTGTACTTGAGTACATCTATTAGCAAAATCTAAATAACAGAAAGTGAAAATAGACATACTGAAACACAGCCAATAGATGTAGTCTGATTACCCTATCAGTTTGAGTCAACAAACTACTGTGAACATTGTTATGAAAAATAATCCCATGCAAAAGAATAACATGTTACCCTTTGCCACCCTTGGGTGTACCTGTCTCCTCGCTGACTGGGCGGTCACCACTAAACTTCAAGAACGTTCAATCTAATAAGGCTATTTGACATTCTGCGAGGTTACAACGCATCCCCAGAGCTCTGTTTGGAGCCCTCATGCACGAGAGGGGGCCGGAGAGGTAGCATATTCTCTCCCAGCAGCTCGGTCTGTGTGTAACCCTTTGTCGAGGACAGCGCCGGAGGCTGGTGGACATATCTAGGAGATCTCAGGGTGACCTGTCCTCGTCAGGCAGAGAGAGCAAAAAAATAAAGCATATAGTGTACATACAGCATACCAAAGTGGTGGGGTCTTTCAAGTTCATTTTTCAACACTGCTGCTCATCTCATACCTTACCTCAACTCTCCTGCAAATGAGCACCCCTTTCTTTGTCCCTCTTGTCTTTTCTTTTTAAAATTTTTACCAGTGTCTTTCACATTTCTGTTAGTGTATGTCATTCTGACACTGTGAAAGATAGCTAAGGCATGGAGAAATGGAGCATCAACATCCACTTAGGGGTGGTGTGTCACCACATTTGCTTACAGGCAAGTGCAGGAAACCAACAGCATGTGTGTATCGCTGTGCGTCTTATGAAATGCAGGACACAAAACAAAAGGGCAGCACCATCTCTCTGTGAAGCATGCACTTTTTGTGATCTCTGGCCACTTTCATTATTTACATTTCCCTTAGTCCATCTCTCGCTCTCTCATCCTGACTCTCTGCCCTTCACATCTCTCTGTTCTCGTGCTCTACTCCAGCCACCTTGCCAAAGTGATCAGTTGCTGTGTAGAAACGGACTGGCATTGTGATTAGTACACTAAACAGTACAGAGCGAGAGTACACAAACAGCAGTCCTCTCCTGAATTCACATCCTGTACTTGAGGAAGAACTCAAACAGAATTGAGGATGAGGCGAGGCAAACACACTTGGAACACAAGGGAGGAAAGAAGAAACAAAGAAAAGACAATGGTTGTCTTGGCAGCGTCAAGTTGGTGTCACTTTAGTTTGAATGTGTATCTCTGCCATCTTGCTCTCTCCTTGGAGCATTACAAGTTTCCCCAACTTGCTGTGAATCTGCAAAAATGGTTTTCCGCTCGTAACAAAGACCTGATGTGTCTGGGTCTTTTTTTCTCCCCATGAATGCTGTCTCAAATAACATCTAAATGTGTTTTGCTGCTTCTACAACATCATTAGTAAACACTTGTAGTCGTGGACTATGAATATGAAATATTTAATGCAGATAGAATTCAGGTCTTATGGAGTCACTGAGAATGTTTGGATTGTACATAATGAGGGGACCTTCATGTAGTATAGAAACACATCATGCATACTGCTGAAGCATTAACATGTGCACTGCAGAGGTTCGTGATACTTAAATATTTGTGTGCTAACAAGGGTGTAAAGGCAGTATGTACATACCCTTCAAGATATATGTAATAACTACACCCACAGCCACATGGTTGTCAATCACATAAAACCATTGACTGTTGAATGTTGTTGTATGAAGATTTCCCTCAAATGGAACTAAGGGGCCATGAAAAGCAGCCACAAGCACACAAAAGTATATGGAGATAGTCATAATGGTGTGTTATCATTCAGCCTCTTCATCGAACTGACCGTTAGTCTTTTGGAGGCATCCACTTCAATCATGCCACGGAGAAGGTTCTGACAGTCTGGAGGGATGAAGTGTGGCATGTGAAATACTCCCAACTTCACCTTCTCTAGCAGATTCCTCAGGTTGTCGTCATCAAACGGCAGGGCACCCTGGAGAGACATAGGAGAGAAGCAGAGAGTGAGAAAAGTGACAATAAATTGGAAATGGGTAGGATGTGGATATAGGAATAAAAAAACTGAGAGGAGAAGAAACAGTTCGCACTTGTTTTAATGTAAGCATTAGGACAGAAAATAAGCCTTCACCTAATCGAGAGCAGAAAAGAATGACTAACAAGGCTCCCCAGAAGAAACAAAATCACATTTTGAGTCTTAATCCTGCATGACTTGAAGAACAGGTTCGCTTTCTCAACTTGTTCGACTCTCCAATTAGAGCATTCTGCCCTCAGCCACGATGCAAAATAAATAATAAACAGCGGTAAGCTGAAAACAGGGCTTTTCTAATAATTAGCCAGCTTTCTCATTTACCTCGTTCATTTAGCATTCTCTCATCAGAGTCATTTATCAAAGCGAGCTGACACCTCACAGATGTGGCTGTTTGATGAATGACAACCTCCACCAGAAGACAAGATGGAGGGGGGAGAGAAAGAGGAGAAGGGTGAGAAAGACAGAAAGAAGGGCTGAGAAATGAAGAGAGGTAGAGAGAAAAAAGGGGGGTAGGCTTGTGTAACAGATGATCTGAGCACAGCTTAACTGCTAGGGAGTATGCGTGTCTCCCACAATCAGACAAATGGTTATCTTGCAGCCAGACAGCAGGACGAAACGGGAGAAAGACAGTATTCATCTGCAGTCAAACAGCAATGGGGAGAAACGTTTGTTTGGCGCAAGAGAAGTCTGGTCACAATAGAGACAGCAATAAACAACATCAGGTTTGCGCAACACAAGAGTACAAGGGAGACTGTCATTAACATAGTAGTACGTACACACACACACACACACACACACACATATGAGACAGAAAGAGTCAAAAACAAAGACAAATACACAGGGCCTGTGGCCAAAAGCTGCCCTGTCAGCATTGGTATTTATTTTGGGCTCTCTTCTTTAGTTTGGCTATATGAATTATTCATGGAGCAGGAGTGTGTAGGAACTACAGTACAGCTGTTGATGAAACAAAGCTTCAGGGCTGCACGGCTGGGAAACCACAGACATAATGTAGCTGGAGAATAGACCTGATTATGGATACAGCTTTGTGTGTGGATACAGGCTAATGAATAAAAAGATGCTTATATTCTCTGATCTCCTATTGCGCAAGAATATCAGCTTCAGGGCATTTCTGCAACATTTCTCTGGTAAGACCTTCTAAATGTTCGGATTTTGAATTTAACTCCCTGAACCCTGAGCTTATGTTTGAGTCTCCGTGGTGGCTTCAAGCTCCCACCATCTTGTCATTCCACTAAGGTCAACTTCGAGTCAATAGTCACAGTGCAAATTTGAGAATGTCCTGTCACATGGCTTACTTTTCAGCTATTACAACTTGTATAAACACTAGACATACTTTTGGCTATGAAATAAAGGCGAACCGTTTTGGTTAAATTGTATTATGACATATTTCTTTGGAGATTTTTCAACTGTATGTCAGTCTAATCTCCATCAGTTAGTAAAGAACAAGCTGATGCTCACCACCAACAGGGCAAAAAGAATGACCCCACAGCTCCAGACGTCTGCTTTCCTCCCATCATACTTCTCTCCCTAAGGACAAGAGAGTGTTTGTTAGCGCGTTAGGGCAGAGGGTTGGGGTTGGTTAAAATAAGATGGACTATGAAAAAGAAGCTGGTGAAGCACAAACAATATTATAAATCCATGAAAAATGACTTACCCTGATGACCTCTGGACAGGCGTAGTGTGGAGATCTGTTGGGAAAACAGAAAAAAAATGCAAACAGTGAATAAATTGGGGAAGTAACAAAGAACAGGGGATCAAGGTTATTTAAGGACTTTTCCATTTGTACTGCGAAGTAAGTCGAGGCTATAACATCATGACACAAGCATTAAACAGGCATACACCACTGTATGAAAATGTGAATAGAAGAATTAGGAAGATAATAAATGCTTCCAGTGCGCATAGATCAAGCATGTGTTTTGGGAGTTTAAACATCCTGAGGGTGTTTGGATGTCCTCCTGCTTGCTCATTGAAGGGCATCCTCTCACAGCAGACAGTGAACAGACCCACTAATCTTTACAGCACCTGGATGGGCTGACAGTAAACCCAATGACTAGATTGACACATCAATATCGTATGAAGATTTATGGAGCTAACTCGCAACGGCTGCTCCATAAGCCAATGGCTATGGATGAGTGAAGCGGCTGTGGAGTGACTTGTTTTTCTATACATACAAACTGGCACTTTTACTGTAGTTTGACATCGCCAGATTGCCAAATTCAGTACCTGGAAATACAGAGAAAGGGGTAATAATATGTGTATTCCATCAATCTCAGCTCAAATAACCTTTTTAAGCACAGAATTTTCTTTCTCTCTGATTTTCGGCAGGGCTCTCTTGCTTTTTGACTTTTCTACATGTGACGAAAAGCAAATCAGACACCTATCTCCCCAAACCTCTCAGCCTGTTGATATGTCCTCCACCTCCTTCTCCCGCTCAGTCTTATCTAATACCAGGACATTTGGCTCTAATGAGAGACTATCTGAAGTCTGTAAACATGGCGCCCATTAGCTCGGCCATTGTCTTGTGTACTCATGAATACGAGCCCTGACGGTGCGGCTTCCTCTGGCTGTCAAAATACTGGCCGACAACAAACACTGCCACCATTTCAACGGGGAAGTTCAAACATGAGCCTATGCTAATACGCCCATCCTGATTGCAAGTGTCATAGTGCATTATGCAGATGAGCAAGGAATAAAAACAAAAAACAAGCCTGAGATTTGCACTAGTTATGCCTCAACAACACACGAGCCACAGCTGGAACCAGCGTGAATAGAAACTAATTATTTCCAGAGGGTTTAGCTGGTAAACACAGGGTGGAGGTAAAGACTGGAATACAAGCACCTCAGCTTTCTGCTTGAGCTGAATCCTCATTTGTTAATATATCTACTGTATATACTTAGAAGATCTCATCTCTCTTCAAATCTGACACATAATTCTATGGCTTATTTTCCATATATGTCAGCTTTTAAACTATTCCATACTGAAACACTCCATAATTTAATTAATCTCTCCACTGTGGAACTCAAGCTATTTGAAACAAGTGTCTACTCGAGTCATGTGGCAAGGATCCATGTGTATTCATGACAATTCTTTCCTGTTGTGATTTGCCTGCATTTAATGGCCTAATTTAATTAGAGGTGTAAACAAAGTTCATATAAATGTATCTTAGCTCTCCACATTAAAATCCGGGCCACATATAAAAGCCCATACATAAGTCATGAAATTTATATCATGATAAAACATTCTTTGCTGCTCACACCAGAAATTCAGATTATTAGGATACTGAAGATAAATAGAAAGCTGTAAGAGCTACTTCCCTCTGACCAGAGTGAAAAATGCACAAGTCTTTTGAAGAACAGTTGTGTGTGGGTAAATAACATAAGTATTTTCTTGCTATTTGCTAAAGCTCATTTACGCTTTCAACCTCACACCACTGACATCCTATAAATATAATTAACAGACAGAACAGGAGACATTTGTCTTCATTCTGAGGACAATATATAGCAGTATAGTGGGACAAAATGCAGCTGTAAGTGGTTTGCCTGACAGCATAATGACAGAAAACGCATTTGGTTAAGGACCTAAGACTGGACTCAAGTAGAAACAAAAATAATAAAGATGCATGTAAAGCTGTCTTTATCTACACATAAGGGCTTATCAGTGTCAGAGTGTTTGCAGAGAGATGTCTGGACCAAAAAAGGACAAAAAAGTATTCATAAGTTTACCACAAGATTATCGTATCCCTTACACAGTACATTGCACACAGTTTGCAAGTAGAGTATCATGAGCTTAAGAGATATGGGTTCCTATGGAGCAGTGAAAGAATGTTGAGGAGACACGCAGGAGACATGCAGCAGGAAATTCATCTATTCAATCCAAATTTACGAGAGTCCTCACTGCATACAAGATAATTTCCTTTCATCAATCAAAGCAACAGAACTAAACAAACAGCAAGCACTGATGAACTCGCAGCTGAGCTCATGCAGACAGAAAGAGAAGTTGTATGCACGTTCCTGGATCCATATTTGTATGTGCCTGTCTATGACTCTGCTCATCCATATGTTTATACGTCTGCATATATGTGCTCCCCCTTCTCTACCTGGGGCAAGTCTCATCTTCACTCAGCTCCATTACCCGTGGCAAATGGAATACATTTGTGTCAGACTGCTGCATGGTGAGAGGGGGCCAGATAAATGCGTTTAATTAAAAACTGTCATATCTACACTTAGAGATGGGACAGTCAGAAGAGCATGCATAATCAATAACCACACATACAGTATATGGCACATTCACACGTATAAGGCGACAACAGAGACAAACAAACACAAATGGTGCTCACACATTCCTGTGAGACACAACACACACACAAACAGAGCAGGATACGGTGATGGAGCTGAGAGTGGAACAAAAACTACTTCTTAGTTGTGCGCGGGAGTGTGGGAGTTTGTGTTATGTGCGCCTGCATCTCTGTAAGACAGCTCTGTGTTTCCACCTGCAACAAGTACCTTTAAACTTCATAAATGTCTTTTGGGGACTAAGTAGATGCGCTGCATCTGGATCGGATAGCAGAATTGCTCAGAGTGGAAGCAGAATGCACTCAAATGTAGATATGGTTGGTCTACAGGATACTGCAAAAAGCTGAGTAAGAGCTGCCATATTCTGTGGCCTTTCTAGGAAAAGGAAACACTTCAGTGTATTCAACATGGCTGCTGAATGACTCAATCGTGCACATTTTACTTGCAGAAAGCAATGCACTCTGCTCTCAGTCGGCCTGATCTCTACCGATGAGTCATGAGAGCTTAGGCACCGTGCTACTGCTGGAAAAATTATGCAACAGTTTCAACTGCATGCTTGTGTGTGTGCATGCACATACTTAAATGCGCGTGCATGTGTATTATAGAGAGGGAGTCAGAGACAGAGAGAGACAGACAGAGAGACAACCAAACAAGCATAGGACAAAGGGTCCTAGAGGTCAGGGATGAACTAATCCTCGTCAGCGCTGTGTGCGCCTGCGTGTTTGTGGAATGCGTGTATGCAAGTGTGTGTAATTCTATTTGCGGCTGATTTGGAGGTATAATCTGAACAGAATCAGGTCTGAGCTGGGGACAGATGTCACAGGGCCTCTCTATCTCCCAGCCCTGCACACAGTGTCATGTGTAACCACAGAGCAAAGACATCCAGATCCCCAGGAATCTGCTAAAACAGCCCTAGACCCCTCAGTTTACATCTAATGGGCTATCCATACCACCACAGTTGCATCTCTGGAGTGATTTAGATGTTTGTCGTGTCGTTCTCACTGAACAGATATTTTTCTATATCTACAGATGTATCAACACACTCCAACTCTGAGACAAACATCAATATGTGATCCTCCATTTTATGCTCCAAATATTTTTTTTTTATTTCGGTCTAGTATAATCTCCATAGGAAGTCATATAAATCCCAAAATATACTATGTTCTACATGTGTTTTACAAAGAATAAATAAATAAAAACAATGCCAATTTGCTTCATGTGTATCTAATATGGTCGGCTGTGTTGTCATTTCCAGTGTGAATTTCAGGTAGGAGTGAGTTTATGGAACCAGTACCTAAAAGTAAACTATCAACAACACTGTTGCTTCTTTCATTGACAAATGTGAACCTGCAGACTGTTCACTACACTTCAGGGTTAAAAAAAAAGCACTCCCACAATATGAATGACCATACTCGAAAGACTTTGAAAGTGACTTTTCCTGCAAGCAAATTCATTACAGTCGTTGCGGGATTGATGGGCCTGGTGTGGTCGTGACTGCCAGATCATAAAACTCAGCGTCAGATATGAGGAGATCAGTAATATGTGGCCATGTCCCTGGCCCTGCTCACAGCCAGATAGCACACTCTGTGAGAGACACCAACCGTCTCAACAGATCAACACTGCATGATAACAGAGGCTTTGAGAACACGGCACCTAGCAGAGGGCTTGATAGCTCCACTCATCATTCACTACTGCTTCTCCTCTCTCTCTGTTGAATACCAGCAACTCCATGTGCCCTCCAACTATGACCTCTTTTTACCTTCAGGACATTATTAAAATCATCTAAATGCAGAGGATGTGAGTCATACAATGCATTAGAAAGCATACATCAAGAAGTTTTCTATATCACTTACCCACAGCTGGTTTCCAGCAGACTGTCTCCAACCTGAAGGGAGGCCATGCCGAAGTCTGCTATCCTGATGTTGTTCTTTTCATCTAGCAGCAGGTTCTCAGGCTTCAAATCCCTGTGGCTGAAAGATATTGAGACAGAAACATAAAACAGTTAATGAAACATGAAAGAGCTCATCATAAGTTATATACATTTGTGAAACTAAAGAGAAACAAAAAGGTGTGAAGCAAGATCTATCAAACACCTGTGGATCAAGCTTGGATCCACGCCCATGCACGGAACTGTGAACAACACAGCATCTTAACATGTTACTGAGAGCCCTCCTCCTCTCTGGAACACCTCCCTCTTTGATCTGTCCATGCTGAAAGTAACGGACCCCACCTCAGCGCTGGGCTGGTACAAGGTGTGACAGCCCCCTGCTGTGTCCTTTTCTCCTTCTGTTTCCTTCGCCCCTCATCCCCTTCCTCTCATCTCCCAGACAGCCACCAGCAAAGTGGCTGAGCAAAGGGCGTCAAGGGGAGCCAGCCGCAAAGGAGGTGTTCATTAGCTGCCATTCATTACCACTAAACACAGCAAGGGGGCTAATATCCTGTGGACATCTTCTCCCTCCTTAAAAAGGGACCACTGAGGGGAAGATCTTTTTCATATCACGTATGCTGCTGCTGTGTCGGAGGTTAAAATCTCTATTTTGATGAGAGACTGTTCAAAAGCAGAGTAGCGTTAGCTACTAAGTGTTAGCTTAAGGTTATATTACATCATACTGTTATGTTCTTCTGATGTCTACAGAGGCTGAGGGAAGCACCATAGATATCACATTTATGTGTGCCATACACTGATATCTATTCATCTTTCTTACATATGTGTATAATTGCTTACCTCACTGTATGCTTTTTTGTTGTCAGGATGTCATGAACCAAACTTTCATCTTTTCTTTAGACTAATGATAGAAAGGGAAGAGGAACAATAGCTGGATGCATCTGCCTTTGAAGAGTGCCTCATCACAATGGACGTTTAACCTTAGATGGCATCAGCTGCTGTACAACTTGTTTCCTGTCCTGAGGGATTTGCTGTCAGCTGGTTTGTTATCACACTGGCAGTCTCTGTGATCCCTGCTATAATTGAAATAAAACACAGATAGCATCTAAAACAGATCTCCCCAGGCTAAAACCTTTATCTATTCACACTACCATGATTTGGCAGTGATGTCAGGAGCCCGAGAGTTAGTCTTTTAACTAATAATGTCAAAGCACACGAGGAAGGAACAAACATTTACCAAACTGCACAGGGGCCACCAGTGTGAGACTGGTGGTACCGGGCATCTCCGAGGGATTGTGTGTACAAGTCTCCTTTAATTATGCCAGGTCAATACCGTATAGGAAAGTGCTCTTCATCATCACGCCTGATTAAATAATGCTTAAAAAAATAATGTGTCTCCCAGCAACAAAATGACAGCTGAAAGTTACAAATCACTTGTGACTGGAGTTTAAATATGACAGAAGGTCAAATTGCAACTTTGTAGCTACAGGGACTAGAAGACAGGGCCTGAAGGACGTTGAATAATTTTGTGTCTGACAAAAGCAATGGCAATGACAGCGCTGATTTGGGCAAGTGTTTAAAGGACCAGTGTGTAGGATTTAGTGGCATCTAAAGTGGTGCTGCAGGTTGCAACCAAATGAATACCGCTCTCCTTCCAAGCGTGTAGGAGAAACTACGGAGGCCGTAAAACTCACGAACAACGCGAAAGGCCCAATCTAGAGCCAGTGGTTGGTTTGTTCATTCTGAGCTACTGTAGAAACAGAAGACCCACTCCCGCTGTAAATAAAAACGGCTTATTCTAATATAATGAAAACACACATCTATTAATATTATATTCCATTATTGCCTGATCCTAGTAAATGTTGCACACTAGACATTTAAGACAGTGTTCTTTACAATTGACATCATTGGGGGGATAACCTCCTTATTTTAAAACACCCCAATCAGAGAACCACAGCTTCAATAGAGTCACATAAAGCTAAGTAATCTTGAGCGTCCAGCCTCTGATGCAAAGACCCATAAACATGGCATAAACATTGTGTAATCACAGGCCTATCATATGTAAAATACAAAGAGCCAAACCTCAAGAGACCATCCACAAAAGAAGGAAGGCAACAGCGTATTTATCCATCGACAGCATCAATGGGACAAATTGCATCTGGATGCTTTATTGGTTGTCAGGACCGTGGAATCCATAATAGGACATTAAACTGCCTCTCTGACACATTAGGCTGCACTTTGCTACTGTAATCTTGCTCACACAGCAGGCCTTGCAGCAGGGATACTGCTGTATTGCCCTCATATGTCATACAGGAGGAGATGCTGTAAAATGGATTCAACAGCTGCAATGAGCTTGAATGTAACTGTAGTTTTTTTTTCTCCATAAATTTGAAAGCTGCACCACCAGCTTGCAGGCAACTCTTGGGGGGGAGCCTTTTCACAAAATTCTCTAAATGCCATGAGTGCATAATCTTTCCACAGATGTTCTGTGCAGGAAATGAAACAATATAAATATTAGTGCTACTCTCGGCCCATATAGAACACAGGACAATAATTTAAAAAAAAAACAAAGGCAGGCCACTGTTTAAGGCTGACTATTGTCATTCATCATGTTAGCTTATCTATTACACAGTTCTACCTTGATCTGCGGTATAGGCCTCATAGTTCACCGTGCATTAGGCTCTCACGATAGCATCCAATGTAATTTACAGAACACGTGTGTGTCTACATGCTGTCTGAGCAAGGTTTACACCCCTGTGGGGCTGTTAGACATGATTCTTGCAATCTACCACCAAGCTCTTAATTGCCTGTGATCATTTGCATGTACCATGCTGATGTGTTATATTTTACAGAAGGCTGTAATGGGTCTGTCCTCTTCCCTATTATATCCCAGATGTGTTTATGGTGATGAGCAGTTTTGTAACTAAGTTCTCGAGCCCAAGGAAAATATACTTTTCCCATCGTGACACATTTGACATAGTCCATGTATTATTATTCGTTTCTCTAGTTAAGCCTGCACTGCAACAAGATGTGGTACTAATTAGCAAAACCAGAACACTTGACACTAATGACTCAAATGCATCTTTCTGACTTATTAACATTCCTGGAAAATAGCACACCTGTTTTGCATTTTCATGAAGTACTAAAGCTATCCTGGTACCATTATTGTTAGCTGAGTGGGGTTTTTAACCATCGTTGAGCTGATATGCAACCATTTAGCCGCCAGCGCACCTCTGTGTCATCCTCCTCTTTCTATCTTTCCTTTTTTTCTCTCAAACTTTTTTAGGCTTCTGTTGACCCAATTAGAGAGAGACCAAGCACATTCACTAAAAACGCTTTAGGATAATATTCTATCACATTAGCAGAAGAGGACAACATTCTGACTGCTGACTTAGATGTGCTAGGCACAATCATTCATTAGCCAATGGGGTTAATTGTGTATTAAGAGCAGAGGGAAGTTGTCTTTTTCCCCCCCTTTTTTCCTGTCTAATGGAGTGTCTAATGTTTCTGCATTTTTGCTTAAAGCAAGTAATTGGTGAATGTAGTACTTCATTTATTTTTCTTCTTTAAAGTAGCCAAGTTAAAAATCCAACGTATCACATTTAGAACACAATTTGTTGGAGGTACGGATAAAATAGCAAGGCCAGGTGGGTGCAAAGTACTCAAGTGAGGTCACAGGAAACTCACAATGAATCATCATCAAGGTCTTAAGACTTTGCTGAATAAATTTGAGGTGGATCTAGTTAACCTGCTATGAGTAATTTGTTAGTATAAAGTATAGGACCTGTAACTTCCTATTGCCAGTAGGTGGCTTTATGACTATGACTGAATATTGGCATATAGATGTTTTCGGGGAGGGACTCTTATCAAACGTGAAGTTTGGAGCAGATTTGACCATGTACACTGAAGTTAAGACAACTTTCTGTTTCTTTGCAAAACATCAAAATTCCACGCCACGGACCTTTTACTAAAACTCACAGTTAGCACAAGCTTTCATCCCAAAGGTCTTTAGATTGCATTGTGAAAATCTGAAGTCAATCCGATTAATTCTCTAGGAGGAGTTCGTTAAAGTACGGAGAATGATGAAAAATTGCCCATTCATTTCAAAATGGCTGTCCTCCTGTTAGGTTTAGGGTATGGCTCAAAGATGGGTTTTTTTTGTTTGTCTTGGGGTCATACATGCACCTCCCACATTTCGTATATGTAGGTGAAACGTAGGCCAGGGGTTGCTTTTTTTTGCAATTTTGGAGCCATGCCTATGCCCAAGAACCGTTGTACAACTTCTGATGCCATGTTAACTGATAACAACACGCTATATAGTCTTCAACAGAGATTTCCTTAAATTGTGAATTGTAATTAATTTCCTTAAGAAATAACTAGCTGTTTTCTCACATCATATCAGCTTTGGTCACATATGATCTCATATCCTCAGCATGATCTTTGTAGTTCAGTTGGATAGCTACAGAACATTACTTAATACCTCTTTACACTGATGCCCTACGCATTTCAGTAGTCTCCTCTCATATAATTTGCATTTAAACTGGATTAGAATTGTGAGGAAGACACACACAAGATTTGCCTCTACAGTGACTGGTTACAAGAGCATTCATTGTGCCATCTGGGGCATTTCTATCTATTTCTTCGGGTTTTGAGCAACACTGGGGAAGTTATGCGTTGTTGCATGTAATGCAGTGACTAAAAAGTGGGATTACAATTCTTGCTAGATCTGTAATAAACAAACTATTGGGTTTGTTGTGCCAAATCTGTGTGTGCAACCAAGCTTTTGCTCTTAATCCAGAGATGTTTGACTGGGGAAGATAGTATGAACAGCGTACCTTCAAGACAGAATAAACAGACACGCTGTCAGAGAAGCATTGGCGTGAAGGAGTGGCGTAGATATTAAAAACCTATAGCAACATCAGACATCTAATACAGACAGCCATGGTGGTACATAATTCTTCTTAAAAATAGTCCATTGTGCCATTTCAAAATTAGATAATGTAACTATATCTATCTTTCTTCACCTTTAATCTTCACATAATCTTTATTATCTTAACAACCTGTCATTTTTGTTCTCTTTCCTGACACTTTTATTACCTTCCTTTTACTCCATTCTTAATTCAACCAGCCTTCCCACCTTTCTTACTATACTGCCCCTTATAACCAACAGCCCATTTCCACTAAATTAAGCACCATAAACAAACCTACTACTACTTTTGTTCTCCCTCCTCCTGTTCCATTTTCCATACCTATTTTACTATCCCATTTCCATTTCTCTATTCCACCTCCTCTCAACATCAGCTTCCCTCCTCTCACCCAGTTACACCTCAATGCTTTAAGTGGCTATACAGGAGAAGAAAATATCCAAAGAATTTAAAAGACAAAGGAGAGAGAGAGAAAAAAGATTTCCATTCTGTGAGGTTAGCGGCCATCAGCCGTAATGACAATAGGCAATAAGTACTGGCTTTCTGCAGGGAGGCAGACAGACAGACATCATCTGGGGAAACACTCCTAAGAATTTCAACAAACACAGCCACAAACTGCCACAAGGGCACGGGCTGCTATTGATAGAGGGATGGATGTATAGTGGATGAAGGACGACAAATAGACTAACATGAACTGCATGCTGTAAAAAGATTATAATAGATGAAAAAAGAAAGAGAAAAAATAACTTTAGAAATAATTGTCAGGTTTCCATTCAAATGTTGTGCAAATTTTGACCGGATGTCCAGAAAATCTGCAACAAAATAAAAAGTGAATTTATGTGCGTTTCCATCCACTACCTTACTGTTGATGTTAGGAATGAGGTGCATTGAGGAAAACAGCTGGTTTCACAGATATTTCCAAGCTGGTGTCATTAAACCATTGCAGAATAAGAGGGCGCAACAAACACATAAAAACTGGTGAATGGAAACAAATAGTAGAGATATTGCTACATGGTCTCTACTTTTTGTTGTATTACCAATATTGATTTACTTGGCTTTTGTGGATCACTGTGATAAAATACCTTTATTTGTCAATTAGTGAGTTCACTAGTTTAGTCAAAAATAGGCATTTCCATCTGGTTATTTCATTTATACAGAAAATGTACTAGATCATAATATTTATCACAGCAATTTTGCCTACCTTAAAAGTCAGATAAACGTTGATCAAATAAAAGGTTTATTTCCCTCTGTGGAGCTATAAGCATGTGATGACATAGACAGATGCATGTGGCTTTTTAAGCCCCTGGAAGAGAGGAATAAAGCAGCTAATGACAGAGGGAGTGTGGGAGACAGAGTGAGAGAGAGAGGTGGATGTGGATGATGTGCATGATTATGCCACTGCGTGGGTTTAATGTGACTTCTGGAGCAAGTGTTTGTTTGTGCACATGTAGGTGGCAGTAATAATGTGCACATCAGCGTCGGGGATAAGAAGATGTGTGACTGTGTGAATGTGTATGTGTGAGCATGCATGGTGAAGCTATGAAGTTTAGGGACAATCTGCACTAGCAAGCTCCGCCTTACTTGGTGGCATGCTTGGAGTCACTCGATGTGACAGAGTCAGTCTCTTACTCAAACATTTAATGAAACACACAGACATAGAGCTAATAACTGGGTTACAAGGTGAAAAGTCAGAGTTATTACAAAACAAACAGAACAGGGGTGAGAGAGAGGACAGAGTGTTGTGAACAGGGAAAGATTGTGCTTCTTTGTCTGTGGATGGTTTGCAAGTGTGTTTGCTCATGCCAATGCAAATGTAGGTGAAGGAAATCTCAGCATGAACAGCATCTCTCTCTTTCTCTCTCTCTCTATATATATATATATATATATATATATATGATAGATAGATGGTGGTGTGATGGGAGTGGGTGGACAAAATGACTGGGGAGGAATACAGGGGTGGGACTGGTCTCACTGCGGTTTCAGAAACACTGAAAGAAATCAATACAATATATCTTCATTGCTCTCATGAGAATAGAAACATTTTGCATTAGGTTTATCACAGGGAATCAGAGCATACAATACTTTCGATGGTAAGTGTAGTAAAAAGACAAATGTGTAGATATTGACAAATGCCATTCAAATGATATTCTCTTACTTTTCATTCCCATGTGTAAACTTAACCTCTCATCATCTGTTAATATGGTTCAAAAGCTGGGTAAAAAGCACACAAGCTGCTTGTCAAGGAAAATACACTTTACTCCTCTCAATCAATCTGTGTCTCTGTTGGGTGTTTGCAGTTATGGCAGACTGCCACATCGACTTCTCTGGAGAGGGTATATTGAATTTGAAATTGTATACTGTGTAGCAGGTGTGTATTTTGGTGAAGATCAAAACTGAGAAGATGCAGCTGAAGCTGTTGGGATTCCCTCTCAGGTAAATGTGGAAGTGAATTATCTGAAATAGTATACTACATGTTTGAAGCATCCACTTTGTCTAGTGACCTTGTGGCTTCGGTGAGCTGCTCTGTAGCTGAACCTGACCTTTGACATCCCTGCAGAGGGATTGAAAGATAAGTTTTCACAAGGATCGTTTGAACGTCATATCATTATGTGTGAGTTGTGCTCTCATCCCTGTTCTAACTAGTCTGACTCTCAGTTTATCTCTGTATCTGAGCGATAGGTTTGCAGATCTTGCATTGGCAGACTTAAGAAATAATATCCAAACACAAGACAAGTCCTAGTGAGGAGGAGAGAGGGGAATAGTTTGACACTGGATCTATATTAACATACAATGAAGGTTTTCTCTCACTCCCTCAGCATTCATTATAAATATCTTTAACTGACGATTCCTTACCCATGTCTGTTTTTATCCTACCCTCACCTATCTTTGCCTCATCTCCCTCATCAGCTATCCTCGTGTGCTTCGCTTTGTCCCTTTCTCTTCCTCCACGTGAAAAGAAAACTGTCTAACTCAGAGAGCGATCTGAATCAGGCAGAGGAAATACTGAGACATCCCTCTACATTCTTTCATTCACATCTAGACTTACATCCATCTGGTTCAAGAGAGATATTTGGGAATAGGACGTGGGTGGAGGGCGGAAGCATGAGGCAATGAGAAGAAGCAAAAATTGTAGGTGTGCAGGAAAGCAGAGTTGAGGAGCATGTGTTTACCCCCCTCTGCATGGTGAAGCACAGAGAAAAGGGAGCAATTGGCATGTGTAAGTCCGTTGCGCAGACAATGGACGGAATTATTGCAGAAACGCTTTTTTATTGAGGGGATGCTGGGATCTCATTAGTGGGTATGGAACAGAGGTGAGAAGGGCTGCGTCTGTCTGTCTGTTTGCCCCTAATTGAGGTTGGAAGGAGGGCGAGTGGGCGCAGCAACACTCCCAAATAATCCTCCTCATAATAAATTTACATGGCATCATTTTCTAAGAGAGTTAGTGAGGGGACTTGAGGAGCTAAGACAGAGAGACAGCAGCTAAGTAAAACAGGAAGGGAGCGATAAATCTGCTAGTGAATCTTACTACAGAAGAGCTGTGATAATCTATGTGTGTGCATGCACTTAATGTCAGTCCCAGATGCTTTCTCCTAATTGGCCTAATCTGTTCTTCTCAAAGTCAGTTATTTACACAGACTGATAAAAGACTTCTAACTTTCATTCCCTTAGGTAGGACAGTTTTGTTCTATTTCCAGTGATACAAGCGTTATCTTCTGTTTTTTTTTTTTAATTCTCTTTGAGAATTCAAGATGGAATCCATCAACTACCTGTTTCATAGTTCAAACAATAAAATGAACTCAAGCGGATCATCCTGAGATAATCAGTAAAACGTAAAGTAGTTCTGACACAAGAATGTAGAAGCTCTTACTGTGTACAACAGCTCCCACAATGGCTTTATTATTAATTAGCAGCAGTCAAAATGTAATTGCCTCTTCTATAAACTATACTGTGCAAAAATACAAAGCATATCAAATCACAGAAATTTAAGCATACCTAATCATTGTTTGACAAATCAGTTTAATTCTTTCCTTTTAATTGCCCGTGCAACATTATGCAAATCTATCGCCTTGGCATTTACTGTAGTACTCAACACCAGGTTCTAGGGAACATTATACCATAACTGTTTTTCACCGGCTTGGTTTCCCCTTCATCATCAGCAGGAAGCTATTCAGGAAACTTTCAAGTATACTAGACTGTGCACAGATGAGTAGAAAAGCCTCTCTGTCCAGCGCTTTAAGCCACAATAGCCTCGGCACAAAAGTTATAATGGAATCATAATTTTCATCATGACTTTACTGGCTGGCTAGCAGTTGTAGTAGCTGTAGTTGTAGGGTTTCATGGTGATATCTTAATGTTTATAATTTGAGGCCCCTGCCTGTGAATATTATAGTGGTGTGAGCAACGACACAAACTAATAATGTGCTGCATAATGACCATGTTTTAATTGTTGGTGACCTCACAGTTCTTCTAAAAAAAAATGCAAGTAAATTAACATTCTTTATCTGGTCTTTTTTCTGGGCTTTCTCTACCAGAAAAAAAAAGTCTTTTTTTGTCAGCCCACTTGATACATTTTATACACGCTCTATATAAACCAATGGCTTGGCTTACATTAGGGATTAGCATATAACCGTTCTTCCACCTGGCAAGTAAAAGAAAGGGGTACAATAAACACAATGACTAGAAACGGAAAATATAACAGCATTAAAATAGGATTGAAAGAATAAAACAGTATAGTATATGGTATTATCTTTTCTTGTGACTGATTACGGATTAGTTGAATGCAGCTCTATTTTTTGTTCGTAACATCTTTCCGTTTTTTCCCGTTTCTGCAAAGTTGCAGGAGATTAACTTGTGACCAAGGTAAATATAAATACACTCTGTGTATGCAGTCCGTGTGATCTGCTATGCAGGCACATGAAGACAAAATGTAGAGCAGAGTAGTAAAAAACCTCACTCGCTGCTTTAGGACCACAAATGGATACGTACACTACACACTTTACACTACACACATACAAACAAGAAACACACATACACATTAGCGCTCCAAATCAGTCCCTGCTGACATGTTTGACTTCTGAAGTATATATTGCCTCCAGTCTATGAGCTGATAAAACTATTAAATTACCCCTTGAAGCCAAACACACATGTTGCTAATGTGTCACATTAGTAACTACCTGGAAGCAAATTTCATAAACATGAGAGATGTGTGTGTATAACACACACACACACACACCATGCATGTCAGTAGATGCACCTTAAAATCCTAAACAATGTTTTGCTATAAAGTTATCATTAAATTGTTATAATAAACCATTCTGTCAGTCTCTCAGAGAAACAACGTAAATGAAAAACACAGCTCATACTGTATATAGTCACTTGTATTACTAAAGATATGAGGCAGTAAGTGTCTATGTATTTGACCCTTTCTATTTGACATGTATCAACCATCTTCAGCTGTTTAAGCTGGACGTTAAAGAGAAACTTTGAGAGAGGAAATATAAACACTTTCATAACAAGCAATATCATGTTTTCTCAGTTCTGTAATATCCATATTGAAGCATTGGTTTGAAAACTAAACAGCGCTCCAAAGCTGTGAATAAACTGATTGAAATTTAGATTGAAGATTCACTTCAGGAATAATCTGTATTATTTTTAGATGTCATTATTTGGGAACGCGTTATTTGTTCAGTGTTGTATGACAACCAAATTTACTTTTTTACACCTACTGGGTATGGTTATTTATTTGTTGTTTTATCTTTTTAAATGTATATGATGTTTCTATGCAGATAGTGAACGTGTTTTTTTATGATTTTAACCCCAAGTACCTCCATTATTTTCGTGAAACCTGAGGTGTTCACTGTTAAAATGGCATAGTGAACTTATGTCTTAGTGTAAAACTATATACAAAAACTTGTGTACTCCAAAGTTATAAGAGTAAATGGAGACAAGATTCCATTTCATGTATTAGGTAAAAAGAAATGTATGCATGTAGGTAGATCATCTCAGATGCTATTGTAATTGATGATTAGATTTACATTAATACATTAATTAAATTAATGTATTTGCTTTTTGTACTTCAAACAGTGGCTGTGGCGTGGTGGAAGAGCGAGTCGTCCACCGACCAGAAAGTTGGTTGTTCCATCAGCACCTTGTAATTACTAATTACAACCATTTACAACATATACATTACTAGCAACTAGAACAAGTCTTTCTTCAGGTGGATCATTTCATTTACCATATGGAATGACTGTGGCAAAAATCCAGGGCAGACATGATCTGTCTGAAGAATTTCCTGGCCTCTTTAGGTGTTAACCTGCCTTTCTTCACCAAGTAGTCAAACAGCTCACCACCAGACACATGTTCTAGCACAAGGTACCTGAGAGAAAGAGAGAGAGAGAAAGGGAGAAAGGGGAAATCAGTCCAAATAAAAGATTAAAGAAGGAGAAGAACAGCAGAAAAAAAACTCTCATACACATAAAAAAGAAAGATTTCACTTGTAGATACAGGGACAAATATCGGTGTTCTCCGCAGAGCCCTCTGAAAGGGCCCTGAAGAAAGAGAGAGTTCCTGGACTGGAGCAATGTGGAGAAGACAGCTCCCTCACTCTGATCTCCCTAAAGTCATATCATGTTGACTGTTTATTTTTCATTTTGTCATCTGTTAGCTGTCCCCACAGTCAGAGAGTGAAGCATGCCAAGTGTATTACAATCTATATGAAGGGTTTTGATATACAGTACTATACAATCTGACCTCCGATGGGAGGCATTGGAGGGATGATATAGTTGCATTGCACACAAAAAATATGGAAAGGTTGTGGAAAAAGCTCACATAAGGGATTTAGGAGCTTGTGAATTCTTCTAAGGTACCGACGCTGCAAGCTTCTGTGACAGTCTTTGCCTCAGCACTCGATAAATCAAGCGAGAGATATTGGAAGTTCCTTGCTATACATATACTGTTGTGTTGTAATTTCTTTCTTATTTTACCTGCCACAAACATGCATATACATAGAGTCTTCCTGCCATTACATTAAGGCCACTCTTCAGGTGGCCTTCCAGCCTGTGTGGCTGGGCTTGTTGGATGGACAGTCTGCCTGCTTTGGGGCTCAAAGGGAACAGGCAGGAGATGAATCACCGCTGACCCAGACTTAAAGCTGCATCTGTGGGCTGAAAGCCAGCAGTGACCTGCCCCTGCTCCCGACTGGCCTGCTCATATATCCTGTGCTGTAACTCCCTCCATCTTCACTAGGACAAATTGAAACTCAGACAAGCAGTGAAATACTCTCTTTCTTCTCTCTCTTCCTGCTGTGGATATGTGTCTACATGCAACTCTTCAATTTTATTGATTTCACTATAGAGTTGCAAAGTGTGTGCTCACTAAACAACCCTAAACCCTTAATCCCCAAAAAGCTGGTTGTAGCAAAACCTCAACAGCTAACAAACAGACCATAGAAGGTGAGCAGCACACATTTATACATTTACAAAAATGAAAGGACACATACGCTTCAGTGGCCCCTCTGACCTTGAATTGCATTCAGAATTAACACGATTTCCTATATAATATGACCGTACTTTAAATGCTATTCCACTAAATACTGCAGTTTGTTCTTTTATTTAGTATAATGTTAGCATTTTAAAAAGGGGCACTCCTCTGATTTTATGTATTACGATTAGTTTACTTTATTAGTCATCATCATTAGTACCACTCCACCAATTCTTATAATATTTCCTGTGACTCTGAGGGGAGCTTTCTAAAAGCAGCAAAAATAAAACTATTAAACTAGTCACCAGACTCATCTCAACTCAGAGACTACAAATGGAAATTCTACGTTTAAAAGTAGGGGTGTGAAGTTAACTATGTAGGCCTTTCCCAGAAATCAGTGAAAGAAGCCAGGTCCTCCTATTTAACATTAACAAACTGTCAAAACCCCAGAATTCTTTCCAAAACCAGTGAATCTGTAATTAACCCTCCTTCTAGCCAATAAACTGAAGCCACCCCAATGATCTTTGAGCAATTTTGATCCTTCTTCACAACCAAAATAAATAAAATAAAACTCCAGATTGGCCATGCCACTGGTGACCCTTCTTCTCCACACTTCTCCACACAGCACCCTGCCTTGCTCAATAGCTTTGAGGCCCTTTCACTGTGCACTACAAAGGACACAATGGGCAAATTAAAGCCTTCTTCAAGTCCTTCAGATTTTATGCCTGCCAGATTTCTCAAAGAGGTTTTAACAGTGTTGGTCCCAATATTTTATCAATTGTAAATAGCTCTCTAAACTGGCTGTGTTCCCTCATGCCTTAAGCATGCAGTAGTTCACCCACTTCTTAAGAAACCGATCCTTGACCCTGCAGATTTACATTTTCAGACTAATTTCTAAATTACCATTTTTATCAAAAGTTTTAGAGAAGACTGTTTACTTAGAGTTGACTTCTTTTATGAATACTTGTGATATTTTTGACAAATTTCAATCAGGTTTCATTGCACTTCATAGCACAGAAACTGCTCTCTTCAAAGTAACAAACAACCTTTTAAATATAGCTGATGCTGGAGATTGTTCATTTTTAATTCTTCTGGATTTCAGTTCGGCACTTGACACTGTGGATCACCCCATGCTACTGGAGTCTTGAAAATTGGGTTGGCATCAGGGACACTGCTCTAAAATCCTATTTATCAAACCAGACTTTCTCAGTAGTCATAGATAATGCCTCCTCTTAAGTGGCCCTACTGACCTGTGGTGTTCCCTGAGGCTCCATCCTTGGCCCCTTGTTGTTCACGCTACCACTGGGACATATCATCATAAATAAACACAACATCCAGTACCACTGTTATGCAGATGACACACAAATGTATGTCCCTTTAACAGATTTTATTTTACTTTATCTTATTTCTTTATTATTTTATATTGCCTGATTTTATTTGCCTCAGTCCTGAAATGTTTAAAATCCTGTTTCAACCATTCACTTTGTAACTTTGTTTTTGAAAAGTGCTGCATAAATAAAGTGTATTATTATTATTAATATTATTATTATTATTATTTTACCAGGCTGGGATGTTCTCATTAAGAGATGCTAACAAATTGCTTTATTGGAATTGTAGAATCCATCATATTTACAGATTGACCCAGGCCAGGATATCTCATCCTATGCTGCACAGATTTTGACTTATTCTTTTTTAATCAATTTCTTGCAAGTACCTCAACTTAATAGAAGTGCAATACTAAATCACTGGTGTACCACTTAAAATTAACTGCTATATACTTTGCTCTTGCATTGCTTGTAAGATTACTTGAATGATTCACTGTTAATACTGTACACCATCATCACAGGTTCGGTTTCATTTTTTTCCCAATGTAGCTCAGCAAGCTTTAAGAAGAACTTGTCTTGCATGTGTTACAATTAATCATTTTGTTACCTTTCCAGGACTGCAGAAAAAAATCTGAAATAAAACAGCTCATAGCAACACTATTACAAATCAAGTGTACTCTTATGCACTATGGTCTCTTAGATTATTGAGCATTTTTTCAACCATTTTTCATTCTCAAAAGCATAATTTATATCAACATCATGATGTAATCATTCATTCTTTTCTAGCAATGAAATATCCATAAATAAAATATTGGTGGGCTATGTATCAAACTCCTTCCACTTCTCCCTCACCTCTTGTACACACACACACCACACCAGTTTAAAACAGCTTGTGGTGGGATCTGTGCCAGCAGCATAATAAATCTTAAAAGCTCTGGGACTGCAAGATCAAAATGTGCTGTATATATACCAATTATTGAGTTTCAAGTGGAGATATCCAAGTAAGAATCTAAACAATATTAATTTCAAAATAACATCACTGATGTGACGCGTAGAGTGTACTCAAGTCACTGGTGATACAAATGTAAAGCAATTTGTCTTCTGTTACGCTACTAGTGACCAACTGTCAAATGTGATGAAGCAGTGGGCACAAAATGTGATTTTAATAATCCAATTATAGGATGAATCACACAATTCTGCTTTTCCCATCATCTTAAAGGATGTCATGTACAGTACTGCATGTCCAATCCCATTTGGCCTGTAAGCTTCAGATGAGAACTAATTGAATTTAGTTGACAAACAGTCCTCTGTAGTTTAAAAGGGCTTCTATAAACTACTGATGGGCTTGTCACACACCGCTGTTAAAGTTAGTTAATAGATTGATTTTGTGCATGTGTGTATGTGTAGCCCCTGCAGCAGACTAATGTGGCTGCTACTCTCCATGGCTAATGTTTCTTAATGCAATGGTGTTGCCTCTGATAAGCATGTCATGGTGTTGACATTACGGAGACTTCCTCCCCCTATTAGCAGTCCCCTAGCGTGCGTAACCAAATTAAAAGCTTTATGCCAATACTAATGGCGCATCCGCCCCTCTAAGCTATCATTGTTGCCCTCCAATCATAATACACCAATCAAAACTGCTCTACGGTTCAACAAAATGATCTGTGGGATTTCTGGCATCCAAAAGAGCACTTAGTAATAGATAGTAATGATATTTGTGAGCCACAACATTTTTACACAAACGCACAATCATTTAGTGTGTGCATTACATTTTTGATTTAGTTTAGTTCACATAATTCAAAACTGGACTACAATCCATTAGTGATACTTACAAGTATTTTTTATTTTCGTAGACATCATGTAGCTTTAAAACGTGTGGGTGTTCTATGAGCTTCAGAATAGCTATTTCTCGCTCCACCTATATGAGACAGAGACAGAAAGGAAAAGAGGGAGGAAGGGAGAAAAAAATAGATTTGATTAGTGTAACATCAACAGAGTCAAGTTCCTAAAACCACTTTAGGACCAATTGTCCTAATCTACCCTCTTAAACGTCTACTTTCCTCTCACTGCTGCCAAAGTACCAGGGAGACAAACCAAGTGACCCCAAAATAGCCCGTGATGAGTTCTCACTGATCTTTTTTCTGAGGTTACCTGTGAAGGTCACTGTTAGAGAGACAAATCTGAGAGGCAGCAATCTGTAATAACACTTCACACAACCAGCATAGGGGCTTAAGAGGAATAAGTAAACCAATAAAAGGACCTGACTGGCACTTTCCACTGGCAGAAAGGACAGAGATAAGCTTTGACCACACTCTGGTTGGCATCCACGCCAGCAAGCGCTGCTATCTAATGTGGAAAATATGGTTTGCTTCAAAAACTGAAGGAAAACAGGTTGCGTTTGTCTTATCTTACAAAAACGGTGTCCTCTCCTCTCTCACAAAACAAGCCTTGCTGAACACTTTGCAATCACATTTCATAATCCAGTGGTTTTCTTGTGGTGAACATAAATCAGCTTGGATAGATAATAAACATGAAGTAGAATATTCTGACAGAATCAGACACCCCACATTTGAACATTTCTGTCCACTCAGAGTACAGCCTGTGGGTGAATTGGGGTCAAAATGTCCACTCAGGTACATCAACGTTTCCAAGAGGAGGCTGTTTTCTTGCAGTCAGTCTGAGACAGTAGCTGTACGTATAAACACAACACCATGTTCAGAGATGGCTGAGTTCACACAAGTTTGTAAGTTCTTGTTTTTTTGCTTATGGAGCAGCACTGAGAGATATACAGCATACTGTGAGATCGGTCAGAGCTGAATTTCACCAAAATCTAGCAGATCAGTTTGGATTTGTGTCAGCATCTCTGCACACTGTAGTCAGCATGTACAGCTGCCACTGAAAATCAGCACGGAACCAACTTCGACAGAAGCCACCACTAATCTTCAACCCCCTGTGCTCCTCTCCTGCTCTGCTTGCGGTTATTTGCTCATCCTCCTCCACCTTTCTTGTCCATCTTCTCCTCCACCCTGTGTCTAGCGTTGACTGACAATGATGGAGATGAAAGGACAGTGTAAGTTAAAGGCTCCTCTGTCTCATCCCAATCTCATCAAAGTTTGTTTCACTTTGTCACTTGCCTTTGACAGCCTTCACGTTGCTTTAATGTCACACTCATTGTGGCTTAGCTTTATGAACACTCAAGTGGAGTTAAGTCAAAACTCTGATCTGCCAGCTAACTTGTTTTTTTGTTAAACTTCCACAAAGCGGTTTGCTTGACTGGGCAGAAATTTAGGCTCCTCCCCCTTAATTATGCTCTCCGGTAGGTATTGTACCCTATCTTGACACACTTTCGATGATTATTTTCCCAAATAGCAGCGTCCCCATCTCCACTCCTTATCAGGAGCAACATGTCGAAAAGTGTATGATAAAAACCTGCTTAGCTCACATTTAGTCACTAAAGAGGAAAATGCAATGCAGTGTAACTGGTGTTGAAGCGGCAGTCAAGAAAAAGTCATGAGAGAATATACAGCTAATAAAGCTAGGCACACAGCTTGTCTAAAAAGGGTAAAGTGGTAAATGCAGAATTAAAATTAGCATGGAGTATCCATGGGAGTAACGGCTAGGCTAATCAGGGCTAATCCAGAAGCTAATGAGCGCTATCAGCAGCACTACACTGTGCCACTTTCTCACCTGAGGCTAAGGTGTGTGGTTAAGAATGAGCCCATTGTGGCTAGCTAGCTAGCTGGCAGCAGGGCTCCCTGCAGAGAGACTAATGCTACCAAGGACTCAGGGAGAGATGAGCTGTCGAAATGCTACAGAGCCAGCAGCTGGCTTCCTAAGCTTCCTCTAAGCGCCTCCTTTTAGTTAATTGAAATAAGAGAAATGAGGCTTAATGTGAAGACTTAACTGTACAACTGCCTGCTTATTGCAAGATTAGCTCTTGATTAACACACTAATGTAAATATGTGCTCTTTCTAGCAGTACAACAGTTTCATTAAATAACCTACAATTATCACTCAAAAGAAATTATCTGACAAATACAATTACATCTCACTTGCCTTCACCTGACTTTTGTATTCTTTTGATGCATTGATTATTGCAAACAGTACTAATGCATACATAACACCGAAAGGTAGCACACCAGAAACAATGGCATTTATACACACACAGTGACTAACAGTTCGCTCACTTCATATCGAAGCCTCAAACACACACATCCATGACTTCATGTTAGTATAAATGCCAGGTGGCCATCCTCGCTCTTGGCCTGGCTCATGTGCATGGCGCCACACACTTATTAAGTTTCACATCTGTGAGTGGGGACAGTTCTCTCTCCATGGCACTTCATTAAGCCTTTATTAGCAGGCGCTTGAACACTGTTCACCGAGACACACACACACACAAGCACATGGACAGATGGTCAGATGAACACATGCCTTCTCTTTTTAACATTCTTATTTCTCGAAAACCTAACAAGGGTTACTGGAGGAAGAATAGGTCGAAAAAAACCACCTCATCCAGAACCAGAGGTTCGAACGAGAGCGCAAGACTGACACTAATTGACTATTGACGAGGACATAATTTGTCTTGTAAAGTACGGTGGTTATCGTTGTGGAGTGGACATCATTAGCAGAAGACGTCAGAACAGAAGCCTGTTGGTGGACAGGCTGATTGTCAAGGCTTTGACCCACAGGGTTTCCTATCAGTGTCACATTCTGCTACACTAAATGGATCAATACGTTGGAACTGTGGTGGAGATTCCTGTTAAGATGTGAACTACAACTAAGGTGGTTGCAAGCAAAATAAAAACAAAAATGAAGCTGCGTGATGAAGGATAAAACATGACATCTTACTACCAGGCTGTATTCTGCTCCTCCAAATTAAAAGCTAGAGCACCATTTTCTTCACCCTGGAATTTAATTTTGATGTTGTTGTGTTTGAAAGTACATTTAATGTGATTTATTACTTGTAATTATGGTGTAATTTGCAGGTGCAGATGGTATTTTATAATGGAAAAGTGAAACAAGCCTGTGCAAGAGAGAGGGGGGCTGGGAAGATTGGGGCTACATAGACAAATGAGGCAAAGCAGTCACTGATGCTCACATGTGTCACACCAGATTCAGAGGATGAGAGCCCTTTTAGCACATCTCCATCAGCTCGCTATTGATTCTTTAAATTACAGCCCTGGATCTAAATGGACGAGCTAACAAATGACTGGCGACATCAATAGTTTCATCACTTTAGCTAAGAGTCCAGTGACAGAGGACAGAGGATCAGAGATAGCCAGGCAACAACAAAAGATGCAAAGAGATTAGATTCATGTCGCAAATGTCACAGAGCGACCGAACAGAGAAACCAGCCCAAAATCTCAGACGGGGAAATATTGGATCACAGGCTCTGTCATCTCTCACTCTCCACTTATTGCATCTCATGCTCTTTCTCTCACTTTTCTCTCTCATGCACACAGAAGGAAAACACAGACATTTCTGTCACCTCCCCCAGGCAGCGAGTGAATGGTCCCTTGATGCGGAGATCTGAGGATCAAAGTCAACAGGTCAGCCATGTGTGTCAGGACACAAAAAAAAAGGGGGTGACATGGGAGCTACAGTGCATGCAAGAGCTGCTGGATGCAAAGAAAAACAAAAGAGAGACAGGGGAAGGATGAGTGAATGGCTAGAGGAATGAAGCATAAGCCATGTAATTCTCTGCAATGGAGAAGACTCAAAGTGTAGAGGATACAGACAGAAAGAGAGCACAGTGGCAGTGCCAGCTAGCACCCTCTGAGTCTTGCAGCCTCTTTTGTTGCTAATTAACACAACACAGGAAAAGGACAACCTTTTTACCAGCGCCATGCACCACACAGCCCACAGAGAGTGAAAAAAAAAGAAGGAAAGGTGATGACGTAACAATAAGGAGCTAAAAGCATGTGACAATCAAGGTAATAAGAGACCATTCCACCTGTACGGCTTTGCTTCATAATATCAACAAAATATCTAAGGAAGTTGACATCAATTTATTTATACCGTAATGCTAGATCTTTTAAAAGCTAGTGAATCACAACATTTTAAAGTGTAAATTCCTGAAATTTGGTTTTTATGACTCACGGTTAATAAATTATATAACCACCAGAACACACTTTGTTTGTATAAATGGTTGCCACTCTCTTCATAACTAATCATTCTTTAACTTAAACTCTTCACAATGTATGATATTACTGTTTATGTTTTCTTACATGCAAGATACAATTCAGAGTGGGATAGCGAGCAGATCGTTTTTCAACCTAATTCACTCTTACTCACCCAGACAGACATTCATCTAATCTTCATCTTCCTCAACATTGTGCTAGCAGAGGTCAACTTTCAATACGCTATGGTGGTCTAAACTTAAGGAAGGAACTTTTTTTCCCACATTTGGTAAATTTAAAGTTTTCTGAAAAGTCCTAAAGAACATGATTAATTTAGCTTTTTTCTACATCATCATCATTATCTTTGACATTATGAATAAGCCCGTTTTGGGCTTCTTTTCTTCATATTACTTGTTAATTCTATATAATTTGTTTGATTTTAGCTTTATCAAAAAAAAAAAAAAAACTCAAAAGTGAAACTCAATATACAATTGAAGGGAGAAGGGAGTAGTAGATACATAGATCAGATGACATATGGGTGACGGAAGAAGTAAGGTATGGATCGGGTAATGGCTGGTGAGAAGGGGACGTGGGTCCAACTGTCAGTGAGCAGAAGGGGAGGAGACAGCACAGCTTGGCCGCTGGCTCACAGACAAACCCAGTCAGCTTGTCATCCATTCAAACTGGTGACATGTGGACACATTAACGCATGATGCACACACAAGCCATGAGCCACCTCCATCCATCCATATGTCGGTCAGTGAGCCAGTAGGGCAGAATCAGTGTTTTCCGCCAGGAGCAGAGGGCAGCCAAGCTGGTGTGTATGCATGCATGTGTGTGTGTATTTGTGTGTACGTGCTTACACATGCATGTAAACTGTAAGGCATTTTCTGGCGGTAGAATGCTGTAACACATAGTCTACTCGTTACACCCTTGTACAAAGACATTGGTCACAAAGAGCCAAGTCTGTCCCAAAGTGTATGTTCATGTGGTCTTCTTCTGCTTGGTGTGCAGGGCATGGCCACTAACTTCAAGATGATATTAACATGTGCTCCTCCTACTTATCCAAAATTGATTTAGAAATTGATGGAGACAGGCTCGGGGTGATGGATTTAACAGTATTTGGTGAGGGAGCGTGTGCAATAGGTAGTTGTGTTATCTCCCACTACTGAGCTAGTCCCACTGAGAGCAAAACAAAATAAAATCATATTTGTATGATTCTATTCGAGTCAAAGTCGTTGAACTGAGGAAAAAAAGGCAATCTCCCTCTTACTTTCATCTCTCTCTGTTTGTTGCTTTTCCCTCCACCCTGTGAACCTCTCAAATACACAAAATCATGTGCGTACATGCAAACACATGGATACACAGCGCAGCAGGTTTTCCTGATAATCACTGAATCAGTCATCCTTTGTGAAGAGGAGGTAAATTCCCTACGCTGGGGAGTTTGATCAATGCCAGAAACATGTCAATCGATCTGGACAAAGTCTCTGCTAGCTCACTAGTCCTTATCCTTTTATCCATCTCCCACCCTTTCAAATCTTCCTCATTACCCCTTCCCACCCAAGACCAATTCTGACACTTCTCCTCCTCTTCCTCATTCTCTCCTATCCTTCCTTTATTCTTTGTTTCTCTCATATTATCTCTCTAATCATGTCTGCGATGTGTGCCTGCGCTGCTGACAGATCCATCAGGCTGCCACTTAGACCAGTGGTAGGCAACATCATTTCACACTAACAGACTTGTTCCTGGACGACCTTGGTCGTAAGAGTCTAATGGCAGAGGTCCTCCACACCCTGAGGTCAAAGGGTAAAATCATGAAACTCTTCAGACCTACTGCTGGGCTGATGGGTGGGACGGGCTGGGGAGAGGGTAAAAGGCGTGAGTTCGTGTGTACAAGAGAATGTGAATGGTCGTGCATGTGTTGGAGCAAAACCCATCTACAGGATGAGTGATTTATCAGTGAGGGGCAGGCAGTGGATCCCTTTGGCAGCCATGTTTTTGTGTCGGTTGTCTGAAGTGTGTTTTTGTTAACTCGTCCATTCCATCACTCACTCCCTAAGCGAGGGATATTCCATACGAGAGGATTGGTAAGGTGACCTTGGATTGTGTGGACATGTGGAATATGGAATAATGAACTGGTTTCCACAGACTAGAGAGTCAGTGCAGAAAAGAATGTCAGATCTGAAGGAAATGTATATCAGTTATAAAGTGTAAATTTAGTAACCTAAAGTCGCCGATGTTTGCATGTGCGGTAGATGGAATTATTTCTATGGTGCAGCACAGGAAGATAAAAGTGGATCCTCTAAGGATGCTGGAAAAATGTGTATTAAATGCTATCAGCTGCCTTATCTTGCAAAAATGATGCAAATGTGGGGGATTCAAATGTTCCAGTCTATTTTACTAACAAAATAAAAGGAAGAATTAAAGAAAATGTTGCATTGTGAACAACTTTGTTAAGCATTACTTTATGGAAACATTGACATAACTGTGGTATGTAAAGTGGACACAAAGTAAAGAAAATAAGACTATTTATATGAATTCAATCAATAAAGCATTGTAGATGTTCATTTGATTGATCAGAATAGAAGATAGTTGAGCTGACTGTAAAACACAAAACAAGCAAACCTACATGAACTACAACACTGGTACTGGTTTTGGTAAAAATAAAGTTATTTGAAAACAACTTAAACAAAGAAAGTGAGTAATGAATGAGTAATGAAGACTATTTAGTGCAATAATTAAGGTGGGTAGTAGTGATGAGCTAACAGTGATTCACTCACTCAGCTAATTATCTCCACATATGAATACATGGCCTATTCACTGACACATGAGCTTGGTCAATAGTTAGCCAGCCAGAGGAGTCAATACTGGACAGACAAAAGGTCAGTAGGTAAGACTGGTCAACTGAAATAACCCAAATTAGCTCGAAACTTTGTAAATAGCTCTAATAATGTAATTAGGGAGTTCTTTTAGCTTCCGCATTTGTTAATTAGGTCTTACACTGAGCGTGACTTACATAAAAAGGGAAGTGTGGCAAACCACACTTAAAAAATATACAGTGTCTCTATGTATTTACATGCACGTGTTTGTGCTTTGTGGGCATTTACAGTGTGTGAGTGAGTGAGAAAAGGAGGGAGAGAGCAAGTTCTTGAAAGTCTGTTAGCACAACAGAGTCATTATCAAACAATCCCCACAGGGATGTAGATGAAGGAGCCGATTAACTTTAAAGTGTATTTCTTTAGATGTTCAACACATAGCACAATATTCAAGCCTTGTGGAAGTTATTTAACAGGATAATCAAGAGATAAGGTGATGTGTTGAATGCAACTCTAGTTCTATGTGTACATGCATAGCCCTCTAACATAACCATTTACAAAGTAGAACGGTCTTCTTTCCAGGCAGAATATAAGTAGTAGTAGTAGTAATAACTAGTGGTAGTAAAGTTAAACTCTACTTAATCATTACTACTATTATACAATACGTTCTCAATACTAAGTAGTTGACATTTAAATGTGATATAAATTCTTCTTCACAGCAAAGCATTAAATGCCTTCAGTTTAGGACTCAGTACAATCTACTATGTGTACATAGTCTGTATGTGTGTAAGTGGGCTAGTAAATAGCATTGTTGGCAGTGCGCTTCGTGGCATGCTTGTCCACAAGCTGTGAATCACCCCACAACCCTGCCTGTCTGATGTGAGACTATTACAGACCAAAACCTGCAGCGAGAGGACAGACAGAACCTTAAGGGGAGTTGTGTGTGTGAGTGTGTCTGTCTCTTTGTTGATTCTGAGCAACTAGACAATGGTCATGGAGCTGTCAATCATTACTTACACACAGAGATACATGTACACACACAAGCGCCCACACACACACGTATATGTAGTGCAGTTACAATGATGGCATGGTATATGAATAGACATATCAACGCATTGCTGTTGCCAGTGAGATGACAGTTGTCACAAACTGTGACATACTTCATTGTCCATCAGTTATAGTACTGCAAAGCTCTGCTACAGTGGCACATACAACATTGCACACACACACACACACACACACACACACACACCAGCCAATATACAGCAGAATAAAATCACTCCCAAACACATAATGATAGGCATCATGTGGAGATCAGGGCATTGGAAGTTTGTCTCTTTAAATGGAAGTATCATGATAGAAAAAGATTTGGAAGTAAAAATAGAGCACATTTTTCCTCTCAAGGGAACATGATGTAACTATTCAATTATCCGTCCCTACTCAAACAAGACTGATAAAAGATGATCACAATACCCAGTGGCTGAGAGGAAGCACACACAAAATACACTTCAGTGGGTCCACAGGTAACATAAAGAGGTAAGAAATCCCAACGCAAAACAAAGAAATAAACAAAGGCATGAAAATGGAAACTTAACTTTGAAGGGGAACTTTGCTGATCTCCCCATGAAAGCATCACTTCACTTAAGGGTTAGGAGAATTGGATAAAATGTGCCCTTCGCTCACAAAGGAAAAGCAAACAAAAAAAGCAAAGCAACAACAAATAAAAAAGCAAAGAAAGCTTTCTCATCTATCTGACAACACAGCGGCTTCTGCCTTTGAAGAGGAGAAACAAATGCCATCGGTTTAGACGTCTGTCTGTCTCCTGTCGAGCTCAATGGGAGATCCCGCTACATCTTGTGTTCCGCTATCCTCCATTTCATTGTTTTGTCTGCATTTCATCTCTGTTTTATCTCGACATTTGAGGGGTAAAATCAGTCAAACAACACTGCGTGTGTTTTACACATCTCTCCAGAATGCGTTAGATCACAAATTACCAGACAGAACTGTGTAAAATTCAATGTTTGGTGTCTTCAGTCAATGGTATTTAGCATGGAACATAATGGTACACAGGTAGGGCTAAAAGCTGAAATCTCTTCAAAAATTCCAAAACATCTTGTGCCCTGTAGGTAAAATCTATCCCCAATTTCCGTCTCACAAGAGCCTCATCAACACTCAATAAACACTGGGGGGAAAAAGTGGATATACACTGATTTGGGAGTGGTGATTGGAAACCAAATTAGGGCGTAGAATACTGGGTGATCTTCATATTGACTGATAACAGATAAAGGGTTTAGTAAGGCTTTGAAAAGATTGACTTTCTTATGGTTTTGTTAGATAGTATAGCTATAATCTACATATTTGACTAACCCAAACAAAAGACTGGAATATTTCTTGAATTTTGTATTGCAAAAATTTGAATTCATGCAACATTTGAATTCAAACATACATCAACAGGCATAAACTAGTGAAATAAGCAGCAAACAGCAGAGAAACAGAGTTGGTAGTTCTTCAGTCTTTCTGTGCAGTCAGCCTGTTAAGATCAAACTGTGTGCTAAGCCTTGGCTTCTGGCTCAGAACCATATAAACTGATGGATCATCGCGCACGGGCACAACATATGAAACCCATTTATTTTAAGGGGTGTCTGCGTTGTCTCTGCAGCCGCGCAGACAAAGACACACACAAACACATATGCACACAACATAAAGTTAAGGAGGACTTGTGCGAGATGCAGGCATTTCTATATCCAACCCACTCGCGGCACAACAGAGATGGGAGATAATGGCCAATCTATAATCATTAGGAGGGAAGAGTAGAGATGGCGGAGAAAGAAAGCCACAGTGCTGTCAGCGAGGTGTCGGGATAACAAGATTAGACCTTGTGTGATTCATCTGTGGCCATGCCATTCTGCTCTTTACCCGCCCACCACAATCTCTCTATTGGTGTACTCAACCTTTATTCCTTGCTTTTCTCTGCCTCTTTAGTCATCTTTAGATGGTGTGCATTTAAAACTTGGATACAATTGTGTCATACAGTCATGAAATTTACCCTCATGTTTTGTTAGACTACAGATACATGGAAGAAGCTACATTTCCTCATTCATGGACCGGAAATCACATATTCAAACCGTACATGTCTGATTTTTATCCTTAGCCTTGTCTTTATATTTCAATTCAATTCAGTTTTATTTATACAGCCCAATATCACAAATCACATTTTGCCTCAAAGGGCTTTACAATCTGTACAACATACGACCCCCCCATGTCCTTAGACCCTCGGGGTCAGGCCATCTTAGGTAATGCAGTTGCCTAGCCTGGCTGTAGCACTGCCCTGTTCTTCTCAGCTTCACTTATTTGCATCAGGGTGGAATTATACTTCAGGCTTCTCCATCTCCAAACTCTCTCTTTTTCTGTGTCTCTCTCTCTCTCACACACATACACACACACACACACACACACACATTTCTCATCTGCAATGTTATGAATAACATCAAGGACACAGTCAGAAAACCACAAGTAACCTCACAGCGCTAAAGGAACCATCAAAAACGGCACAGAGATATCTTCTTCACAAGAAATCCATCCTAAGTGTTCTAACTTCACGTTCACCACCCTTTTTAACCCTCCCCACACACACACACACACAGACACTCTTCCCTGCCCTCTATCTCCCTTCATCCTGCACCCTCCTCTCCGTCTCTTCCTTTCTCACTCTGGGCTTGGGGACTGTAGAGTGACTTTGAAGTTGTGCTGCTTGAGGAGGAGAGAGAGTCACTCTAGCTAATTAGTTGTCCTTATCCCAACAGCAGCAGCCGCCACCAGCTCACTGGCTCAGAGGGAGAAACAGAGCAGGCATCAACAGCAGCTACCAACTGCTGCATGCTAAATATACTCTTCTCCCTCTGCTAGTTGTTAGTGCTAGCGGCTAGCAACAATTTAACTCACCCCGAGACTAAACTGCGGATTAGAGAAGTTGCTCCACTCAGCATAATGATAGGTAATATGGTATGAAATACGGTACAGTGATTCCTCTGCTCTCCGGGAAAGCTTGTCACACCACAGTTGACTGCAGTGGCAAGATTTTACTCATAAAAGTAACTAAATGAACATTGCAGAAAGTACTACAAAAGATACAGTAGGTTGCGTTCAAATTAGCAACACATGTTAACCAGTACGACTGGGTATTAAACCTCATCTCTTTTATTGGATCAGATTTAACATTTAGAAATGTGTCCAATGGAAAAAAAAAGAAAAAAAAAAGGGTTTTGTAGAAATTTTAACAAAATTATGGCTGTGGTATTGGTATCAAAATGGTGGTATTGTACCAGTTTCTCAAATTTCTTCTGGCTTGTGACCCAGTTTAATTTCCCAGAATTCTCATGAGATCAGGATTTTAAAATTTGGGAGCGTGCAAGCAGCTCCGTTGTTCATTGTGATCATATGTACGGCAACGATTTGGCCATACCATATGCATGAATGTCACATTAATAGTTCAAGAACAAAACACACTCACTCCTGACAGGAAATGTGAGTAGAGTTGTGGTGTACCTACTAAGGTGTCTGTGTTATCTTGTCTCAGCAGGGTTTCTCACAACATGTCCATCTCTCTCTCCTGAGCTTTGCTCTCTTTTGCCCTCCCTCCCTTCCTCCCTCTCAACCCCATGATGGCTGCCACGGCACACACACACACACACACACACAGACAGAGACAGAGACAGAGAGAGAGAGTTTCAGAAACATTAACTACTCCCTCGAGGTACACACACAGACACGCTCGCACATAGTGTTGGTTCTGGGCTTCTCTTTGTATCGGATCGCAATCCTCCATTCTGTTTGGCCTCAGTGCCGATGACTGCTGACATACTGTCATATGTGCACATACTGTGGATTCGCTTTCTGTCGGTTTCTCTCTCATCATTTGAAACATGACAGGCAGCCACTTCCCACTGACGGAGACTCTTATTACTATTCAACTAACTCCATTGTTAGGTTTTCTGCTTAGAAGTGAACAAAAAAACAAACAAAAAAAACATTGGGCTGCACTTGCTCTTTGAAGTAGTCAAGGCTCATTCCCTGGTAACAAACTGACATAAAGTTCATAGACGAATTAATTATCCAAGACAATTCAATGTCTTTCTGGTCCGTAGTGTCATAGCCTGTGGGGCTGTGGACTAAAGGATTCAACATTAGTTATACAAAGTTCAACACAGTGAGTGGAGGAAAGCCCTCTCTGCCCGATATTCTGAGACAATTAATTCAACCCGTCTCCTCATCTCCACAGACCCCTGACTCCCAAGGCCAGTCAGGGGAAGGACAGACAGAGGGATGACGTACGTCATGGAGGATGTGTTCGTGCACATACATAATTATGAATTTGTGTGCTTCTGTATGACACAAGTACACACATTCTTATGAACTCTTGTGTGCGTGTGTATGGCCTGTATCTGTGTATCAGGGTGTACGCACACATACAGTATATGTGTGTTGTCAGCGGTGTTGCGCGCACACACACACACACACACACACACACACACACCTGTCCAGGAGAGTCAGATTCTCCCCTAATGGCACCATGGGGACCCAATACATTAGCATATTAAAAGGTGACATTTCACAGTCTGAGTCTTGCAGTAGAGTGCAGCCCGATCTCCCTGAAATCCTGACAGCCACACAGGCAGGCTGGAGAACAGACCCATAAGACTGGAGTGCAGAGGGAAAGCATCATGTGCCAAAGTGCCAAAGATGCTAAGCAGTTGCCATACCAGTGCTTTACCCCTTCAGAAGCATTTATATTGAAATTTTAGGAAAAGCGAATACACCATGACATACTGTCAGTCCGAAGTGTTAGGCCATAGCGCCCAGCCCTAGGTGCACCAAAATTATGTGCTGGTGCACCTAAATGAAAAAGTTAGGTGCACCAGCACCACCAATATAAAAAGTTAGTCTGGAGCCCTACTGGCATGACCCCCCCCCCCCCACACACACACACACACCAGGGGCCAGCAGTTGAGTAAAGTGTGACAATGGCTGAGTTCAGTAATTGGCTCTGAACTGCAGCTTCAGCAAAAGCCTTGGTCCTGTCGGAAACCTGTCGGTGTTTGGCATCTGTTATTATCATTTTCCTCTGGCTTGAGACATTATCCTGCTACCTTCCCATCTGCCGTCACATGTTAATGGTTCCAGCGACTACTTCTGCTAGGACTAATAATACTTATGTCAATGTTAAGGCAACAGAAATGACATGTCTTTCTCTCATGAAAATATTAGACTGCATGTAGAGCTGAATAAGAGATAGAAAGAAAGCGACTTCCGGAGCAAGACGGCAATGAGTGAGAAAAAGTTGGGGAGACACGGACACAGCAAGAAGCTGATTAATGCCGACTGTTTATCAAACAGTAATATCCGAACACAGAGAGCTTTTCATATAAAGTCTAATGATGCTGCTGAATAAGTGACGCAAAATAGAGGGATTTTCCATTTGCAGATAACCTGTATTGTGAGCAAACCCACCCCCTTCCTGCTTTCCAGCTCATGAGCAAACAATTACAGCGCTCCTCTCTGCGTGTGTCCTGTGAAAAGCAATTTTCAGGTTGTAGCGTCTTGTTGTCCTCCATCTTCCTGCTCTGTTCACTTTCTTTACAACTATTCTATCAACACAAGGGCCAATTTTGCAGTATGCCAATTTTGAGCGGGCACTGAATAGAACGTCCCAGCAGGAACCCAGGGACAATAAGAAAAAATAATCCCTCCTGTAACCCTTCAAAAAGAGGCTGTGAGGGTAAGAGCAAAATTAGAAATAGGAGTGTTTCACTCAGAAGATTTAGTAGCTCTTTGGAGTGAGGGCATAGTAATTATAGTTGCAGAAACCTGCTTTATTGTTGTGTTACACCAAGATTTCTTGGAGGCTCAACAAAGATCCCCAGCCAGCTTAAAGAGGGACAATGTGGTTGTTGAAAACTACAAAATAAAGGCCCTTTGAAAAGGACTTTTTTCACTAGTACTTTGAGTTCTTCACACACATATACATGGACAGATTTAAATAAACAAAAACACAGAGTAAAAACTAACTACTTCAACAATCTCAACTGTAAATCAGAAACCCATTGAAAGGAGTGAAAGCTGTAAACATACCTTCATTAGTACTGACTCACTGAGTTTCTCACGGTTGACGATCTTTATGGCAACTTTCTGGCATGTTACACAGTGGACACCGAGCTTGACCAAACCTGCAAAAAAATAAATAAATAAAAAATAACAGAAGACAGGAAACACACACTTTAATAGGTCAAATAAGTCAAACACTTCTTAGATGTCTGCGCTTAGGACTAATAGCAAGACTGTGCGTGTTCAGACGACACCAAGAAAGCAACTGATGCATAATTATCCACTGTAGTTAATGTACAGTATAAAACACATTATGCCAGAACATTTGTAATGGGCTGTCAAATTTAAGTAATGTGCGATGAAAATTAACGTTTTTATTTTTTTTGGCTAACCACTAATGTGCATTGACCAGACTGATGTAAAATGGCTCGTGACCTCATGTACAGAATGCTGATAATGACTTCTGAAGTGTCCTGTAGATAGTCCTTAAAAAAACTGCCCTCTGGGGTTTATTTGAGTCAAAAAGGCAGTAAGTGAGTGGGCCATTTGTGTTATTGATTCCTATAATGTACTAAACTGCTGTGATGCAATCGTGTTGAGTTAGCTCACACAGACAATAAAAAGGTAGCGGTATAACAAACAGAGGCATTACAAAGCCAAAGGTCAGTTGCTGAATGGGACTCATTATTGACCTGGGCTCAAAAATGACAAGAATGAAGCAACAACGCACCAAACTGTAGGACAGTAAATTAGGATCGCATTCCAACATCTCAGCAGAAAACACTACCCTTTACATTACAACACAAACACATCAATGCATGGGGGAGAGATGTGAGTGTTTGATACGCCACATCAGTCAGTTCTATTGGGATTCAAACACAAACTTTCGGCAGTGACATTAAGTGTCGAAATCAAAACTCACACATTATAAATCCTGTGATTTGCTACAGAACCACAAAACACATCTCCCCTGCTCTGCCTCAGTAAACGTCCCCAGGTATCCTTAGCTAAATTATCAGCCAAACAATGTAGAAAACAAGCAGGGATACCTCAATGAGTGTACAGTTACAGTGGAACAAAGTGGTGTGTTTGTGTGTATTGGATACAGGGGAGCCATGACGACAGGACCAATCCATTTTCTGCCAGGGACCACAGAGCTGCACACACATTAGATATTTGCATCTGATAAATGACTTACAAACTGAAACAAACACACACAACCATACACAAACAAATGTCAGCTCTCTATTATTGATTTCCCCATTGGTCCCATGGTGCTGCAGGGATTTGGAGACGACAGAAGATGATGTTTAACTTTGTAAACTACAGCATTTGACCTCTCTAAAGGCTGGCACACAGAATTAGCAGGAGCCCCGAAGTGGAAAAATGTGAAGGTTTTGATGTCTTGTCACTCTCGTGCTGGCAGAGATGAAGATAGTGGAATTAAGTTAATAAATGTTACTATAATGTGCCGAAATGGTGCAGGAACTTTAAGAAGCACGTTGATGGAGACAAGTAATGTCATGCATCAAACTGTACGGCTGACATGAAAGCAGAAACAAGTCTTCTGACACCACAGAAACGTCAAAGAGGGGAGAGAGAGAGATGGCGGAGGGCCAGTAGCAGTGGGAGATAGAGCAGAAGTAAATAGAAAAAAGCACGTGAAAGATGAAGGGCGAAAGTGAAAAAGATCGAGAATCAGGGATAGCACATTATTCAAACGACAGGCCACAGATAATTAAGCAATAATGGAAAGCATTGTGTGGGAGTGAGGCTCTGGCTTGGGACTTGAGGGGCTGCGGGGGCAGAGAGTGGAGACACATGGAGGAGAGGAGGGTTGAGAGAGAAAATGACAGAGCAAGGAAGAGAGAGATCGGAAGGAAGCAAATGCTAAAAAGAGGAAGATAAAAGATGTAGAACGATTTAGAAAAGGGGATGAAGGGAACAACAGACAAACCCATTAGCCCTCTGATGGTAATCATATGTTAATGGCTGCTATAGAGAAGCTCATAAGTCATGATAAACACATTAAAAGAGAATATCTGCCTGCAAACACGTGAAAAGTTAACTGGATTATTTGCCTCACTATCCATCATCCTCCAATGCCTGTGTTTTTGTGAGCAGAGGGTGCATTAGCAAGAGAGAAATGTGCACAGGAAGACAGCACATTATGATTTTACAACCACTTTGTACGGATTTAAATGAACTCTTACAAGGAAGTTCAGTACATAATACAAAGGGACAAGACATAAGCCTCTTTTAGACCACATAAATATCATGACTTAAAACAACAATAGAACTGATGGTCATGGAAAAACACATTCACTTTACAAGCTTAAATCACAAAATGTGCCAGCAACAGATCAAATGAATGTGAATTTGACTTTTATTGGTCACTGGCTGTAAAGCAAGCAAATGTTGGGTCCAGGACATCAGGACCCTAAAAAAACTGCTGAAACCATTTTCCTCACCAACCCACCTGAGGAATATTATTACAATTACTGAGCAATAAATTGTAAGAAGATTAAGAGACTATAGCAGCTCGGTTAGGCTGTACTTTCAGCAAGGTGCTTTCAGATTCATTGTTAATGTGAGAATGCTAACATGCTAACAAAGGCAATGCTAACATGTTGAAGTTAAGCAGGTATAATGTTTACCATGTTCACCATCATAGTTGATTGTGTTAGCATGCTAACATTTGCTAATTAGCATTAAACACAAAGTACAGCTGAATCTGATGGGAATGTTGTTAGCTATGCAAGTATTTAAAAATAATCCAAAGTATTGGACAAATTGAAATTTTGACCAGATTATGGCGCTAGATGAAAAGTCAAAAGATCACCAAAGTTATTAAAGTTCCCCTCCAGACACGTTTTAAAGTACATAAAAATACTCTGATATGATTATGTTTTGTTAAAAATGGTTATCTTACATAAAAAGTAACAGAAAAAAAACTCTGAAAAAGGCGCTGGAACCATATGTTTCTCCGTCATTGACATATTATGGATCTCTGAATGCCCTGCCCCCCCCGTTTATGTTGTCTGTTAGAATCAGAATCAGAATCAGCTTAATTGGCCTGGTATGTGTACACATACAAGGAATTTGACTCCAGTTTTCAGTGCGCACTATGTACATACAAAAACAGAACGGCAGTTATAGCAATAGTGCAGAGTTCAATCGGTGCTGAGATAAATATGATTAATGTGACAGGTAGCTTATGCGCATGAGGTTGTTAGCTTTTAACTGGCAGTGGCTGACACAGCGTTAGTGGTTTTAAAACATACAGCAATATCTGCTACAATGTTACAGTGTGTTCACACGGTTATTATATAGTAGATAGTGGAAAGAGGCTCCAGGGTCCTGTTTAAATCTAAAAACTGCACTGCTACAATGTTTGCTGTCAAAACTTTCATTATGCTAACTTAGTGCAAACTCTAGTTCTCTGTACTAAGTCAGTCTGCTCTGCGCTCAAGTCTTCCCTGAGACCTCCCAAACCTAGTTGCCATTTGTTGTCCATAACACAAAGATAGTTGTACATAGTTGTCCATTTGAATCTCAGATTTGAGGAAAGTGTACAGACATCTCCCCCCTCAGTAGAGGAATATGAAAACACCTCTCTAGTGACAAACTTTGCATAGATACAAGTCAGCAAAGTCAAGGTCTGACATTTTAGGGAACACAAACACAAGAAAAACACATTTTTGAGGTGGAGAGGTCCTTTAAAATGTCTCCTGAGACAGGTATGGATTTTTGTACCAAACTTCATAATGATCCAATCAGTAGTTCTTATGATATTTCACTAAAGGGTCACAAAAATGTCAACCTGATGGTGGTGCTAAAGGTGGATCATCAAAGTCAATATTCATCCTTCATCCTTTGGGGGCCATGAATATCTGTACAAAATTTCATAGCAATCCATCCAATAGTTGATGGGATATTTCAGTCTAGACCAAAGTGGTGAACTGACAGACATTGCCATTCCTAAGAGAGGTTATATTTTATATCAAAATCAGGCATAGCAATATATTTCCACTAATAGTGCCTAAAACAAGCTAGAGCATGTCATCGTGTGTGGGTGTTGTGTGCATTCACACAGCTGTACTTTATAATACTCTACAAAAATGTACAGCAAAAGAAGGAACCCAGAAACAGATTTCAACCAAGAGTAGAACCCCCCTCAGAACAATTATATTAATTAAAACAAATCAGGCAATTTATACATTTAAAAAAATCTGTGGGCTCTTTGTCTTTTTGTATGGATCCACAAAATCGTATTTTGTTTGAAGCATGGGACTGTAGGTACAGACGTGGTTCAGATCTTGGGTGTGCAACTGCAGTTGCCTAGAAAACCACCACCAACACCTCTAAAATAAACTCCCCAACGGATATCCTAATGGTTTATACTGCTCAGTGATTCCTCCCTGCTAACGTCCAACCCCAACACCCTCTCCATCAGGAGATGCATGCAATTAAGGACACAGATTTTCTCACAATAATTATTGCATTGTGACCTAACTTGTCTCAAGTATATTGTAATATCTAATTAACCTCTCTCTATCTCTATGACCCAAAAAACCCCTCCTTCCCCTTCTCTCTAATTGCCGTAATGAAGGTGATTGACTGATACTCCCTGTGCCCCGTTCACCTGTCTGTGACGATACCCCAGAGGAAAGCCTCTCAGCTCTGGGTGAACACGCTGAGCTGAACCTGGAGTGGTGAGGCCGGGGGGAGGGGTGTTCAGGAGATGCCCTGGAAGACACCGGGGTTTCGTCTGGATCTGGCTGGGCTGAGCAGGTAGGCTGTCTTTGAACATAGCTTCAAAAGTAAGGCTTTGACTGAAAGCACAAAGGATCACAGCCTCACAGGGGGGAATACAGAGAAGATCCCCGCTGCACTTGCCAGTGTCTGTGCAAGTGTGAGCATATGGATTACATTTCATTTGAATTTGATCTCTTGTAGTTGCACTTGGCTGTTACTCAAAAAGAAACTATAAAACTATTTCAAATGTGTGTTTACAGACATGCATGCAAGTGTATACCTATGTGAGTGTTTATATTCTCTCACCGGGGAGAAGGACAGCACTGTGTTAAGCGTCACATATATGTAATTTATTGACTGGACCTGGGAGACACATGCAGAGTGGTATTGTCACATACTGTAGACTTGCATACTTTTCATTATCACACATGGACAAAAGAAGCCTGTGCAGCTGACCTGAATTTGCAACGCCACTGAATCAGCAAGTGAATTGATCTCTCCTCTCCTTTCCTCTCCTGCCAAATCAATAGAATCAAAAGCGCTTGCTTTCACAACAATGTCAGAATAATAACACCGGCCAGGGACTTGTGGGCCGAGAGGCCACCATCGACTGACCCCAGGCCTCCGTCCCTGGTCTGTACTCTTTACTTTCCATGCCGTTCTGTGATTAATGATCCAATATGGACGGACTGCTGGAGGAAGACACAGGATGAGAACTTTCTGTCCATGGCTCAGTGAGCATCAGAGCTAGGTAGTGTTTTGCTGCACTGTGCTGGAAGCTGCTGCATTGCTTCTAAGTCATGGTTTAAATCATTTCCCCGCTGGCTTTCACAAATCGGAGATGAATAATAAAGTTTTTGAATAAAAGCGGAGCTGATCGCATCCGCAGAACAATGAGCTTTTGGTCTCACTGTCTTCATAAGTGGTTGTGTTTCATGACATCACAGCTGAACTTGCTGACATCTGTCCTGAAAACATATCTAATGATTGTATACAGGGTTATATTAATTATGGGAGCCTGTTTTTGAACTTTTTGAACAAAGCTACCAAAGATTTAAATAACAAGTACTTTTTGGCCTTGGGATTAAAATAATAGTATTGACCAACCTGACACATTTACATATGGCATTTAGTCCATTGGAATTGGTAGGAAAGCCACACTCCAACCCAACTGGTCATTATTTTATACTATAAGATGTTGTTAATAACATGTGCCATGAAAAATATATCTGTAACCGGGTACCAAAACATTTTGCAGTGGTGCAGTTTCTCTGAATGAGCTTCAGTAGACTATAAAGTGAAAGCTGTGTATAGAACTTTCTTTAAATCTTTTGACTTGTTATGGGAGTTCCCAGTGGGCCCTCGTTGGCATGTTTATGTTTGCCTTCCCTTAAAGCTGTTTAGCCTGGCAGAGCAGCCAGGAAGCCCCCACTCCCAGTGAGAGAAACCTCGTCTCCCTCTGTGTTAACTTGAGAGAGGTCTTTGTGATCCAGCTTCCAAAGCATGCCAATCAGTGGTCAATTTATCATCGGGCAGTGCTGGGACATCCAGGGAGGAGCCGGCAGGAGAGGAGAAGGACCCTGACTGTGAGACTGATTGCCCCTACCATCGATCTGAGAAACCAAGAGGGAACGAAGGAGAGTCGGGGAGAGAGGACAGGAACACCCTGCTTCTAGGAGAGGCTCTTTATGCTCTCCACCTGCTAACCACACACAATCCACAGAGCCCCCCCCCCCACCACCACACACACACACACACACACACGTTTTCAGCTTTATTCTCCTCACAGTACTGGCATTCATATGGTTAAAGATCATTACTGAATAGCTTAGTTTCCATCTGGAAGCAACTACTAGAAGAGGAGAGCGAAGGATGAAAAGGACTTGCGCACCTCTCTCACTTTCAAACTTGGATCTTTCAGAAGCCCTAAGCCAATTCTGGCAGATGGTAGTAGCTTATGCTGGCTTAGCTTTCTCTCCCTGAGGTGCTGGCTCTGAGAAGCTCGTTGCCCTTAGGCACAGATCTGTGAGCTGCTTACCACTTCTGCTCTCTAACCCTGAATGCTTTACGTGGAGGCTACAGCTCTGCCCTGGGATCAGTGTTTGAAAGGAAACACAATGTGTTACTAGGGCTTATTCCTTCAGCCTCTTCTGGCTATATGGAAAGCCCCTGCAGCAGGACATGGGAATCCCCTCCACCAGGGCAAAAGGCAGAAGTTTAAGACCTATCATCAACCACCACAACTCTGTATACTGTCTTTCTTTGTCTCTCTCTCTGTTATTTACACATATACACAAGTAAACAGATAGATTTAATAAGCGGGAATGTTAAAGAGTCAAATAAAATTCTGCTCTCCAGTTTGTTAGCTCTACATACATCACTATACTAAACAGTGACGTTCTGTAATGTCAAACATATGTGGGTGGTGACTAGAATAGAAATTAATTTCTATTAGTTTTCCATGTAGCTAGAGAGAATAGAATCCTTAACAGTAGGATGTACTGGTGGTGACAAAGTGCTAAACACAAATGGTTATGACAAATGAATGTCTTCATATAGCGTGTGCAACTATAGAAGATACATGTAGCGAATCCCGCCAACAAAATCCCTTTCTGCCAACTATTTATCTGTTTCCATCATAAAGTCCTTGTGCATAATATTAATGTATTTACCAAAGCCGAATGGCAAGAAAGAAAGAAACCCACCAAATGTTTTCAATCCCAGACACAAATCTATTACAGGTAAATAAAACCAAACTAAATAAGAACATACATTTATTTTAATAACCTGCCCATTTTGCATGTTGGTTTATTTATTTAGTTTAATATTTGGCCTGAACCCAAGAACCCAAAGAACATGCTCTATAAACCAGTATTTATATGAAGCACTGGACTGCAGACGTGCAACGTAGTGAATCCTTTCCACAAAATGTCTGCTTTTGTAAACAATTTCTCTGTTTCCAATCAGTTTATTCCTCCTCTCTCTTCCGTTTTGTATTAGTTACTCTACTTGTCTTTCGCTTGTTTCTGAGCTTCTGTCCAATCTTGCCCTTGTCCCTTCTCTTCCCATCAGTGTTTTCTGACTCATTTATCTCCCCTTCTCTCCATTCATCCTCTCATCTACCCAGAAAAAAAGAGAGAAAGAGAGGGAATACACCAGCAGAAAGCTGTTGAGTCATACAGTGCAGGAGGGAGACAGCGTGTCGAAGATCAAACAATGCTCACTCACTACTCAATAAAGGCACTCTCTACGTCTGTCTCTCTCCCACCGCTTCTTTCCTCCCTCTTCATTCACTAAATCTCTCTCTCCTCCATTCCTCTACCTCCTCCTTTGCTCTTTTCGCATTTTCAGTCAGCCGTGACGTTAGTCTACCCAGCCTCAATTCCCCTGCAACCCTCCAAACCCTACCAGCCAAAGCAACAGCAACAACATCAGTAACAGAGGCCCAGACCAACAGAACAGCTTCAAAAGCAGGAAGAGCAGTTTAGCCCTGGAGTGCTGGAGCGTGGAGGGAGGCACGCTGACGCACGCATAGAGAAAAAATGTTTATTTGGTCTGTGTGAAATAAGGCATTTGCTCAAAAGCTCCCTTATAAGTTAACTCCCTGCACAAAACAGGGATCTCTTGGTAAATACAATAATAATAGTACTTTACTGGCAACAGAAATATAAGTTTTGTTTTTCTTTCAAGGGCACGCTGGAGATGGTAGGGATTAGATGCCTTGCTTAAAAGTGCTTGAACCTGCAGCTGAAGGGCATCCTAAGAATGATTCGGAGTGCTTTTACTGACCAAAAGTGATGGAAAGTGCACTCTATTATTCCTGAATGATATAGATTTACAGCATTATCTCTGGTTCAGATGTGATCAATTTACCCTCAACAGAAAGCTCAATCTTTGCATGAAAACAGCTGAAAGCCAACTTACTTAGCACTGATGTGTGACCCGGTGCACAGATCTTAGCATTCTCAGCCTGGTCAACATTTGCCTTTGACTATCTCTGTAACTGACAGAAGTGTAACATTTTCAGAAATCCAACTGCATGCACAAAGCTATACTGTAAATCCAGGCACATATATGCTAACATACATGTTTATATGTGTATGTACTGTATAAAAGTGGGCATGTTTGTTTTTGGCTGTTATAAGGAGAAGGGTTGTCTGTATATAGCCCCAAGAAACACAAACAGAATCAAATGTAGTATAGGGCAATGAAGTTCTGCGTCACCTCAAGGCAGTAATCTATTTTTCACATTCTGATACAAGTAAGAGAACGACTGAGAGCGTTGCCCAAAGGTAGCAACTACTGAGTGATCTACTTAGTCATCCAACAAGCTCTCTGATTGGCAGATTTTAAAAAATCCCACCCCTTTCCGCATCAGCATGTAAATAAATGCACGAAAACGTCCTCAGAAGCTCATCACCTGCATGGTGGAAGATGCAAGCGTCACACAAAAAGTCTCATTGCCAGAGGTAACTAACGCGTGATTGCACAGCAGAAAATAGCTTAGGAAGTTCCGGCTGTAATATGTTTGACTTTGGAAAAAGTTATTGGATGTTGATGACTTGCTGGAAACATATGGCACACACACCAAATATTTTCATGTTTGCCAGATATCCGCACTCTAGTTTATCTGTACTCAAGCAGTGCGTAGTGAGTGCGTTGTCGAGCGAGAGAGGGAGTGACGGTGACTGCACTCAAGACAGCCGACAAGTGTGTTGGTGATAGGGGAAAAGAGGGAAAAGTTAGCAGGGAAGTTGTCTAGTGGCAGTAAATGGAAAGTGTAGGCTGCGGTTTGCCCATGAATAAACACTGTAGCTCCTCAATTCCCAAGACCTTCATGTGTCTTGCTTCCCAGTTGCTGGGAAAAATTGAAAGGTGGTTAGCCCCGAGGTTAAAAATATCAACTTCAGCCCTGGAGGAAAACAAAGGCTTCCCTGTGCTTCCCTTAATAAGATTGTACTCGACAATGGGACAGGACGGAGGGGGAGGTGCTTTTAAGTCATGATGATACAATGGTTGAGGGCTCAGTGGTTGATGGCGGTCATCCATCGCCGATGGCATCGTTCATCGGCCCAACCCTAGCCCATCTAACATTTGAGTATGAAAGACTGAATTCTGCTGTTGCAGATTTTGTGGATTAAACATGCAAATAAAAAAAGTCTGGGAGAACTTTTTAGGCAGAGATTTTGCCTCTTGTGAGAAGATAGTCTCCCCATTAAGTTGATCAGAGGCAGTGATATCTCTTGTCTTCTGAATCTCTGTGCCGAGATGTCGCAGCAGATTCAAAATATTCCACTCTG
>CM022474.1:19971389-20020482 GCA_011952105.1 Coreoperca whiteheadi | reverse complement strand
CCGCATAGCCGAGCGAGAGTGACACTGTCAGAGGAATGTTCTGCCCGAATCCCAAACGGGAACATCAGAGCAAACAAGAATGAAGACACGGCGGCCAGATATGGGAGCGATGAGAGATGGAAAGAACAAATTAAAACAGAAAGTTGCGACAATGAGGCCAGTGACAAGGAGATGGAGTAATACTGATAAGGATAGATAAATTGAGAGATGCTACGGAGAGAAAGTGGGCCCTAGGAGGGCGGGGCACCGAGACTCAGATCTATTTTTAATGCATCTGACGGGGGATCAGCAAAAGGAATGTATAATTACAGCCTCATGAATAATGTAAGCAGACTTCTTTTAATTAGCCACACCAGGTCCGATGCAGCAACTGCAGCAGACAGGACAAACACGTGCACACACACCACACACACTCTCATCTACTGTATATACATATTTGTACACACAAACAGATAAGATGTCCACAAAAAATCGTGTTACCGGTGCGCATATGTGTGTCACTTTTGAACATGTGTGTGCATGCTAAACATGTACTCACACACTCCTCCAGGGAGACAGGAGTCAAATAAAGAGGCAAAATGATGAGCTAAGGATTGGTGCCTTGGTGATGACTCTCTGATAGGCTTCACAGTGAGAGGTGCCCCTAGACACCACTCTAAGAGCTGCACACTGTCTGCCTGTCATGTGTTAGATAACCCCCAATATAAAAGTATGAATTATTAAACATCTGACTGGATAATATTACAAAACCCTCGCTGTAACCATAGAAAGGCAGTGCGCTCTTCCTGTATTTTCCACACACATGCACAATTGTGTGGGCCAGAAAATAGAGGGGAGATGAATTCTGATTCAAAGAAGCAATTAATCAAACCTTCCTCATCTATAATTCAGCTTGAGTTATTTCATTAATTAACAGTGTTTGGATTGTCTATGCCACCTCTTCATTATCAAACATGGATCAAGCCGGAACAGACTTCAGTGGGATGAGTTCTCATCAACCTGTCTTAATAACCAGCTTTCTTCCGAATGGAGATTGAAATAGATGGTCGAAGCTGCACCAGGAAAAACTCAACAAAACTTTCCGCACATCAAGAGGAGGCAGTAAGCTGGATCCAAGTTGGAACGACACGTCAAGATGCCGGCAGGATGTTATTTGGTTGTTATCTGGCAACTCGACTTCTCCCATCTTCAGAGCTTTAATTTGTAAGCTAATTTGTGGCTGGCAAAGACAGGCTTGAGTATGGGAGTGGATATTGGATGTAATTCGATGTCTCACTCCATCTTCGTTTGCTGATTGGAGTTTAATTGGCAATGAGGGGGCTGCGTTCCCACTTTGGGGCAGCCAGGGGAGATGACAGCTTGAGCACATGGACTGAAAATGAGTCCTGCTATGATGGGGGACATCAAGAAGCACCCAATCAGAGGTACAAACTTCACTTCACACAGCTGAAGGAAAACACATCAAACTAAAATTGAAAAAAGACAAACTGAGGCATCCGGCTTATATTTTCTGACTTATGCTTCTATAAAAAAAAATAAAACGTTAACCTAGAATTGTCTTTATACAACTTTTTGACATTCAGCCTTTCATACACAAGTGAAAAAAGAAAATAACACCAGGAAGGACTGTCCAAAGTGAGCATAAACCCCACTATTATAGTCAATATGCACAAGGTTAGGTTATCCTTATATGTACCAACAGCGTGTGGATGTAGGACAGAACAATCTTCTATAGGGGGAGAGTATGTGTGTGTCCGAGGTAGGGGGGCGCCTCCCAGTGTGTGACAATGATACACACACACACTTTTCCAGATCAAAAGTCATAAGGTTCAAAAATACTTACAAGTGGTTCCCTCTCCTGGCTTTTCTTCCTCCTTCCAGTCTTTGTACAGCCTTTGTTCTCTACTAGCGTAGAACAAATGCTGTGCAGGAGAAAGGTCAAAGTGTCAAAGCTTCACCATTAGTGTATGGTCCAATCGGAAACACCTCAATGCACGTTAACTATGAAGACATGATGTGTGTGTTTGTGTGTGTGAGAGAACGGCCTGGCATAGAAGGTTTTCACCATCCCCTATTATTAAAACGCACAAGAAATATCTCAACAAAACATCCATGTTAAGAGCCAGATCTACACAACAGGAGTGAAAACTATTATCACATGCAGATAGTAAAGCACAGCATCTGTCCAGCTCTCGACTGTAATTCTGTTTATTCTCCTGGGTGATAAAAACAACTACTGACATGATTTGAGTTGTTGGATTAATTTGGTCCTAGATTTTCCACTTCACAACTAACAAAATTGAAAACACAAATAAGATTGAAAGCATTTTGATTTATTCCATATTATAGAGGTCGAGAATGCTTGCACACTTAGCCAGTAGATCAAATTATTAGTAGATTTGGGGACAATATAAAAACAGAATATAAAACATATCGTCATAATCTGGGGTAGTGGTTATGTCATTGTTTTACTATGTATCTGTGCGTATGTGCTTTTGTCTGTGCTTATGCTTGTATGTTTTCTTTTAATGCTTTCTACATGCCATCAACCTGCCAGGGACTGCAGATGTAGCCTGTATGGCTAAATCTGGCACATTTACATGATGGGCCCAAGTTCTCGTGGTAATTCATTAATGTGCATTGTCCCCTCTTAAATAAAATAAGCAGAAACATTTGTTCTCTGATTAATGCTCTGCATTGAGATGACTGGTTGAAACGTGTGGTACTCAATCAATGTACCATCATACCATGAGTAAAACTAAAGTACAGTATAAATAATCTCACAAAAGCTCCGTTGTGTATCTTATGGAAGCTTATAGGAGACATAATCCAAATGATAATGTAAACATGAAAATGCTATTCCATAATAGTATTATAATTTTCCAAATATGTATGTGTTATTTGAGTATGGGTTTTCTATGACTATATTCAAATTAAAATGGAAAAGCTTTTTGACATTTAAATTTCAAAGTGGTACCCCACTGTACAGTGAAAAATGTTCAAATGTTAATTCAAATTTTAAAGTGAAAATTAAATAAAAGTATATTTAATAGAACAAGAATGTAACATGATTTTACATTTATGCAAGCAATATTTAAGTGAAAATGAAAAGGGAAATGGAATTTTCTAAGAATTTGAAAACGAAAATAAAAACTGTATCTGACATTTCATTTTCAAAGACTTGACCTGCTGTACAGTGGACAATATTCAAATGCAATACGCAAAATAGTGCCCCCAGTCTTTTAAATTTCATTAACATGTCACCACGGTCTTTTGGGGTCAACATGAAAATGAAATCTGTCTGTGTGCTCTTCAAGGAGGGCCATCAGTTAGGACATCACCTGCTTGAGCACCTGCTGCTTTGCTCACGTGATGTGCGAAGTCCATTTGCGGCTGGGCCTCACTGACTACTGGATTACTGTACAAAAACACAGCTTTATACTTTTTACTCACGGATTTTGGTGAGACTTGTGATATTGGGGCTCTGAATTTACACACTTTCAGACGTTTATTTTTACCCAACAGTACAAGTGCTGAGATGAGTGATCATCTGATTTTGAAAATTTTCCTGTTCATGTTAAATGCACATTCTGCAGGGCATGATAACACATAATCATACAGACTCATTTGCACATTATATTACAGGAACATGACTATAATTTTTGCTCAGAACTGATTTACCCCCCCACACCCCCGTGATTGCCATTTTACCTGCAATTCCACAATCTACTATTGCTTCTTCCAGACAAGCATGTACTCCGACTGAAGCCACTAACTATGCTTCCACTTGTGAACGTTGCTTGTTCATAGCATTACAACCTCCTATACGGTACTGGGCCATGGAACATCTCAGGGGGAGGGGCTCTAGAAGAAGGCAGGATGGAGGCGGAGAAAGACTGTTGTGTAGAACTCTGGAATACATCCAGAGTTGAGGGAGATGTCATGGTGGGAGGACGCATTTGTAATTACCCTGGCAGCCATTGGTGGAGCTGTTGACATCTCTCTTGAGGAGTGGGATAATTTGAGCGCCTCTTCTGGCTAAATCAATGCGTCAGCAGCAGCTAGCTCATTACCCAAGCCACCACTGCATTTCAATGAGGCAACATGGGAATTTCTATTAGCCACCGAAAGCCCAATCTTTCTCTGGCTTTCCCCCCTCTAGCTCGAGTCCCGCTATCGTTTTCACTCTGTCCCCTATTTCCTCTCCTCAATCAGTCACTCACTCTTTCTTCCTGCTCAGTCTCCTCTTGTTTTTGTTGTTGCCTGATACGTCTCTCTCATTTCTGCAACCCCCCACCCCCATTTTTCCCAGGGGACATAAGGAGGGATGGCTCTGCTGTTGCATCATGCATTCCTACCATAACAAAAGTGGTTTGTGTGTGAGCGCGCATATATAAGTGAGAGTTTGTAAGAAAATATCCAATTCCAAAAGACATTAGACAAAAAGAGAAAGTCTTACTAAGGCAAAGAAAGCTGGGCACTGACCCTATCTGAGGACTCTTGAGCGTCTCTGTAATTATCAGTGATTCTGTTTGTTAATATCTTTGTGTGTGTGTGCGCGTGTTTGTGTGTGGGTGTGTGAAGCCAAGGCCCAGATTGCCTGCTTTCTCAGAGATGGGACTCACGTCACAGGGCTTAGAACATTGCCTTGCACAAAATGTGTGGATACACACAAACTGGACACACAGACACACAAACACACTGGGCAGTACTGAAAGAAAGTACACAAAGCAGAACACCAGGGGCACTTCACCAAGAGTCCATTTCACCTGGCCTTTTTACTGGACAAAGACTAATCTGAGAGTGAGATGTCTAACAAAGCCAAGGGAAAACTCTGCCTGAATGGTAAAAAGCAAAAAGAGACAAAAATGAAACAAGGAAAGAGGAAAGGGAGTCTGAAAATTATGTTGTATGAAGAAAGAACAGCGAAATTTAATAGAAGAGAAATTGAAAAGACAAAGGGGAAAGACAGACAAAGGCGAGAGAGAGACGTCAGAGTGCCAGGTCTACGTATTACACCACCAGGAAAACTGAGAGAGCAGAGAGACATCCGTTCAACACGACTTCAGGGGGCTTTTACTCTGATGTCAGCCTGTCACCACATACAGGACCGCAGGAGTACACGCTGAGAGCTGAGAGTACACACACACACACACACACACACGCACACACACACACACACACACAGCGTACCCTGTCTCAATTCCTTTCCCTCTCTATCTCACTCTCCTCCATGAAACCTATAACTAAAACCAACCTTTAGAAAGACATAAGTAGCAGGACTAGGAGGCTTGCTTCATCCTTCTCATTCAATCTTTATAAGCAAAATTATTAATCCCTCGATCAGAGAGATATTTCCATCACTTTGTATATGGTTAACCCAGAGTAGTGCTGAAAGTGTCACTTCTATCAACAGAAAAATATCAATATGAAATCAGCAACTCTTTTGATGACTGATTAATTGTTAAAGTCATTTACGAAAGATGCAAAACAATTGCTGGTTCCAGGCTCAAATGTGAGGATATTTTACTTTTCTCTGTTTTATGGCATAGTCAATAGAACACTGCTGGGTTTTGGACTGTTGTTCAGCCAGAGCAAATAAACAGCAACTATTCTGACATTTTACAAGCTCAACAATTAAATCGAAAAAATATTCATGAAATCAATCAATAATAGAAAATAATTCTTAGCTGCAGCCCTAATACACTGCGATATTACCATGCAGTGTGTCAGCAAACATAAACAGATGTATGATTTCACACAGTGTTAAGCACTCTATATTACATAAAAGGCTAATATTATATAAACCAGAGCAGAGCAGCTCACTCCTAACATCAACCCATGAATTACATTAGTATCGATTTCACTTTGTCATGTACAGTCAAAGAACTATACTACCACTAAAATATTCTAAATTTATGAAGCACCAAGACAGTACAGCCTCTACAAACACAATATTAATTTGCCTTTTGTTGAACTATAGCATTAAATCAATAAACTCGGTATTGTCTTCATTAGTTGCTTGGCGTTTCCAAAATGTCATCAGCCATTACGTGTCACCTGACTGCAGCCCCTAGCTCACTACAGCACCACTGAACTTTTAGAGACCTCTGGTGTTGTCTTGTTCATCTCGAAGGCCATCAGCGGGGAAAATACTGCAGTCATTAAAATGATAACGATACAGTCAGAGCGACTGACGATGTATTGATCAGGCACAACACCTCCCCCATCTGTTGCGCACACACACAGCCATCAGATGAGTAGGACTGCGTGTGTGTGTGTGTTTGCCTGTTGTTGTATATATAATGCGTGTTTGTGTGTATCGTCAGTAATACAAGAGCTCTTTACCTATGGACATAAGGATGCAAATATTGCTCAAACAATCCAAGCACAGTCAATTTGTAGCTTTAATCACGCACACAGACAGTATCAATGCCCAGTGTCAGTGCAGACAGTACTGAAACATTAGTCACGTTTGCCGGGCTGATGATGTCTTTTATATATCATGTTAATGCTCATGAAGCTGTCTCGGGAACCTTGCAGACATGGGAGGTATCCCTGACATGCTTATTACATGTCGTACATCACTGGACTGGGATGTGTGTCCTAGCATAACGGCTATGAAGGAGTCTGTCACAATGGCATGATGCATGTTGCACATCTGTGATGGATGTGTGTGAGGCGGTTCGGACTTGCTACATCAATTGACAATCAACGACAGAAACACGGATTTGACTGAAGACCTCTCAAACACCTTTTCACTTATCCATCAATGGCAAGGGCTGCCCTTCATAAGGTCTTTGCTCAGGATGGGAAAAACCCAAGTACAAGTAAACCAATTTCTGCATTCCTATGCTTGTCCTTCACAGGCCCATCTCATTTTGAAGAGATGCACTCTCCATGCATGTCTGAGCAGCAACTGCCAATCTAGATGTCAGGAGGGCTGACGGACAATCCTCTCAGCCACTGAAGGCAGATGGAGAGGTTTGAGAGGGGCGGGTTGGGTTCATGTCAAGGGCTCTGCTAGCGAGTAGTTGCTATGGCGTTGCTATGGAGACAAGGCGGAGGGAGAATTGGTTTATGATGGACGCTGATGGGTGGTCCACACCAGAGGTTAAAGTGAATGGAGAGAAGAGTTTGTGTATGCACTTGTGTTTACTTAAGCATGCTCTGTAGAATTTGCATACATGCAAAGAGGACACATCAGTTCTATCCTCCGTGTGTGTGCGCATATGTGCGTCCCTGGCCTCTGCACCTCTGTAGTAATTGGAAATATCCACAGCCATCAGAGCTTAACATTCAACTGCTGTACGTGGAGAGTTCAAGTCTCACACACACACACACACAAGACTCACTCTGCCTGGAGCTGATGACGCAAATAGCCTTATAACTCGGTGCTTGGTGCAGCACTCAAGTGCAGATAGGGAGGGACAGGAAGAGGGATGGAGAACAGAGAGAGAAGACTAAAGAGAGTTGAGATTACAGTCTGAGGAGTTGTAGTTGCATCTGAAAGTGGAATACAAACTGTCCTACAAGCAGAAACAATGGTGGCCCAGGCCATTGGGGAAAGTCACTAATCTGAATGAGCATCATCTGTGACCCTATAAAGTGATAGTCTGAGAGAGACAGACCAGACTGAGGAAAAGAATGAGAACGAGAAGATATGGAGAGGAGGACAGTAGTGAGTGAGTGTGTGAAGGAGATGGGACGTTACTGGTTCTCTAACCTACCAGCTCCAGCCAGTTGGGGGCTCCCTTTCACCTGCACTTTTGCCTCATCCCCCAGCCGCTCCATTTTCTCTCCCTCATTTTCATTCACAGTCTCCTCCTGACTCTCCTCATATCTTTGCCAGAAGGACCCTTTAAATTTGCCTTGTAACTTTGTTTGTATTTGATGCCTTTCAACTACTCACTCTCTGTCTCTCTTCGTGATACAGTGTTTTTCTCTCTGCCCTTCTTTCCTATTGCATTCAATCTCACCCCCATTCTGTCTCTCTCTCTTTATGATGGTCTCTTTTTGCAGGCACTGCAATCCTGTCCAGCCACTGTGATTTTACTGCAGAGACACACAGAAAAGAGGAATAGCCAACAAAACAAGACAGTCAGAGAGAAAAGAGATAAAAGATGTAGAAATAAGCAGAAAGAGAGAGAGTGTGATTTAAAAAAAATAGATGAGACAGAAAATAGGGGATATGTTTTTCTGGATGAAAGGGATAAACAATATGCTGAAAAATAATAAATATGGACATCAAATACACAATGCACATATGCTTCAGATGTGATCCATAGAGTCACAGGGATGCTGACACTCATGAGAAGACAGCGCTATTATTGCTAGGAGAGGAGCATGGTAGGAGGAAGGGAAGATGGGGAGAAGATGAGGAGGATGAGGATGAAGAGGATGAAGAGAAGGGGAGTGAAAAGAAGGGTTGATGGAGTGACAGTTGGACAGAGAGAGCAAGGGAGATGGAGATGAGGAGGAATGTGGTACACGGATGGTGCCCCTGCCGATTACAGAAAAACGGTGTAGTGGAAACGCCACCACCTCCCCCCTCTCTGTAACATCAGTGATTTCACATACCATCACCTCACTGCAGAACCTCGCTCCACTCCATCACACACACACACACACACACACATATACAATGACAACTATAGCCTAAGCCAATGAAGAGGAACAATGTGAGAGAGAAGAATGAAACAGAAGAAGAGAGCAAGGAAACAAAACTGATAGTAGCAGCAGAGTAAGATGGAAATGACAATATGTATGTGGAATAGGACAGCGGAAAAAGAAGTTTATAAGAGACATGAGAAATGAAAGAGAGATAAATGAAACAATATAGAGATACATACAGTAGACTGTGATAGGGTAGAAGTGGTACACCTACGAGTTGCTCTATTGATAATTTTCCCCATCATAGCTCTGTCTATCAATATGGCGACCACCCTAGATGCCCTGTTGGAAGCCCACTGACAAGTTGAAAAACAGGACCCTCATCATTACAGAAGCCTAGCTAATGTGTGAAAAACATCACTCTTCAGCAGTCAGTTCAAGAAATTTAATGGCATCCAATTTCCCTTTTAGAGTCTTTAAAATAAAGTATTACCTGATTAGGGTGATAAATGTACTGAAAGTTTTCAGAATTCATTATTAATGCAATATGTTACTATTTCACACCAATCCTCTGGGCTAAAGTAGACTGTCTAAAGCCCATGGCACACCAATCAGACATTCTCCAACAACAGGGAACATCCTAATGTTGGCAGTTGTCTTAGAATGTGTTTTTAAACTAAGTGCCCATGACACAATGATCAAACCGATCCGAACAAAATAGGTGACCAAACTTAACCAGTCAAACAGTTGACTTCAAAAATTACCTCAGATGTTGAAACTAAAAGCCTTGTCTTCACATAACTTTTCAGGAAACTCAGGCCTTCAATGAACAACACATGCCTTGCTGTCAGTGTGTTTCTAATGTTTAAGTAATTAGTAATGAATGACTCGTTACTCGTTGTGTGCCGTTCACCGGCTGGTTTAGAGCTAATCAGGAACGACTCGTGAAGAAAGTGGTAATTTGATCGAATCACAGATATTTATGAACTAATCATTACCTAAATCATTATTGTGGGATCTCCCAGTCTGTTCTCTAGTAATCTGTTCTCATCATTATCTACTATATGTTCCTCCATTAGGAATTGTTAGGGAAGTACTTATTAATGATTACTCAATAATCAAGTTGTTCCTGAATCATTCTTTATTCACTTCTTAATTAACTAATCATTAGCATCTCCAAACAATTCCAAAGAAAGGACAGACAGCCATGTTGGAGAATGTTTAAGCAGTGTCCCATGGCCTTAACACCAGGTAAGCCAGAAGCTCAATTTAAGATGCCTTTTCGCACTGCAAAACATCATTCAAACCTTTCATTCAAACACCTCATTTCCTCTTATCCACAAAGAAGAGTAAGATTTCCTGTTTGCTTTTATTTCTATAGCATATATCTATAAAGGAATTGCTCAGTAGAAATAAAAAATTAAATGATCTTAGTACAGCTTGTTGTGTCAGCCTTGGAATCATTACAAATTATTTCTCTTCCTATGTCTAATAATTATATCCATCTCAATTGGTTCTGCTTAAGCAGAATTGAACAGTGGTTCTCTGATAAGTCTGCTGAGGGTTTCTTGCTGCCTGTCCTTGGATATAAAAACATACGTAAGTCACCTTAACTCTATAACCGGAAGAGAGGGAGAAGTGGGATTGTGCTGCTGCAAAAACTTTACTCATGGCAACACTGTGTTTGGTAGGGTTTCACAAAAGTAAGCCTTACGTGAAAGAGTTTTAATTGCATTTCAAGAGAAAGCAAGTACTTCTCAAGGTTTGGTTTGGTTAAGAGGAAACTTTTGTTGGTGGTAGTTTTTTTAACAGCTGACTGTATCTTACCTGGTAAGTAAGAAGACGCCATAGCGACGAGGTGTTGTGGTTCCATCCAGCCAGGAGAGGCAGGAAATAGACAAAAGAGAGAGAGAATCAAGGTTAATAACAAGTTACTAAAAGATCAACATAACAATAGTTTCAAGACAAACATTTCTTTATCATCAAATTTATGACCGAGCAGATCCCATCAAATCACAAATGACAACAATGTGATTAAGAAGGCATACATGTAAGCCTCAAAAAGTAAGTAAAGTGGGTTTAGGGTGGATTTACACTGTATTACATCTCTGCCAATCACTGGACTTTGCTCTCATCAGTTGGAACCCTCATCCCCTCTCAATGTGTTCTTGTCTTTCTCTCGGTCTCTCGCTCCGATCCCAGCTCTGACAGTCCCTCATCTCCTACAAAGCACCCCTCTTCTAAACACACACACTCAAACATGCATGCACACGCTCTCCAACTGACTTCCAAAATAAAACCCGGCTGTTTACCAAGCCAGAGAATCCCGAACGGAATCAGATTTTGCCTTTCAAAGGGTGTTTGAAGTTCCCGCACAGATGTTGCTGTCTTCCTTTTTTTTTTATTTCATGTAAGAGATTTTCCCCTTGCTCTTTCCCCTACCTCGCTCAGCACAGTGTGACACTCTTTCACTTTCCCTCAACCTTCCCCTATTCCTCCATCTCTGTCCCCATGATCACAGGGAGAAAGTTTTAACTGGCAGAGAAGCATCTTTTGAAAAGTTGTTGGGGTAGTCTCAGTTGAGGGGAGAGAAAAGGGGATCCGATTTTGAACCTGAAAGGCAGATGTTTAGCTAGCACGCTAACCTCTGTATGTACCAGAATAGATTAACACCCACCATACAATCAAACCAAGTCCTTCATAGTGAAAAATAAATACATCTTCTTCCTAGACAAGTATGACTTAGCACAACATATAGACACACCTCACTTACAATTCTTTCCTTCACTTCACTTTCTACTTAACTCAGTCTGAGATGGATCATCCATGGGAACTGGGTGGTGGGTCTCTTCCCTTCTACTGGTCCGTAAAAGAGCACCTGATGCTTTAAAATACCTTCATGGATCCTCGTTCCTCACTTTATACATCCTGAGGAGTGTTCTTTAAAGAATAATTCTAGGTCATTACAATTTGGCTGTTATTTTTGGAATTTTGGCCATCATTTCAATCGATTATGATAACATTGTACTCCTCCAAGTAAGGAGATCTGGGAACACTGCAACATCCCTACATTGAGGTCCAAAGAGGCAACATTTTAATATCTGTGCGGTCAGACAAGTTTGTCCGACCATTTCTGCAACTCTCCGAAACAGACAATCTGACATTCACACCCGCATCACGCAGTGATTGACCAGCTGTGCAGATGTGAGAAAGGAGCCAGTGCAACAATACGAATGCCTTCCAGGAGAGACTATCTGAAAGTGGCAATCGTTATACTGTTCACCATTTTTTACTCCTCCAAATAAATTTGGCTAACTTCGGGGATTATTTAAATCCTACATGATCGCCTGATTGCTTGCGATTTATTTCTGCATCATTCCTGATCAAAATTACAGAGTAAGTTGAAGTAAGTTCAACTTTTTTTGAATAGCACTTTTCAAAACAAGGGTTACAAGGTGATTCACAGATAATAAAAAGATGATAAAAGCATTTCAATAAATATTGAAATCATCAAACACAAGCAAAAACTATTAAATATTTAGAACAAATTGGGAGAAGGAAACAACAATAAAATAACCATAACTAAGGAGCCAAGACAGCAAAAACTCGGGCACCACTAGTCTAGAACTTTGACTGGGGAACAACCAGGCAAGCGTGCTTGTTCCGATGACTTGAGAGGCCTGATGGACCTATACTGTATGGGATGAGCAACTCACTGACATCCGATGAAGCCAAATTTCGCAACACCTTAAACGTCATTTTGAAGTCGTCCCAGATTAGACAGGAAGCCAGCATAGGGGTAATCTCTATAAACAGATATCTGCCTATGAATGTAGAATCTGTAGACAAGGGACAACATTTTGGTATCAGAAGCGTTCTGGTTCCTGTTTGTAGTCCAAGTAGTATTGACCGCATGGTCAATTGAACAGGATTTGGTTTCATGCAGGTAAACAGTCCATGCGGAGCGCGAAAGAGGCGGAACGCATTAGCCGAAATGCAATCTTGGAACCCGTCAGCTATCATCTGACAACAATTAGCTTTTTATCAGTCTCGGAACCATTAAGATTAGCTTTTTATTAACTTTTCTGAAATGTGCATTCAAATCGTTGTTAGACGATACCCAATCAGTTCCATGTTTGCTAATCAGACTATAAACAATGACTGGTGCATGGAGAAGGAAGTCTTGGCCCCGAATATCCGTTATCTGGATATCCGCTGGCTACAGCCCCGACACATTGTGCTTTGCCCCCAGAGGCTAAATCTTCATCAAACAATAGCCGATGGGTTCTGAGACTGGCATCGGGGTAATACGGAAACGCTGTGGAGTATTAGTGTGGTTAGTAATCATGCAGCAGAATTTTGAACTAATTATAAGGGTTCTACAGCTTCGGTAATAACTTGGAATTATCCTTTAAAAGGTGGAGGCCATGTCCACCTTAAACAACACTCTTAAATGATATACGTTTCCTTTCCTATAAAACCTATTTCACATGAGGTTTGGCTTTAAAAGCCAGACTGCGGGGCAGCAAGAGCGATTGTGTCAGAAGGTTTACGACCTAAACAACCATCAGCCTCTCGAGCTGTCAGGCTCGAGACCGCAGTACAACGTCGGTCCACTCATAGGTTAACAGTATAGTGTCACACCGTTAAATTCAATTGGGTTTTTACGACCGTACCTATCTGTCCCCAAGGGCAGGCTGGAGAGGGGCTGTGAGAGATATCAGAAGAAACAGAAGGGAGATGAGTGAGAGATGCAGCATGTAGTGAAGGAAAGTGAAGGAGAGAAATGTGGAAGGAAGATGATTAAAAAGGATGAGTGGAAGAAGCAGAGGGGAAAAAGAGATGTATAAAATAAAAAACCTTCCCAGCAGAGCGAAAAGAGAATCATTCACCCCCCCCCCACTGACAAGAACGAAGTGTGTTATGATTCTGACAGAGTAAAATGAGGCCAGCTTTGATTATGCCTCTCTCCTCTATTAAAATGGAGCTCTGCATCACACACATATAATATTCTGTGGAGCAATGCAGGAACGTGGGCCGCTGTACAGCATGGAGAAGAACAAAGGCTGTGGTTGAAAGCTTCCTACAGGAGCTAATTGCAATATTAGTGGTCCTGGCCAGGGGAAGAAGAGGAGAACAACACCACTACTAATTAAAAGACGAGAGGCATTCTCTGATTGAACAGCAGGAGAGAGAAAGAAGAAGAAAGACGTAGAATATAAGTGAAGAAAACAGAACAGGCAGACACTGAGGGTGGAAAGAATGGACTGAAAAGACACACAGAGGGACACAGTGGAGCAGTGGGTGGAATGTTAACAGTGTCTGCAGCGTGTACTGTATGTGAGTGTGTGAGCTTGCCGTGAGTGAGTGTGCATAATATGCAGGCTGTGTGTGTGTGTGTTCGTGTTAGAGTATAATCTAAATGAGTCTTGTATCTTTAGAGATTAATCCAGTGCTGGCTTCAGACGTCACACTCTAATCCATCGGGGTAAAACAAGCAGAACTTTGCAACTGGTTCCTGATCACAACCAACCGACTCTGAATCTGACGATACAGTATACTTTATACAATCAGATCAGTGCTAACATTATGGGACATAAGTCATAAGCAGCAATGATTCACAATGACGTTAAGCAGTTTTATGAAAAGGCACTAGGTTACTATTGTGTGTTCAATCAGCATTTGATTTTTAATCCACAATAATTATAATAATAATAATGATAAACGTTTAACTTTAATCAACAAATAGAGATGGGTGACAACTTAAAGAAAAAAACAATCTAAAATGTCTTAAGTGCCATTCGGACTGGATGTATTTCTCTAGGGGAGGTGGGGTGATTTTAAACCTCCCCTGTGCTCGTCAGTGATTTTAATCCTCTCAGCAGCGCATATGTGGCTAACTTTTCACCCTCACCTTAGTAATAATTACAACCACAATTGTCAACTGTTTTTCGGCAAACTCACTGGTCCTCCTATAATTTAAATTCTGTCCGGAGCAACTTCTTTGTATTTTAATGTTTACACATCAAATGGGCTGTTATAATGTCAACTACAGGTGGGTATTGGTATTCTGTTCTGAGCCTCGTTTTTAAGCCTATATTTGATTTCGGCAAATTAGCAGCAATAACAGTATGCTAAATTAGCTGTTAGCAGTTCCTGTTTGCAGTGTACCTCTGAATTTACAGGTAACTATCACTGGATTACATTGATACTGAAGAAAACTTAAAAATGTGATGACTGAGAAAAGTTCTAAAGCTTCTTGTTTTCTATGATTTATAAGCAGTTTGTGGACATTTATTTGCAACAGACATCGGTGATAATGATATCCTAACAATGTAATTCAGTGTAAGTCATACTGAATATCATCAATATATGTTTCATGTCTGTGTGTAAAAAGTTATTACGATCAAATTCAACTCAGGCAGTAAGTTAATCAAATTCACTCTCCCTCGCGCCCCTGACGAGGCTTTTGGCCATGTCTTTTGGCTTTGTCCTGTGGAATGCCCATTTCTATTACCCACAAGGGTTATGGTGCATTCCAGTAGAAATGAGTCATACATGTGTTTGTTGTATGAAAGGGGTATTAGCAAGGTGTTGTGCCACCACAAAACTCCAGAACGGCTTCAGAGCTTCTGAAGCTGGAACTCTGCTGGAGGCATGAACATCATTCTTCCAAAAGACATTCCCATAAACATACACTTTCATGGAGGAAGGTCACAGAGCTGCAGGCTTTCCATTTTAGGTGTGAGCATGTGTGTGTGTGTGTGTGTGTGTAAGTCTTTAATATAAACAGCAGCACACACACACCATAACAGAAATTAATGAAACCACAAGAGTGGAAAACAGCTCTAATTCCAACACGTCCTCAAACCTAAACGACAGAATAGGTTGCCAATTGCCAATGACTCTCAAAATGACATATGACTGTTTCCCAAAACGGCGACAGTTAAACATGTGGTATGCATTGTAAAACAGTCACAGTTTGGTTAGGTTTAAGCAACAAAACTACTTGGTTAGGTTTAGGAAAATATTTTGGTTTGGGTTAAAATAAGTACATTGTATTACGTAAGTGATGCAGACGTAAGTGACGAACATTTCGTTTCACACAGGAAACACAAACACCGGTCTCCTGGGTGAAAGCCCTGTGTTTGTTTAAACCATCCATCCACAACAGCTCCCTGCATACTTGGACTGCTTAAGGCATAATTACTACATCCATTAGAGGACACAGCCTAACAATAAATGCAAATATGGGCGGTATTAAGCTGCTTGCAATGAAAACCTATATGCCTGTTTTTCTGGTGAGGACGGGCTTTCTAATTCTCTGTTTCCTCTCTCTCTCTTTGTCTTTCTCTTTCAACAATACTGTAATAAAGCTTCTTCAATAACCGAAACTGAAACTGTTGCGTGCTTGGATTCTGAAAGCATTGCTGCCTTTCTCATCCTGTCCTTCCTTTCCTCCCGTGTCCATTTTCCTCTTCCCCCTGTCTTCCCCCTCTTCCTTTCTCCTCCAATCACCTTTTATCACCTCATCTGCTCCCTTGCTCTGCCCATCTGATCGTCCTCCTGCCTCTGAGCCATGTTGTGTGCTGTGGTGTGTTGTCATGAGGGGAGGTCAGCGGCTGGCACCAGTCCATACAATCGGACATGCTGTTCACGCTGACCTGGCCAGACCCTCTCACATGTACACACCACAGAGAACCACATGGTGTAGCCTAATAGGTGTATATACTGTACATACGGAAACACTATAGAGAAGGAAAACATCTGAACTATTGAACTATTAGCTAGCTCCATTATTGTCTTTTAAACTTGCCTTGTGAACAGTTTAATTCACTGTTACATAAAAAAAGTTATTTTGCTCAATAAAATTACAGCAAAAGTATAAAGTTAAATTGTGTGATATTTTGCATGTAACACAAATGTATTTTTTTAAAGATAAAGCCTACCTATTAAAAAAAATAAATAAATCAGAGAATGCAGATAATCATATTATTTTGACAATTCAACATCAATTTAATGTTAAATACCAAAATCATTCTGAGAAGGTCATTATCCCCAACACTGCTTTTGACTTAAAAAAAGAATGTAAATTCCAAACTGCATTTCACAAATTGCTTTTGCACTGCACTATAAGTAGCAGAGTAAATGTGTGGAAAGCGAGGTATCACCAGATGTGTGCTGGTACATGAAAACCAATAATAGCTGTATGTTTGTGTGTATGCGTGTGTCCAGCTCTACTGCTGTGCCACCTGTGATGAGGCACCTGATCTGAATCACAAGCATCTGATTGGTTGAGAGTGGGGCTCAGGTGCATCCCACTGAACTGCGAATAACAAGGCAGGGACCCGGGATTCCCTGCTCTGCCAAACACACACACGCATGCACACACACACACAAGTGACTTGTGAGATAGTCACACAAGAGCCACGTATAAATCAATCCCAGGCAAAAATACACCTTCAGAAAAAGCAACACACTCCCCCTCTCAATCTACACCATCGAGTAGTATGCACAGACACACACACACACACACACACACACACACAAACACACTAGGCTCCATCCCCCTCTTTTTTTTATTTATTAAGCTATTATTAGCTGTTGCTTGCATGTATAAACTAATACTCAAGTTCACATGGAGACAATGCACACATTTGCGCTCGGACCACACACAAACCCACGGCAATCCCTTCTCGCTAATCATATTTCTATTACCTCATGCACTACTTCTGCTGGGTGGAACAATAATCTATTTCTTTTTCAACCTTCACTCCATTCTTCTTCTAATTTGAGGCAATTTCCTCAAGCTCCAACATACTGACCTTGTCCATCTTATCTGTGTATGCTCCCTCTCTACATATCTACCTCACATACTCAACTTCCTTCTTGCTGCTATCTCCGTCTATCTCTCCTGTAAGTTTTCCTCCATGACACACAGAAGAGAGAAAGTGTGCATGATCATGTTTCATGGATAACATGATAGCCAAATTTCTAAACACACTAGATTCCCCAAACTCATGCACTGTATAATGCCCCCTGCTAAGATTCTGGGTTAATGCTTGATGGCGCTAACACTGAATTGATTCATACAGGCAACATTATCTTCACTATTTATGCTGTGTGTACTTCACGCTTTCTTCTCTGAGATGGATTTCCCTTGTTCTGTGAGCTGAGACAAGTTTTTCCACAAACGTGATTAGAGGAACTGACATCCAGATAACCTTGCAGAGACAAATCTTTGGAAATAAATCGTGCTTTTGAGACGAGCAGAAAATGCCAGTCTCCATTGAACTTCAACTATAGCTAATGCAACAGGCATTTCAGTGATTCAGTGTGAAGTGGCTTGATCCGACATGCTCATATCACACAGCAAGTGAAGATTGCTTGACTTATCCAGTACAAAATCTCTCAACCTAGGCAGAAAATGGAGCGACTTGCACAACATAAAACAAATTAATGCATATACAGAAGTGTTTTCTTATTTTGCTCTGATTTTATGGATGCCACAATGGAGAAAAAAACAACAGCTACATAAATAGAGCTTGTATGTGGACAAGTTTTGCTTTGACTCTTTGTCATATGAGTTTTAGCAAGCTACTTCATCCACTACCAAAAACATCTATACTGTAATCTCGATTTACATCACAATGGCACAATGCCCGTGCTTGAGTTACAGCCTTCCAACTCTCAAGCTAAAATTAGGCTTCTGTTTTCTCAGTCGTACAGTAGCTGTGTGTGAATCTGAGTGTGTATGAGTGCGTGTGCGTGTTTCTGTGACGGGGTCCATTAGGAGTCTAAGTGCTGGGCTAATTGGCAGTAATGAGTTCTTGTGCTGGGGGAGCTGGTGAAGGGGGCTATGGGGATCATGTCTGGCAGCTTCTCCAAAGACCACTCCACTAAAGGGCTTCATTAACACTACTTTTCACTGTCCCATAGAAAGAGGGGTGAGTGCATGTGTGTGTGTGGCTATGAGGGTGTGCAGCTGCTGCATATTACCTATAACCAAAATAATTTGTTTGCGCTTCTCGCTCCATGTCAACTTTCTAGCTCCTTGTGAGAGACAGACGAGTGATGAGGAGGACCATAAGAAGGAGAGGCGTGACACCACCTTTTCAGACACACACACACACACAGGCACAGAGCCAACCCCATTCAGTCAATTTCTCTAATTGTGGAAGGCATTCATTTGTTTTTCAGGAGAAGTATCCAGCATTTTAGGCAAATGAGCAGGTTAGTGAGAAATGGAATTTCAAGTCTTTTCAATGAAAGCCATCATATCTTTTCAGTTATGGTACAGAAAGCTGGTATGTGTTGCAGCAAGAGAGAAAGCGAAAGAGAGGTGAGAATACTGTATATTTAAGCATTATTTCCAAATGAATGTTTGTATTTAATGTAGTAAATCTCTAGGGGTTTAGTGTGTTGTGGGTTTGTGTGTTTCAAAGGGGCCACAGAAGCAGTGACTCGCTCTAATGTAAATTAAACCTACCGGCTTTGCACCATGGCGTCCTTCCATCCACATGCATACCGGATAACTCATGCTTTGTCAAGCTGGAAATTTCCCATTAATTCCACACAAACACGCACACACACTCCATGCAGGCTTTCCCCCTCAGTAAGCATTATATTCATTACATTTAGTTTGGGAGTGGCCCCCCCCCCCCTCAATCGATTGAATTGTGGATACGACGAACAGTGCTTTCTAATTTGACTTGAGTAAGTGGGTGACAAATAGTCCAGCCAGAAATCAATGAGGGGAATTATGTATACACAGTGGGGGGAGAGGGGCGGGAAGAGAGTCCAATGCAAATGACTGTATACACTGGTAAGGCACGAAAGCATACACACTCTAAGCCATGCAAACACAATGCAAACCAAATCAGTATCTCAACAAATCCTCTATTTAATCATGTGTACTCTGCATGAGTACAATCTAATAACACAGAGAATACAATCATATCCCTATATACATTATTGATGGAATGTATAATCTTGTACTCTGTCAGCCAGCAGTACAACTGTAACAAAAGTGAAACATAGGCAAGACTCTAATTACATTTCTACTAGTGTCATTGATTGAATCACTGCAGGAAACCAAATATTGTGTCACTTTGATCTCAGGAGTGTTATTCTACGTCCTGTGGATAAAGGTGAGAGTGTGTCAATAGCGGACAGATCTGTTCCTAAAAGCGAATACAGACGAGTCTTATGTTGTCAGCGTCTTTTATCTCCACCCATTTTTTTCTCTCTCTAATTCTGGCAATCACTCATGTAACACTCCAATGGTATTTGGCCATTAGGGCTGCATAATTAGTCACAGGTAACTCTATATCACCATTTCCAAATTTAATAGTCATGTAAATGTGGCAATATTCAGGTGATTATCACATTTTCAGTTCCCTTGAGGATACTTATATTGTATATCTGGAGGTTCATTTATGTGTGACCAATCATAACCTGCACACCATGCATGTCCCCAAGTGGCCCACAGATAGTGTTAAATCAATCTCCTCAGTCAAGTGTGCACATGTTACTCAAGACACCGAAAACATGGAAGTATTCTGTGCAGTTTGCCATATTAATCTTGGACCATATAAAGAGTAAGACTACAACAGTACAAAGAAGATAGAGTATCATGCCTTCTACTTTGACAAATCCTGTAATAAAATAAGTAAAAAAGCAAAAATATGTTGTTTGTTTGGGTGCAAAATTATGAAAAAAGCTGTTTTCCAGTGGCATAAAAAAGGATTCAAATTTTTCATAATCTTGCATCCCTAGTCTTACATTTAATATAACTAACAGCCACATACATACTTACATATGATTCACAGAGAGAGATTAAAATTTAAACAGTGTGACAATGATGATGACAGAAATAAAAGGGTCAATTAGTAAGACACAAAACTATTAGACCGGTATTATTCCAATGTCTGTTTTACACAACAAACTCCATACCGTGTAATTCAACCTAAACTGGGCTTTTTCATTGATTCTCCATATCTATGAGGATGTGGTAAGCCAGGGTGACCATTTGGCACTGGGCAGCTCGCAGCACCACCAGCCCAGCGGGAAGTAGAGGGATGCAGTCTAACAGTGCTCTACACAGAGCACAAACAACCTGCTGGAATTCATTAGAGCAGGCCACTTGCACACGCCAAATGCACACGCTTACAAACACACACAGACCCAAGAATGCATGAAAAAACAGGGTCGTTCTGGCAGAGAAGAGAAGAAATATGAATGGATACCGGTGCAAAAATACCCACAAACTGGCAGAGATAGATATTGCAATATAAGTATTTGTGTGTGTGTCCCACTCCTTTTACACCAGTGTAATCTCCAGAGGGGGGACTAATCAGCTCATCATTCTTAGATTGCCACCAACAACCTTAACTTAACACACACACACACACACACACACACACACACACACACACAGAGAGAGGTAGTCCTGCCCCTTGCTAATAGATATATAGACCTCGCTTTCCTGGCATTAACCCACAGCTTGGAGGATTGCTCTTAGAGTAAACACTCTCACACACGCACACACACACTGTCCACACACACTTCTTTGAAGAGAGAGCAGGGCTCATGTTGTCCACAGAGAGATCTAAAGGAGGAGAGCCGAGACAGAAGATGGAAGAAACTGTGGCTGAGCTGAAAAAAGATTTCTCTGTGCATTGACTTGGCCCCCATGCTGAAATTCAACTATAATCCACCCATACAATGGCCTGAAAAAACAACTCTCTGCTTTTTCTTAAATGAAAAATTCTACCAAGGGGTCTTGAAAGAATAGGATATTGCAGCAGAAAGTGAAAATCAATAGAAAAAGGGGGCTTTACGTTGAAATAGCAATCATCTATGTAATTCTTACATCCTTTTTTGCTTAATCAATATTTGTGTGCATGTAGAGAAAAATAAATTGGCCACTTGAGTTTCTAGGCTGAATGTTTGGCTGAGCTTTCACATCTAAATTGGCTTTGATAGGTTATTTAATTTATGTAGCTTAACGTTGCTTGTTGCACCTCTTTATTTATTGCTAGTCACTGATGTTTAATTGTCTGAGTTTTGTCCTCTTTTCTTGTTATTCTATTGGGCTACACTGAGGAAGGCGGTTATAGATTTCTAATTAATTATCAGTTGTATGCACAGGCTTACAATTCATTAGACATCGTAAACATGACAAGAGGCACCAACCACACACCGATTTGTTTGTACGCCAAATCTCCAACAATACATTGCATTTTATAAGCTTATTATTTATAGTTTTATATGAAATCTTAATCTGAAAAGTTACCAGTAATTATAACAGTCAAATAAATGTAGTGGAGTAAAAATTACAATATTTACCTCTGAAATGTAGTAGAGTAGAAGTATAAAGTATCAAAAAATGGAAACACTCAAGTAAAGTACAAGTCCGTCAACATTGTACTTAAGTACAGCACTTAAGTAAATGCACTTACATTTTTACTTTTATCTGAGTACATTTTTATCAGTGGACATGGTAAACAAATACTCACAGCAGCCTCTTTGACACTTGAAGATAACTTTTCAATTCACTCCCAGGATAAAAATATTAATTACAGAAATTCATGTTTTTCTCTTTTTGTCTCAATTGTTTTCCTTTGTAAGGCTGCACGGTGCATCTTCAACCCCACCACCACCGTTGCCAACAAAACAAAACAAAAATGGAGGAAACAGAGATAGAAAATAAAGTTATTGATTTTTCAATCCGCTGTGCCATCAAACAATACAGTAACACTAGGGCTATAGAGTTGCTGACATGACGCAGAGAGGTAAAAGAGCTTATGCTTTTTTACACAACTCTGATGTTGAGGTCAAGAAAACAGGTGTATGCCTCCAGAGAAACATAGCATTTACAGTACTACACCATGCAAACAAATGTCAAGTGTGTTTGTACATGCGTGAACCTGATGTTGAGTATGTGCACCCAACACCATTTATCCCTTGACTCTCTCTACTAATTTTTACATCGTTAATTTTGCATTTTTTAAAATCACGAAAGACTTAAAGAACATGGAGCCGTCGGGCAGATGTGATCCATCCAGGCTCTGTTGCTGTTTAGCAAGGAGCCCAAAAATCCCCTTCATTACTCATGGTGATCAATACGGGCACCTTGGTGACAAATTACAGATTAATTAGTTTTCTTGCATTTTTGCTTTTTTTTTCTTGCTTATTGTATGTTTCATCTGAAGTGATGACTGAGACAGCAACAACAAGTGACACTAATGATCTTTGGTGTGTGCGTGTTGGTGTTGCAGTCTGCAAGACCATCAGTGTGTAGTACTGCTGAATCTCTCTTTCTCTCTAAAAAACTACTTACACTTCCACAATCATCTTTATTTGCCATTCCTATCTTTCTCTCACTCCCTCTGCCTCTTTTCTCTTCTCAAGGACCATCATTCACTGAACCGTGCTTATTGTGCCCGAATCTAAAGCAGCTGTGTCTGAGTTTTACCCTCCCAGGACGGCAGAGGGGTGTTCCCTGCTTCCAAGGCAGCAACACAAAGAGCGAGTCAGAACAGGCCAGCTAGCTGGTTCACAGCTTGCAAAGAGCCACATTTCCAACAGAACTGGTCTAAAGGCCTCAATAATGAGCACCATTCAACTCCCTTAGCCAGGGGATGTGAGCAGAGAGGCTGGAAGGGTCAGAATATTATAGGAGGAGAGAGATAGAAAGTAGAGAGTGGGGACATGATGAGAATGAGAGAGCGTGAAAGAGCGCTATTGGTTTCGTAGCCCAATTCCAGTTTTGAAAATGATGGTTTATTTCCCTGTTCAGCTGTTGAACACAATTTAAAAGGCCTTTTGGGAGCCCTGACCACAGTCTGGACCTCCACTGAGATCCCCTGCCCAGGCTTAAAAAACTCTGGCCAGCTGTGACCGGCAGCCCATGGAGGCTGGGGCTCAACTTGTCTGAGTCAAATGGAAAGGAAACAGGGCAGGGAAATTGTGTTGGGAAACAGAACTGTCACATTCTTACACACAAATACACGAAGCAGAAGAAGACATGCGTGACTACATGTGCACGCACACACAAATCTGATGCTGTACTAAACTAAAGCTAGGTCAAGCAACAGACCAGAGCTCAAACTCCAGAGCAAACGCTCAGCTCTATAAATGCATCCACAGTGTCAGAGCAAAAGCCAGGTCAGCCAGTAAGAGGACCAGCTCTCCATGCACGGTGTAGTGGAAGCTTGGGTCAATGGGTTTAACTAGCAGGAGGTTAGAGAGGCAAAGTGAGGATCTATGGAGTATTGAAAATGACAAGAAGAGATAGGAAGAGGAGAGAGGAGAGGAGAATGAAAAGATCAGATATTTACGCCAAAGACTTGAGCAGAGCATGCCAGAGCATCTAAAAAACACATCCTTCAAAGAGAATGAGAAAATGTGAAGACTGGAGGATATTTAGAGGCCAATTTAACTTGGTGTACATATTCTGCATGTGTGGATGTACTTATGCTATGGGCTTAAGTGGTGTAAGAGAAGAGGAAGCAAAAGAGCTCAACTAATGGGGTACCAAGAGACTCAAAGAGAGAGAGAGAGAGAGAGAGAGAGAAGGAAGGAGAGAGAACATGCAGAGAATGGGGGAACATTTCCTTCCATCAATTATTAAATGTTGGAAGGAAAATCTCACATAATAAGGAATGCAGATATGATTTGCCCATTCTAGACCACAGTGGACTTAATTAATTACTCTGATCGTGTTTTTCTGTACTTTAGTTGTGCAATGTTGCTGCTAAGATATCATTTAAATAAAACTGTTATAGCCTGCAGACAACACATAAACAGAAGCAGAGCATCACAGACAAATGTGACAAAATAGAACAGACTAATTCAAAAGAATCTCCGGCGTTGCTGTGACAACACACACAACACCCCGGACATTGTCGCCCAACTTTGTGTCACGCCATGTTTTCTTTTGTTGCTTCTCCTGCTTTCCCTCGTCACCAAAGCAAAACAAAATGAAAAGGACAAACAAATAGACTACTGAGATATATAATGTGATCCTGCACTCCTCTGTTAACATTCCCAAACTGCTGCAACACCTCAACCATGACTGCAGAGACAAAAAAGGAGAGAGGGGGTGGAAGCAGGAGAGCTTGTAAAAATCTAATAAAATCACACCTACAAATGAGATCTCCACAAGAGAATAATGTTTTCAACAACCTTTAAAGCCTGAACCCTCTGCTAAAAATATAACACCTATTTCTGCACTGGGAGATAAATAACCAACTCTTCTGCTACTTCACCCCATGGGGTGCAACATGTGCCAGTCAAGTGGGGAAATGGGGTCAAGCATCTCCTTTCACAACACCTCTGTACCATTTTAGGGGAGCTAGAATAGAAGCAGAATTAGTTCAGAGAATAACAACAATCACAAGATAAAGAGGAAATGAAAATAATCCTCATTCTAACCACCCTACCATCTGCCCACTGGATCCTATCCCACCATGCTCTGACTCACATCATCAACTCATCCCTCACCACTGGGTCGTTCCCCACAGCTTTCAAAGAAGCCAGCGTCACACCGTTACTGAAGAAAGCCACTCTCAATGCGACACTTTTAGAAAGATACAGACCGGTTTCCCTCCTTCCCTTCATTGCCAAAGCTCTGGAGCGAGTTGTGTTCAACCAGCTCTCTTCCTTTCTCACACAGAACAACCTCCTGGACCGCAACCAGTCTGGTTTCAAGAGTGGCCATTCCACGGAGACCACGCTTCTCTCAGTGGCCGAAGCCCTGAGACTGGCAAAGGCGACATCCAAGTCATCTGCACTTATCTTACTGGATCTGTCTGCTGCCTTTGACACAGTTAATCACCACATCCTCCTGTCCTCTCTCAGTGCTATGGGTGTCTCTGGAATCGCGTTGCTATGGTTCAAATCATACCTCTCGGGTTCACCACAACCTCTCCATTCAACTAGGCTCATCGACCGTTACGCCGTCCAGCACAGCCAGAAATCTGGGGGTGGTAATTTATGATCAGCTAAACTTCAAAAGCCATGTCGCCACCACCACCCGGTCCTGTAGATTCATCTACAGCATCAGGAAAATCAGACCTTTCCTATCGGAGCAATCTACACAAGTCCTAGTTTAGGCTCTTGTCTTTTCCAAACTGGACTATTGCAACGCGCTACTGGCTGGACTCCCTGCTTGCATAACCAAACCTCTGTAGATGATCCAGAACGCGGCGGCAAGAGTGCTCTTCAATGAACCAAAGAGAGCGCACGTTACTCCGCTCTTCATTAGTTTACACTGGCCCCCTGGATTTGCCCACATCAAGTTCAAAGCGATGGTCTTGGCCTACAAGACCACCACTGGTTCTGCACCATCATATGTTCGCTCACTAACACAGACCTATGTTCCTGCCAGATCCCTGCGCTCTGCAAACGAACAACGTCTGGGGGTACCATGCCAAAAAGGGAAAAATAAATTAAAAAAAAAATCACTCTCGCGCACCTTCTCTGGACCCGTTCCACATTGGTGGAATGATCTGCTGCTCCAACAAGATCAGCAGATTCTGTAGCCACCTTTGAAAAGCACCTGAAAATGCATCTTTTCCGTTAACACCTAACTGACAATCACTAACTTCTTCCTTTCTATCCCTTTTCATAAAAAAAACAAAAACCTTCTTATCCTTAGCTTTGTATACTGTGCTGGGTTTTAACAGACTAGTTTCTGGTGCACTTATGCTTTTTGTTAACTTGTGTTGTTATAATTGTCTTCCTCATATGTAAGTCTCTTTGGATAAAAGCGTCTGCTAAATGACTAAATGTAAAAATAATGTAAATGTAATCCTAACAATTTTATACATTTTAAATCTGTAAACTGCAATGACCTGGCATATATTTCAACACTCAACTAGCAATAAAACTGACCAGAACCCCATGGGCTCGCTCACATTGGTGGATAAATCATTGCATGTGGGGGTGAGAAGTCTGAATAGAGTCCTGAGCCCTCAGGGTGGGTGAAGGGAGAGGATTCACCTCAGAGTTGGTGAGGTCAAGTAGTAGCAGGAAGAGTCTGTGGAGGCGTTTCTGTTCACTGGGGCTTCATGAGGATGGAAGCTGGAAACAAACTCAGTTGGAAAGTCTTCACATGCTGCAAAGCATCTCCGTGTGGATGTGCAAACGCACGCCTACACCTGCACACACATCATCGTGTGCAGCATGCACCTACAGGTAATTTATTGCACCAGCGAACAAACAAATATTCACACGCTCTCATTGATCTCTCTGTATGTGTAGGAGAAAGCACAAAGCCACAGAGGGTAGATGACAATGTCCCTCGTCAGACCCTTTGCAGTGTACGAGGGCTGCTTAATGCAGTCACTGGCAGCTGTTGTCGAAGAGCGCTCCATTTCTCCGCTTCCCTCTCTCCTCCCCTCCGTTGCTCCATCTCTCGTTCCTGCCATCATTATCGTTGCCACCAGATAGCAATGATGCAGGGAAAGCCGTGGAGTGGTCCCCACGTCCCACACCCACTACCAGAGAGAGAGCAAGACAGACAGTGAGGGAGGAGGGAAAATCACCATACAGAGAGGAGAGGGACCGGCTGTTAGTGGCGAGTGCTGGGAGTGAGGGAGCAGCACGGATGGGTGAAGAGAAGGAGATGGAGGGGAGAGGAAGAGAAATAAATGGAAAGGAGAGCGCGAGAGATGGTAGTCGTTACAGGACTGATGTGTAATAAACTGCATGAAGGAGCCTTCAGGGAAGCATTATTTTCTAGTTCAACACACCATCTCCAAGAAGAACAGACACACACATTAGACAGAAGACACACACACGTACAACTCTGAACTCTGTGTGACTCATAACCGTATTCATATTTATAAGTAATTCAAACAGTGACAGACTGCATCAATAAACACAATTTTGGTGAAGTCTTCCATTGCGTCATTCTGGCTGATTAATGATGTGTATGTGGAAGTAAGGAGGCACCTGCAGGTGAAAGGCAGCAATGCATTCTGGGTTTTCTGTGTCATATGTCTAGTAATTTTAGTCACTAATGTATAAACTGAGCTGATGTGAAGCCTCAAATTTCTACCATCAAACTTCTGTTTTTGTAATTTGAAATATTTAGCAGTGTAGCTATGCCACAATAATATATCCTCATAATGTAAAGGCTACTCCAGCAGGTCTGCCTTCATCATCAGTAGAACATTAGCTATAAAATACTGAGTGGCTGAGACGCTTTTGGAGGCCAAATATTAAAGGATACAATGGATCTTTTATTGGTACTGAAAAGGTCAATCTGGGACTAAGAGGGAGGGATATTAACTTTCTTAGTAAATGGAAATAAGTGGTTCAAAACTTTATACAGCTTTTAAAGCAATAGTTCAACATTTTGAGAAATATGCTAATTCACTTTCTTGTCGAGAATCAGATGAGTAAATTGATACCTCTCTAATGCCTGTATGGAAAATATGAAGCTAATTAACATTGAAACATGTTTTGTTTAGTCCGTACACACTCATGCTTATGTCCTGGAGTTTTTTACACTTTTGTACAGATTAAACAAAAGGGTATGTATATATTTCCCAAAATGTTGAACTGTTCCTTTAATATATAGTTAAGTTCATACCCTTATTTCTGTGGCTATATTCTGTGACTGTTTGTCTGGTAGTCTTTAAGGTTTATGCTATGCAATGCCATATTTTTTTTGTGTACTTTTATTTTGAAATGTCTGTGTTTGAGGTGCATTTTCAGTAGTTATGTAGTTTTAAGTACAGGCTGGGCTTTTCTCATTCTCTAAAAACACCTTGATGATGGTTCTGCCTGAACACATTGTCTGAATGAAGAACAAACACTTCTCAGTTACTGTTGCCGAGTTACTTTTCACATGTGGGTCTTCTTTCACAATAGCTTTGCAAGCTGGCAATGACTACATGAATATCATCTACTTATCACTTGGCAATCACAACAGCAAGTCCCATCTAAAGCATCAGCCATAGTCATTCATTTGTAAGGACAAGAGACACACTCATTTAACACACAACATAGTGTACAGCAGAAGGGTTCAGGGTCAGCTCAGCAGATCAAGCTTGATTGAAATCCAATAGTCTTCCCTCTGACAAAAAGTTAACTGGAGAGGTGAAAGAGCATGTCCATAACAGCTCTGTGGGGAATCTGCATTACACTGGGCTGATAGAGCATGTTGGAGCATGCTCTATCATGGGTCAGTGTATCACAGAATATGAATCAATGTAAAAGGTGAATGAGCGACAGCCCTTAATCTGAACTTGCTTCATCACACCGGAAGATGTGATTCCATCTATGTGCATCAGGTGTTTTGCCGCTATTTTAAAAGGTGAACCAGTTGTTCGTTTCCATCTTATCATCTCTCTCAGTCTTAATCCAAATGTCTTCTCATCTCATCTACCCTGGATCTGCTTCTCCCCCTCTAGTCTCTCTTTCTCTCAGTCTCTTCTCCCTCATTCTTTCTCCCATGAACCATCCACTAAATATCAGCGGGGCTTTTGAGCAGTGGGAAAATCAATGGCTCAGACGTTCCCCGTAAACACCAGTGATTTTCAGATCCACTTTAAGTGCACAAGTTTTGAGAAGATTTCATTGATGATTTGGGCACAGTGTGAATCATCTTATGAATAAAAGCGAGGGAAGCACAGACGCTGATGTGGGAATGAGGCTCCTGCCACAGCTGCAGGAGTGCAAACCCTTCAAAGCTCACAGAGAGGAAAATAAGAATGGAGGTAGAGGTGACAAGAAGAGAGGGAGGGAAGCAAAGACAGATACTGTATCGGACGAAAATCACAAAAGAAGAGGTTGACTATTTGGAAGGGAGAAAGCTCCTCACTTCTGTCACTAGCCCTTCTCTTCTCCCACTTCCCTCACTCTTCTCCTCCTCCCAGCCTATTTTTCGGAGATTACAGCACAATGCATCTGCCAGTGGAGACAGCAGCAACACGTTGCTATGACCCAAATACGGCAGCGTGGTGTGATGATTGGCTAAGAGGAGCAGGGGTGGGGAGTGTAGTGCAGTGCATCCACAGCCACGCATCAGCAGAAGCACCTTTAAAATTCAAACATTTATATAAGAGAGAGAGAGAGAAATAAAAATATGAAAGAAGGACGAAGGGAGAGAAGAGCATAGCATAGTCATCCATTCTTAATCAAAGCGGGGGTGTAAGATTCTGTGGTACTGCATGACAATCCAGCAAAGCCAACACACTTCAGCCCTCATTTACTGTACCATTCCAAATTCATCCGCAACTTGGAATTCTTGCTGTCTCTCATCATACACAGTATGCCTGCTTCCATCATTAGACGCCAAGCTGACTCTCCATGTCCACTTTCCTGTAATGGTATTAAAGTCGTGGCTGAGCCAAGTCTTCTGGGGATTGATGTTCATAAATGTCACACTTTTCAAAGAAGAAACACACATCCTCATCCACTGCATCTCTCTATGGATATGGAGTGTCTATACATATATACTGTACTCAAGTGTGCTTGTGGGCAAATCATCCCATGACATTTTTGTGTGTACATTATCTCATTCCTTTAAATACTTTGCTCATGTCTTACTCTAGTGAGCCAGGATTTCAACCTAGCTACCCTGCTCTCATCCACCCTGGCTCCCTTAATAAGATGAGAAACCACCAGGTTCCTTTAGTCAGTCGAGGAGGTGGATTGTAGTTAGACAAATTCCAATCAAACCTTTTTATTTGCGCAAAATATTTTCATCTCATTGTCTGTGGATTTTGTAGCCACTTACGCCATAAACAAATGTGCGAATTAGTGCAGTTATAGGCACTTAAGTAATTAATAGGACTGTGATTTAACAATGCATGTTTAGAACAATATATTTACATATGAATTCACTGAGGACAGCAGGATTGTTCAGCTTGTGCCTTTGCAGGTAAATAATACTCTATGACTGTGTGCTCCCACACAAAGGGTACTCCAGCAATTTAGTATTGCACTTCCACAAAGGGGAGATGCTTGAAAGAGACACCTCAATAAAGAATGATCGGTGCAGCAGAGGCTGAGATATCCTGACTTCAAGTCCTTAGCATGGGTCAAGCTCCATAAATTCTGGATCCTACATTTCCCGTAATGCATCTCACCAGAGTGTTTCATGAGACTTCCAAGTTCTTTAAAACTTTATGCCACAGTTTGTAATGTAGGTTTTCTGGTGAAAATTTGTAGTGTTCGGGCCCAAGCTGAAATAACTCTGGGAACCGTTACAGCTCCTTCCAAAGCATACAAAATGTTTTTATGGCTGAGCAGTACTCCACATGACGAGAAAACTGAACTTTTTGTGTAAAATTGGTGAACCAGCCCTTTAAAAGTCAATTGACGAAAAGGGAGTCATGCATTTTACATTTCTTGCAGCAGTAATAGGGGTTTGGTTGGAATAAATTGAAGAGTTAAAATGAGCAGTTATAGTTACAAAAGATTGAGCCAAAAAGAAGTTCAAACATCAAAAGGGCAAGAAAAATATCCATGCAATGCGGTGCAAGGAGTGAAAGCTTGTCATTAAACAAAGTACAACAATAAGAAATAAATTAAACTACAAATGACACATAAAATTGGGGTTCACAAAGCTCTGTTAATCATTCACTACACTTTGTGTTCCAAGAGCACATCAAACCAATGCAACCCAATACAAACTCTATCATTCCTTCATACTCATTCAAGTCCATCCTTTTGTCTTGCTCAGGAATCACTCTCCTTGGATTCCTTACCAGGTCAGCCCCTTTCTCTGTCAAATCTCTGCTGAGTGCATATCATCATGTAGATGTAAGCAGCCTCCACGACAGCCAACCTGCTGGTGTTTTCTGGGATACAGTGACAGGCCCACCTCCCCACCCTCAATGTAGCCGCATGGGGGAGAAAACAACACCAGTGGAGAGGCAGACAAGTGGCACTGTGTGCACCCCCTCATGGGACGAGAATACATTTCAAGCAGAACACAATTGGCAACATACGGTGTTGTTTTCAATGCTGTATGACTGAGCTCTTAGCATGTACTTGGAAACCTATAAGGGATATTGCTTTTGTTCACAAAATTAAGGGTTTTCATGTACAGATCCGTAGACAAACACATTCATACAGGTGAAAATGATTGTGTTTGGCAGAAACACACACCCAGATGTACACACAAAGAACGTAGGTATAAGCTGTAGCCTGGGGTCACGCCAGTTAAATCCCTTTTGCGTAATCTGAGGTCCAGAGTCATAGTTGCCACAATGAGGCTGGAGGGACCACACACACACGCACACACTATTTATAGAGCGTGGTTTCTCACGATCCCTCCCTCTATTCGTCCTTCATTTTCTTCCCACCTCCCGACCATTTCTCCCCCATGTGCTCTAAAAGCTTTTCTACCTCTGAGCAATCAAATGACAAACACTTTCACAGTACTGCAATGTGATCACAAGGACACCTTGTTTTCTGTTTCTCCCCCTCCCTCTCGCCCCAGCCCCCTCTCCACACTTTGTCTTTCCCAGGGGAAGTAAACGAGGCCAAATTTTCTCTTATGTGACTTAATCAGAACGATGACGCTGGTAGCTGCTTATAGAGCAGGAGGAAATTCTTAACAAAGAACACCCTCTTGCACAACGCGTCCTCCTTCATATTCCCATTCATTCTACCCAACAATATGTTTGGTGCTGTCATGTCGGAGTGAGCCAGGGAATGTGCATACAAATGTGAACGAAAATGAGTTACGATCTACAAGCAGCACACATCTACACATCATCAACTGTCTGGCGTACTGGCACCTTATCGTAGTCTCACATTATAGATCACAACACACCAAATCTCACACTCACACATCTGCTGATTCCCAACAGCTACTGTGTGAAACATGCATCAAATCCCTGGTATAATGTAGTATCGATGCATCACTCTGAGGCGAAGACAGTTGTATTATTAACATTCGGGGGGGGGGGCATGATGATGACATTAATTAGCGGTGATTGTAAACAGTAAGAGCAGTGTTTTCTGCTTACTCGCCAAACTTCATTCATAAAGCATACAGTTTCGTTTACTGGTGATGTACAAAAGGACTTAAGTAGTGACCTTGCTTATTTTAGTTGTTTTATAAATAGAGAGGATCTTAAGGCAAATTCGGCATGGATGATTGCGAAAAAAAACAAGACTTTATGTTGACGAAATGGCAATTTATTGTATATAGTACATACAGACAGGAGAGAGAGGGACTGCTGCAGGAATGTTTTCTTTATATCATACAAATTGCCCTGTCTTAATAGTCTAATTCAATAGACTTGCACCTAATGGATTCTAAAAAATACGGAACAAAATCGTGTCCCGTATCAGTTCAATATGGAACACATCTTTTAGGTTCCAATTACGGGATTCCTCATTTTACCCCAGGGTTGACAACCCCAGTTGTACGATATATATGTGTGTGTGTGTGTGTGTGTGTGTGTGTGTGTGTGTGTGTGTGTTACAATGTCAGAAAGTCGTAAAGTTCATATTAAACGTGGCCAAAGTTTCATGGAGATGTGCAAAAGTAATCCCTATGAGCCAAAAAGACTGACTTTGCCGGACTGGGAGCTTGGAACTGAAAACCTCCTCCTCCCAGCAGTCCAAAGCTCCTGTGCTAGCAGTGTAAATAACAACTCTCCTGCCCGGTCCAGGAGGAGTCAGCTAACCTGTAAGGAACACTATAGCTGCAAGGCTAACGGCAGCTAACGTTGCAATTAGCAGCAGTTTAAATCTATCGGTCATTCAGGAGACTCCGTAAATCACACATGACCCTTTTACACAGCTTGGTACAGATGCTATAAGAAAAAAAAGTGAAAAAGTGCAATAAATGTTCACATTCAGGAAACTGCAACTAGTGAACCAGTGAAAAAATTAATTACAGTTTTTGATTAATTTTCTGTTTAAAACTAATTATTGTAAAATTGTTTCAACACAGTCACTTACTTATAGACTGAAGCAGGGTTAACATCCAGCAGCCAAAGTCAACATAAGGGGAACTGGCTCAAACCAATGTGACCTTTGCCTCAGTATCTCCTCAGTTTTCATTTTCATTCAATTTAAATAAATACTGTTTCTGAACACGGTGGTATTCTGGTTAGTTTCACTGCAGTCCTCCATGTGAGGGTGTCACATCTTATTCATTAATCTGTTGAAGCTATCCTTTCCTATTAAACCTCCTATATACTTGCAGATTAATTTATTGATCAATCTATCCATTGGACTTCCACCTGACCACACACTCATCCCTTATATCTGCAAACATTTAGCATGGGTGGTCAAACACTGTCTCAGCAACATGAAAGAGCAGCCACATGGCTCAAACTTACATCTGTAGCTACGAGCAGTGCCTCAGGCGCACAGCACACAACTACTTCTCATTCACCAACACTGTGTACTAGGTGCATCTCCCTGTGTTTGTGCCTATCTATGTGTTTCTGTGCAATTGTGCAGGCCTGTGCTTGTCTTTATTTATATACACATGCAGACACGTGTATATTTGTGTGGGTGTGTGTTTTTGGTTTTTGTGCTACTCTGCCTGGAGCACGATGTAAAGCAAGGACGATGGCCAAGATTTGTGAACCACCTTGGAGTAAAATCAGTATGGCTGTTTAGGTCACAAAGGCACCTAGAAATACAGGAGTGGCGTTCGTGGGTGTGTGTGGCCAGTGTCAATCTTTACCTGGTGCCTGACATATAAAACAGACATTAGAAAGACAGCTGCAGCACTGTGCAAAAGAACAGTTCATGTTTTTCATGAACAGAAAAAAGAACAGAGAAATGGTCATAATGTGAAGAGGGAAGGGTGAATTGGGAAAGAAACCACATAAACAAAAGGAAGACTGACAAGAAAAAGGTAAAGACAGAACAAAGTGGAGGAAAAACAGGCAGAAGTGGAAAAGTAGACAAAATAGAAGAAAGGGGAAGAAAAAAGAAAACAGACAGAAATTGGATGTGAAAGGCCCTCTAAAACATGGCCAATTTTTTCCTCTTTGGTCTGTATTTTGGAGAAAATAAAGCTCAGTTTTTCCTTGAGCATGGTGAGACCAAATCAATAGCGCTCCCAGTGCACCACTATTATTTTTCAAAGGCTCCTGCAAGGAAGAGAAAAGGGAGGAAAAGAAAGAGGGAGGAGGGTGCGCAAGGATGTACAAGTCTTCTGCAGCACAGGGGAAGACACCTGCCAAACTCATTTTACCAATCTGGTGTGTAAGAGGAGGCTCTGATTGAGACAAAAGACCATATTCACACATAAGATCAAACAACCCGAAAAACAGAACACTTATCCGACTTATCTGTAAATCAAGCCAATCCCTGGCCTTACATGAAAATACATAAAGCATTCATCTAAAGCCCAAAATCATCATAACGGATACCAGTAGTATTCCAACAGTATACCTGTATTTATGTCTTGGTCGTCCTGTATTTTAGGTGTATGTTTGAAGTCTTTGTCTCCTATGAGGCATAACCTATAGAGGTGCTTTGAAGCAGCGGTCTGTTTGATGTGACTTAAACCTCCAGCCTTAAGGCTTCTTTGTTCAGAACCAGAGGCTTTTAAATGTACTGTTCGCCACCCTTTAAAAACACACACCTGATGCACACACACGTAAACACAGAAAGAGATAGTGATGCTGGCAGACATACGTACATTAAAACGGTCCCCAAACAATCCCATTCGTTCATTCTCTCAGTTGCTTTCCTCTCCTCCCTCTCTGTCTGAGCAGTACCGCAGCCAGATCACAACCTGACAGATGGATCACATCTTCTACGCCTTAGCAACCAAAACCTACGAATCAGCTGGGTCACAGCCCCCGCCTTAGCAACTGTCTCCTCCAGATCTGAGGCAGATGAGGGAGGCCTTGTGAAACTCCAGAGAAGCGTGACGGCCGGCGCTGTCCAAGAAAGAATGATTTTTTCTCTCTTACTCACCTATTCTCTCTTTCTGAACTCCCTCTCTCTAGCCTCTACATCAAATACATATGTATCTAACATTAAGAATAAAGGGGAGCGCATACAAATGAAAAGTGGCGGCTCAGAAATTCCCAGAGTGCTCAGCAAATTCTTTTGACGACTTTGAACTCCATTTAAAAAAAAACACTGCTTAAAGCATATCTGCATGCCCTTTTTTCATCTGCTGCCCTCTCTTTAGCAACATTTTGACTTTTTTTTTTTTTTTTTTTAGCAGGAGATGTAAGGAAACCGAGTGGTGAACTCAGTGAAAATGTTCACAGAGTTTCCTGCTTCCACTTAACTGGTATTTATCTTACGATCCAAGTAAGTCAGCGCTAAGATGAGAAGGGAGCGGTTATGAAATACCAGCCAAAGATGAGCTCCACCAATGAACGTTCTGATAGGAGACTTCTGCTTAGTAACATAATCATACCGAACGCAGAGAGGAGAGACAGAGCGAGGGAAAGAGAAAACGAGGGTGAGGGATGCTAACAGGTATACAGAAAGAAAGAATGATAAACTGCATAAAAAAAAAATGACAATAAAAACTGGACTAGATGAGTGAGACTCAGGAAGCGACAAGGGATAATAAGCTGAGAAAGAGGACCAATGTTTCGGCTATGACCCCCAGTACAGTATTGGTATATTTCTGTGAGCCTGTGACAGTCCCTGTGGACAAATCTTTTGTTTGATGTCGGCATGTGATCTTCAGACCTTGAGCTTCAGCGGGAGGCAGGAAGGCATCAACACCCACCTCTGCACCCACCTGCAGCTAAATGCCGTCGGTCTCCTGGGCAACAGGCTGGGAATAACAGCAATGAGGTGTCAGGGTGATACCCAGCAATGCTGATTCTTCATGAGTGTGTGTGTCTATGCAAATAAAAGCAGCATTTGTAAACGGCTCACGCTCTCAAATGTTTGTTTAAAATTCAGTCTTATATAGGAATACTCTACTGTAAATACAACCAATAGTAAAGGACCTTTCTAAACATATTGAGTGAGAAACACATTGTTTGGAAAGAAAAACGTTGGACAGGGTGTCTCACAAAAGGTTCTCTCTGCTCAACAAATATGCACAGTTTTTAACCTTGGGCAACACTATTGGATCGGTGCAGAAAAGAACAACCTAAAACACTAAAATAAGCTTTCAATTCATTGCTCTTTAATTCCACTGTCACCTCTCACCTCCTCTCTATTCAGATAGGTAAAGCTTCAGTCCATCAATGAGATCTATCAGCATGTGGACAACTGATTAAACTCCTGGACAACAATCCAAGGGGGATGATGGGTTAAAGGAATAGTTCGACATTTTGCGAAATGCAGTTATTTGCTTTCTTGCCAAGGGTTAGACGAGAAGATTGATTCCACTCTCATATAATGGAAAATATAAGGCTACAACTGGCAGGTGGTCAGCTTAGCTTAGCAAAACTGGAAACAGCTAGCCTGGCTTTGTCCATAGGTAACAAAAATCAACAACAAATTCTGTTTTTTACCAGGGGTTGTGTACTAGACTATTTCTTTGCTAGGAGCAGTGACTTCCTGAAGTCTTTTCATCACCATGAGTTTCCAGGCAACCAGCGGAGACTCCAGAAGTCATCTTAAAAAAAGGAAAGGTCTCTCTTGCACCTTCAAAATTGTGTTGTGTACAGTATTTTGTTTCTAAAGTAGCTTTTGTAACTAATTCCATTTTGTCTTGTATAAGAAATTACAATTACGTGTGAACATCATTATATATTCTGTGTTATGAAAGTGGCAAGAGATGTATTCTATTATACAGCACAACTGCATTAAAGACTTCATTTCGCTCACCATCACTAACCCATAACCTTAATAGCCAGATGTCCAAATAATGGACAGCAGGCTATTAAGGCTACTTGATTTATCCATCAAGGACGTAAAGAGGTTTTTAAAGAAACAAAATAAAGAGGCTACACTTGAATAAACTTTATAGCTGGTTCAGTGTGTTAGATGCAAGCAATATGCTGGGGGGAAATCCCATTAACAAGTACTGAAACATTAAAAGAAATAATTTCACAGCACTATGTTCACTTAGTGTATCATTTCAAGGTGTGTATAATATTCCTATAAGAACCTTACAAGTTAGGGTTTAGTGATATTACAGTGACATTATCACATTTAAACTTTTTCTGTCTAATTTCTAACTTCAGTATCACATTTAAAATTCATAATAGTTCTCTGTCACAAAGTATTGTAGTTATACCTTGTGACTTCCAAGTATATATGTATCATACTATATAGTAATACACTATCTGTTGTAGAAATAATTAACACACATACACACCCATATATATATATATATATATACACATATACACACACACACACACACAAATATAAACATATACTCACACACTTACAAATGTACTATTGGGCTTTTTTGAGTTATTATTGCAGGTTAATCTGTGTATCCTGTTCAGCTATCAGTTAGCAGAAATACACTAGTGAAACTTGTCAGAAATGTATTCATTAGCCATGGTGAGAGGCTCCTCAGAAGAGCCTGGAGATCCACAAAGAGATGCTGGTGTAAGGATGGATGGGTGGATGGATGAATGACAAATTCACTGGTCCATCACTGGACAACTCAATCACAGGAACATTATTGTCAAAGCAAACTCGAAGCAGGCGTCATGCGTCACCGGGCAACAGCATGGCTGATTTCACACTGTGGAGAGGTGTAATGCCAAATGTCACGCACACTCTTACCATGCATTACAGAGAAGATGATTCTGTAACGAATGTCTATGCTTACATACATATATAAGAATTATATTTATGAGAACTTGCTTAGGGGAAAAAAGTGGAAATGACAAATGCTACACTACATTTTTAAGTGTGCTAAAACATACTGTATGTATTCAGTGTGGTTTCTAAGTCAGTTCTGACATTTTAAAATGAGCTATAGGAAAAAGGTGTAACACTAAACTGCAACAATTCTGCATGGGTTTATATGCTAGTCAATGAGGCATCTTCTGGCGATCATTGCATTTAAATGTTGCTGTTTTCACGCTGCATTCACATTTACATTGCTCTGAAACAGCTATACCGATAAAGAAGCACCATTTGGGAGTCGCATGGTGCATAGAAAGAACATTTGAACCTAATGTGTCTCCGCTGAACTTTCTTGTTCTCCTTTATATACTGTAGTGACTGACATTTTTCACTTGCACTGACCCCTTCACCCACTGCCTCGATTAAGAACAAGTAGTAAAATCTCTTGTGTTTTCCTTTCTTCATCCCTCCATTTCCGTGCCTTCTTTTCTCTGTCCTTTCCTCTGTCTCCTTATCACCTTGCCTCTCATCTATGACAGGACACAGGAGAACAGCTTCCAGGTCCTGATCTGTATCTCTTGAACGCTCTCCTGCGCCTTGCTCCCTCTTTTCATCCCCTCCTTTTCTGCCCTGATGACTCCTCCTAGCTGTGCTCTGGTCTGTGCTCTGTGGCTCTTCGTCCATATCAGAACAGAAACACACTCTGATTATTATCTCTCCGCTCTCTGTAGAATACACAATGTGAGACACCCAGCAAATGATATTCTCAGTCAGTGTCTTTCTGTTATCTCCCCAATATCCTGTGATGTAAGTGTAAGTGTACATATACAGTATATTTGCTGTGATTTCAGCCTCTTGTCCCTATGCAGAACAGAATGCATAAACCCTACATTATCAATACAGAGGATGTGTTCTGAGAGGCAGAGACATATAGCACTTAATAGTAGTCACATGCACACTCAAAATCACACATTTATTTGCAGTATGCATATATATCCTCCCAGCTTAAACAGCACAAGCTGGTCCATCCATATTCAGTGGAACAGTACAGACAATCCGATATGAGCGGATATGCGAAAGGTGCTCAAATACAGGTTTGGATGGCTCCCTTTTAAAAAACTGTCAATTGAAATTCATCTCACTTTTAAAGCCTCTTATGTCGTAGAGTGCATAGGAATTTTAATGGATATGGAAGTTGCTAAGGTCAAAAATTATGTTTGTGCTTGAGGCTGTGTGTATGTAAGTGTACTTGTTCCCTTTCTCCACCTTCATTATTCTTTGCTCTCATGTTGGTCTTCTGAATGACTCACACGCAAACACAGGTACTGTCTCACACACACACACACACACACACACAGGTGCTCTGGATGTTGCAGTCCTGTGTTCTGCATCACTGGCTAGTTGCCAGGGTGACACCTCATCGCAGGGTTAGGAAACAAACAGCCCATAATATAATTGGAAACTGTACAACATGACAACACTGCATGACCTGTCCTGTTACCCTGGAGACCTCCATCCATCCCATCAAACTCTGCTGCACATGCCTCCTTCTCTCTGAAAGGATGGAGGGTTGTGATTGGTGGCTGAGGTGCTGCTACTTGTAGCAATAAAAGATAGTTAAGAAATAAAAAGGACCAAATGAAAAGGAATGCTATATCTGGTTTCAAGTTAAAAAAAAAAAGACAGCTGAAGCTTTCATTAATTGATAATATTCTAAAGGCAACTTTTGCTGATTAAAAATAAACCTAATTATTCTAAAAACTGAATTGCATGAGCTGGAATTCCTGCAAGCCAAATATATCACAAGAAGCACTGACTTGCTGTGAAAGTGTGAATTAGAAAATCCACATGTAAAAAAAAAAAAAAGAAAAAAGGTTCTCCTGGTGACTGTGTCCTAGATTAACGCCGAAGCATGACTGCTTGAGTGACTGAGAGAGCGTGTGTGTGTGTGTGTGTGTGTGGGCGTGTGTGTTTAGGCTCTCCAAGGCGCTGCAGCTGTAGCTAGCTCACACTTGCAAGGGGTTTAATCTCCAGGCCTAATAAGGATCAATGTAAATGTAGAGTGATACTGTTCTTTCCAATGACAGGACCTGCCACTGAGCTGAGAGGATCACCCAACACTCTCACTCAAACCAACATTCACACTTCTCCAAGCTGCATAGTCCAACACCTCTGTGTCTATGTATGTATGTGTGTGTGTGTGTGTGCGCGCATGAGAATGTGAAGTCAGCTGACACAAATGAAGAATAAGATTACTTATGCAACATCAAATTTCAAGATTCTCAAGAGCCCTCATATCAGATTGTCTGTATCAGTGTCATGTTTTTATACACCTACACATGAAGCAGGAGGAAAGCCAACACTGCATGCTAATGCAGGCCAGAAAACAATACTAATAATATCAGATTAGATCTCTGCTGTGAACGGTAGGCAGTTATCTGCAGCATTATTAAGACCACACACTATAAACAGCAGACAGATCGTATCAGACAATAAAAAAATATGACAGATTATTGTTACAACTCAACAGTTTGCCAAGTCTCATGTAAAGAGTTTATCCAGACAAAATGCACAGCCCTGAATATGTATGCTGAGAGCACACAATTCCACTGTAGGTGTTTGTGTGTGTGCTCAGGTGCAGCACAATATGAATAGGGTTCATGCAGAGATGACAGAGACACAAGTGTGCTGTGTGCAAGTGCTCAGCATCAAACATCAGTCCCCTTTGAGTGATGGTCCAAACAGGGCTTAGGTTGGCGCATAATCTTAGGTCAGAATTTTGATTTTTGGTTACTTATTCTTGATTAGAGGCTGAATAATTGCATATTACAAACAAGTGTAATTGTGTTCATGCTAATCTTTACCTGCTTGTGTTATGGCAACATTGAATATTAAAGTAGGTGAGAAGTTCGTTTTATCTTGTACATTATTTTTAAAGTATGAACATTTTTCTATGTTGAAAATGTTGTATTAAGGAAGTAAGGTATTTGGTATCATAATAATAAAATGATTTTGGTATTGTTACCAATATTCTGGGAGGGTATTTGCACGGATTTCGAAGCATTTCCAAATTTACCCAGCTTTAGGTTCAGCAGTTGCTAGCAAGCAAACACACACGCACAGAAAAGCCAGATTAAGCGACTTGTGAGAAAAACTATTTGTGACACAAAAGGACCACATAGCGTACCACAAAGTTTTGCCAGCTGCATTAATTATTGTTTTGGCTGCATGGGGGCAGTGGAACAAGCTGAGAACACATCACTGACATACAGTATAATCAGTACTTTAAAGTTGGTTTGGCGAACAGTTGCCTATTTACACATCCAGCAGATACGGAGCAACATTAACATTCACTTGGAGTCGTGTTTTCATTCGTTTAAAGTATACTCTATACACCAAGCACAATGACCTCAGGTGTTTAATGCAATTAAAAACAAGTCACAATGTGTTAGATATGGGTTAAATGTCTTATTGTTAACTGTAGTCAGTGGTCTATCTTCAAACTTTGCCAGCTGGTTTCACCACACATTTGCACTACACTGGTGTGAAGTAATTTGAAGTTTCAGAATTATACTCATCTGCAACATGGTATAAACAGGTGTTAACTTTCCACCAGGCACTTGGTAAATGTGCTCTCAGCCTGACTCTGTCCCAATCCATTAAGCCAAGCGCCACTTCAGCTTAACTGCCCTCGGAAGGACCTGGCCTCAATAATGTATACAGCCATACAAGCCTCTATTACTCACAATTAATAATACATGGACTGCCTGCCCGGCTATCCCCATCTCACTATTCTTTCCTTCTCCCCATCTCTGCCTGTTAACAGTGATGGGCTGCACCATCTGGCACTGAAGAGAGGCCGGGGGCTGGTGAAGTTCACAGAAAGTGTGGAGTTAGGCCTCTAAAGTAATACACAAAACTTTGTTTAAAAAGAAAAAAATAAAACATCTGAAAACTATTTTGAGACGCTGCAGTGACCTTTTCGTGATATCAACAGCAGACAATGTTCATTTCCTTACAAATGAGGGCATGAGAGAAATTAAATTTGGGCATGTAGCTATTCATGGACTGTGGGCGTATTAACTGCATGTGAATGAATGTGTATCTAAACTGCACTAACTGTTGAGAAGGTCAGCCATCATATTTTATCAGCTTTACTTGTGCTGCTGCCCATTGCTATGAGGAACTCACTGTGCTATAATGATATCATCAAGTCCTACATTTTCTCTCCCACTCACTATTACTGAATCTTCTTCTATATACACCTGTCCCTCCCTCTAACTGTGTTCGTCTGTGTCCCAGTGCCATATGGTGTATGGGTAGCTGCTCTATGAGCCTGTCAAGCTAACAAGTAGTAGTTCTTTATGACAAGTAGTACGGTGTCTTCAGTGTGAAGTGTACGCGTGGTTGTGTTTATGTGTCTAAGCTAGTATTTGGAGAGAAAGAGACAGACTATAAAATACTAAAATAGGTGTTGCTAAAAAGACAAACACGTCCCTCAAGATTAAATAAGTCACACTCTACTATAAGGCTGCAACTAATGCTACTTTTCATCGCTGTTTTATATGCATAATTGTTTAGTTTATAACATGTAATAAAAATAGCAAAAAAGGCCCGACAGACGTTCCCAACGACCAAAGTGATGCCATATTGCTTGTTTTGTGCAACCAACAGCCCAAAATCCCTTTATATTTAATGTATCATTTATATAAAAGAGAGAAAAGCAGAATGTACCATGCTTTATTAAGTGTTTTATAAGCTTGCGTTCATTAGGGTGGTATCTGAGGTAGTTTCTGTTTCCGGATACACACACACACACACACACGCACAAAACATCACAATAATCATATTTTTAATACCATTAATCTAAATCCTTTAATGGGTTGAATCTTAATTTTCAGCACATAATAGCAAGTTGTGGTGAAACTGATCTGTGATCAGTGTGTATTGTTAATATTGTAAAAAAAACAATAAAAAATAAAAAAAGGGAAACGTAAAGGTGTCTTAATCACTTAATCATGAACAATGACGGATCCATCATTGATTCGTCTGATTCTGCGGGACAAAAACAAGCAGCTGAGGAATGGAGGCCCAGTAGAGAAAAAGACAAAAAGCCGCCTGAAGTGTTGGGCAGAGGAGGTAGATAGTACAGTAAAGGCCTGAGCACTGTTCTTCTGTCAGAGATGGCGTGTGATTAACAGCAGCTGAAAACAGGCTGTCCGCTCAGGGCCCTGACATCGCTCACTCAACAACTCACAGCCACACACACAGTCACTCAAGTAGCACTCTGGGAGATGAAGCAGCCGATTCCCAGAACAGGGTGACCTTCTCCCACCATGCACTGCTCTCCGGAGTGAGAATCCGTCCCGGTAGCCGCTTTGATGACAATGATGTCAGTGTCGTTGTTGCTTTTGTTGTTGTTGCTTTTTGACTCTTGCAAATGTGAATGTGCTCACTTTAGTATGTGATCTGATATTTCTTTGCCCAACAGAATGCTGCATGTGGAGCGTTCACACTGGAGATAAAAATCAAATAGACCTTTGTGTGTGAAAGCAACTCCAACATCTCTAGCTAAACGGAAAAGGAAGTCTTCTCTGGAGCCTAAATGGTACCCTACCCTGTGTGTGTGTGTGTGTGTGTGTGTTGATGGGGGGATGCAGCAACAGAGAAAAAAAGATGTAAGGTCGAGGCTAACTGGACAGTCAGAAATGCCAGGGTCTACTATCCAAAGCGTAACCTTGACAGCTGTAAAGAAGATACAAGTGGACGTCTAATAATGCAAATGCCGAGGGTTCACTGGCCTTTACAGCCTTAGGGCATGCTGTCTGTTTCAACTCTGTTTTACACAGGGGGGCACACAGAGTAAAAAAATGAAAACATGCTGAGGATACTGCAGATGCTGCACACACACATCCTTATGATATTGTCTTTTTGTGTCATACTTTTCTATCCTGCAGCTACAGACAACAAACTCTCTCTCTCTCTCTCTGACTTCCTCCCTCTCATTTGCTGTTTCTCCCGTTTGTTCCGTCCACCTGCACTAATGGATAACAGAAGACAAATTACAGCCCAGAGGTCAGAGAGTGTGTGTGTGTCAGTCTGTGTGCAGATTGTGAGTGTTAATGTGTTCATGCTTGCGTGACCATGAAGAAAAATGTACAATGTGTAAGTGTTAGGAGTGTTAGGAGAAGGTTAGTGTGTGAGTGGCGTTACCAGTTAGAACATGTGTAACTACATGTGTGAGAAAGTCCTTCTGGGCTGTGTGTGTGTGCAGATGTGCACAGCGTGAAATCACAGAGAGCGGTGATATTTGTTACTCTCCTATAGCTTGCTGTGGTGCACCCCTGCTTGTTCTCCGTCTCTTTTTTTTTTCCATTTGCTCTCTTTTTCTTCCTATCTTCCCATTTCATTCACTACAATTATTTCTTATACGTACACAGAGGTAATATTTTTGGATCTTAAAAAAAGCCTGAGAGTTTATCAGTATTTTGAATTAAAATTGTTAAAAATATAATTTAACTAATTCCTTAATTACAAGAATTTAAAAATAAAACAAATACAATTTGCAATTTAACTCTTCTGTAGTTTAACTATTTCTCTGTTTTACCTACTTATAACGACTCTAGTGCATAATCGGCAGCTCATTACTGTTTTCTCCTTATGTTTCTGCTCCCTGTCATTATATTTTTACCTGTGCTAGTTGCACGTGACCTTGTTTACTGTAAACTACAATACTTTGCAAAGAGTCTACAGACAGACAAATTGAAATTTTGACCTGATGGTGGCATTAAATGACAGGATAAATGATCATCAAAATTATTACAATTCATCTTTAAAGAGGGGCATTAATGTCTGTACCAAATGTTATGGCAATCTATCCAATATTTCAAAACCACAAATGTCAACCTCATAATTGTGCCAGAGGAAAATCAGGGGATCATCAACGTCAGTAGGATTCATCCTCTGGGGATCATTAATGTGTGTATACAATTTCATGACAATCCATCCAATAGTTGTTGAGCTATTTCAGTCAGGACCAGTGGTGGATCAACTGACCGACCAACTTACACAGAAAGACCTAATGGACACTTTCTGATACTTAGTGTAAACTTTCAAGGCCTGAGTTCTTGTGTACTATCAAGGCCAGCTCAGAACACAGGCTCAGGGATGAAAAGGGTAAACAAAGACAAAGAGAAAATGACTGCGTACTTATATGTGTGTTTGCGTGTGCTTTGTATGTTTGTGAAGGGGTGTCCTGTGGAGAACTCCAGACACAAAAGGCTTTTCCCTGCAGGATTCTGTCTTAGCGTGACAGCCTGATTAACATCACACCTACACCTTCTCACACACACTTCCACAAATCATCACACATCGGAAGTCACATCTCGGGGGAACATTGTCACAGGTGCACACACACATACACACACGTATGCACACAGCCTCACAGCAAATCATTCAAGCTTATCTTCCACCTGTTTAGCATTTTCAGTTACGTGCCTGTGTGCATGCAACATCATATCGGTATCAAGCAGCACAAAGGAAAGCGTTTATTCACAAATGTACGTGTTCAAAGAGACACACCGCATTAATGCGCAAACTATCGACACTGTTGGCCCAGCAATAATTAGCTGTATCTCTGTCTGACCGTGATGAGAGCGTAGTGGTGAAAATGTAAATATCATTCCCTTAGTCTCAATGATATCGATGCCATCTTCAAAGCTTTGCTGGCATTCAGGAAAATCTCTCACTTTAAGCCCCAGAGAAGGGGGTCATGGCACTCCCCCTCGGACCGGCCCCCCCACTTCCCTCTACAGAGCTCACGGACTTGCGACAGAGATAGAGCTTGACATTTCCCACCGAATGAAGAAGAAGGAGAAAGCAGGAGGGAAAAAAATAGCAGGGATTAAGCAGCAACAGGCAGAGAGAGTTAGAGATCTGAGGAGAGAAAGAATTGATCAATACACAAGGTCTGATATAGGGAGGATTTATTGGCACCTTGCAATAATGTGAAGTGACGTCAATACAGCTCAGGAATTGGGAAGAGAATGACTGTGAGTGGAAGCAGAGGGAGCTCATGCTTCATTCAGCACCACGGAGAGCTCCTAGTATGAGCTCATGCAAACAGCACTGGGACAGCTCCTTTAAGTCTCTATGAGTGACCTTTCACCGGCTTTCAAGCTAGTACTTTTCCCTCATTCCCGCAGCCATCAACCTCTAGCCTCAAGTCTTTACCTGTTAATTTCATGTTACAATTTTCTTCTCCCACATCATTTAAAAAAAATAAAATAAAATAATAATAATAATAATAATAATAATAATAATAATAATACAGGCCAGTTGTAATCGCAGAGGAGGAAAAACTAATTCAACCAAGGCCAGGATTGCTTGGAAAGCTATCTGAGTAGAAACATACAGACCCATTCATAAATGAAACAGCAGGAACACAGGGTGCCAAGTCAGTTTACATTTCTCTATAACCTTCTCTCAGTGTAACATTTGGATATGATTTCAGTTAATATTACAAGCAGGAAACTAGTACAGGAGGGAAACTATATAACTATAGAATCTCTTAAGGACAGAAGCGAGCAGACACACACAAGAAAAAACAAAACAAACAAAACAAAAAACGTGAAAACTCCGTGAATAAGCTGCTGTCAGCAAAAGTCCTAAAGCGACTGTCAGCATAGTAGGGATCACTAGCATTCATCTGAGAGTCTCTATAGACACACACACACACACACAGGAGAAAAGCAAACATTTAAAACACCTTGCTAAGGATTGTGGGAATATGGGCTATCTAAACATTGGATTATTGACATAATGAAAATTCCAGATCTCTCTCTCTCACACACACACACAGGGATCTCAGGGCTGACAGACCCCTCTCTCCTTCATCACCTCTCCCTCTGTTGCTCTCCCCTCTTTGTGCATCCAGCCTGACAGGATCTGCAGGATACCCCCTCTTTCCACATTTGCTTGCCTCCCTCCTCCTCCTCTCCACTCCCCTGTTCTCTGTGTACCGGCTCTCATAGCTCCCCTGCTCCCTCGATCTCTCTCTGTCAGCTCATTAAGCTTGACTTATCTCTCAGTGCAAAGCGGAAATTAAATCCTGGGCCTGAACCCCCTCCTTCGCCTCTGCCCCTCATCATCTTGTTCTTCACACCACCCTCCCACCTTACCCATGTAACCAAGTCAATGGAGATAAATTATGATTGCATTGTGTTTTGATGGTTTGGGCAGTTTTCACCAGCCTCTGCAGTGCTTACTGGTCCGAGACAGAGCAATTGCCATACCATACTCGGATGGAGTTGGTAAGGATGTTCAGGGTGAGGGTTGAGGAGGTGTGGTTGTCTAACCTAACAATTTAGGGTCTGTTGGTTAGGTCTAGTATCCAGTTACAGAGGGAGGTGCTGATGCCCAGATGATCAGTGCTTTTTTCGTGCGTTGCATTTTTGCTGTGTTTGTTTTTTTAAATGGGCATAATAATGCCTGGCTGCTTTCTGGGGGTTTTGCATGTTGGTGAAGTTGTAGTTTCGAACTCCAAGGCAGATCATGGATACTGCTGCTCACTATTCACTATGGGAAAAAAGTCTATTAGGTGCCAGTTTATTAATAGTTTTGGAAGTAGCAGTCTCTCTGTTTGCCTTCTGTCTTGTAATACATGCTTCTCTTCTCTTCTTTGGTTTTGTCCAGCTCTCCAAAACCTCTCTCCACTCCTGCTCCTCAGAGGGCAGTACGTTAGAGTATTCTTCAGCAGTAAGACAATGCTGCACATGGATACACATGAGATTAAGGAACTGTATTTGACAGCATTAACATGAAATCGTTCCATATGCTCTGATAATTCAACTTCACTGGAGTTTGAGGGGAGGTTCTCCTCAAACAACACCCGCACACTCCCTGATACTAACATACTGTAGACACACACACACACACGCAGGGAATCACACATACTCCTGCACACCAACAAAAAGCCGTCGAATCTCGGCCGAGTTCCATTCTATGTCCTCCAGCTCATTCATATCGGACAAGCTTAAGCTTAGTTAAGCATTTATCTTCTCCTTGTTCTGGCAGTCTGCTTGGCAGTGACGCATACTGCAGAGTGTTGGTGATTCGTCAGCAGCCAATAGGATTAGCAATGCAGAGTATTGCATTGTGGGTATTCTCACGCCTGGGAGGTATGTCTCACTCAGTAAGGAAGACATTGGTGTTTAGATTTTATTCAGCAACAATGAATGGATAACCAACAAGAACGGAACCGAAAATTACAGAAATGGAGAGTGTGACCTGAATCTGCTAATCCATTCAAAGTAAAACATTTGCAACATGAGAGATACATGACATCAGTGCCCGCACCACATGTCTAATCTATTATGTGGCTGTAGGCTGAATCTAACTTTGCATCCAAAGAAGAGATGCTACCATACAGATGCTAACATAGCTCTGTACTACAGCTCATCCTGGACAAATACTGTACTTCACAGTGGCAGAGCTGAGTTGTTGTATTTTTAGACCCCATATTCAATCCAATTTTATTGATATAGCCCAATATCACCAATCACAATTTGCCTCAAAGGGCATTACAGGGCACCCATTTTATATTTCACTATAGCACCCGGGAGCGCCTGTCATTTTAAACTCATTCCCAGCGCGTCAAATCATAGAAAACGAAGTCCTAAGCTTTAGGGGGGGGGGGGGGGGGGGAGAACAAGGCGGGCTTTTTTTTTTTTTCATAAAATCTTCC
>CM022474.1:19955250-19969200 GCA_011952105.1 Coreoperca whiteheadi | reverse complement strand
TCGTGTAAATGGAGGGGGTGGGGGGAGTGGGGGGGGGGGGGGGGGGGGGGGGGGGGGGGGGGGGAGCAGGGGGCGATACCAAAGGTAAGAACGGTGTGAAAAGAAATGAGGGAATGGGTGAGAGCGGCTGAGACTGTACTGTCATACCTTTCAAACATTTATCACTTTGAATAAATACCTGCACATGTCATGGGAACATACAGTACACAAACATACACAGATAGAGACTCAAAACACTCATTCTGTCACTCTCGGTCTGAAAGCCCCTCCCTACACACACACAGTCACATATGAAACACACACGGACACTCACTGCAGCAATACTAATCCCCCCCCCCCCCCAGAATCACATCCCATCCAATGGCCCCCATTTTAAAAATCTGCCTCTGTAGAGAGCGCCTTCAAAGCCCAGTAATCTGTCTGGAGAAGCAGCAATGAGTGAGAAGGGGGAGTATTGCACTGGATTAGATCCCCTCTCTTTTTTCCAAAAATAAAACCCAGTTTTCATTTTCTCCCCTTGCATCAGCTCCAGCCCCACATTTACTACCGGATGTGATGCGACTCATTTTGCAGCAAGGCAACCTCCCATTCCTACTGAAATCACTTAGTTTACACAGTCCTCCAACGATTACATATGCATCTTTGCATTTACAGTCATCAACAAAATGATGACAAAAAACCCACAATTCTACAGTTAACAGATGAAATGTGTCCATAACAAGATTTTTTTTTTTTATCTCTTTGGAAAATGAAACTTGAAGGAATTGTTAGACATTTTAATATTTACCCTTATTCGCATCTTGTTGAAAGTTGGATCAGTTGGATCGGTCCCACTCTCACATCTGCCTGGTAAATATATGCCTACAGCCAGCAGCTGATTCGCTCAGCTTAGCATGAAGACATATTTTACAATAAATGGAGGGAAACATCTAGCTTGGTTCTGTTCAAAGGTAACAAAATCTTGCTATCAGCAACTCTAAAGTACACTAATCAAACCATTATATCTTGTTTGTTTGGACTATTTCTTGGCAGAGAGCGTTCATTTTCTGAACTGTTTTCACAGTGATGCTGCCAGTCAGGAGGTTACTGCTCCCAGCTAAGAAAAAGTCACAATCATCCATAAAATCACAACGTGGTCCCTCTGCTAATCTAAGATAAGCTAACTGGCTGCAGCCTTATATTTACAATACAGATATGACAGTGATATCAATCTTCTCATCTTACTCTCAGCAAGAAAGCAAATGAGTACTTTTTCCAAAATGTGGAACTGTTGCTTTAACTAACCACAAGAACATGCTTCAGAACCCCAAAAAGCATATTATACCAAATATCTAGGAAAGTAATTCTAGGCAATAATTCAATTCCAACGTAAATCATATCTTGACTAGAAATATCTTATCATGTTGCCGTTGTTCAAAATTCTATGGTACAAATTAATGATTTTAAGCAAACTAACTGAAAAACAAATAAAATACATTTGATATGTGAATTTTGGCTGAAATGTGGAACACATGTAATATAATTAAACATCTATTATCATTAGTTCATTCCATTCTTATATATTAAAGACCCCTCTTGTGCTTGACACTAAACATTGATATGAAACCTGCTGCTCCACCGTGCCAGAGCCCCACTGAATGAAAGAAGCCTAAGTCCATGAAACGAGATCATAGAGTGATTGTGAAATGTCTAAGTCCCAGAAAAAAGCGCCTTAAATAGCCCTTCACAGGCAATCACAAGAGACGTATTATGGAGTAGAGGTGTAGCTTAAAAGATTACACTTGGAAGCCCTTTAAATTAGTTTCCCTTATTGTGAGCATGAGACTAAAGGTGGTGACAAACACCGAATTAGAGCTCAAAAAAGTGCAAGCCCAGGGGGAATTTCAAAAGTACTGCAAATACCCCAGACCAACTCAGAAACGGAAAAAAGGGCGCATGAATGAGATTAAAGCATGATGTGTGATCAGGAGAGATATCATTTTCAAGAACTAAACAGGCAGAAAAGAGGATAGGATGAAGAGGGGAGAGGGTTGGGGGAGGAGAGCTTGGAGGATGTGGCTGCAGGATGGGAAAGCATGGTCGAGGAGGAATACCAGCCCAGTGTCCCCAGGAATTCCACTTATATTCTGGTCAATTCTTCAAAACATTTACATCCAATGCCATGTATGGATAGTGTAGGAATAATTCAAAAAAGATAAAACTTTATGCAGTGAACGATCAAAAACGTTTACTGAGAGTAAGGGAAAGAAAGGGTTTTGCAGATTCGACCAAAATCAACCTGTCTGTAGAGTGTGTTGAGTAATACAGAACTAAACGCAGGACTCAGAGCAAAGACCAAGGGGATCATGGCCTGAGGGTTGGTGAGGAGGCGGACACAGAATTTTACAAAGCCCTGCCTCTCCTTATCTCGACCTGTAGACGTGACCTATAAATATTCTGGGGTTTTTAGTTCTCATTCTTTATTTTTCTCATCCCATTTTTTAAAATGTTTATACGTTACAGTGTTTTCCAACAGCAGTGCTAAAGTGCGTGAGTTTTAATGTGTGCCACCGGAAGATATTTTAATGCGTTTGATGACACAAGAACGGCTTTATACACATATTTGTACACAGTTGTATATGTCAAATTACATTTAATAAAGTGCTTGGTTTAGCTATTCAAATCATAACAGGAAAAACATAACCTAGTAAAAACCCCCACCATCTAGGCATAGGCCTAACGATATTTGCTACTGATGTTTTGGGCGGCTCTGGCTTTGTGGAAGAGCGGTTTGTCTATCAATTGGAAAGTCGGTGGTTCAATCCCGGCATCCCCCAGCCCACGTGTCGAAGTGTCCCCGAGGGCTTTGCCTTCGGTGTGTGAGTGTGTGAGAATGATTAGATTACTTTGTACTGATGGGCAGTTAGCTCCTGCCATCAGTGTGTGTATATGGTGAATGTGATATATAGTGCGAAAGCACTTCGATTAGTCGGAAGACTTGAAAGTCAGTCAAGTACAAGTACAGTCCATTTACCATCCTTTTGATATCTTTGTATATTTGATGACCATTTTTTGCATTTCTGTATGCTTTTATTATATACCCAGCTACTTAAAAGCAACACATTATGATTAAGATGGCTACAATGCTTAGTAATATCATTCTGTCAGAAAAGACTGAACATCACTTGATGTGGTATTCAATTAGGGCTATAAACTATACTTTGAAGAATAGGACTTTGCTGTATACATTGATTATGTGCGTACAAAGACAAGCACACTGCTGCGAAACAGGTCAGCAGCCTTTACCTCTTTTTTACGCCTTGACTGAATATGACTTATGATTATAAAATGCGGATTACAGAGGTCATCATTTTAGAAATCTGGAGAAATGATCCTAAACCAGGCAAATATGTGAACACCTGCTTAGCAACAAACACTATCAATCAAAAACCAAGTAAATTGAAAATTCTGCCTACATTCCCTGTCTAGAGTAGGAGTTCTGCAGTAATGCCGCAAACATGCATTAATGGAGTCTCTGATGACTAGATCTATACACATTATGTAATCCAGTTTTCACTTCTGTAGTCATTCTCTCTGATTCTGTCCTAATCTTACAACCTTCTATGCCCCCCCCCCCCCACATCCTCTTCCTTCTGCTCCTTGCCTTTGTTCCTGCACCTTTTTTCCTCTCTGTCCTTAGTCTCTCTCTTCTTCCTCTCCTCCCCTGTATAACCCACTGAGGATTAAGGTGTTGTAATATGCTGTGCTGGAGGCGCCGTTTTGAACACATACTTGGATAAATCCCACCTCAGTGGTGAAACCATGACGGGAGCTGAGTAGCTTAAATCTCTGGGGACACAGATACATACAAAAAACATTTCGGGGTGTACACCTAACCATATACACATATACTGTACAGAAACACACCACTGAAATGGACAGACGATGCAAAGAAAGGGGATAAATGAAATGAGAGTGTAACCTGGAGAAGAAACAAATGGCCTGGGGAGAGATAAATGGAGAGGTTGTTAAGGAAAAGTCTATGATGATTCGCACAGGCATGGCAACAAAACTCTTTGTCATCTACCCCTTTGAGCCTCATCACTTCATGTCTGTAACAATAGCTGCTATCATGGAAGCCGGATTTTGATTCACAAGAAACCATACACACTGAAAAACAGAAAGACACATGTAGACAAAAAACTGTATATTGGTTGCCCATTGACAAACAGTAGACACAGAACTGTGAAAAATGCCTGAGAGAGGGTGACATGTATGTTATTGGGGGACATGAACGGTATGTAACTACGGCAACACTATAGTGTGTAGTCACTTCAGACTTGATTCAATAAATTGGTGAAGCCTGAGTATTGAGACTCCATCTAAAACTAAGAGAGAGGAGAGGAGAGGAGAGGTCTGTTTGGTGGAAAATAATGTCTACCCACTAACAATATGTGCTGATCTTAGAAGAGGGGTGCATTTGGGTGTAGCTGTCAAGCGAAGCCCCTTGCTGTGTGCTTTGCATACACAAGCAGGTGGTCCTCTGCACACGTCAATATATCCTGTCTAATTGAATGGGATAAGAAATGCTGCCACTCTCCATCCATCTCCTATCTCACCCAGCCCCCCAAATAACCTGCAAACACACACAAACACACAATGCATGTGCACACCTTGATACACAAATACATGCAGGCACAAACCTGCAAGCATTCATATCTACACTTATCTGTGCACATTTACTGTACACCCAAGTGCATCCAGTGCGCGCGCACACACACCTGTCATTCTAAGGTAATTACCTGGCCTCACTGACTGACAGGGTCACGGCAACTATAGACCCCAGGCATTGGGAGTAGTTAACCCTATATTTGCCCAACACAGACAGACAGACAGATTCACTGCAGGAAAACACAGTAAATATGAATGAATAACTTTATTTCGTTCTTCCCCATGGTGTGTCCTAAAACAGCTGCACACAGCTAACAAAGAAAAGAGGAAGGAGGAGGTAAAACTCAAGCACGTCGACCACTACTATTGACCTATGTTCTCCCTCAGACCTATTTTGCACTAGTATGCTTTCTTTGTACAATGAATGGTTTCAGTGAAAGTAGAAATTAAGTTTGGATGATGTGGAGTGTTAAGATACTGTATTTATTCTTCCGCATTACTATGTTTTATGTGGAATGGGACTGATTATAACTGGACAACAGCCAATACACATACAGAACTTCAAACACAAAAGTGTGCCTGTAGCCATGTAGGGTTTATACACTTACAAAAGCCAGTATGGGAAGGGGGGCAGGGGTGTAAATGTAGGTCCTAAACCAGTCAGCACTTCCCATTATACGCGAGGTAAATGGGGAAAAACAGAGAAGAGGATGGGAGGGCCGTGACCTTGAGAATGACTGGGACAACAGTGTGTGTGTGTGTGTGTGGTGCAATGTGACAATTAAATCTACTCTGAAGGATCACAATGGCCTACTTTTTGCCTGTGAATAAGGGAGCAAATGATTTAAAAAAGGTGGTCGTGTCCAAGCAAAACAGCATAATGTTATCACTAGGTGGTTGTTTTTATTATAGTTATTTTATTCATATTATTTGTTATTGATGAAATTCCTGTGTAAATAAAACTATTAAAAAAAAAAAAACATTTTACTGCAAAAAAAAAAAAAAACACTTTAAAAATTTGAAACAAATGGCTTAAAAAAAATCCTTTGAAGCAAAAATTCCGGAGAAGTTTCGGAAAAGTCATGTTATCGCTTTTAGAGGGTCTCAGTACAAGTAGGTCAGGCGAGAGACGCATTTCTGGAAGAGCCTGAAATGTTATTTTCAGTAGAAAAGTGGACTATTTCCTGTTACATTTTTCTTTTCCATCTTCATTTGGACCATCTCAACTTCTTAAACTGCATCACTATCTTTAATTTATTATAATTTTAATATAATCTTTGCCAAGAGACACACACGCATAACAGAATAAATAACTGACAGCAAACAGCCATATCAAAGAATTAGGATGGGAGCGAACTCTGATTAGACACACTTGAAACAAGAAATTATCAGCCAATTTGAATAAGTTCCAATCAGTGCACACCTGGGTTGTTTAACTTTGACAAATTTTGACAGCAAATGTGGTGGTAGGCTCCCAAACCCCCCCCCCATGATACATCATTTAAAGTTTTATTATTTTACCCAGAAAGGCAGATTAACCATACTTAATTTGCTATATTTCATCCTTAAAGCTCTTTGTCAACGAGAGCGTCTCAAGCTGGCGTTACATGAACAAGCTGCGGAAAACATTTAGCTATTAGGAAGAACAGACAGGCACGAGGAAAGAGAGCACCGAGGCTCTTTTCTCCTCCTCGACTCCCTCTGCTCATTTCCCCCCTCTCCCCATCGCAGTGTAAATTAGCGGGGTAATGGCTAACACATCTACAAGCCGAGAAAGCGAAAGACAGACTGAGAGGGAGAGAGAGATGGGGGGTGTAATGGGCTAAAATGAATGAACGTTGATCAAGGTTTGTGAACAGGGAATTTTCAGCTGTGGATGAAATGGGAAACATATCAGGACTAATTAACATTCCTCAGCAATCCCGCGTTCTTATGTACACACACACACACACACACACAAACACGCCATCACAGAGGCCCTGCGCAGCTTTCAACGGGATATTAACCATGTAAATTGCACATGAACTCTTTGCTGCACCCTCGGGTTCTGCAAATCTAGCCCGGAATATTTTGCTGATGCCCCCCATATTACAGCTGTGTGATGTGCACCTGTCAGCGCAGCTAAACATCAAACAGCGAAGTGGTTAAAAACGTGTTAGCATTTCATCATGCAGGCCAGAGCCAATGTTTGGAGTAGAATTGCAAAGTCACAATAAATTGCCTGAGAGATGTATGCTTCAAATTCTGCTGCTTAATGATTATTAAAAACACTCTCTGTGTATGGGGTGTTTATGGCTTTTGTAAACACACATTCATGCATGAATCTAACTCTCTATAACCCCCTTCCACACACACATAGGCACATGAACAAACACACACAAAATATTAAGCAGGAAGTAGTAGAATAATGGGAGAACACGTATCAGATCTAGTGCTCAAATTAAGCTGTGAAGGGATCTAGGAGAGGTGCAAAACATCTACACTCTAATATTTCGGGTATTACCAAGTCTTCTAGCAGGTGCTGAATACTAGCCTTTGTGTGTGTGTGTGTGTGTGTGTGTGTGTGTGTGTGTGTGTTTGTGTGCTCTTGTTATACTATATTCGTGGGGTCCAAAAACCAGGAGCCCACTATACTTGTGGGGTAGTGCCGCAAACCTGTGTCTGTGTGTGAAAACTGCTGAATTTGAGTAAACAAATTCTTTCTGTCCCTGAAGGCGGACACAAAGGACTGTATTTTTTCCCTATTTGTATTACAAACTTAACGAAATGACATCTTTTATTCAATTTGAAGTTCTGAATACATTTGGTCCACTTTTTTTTCCCCCATTTCCAGTGAAAGGGAGAAAGTATGCAACACTCGCAAAAATCAACTCTTTTTGAATGATAAGCTGCTATTTCCTGTATTAAGGTGGAAATAGGTTTTGACTTGCACCCTGGTACATGGTAATTGTATCATTCATGTCCCTTGCTCAAAATTGCATGAAGTGCATCTGCACACAAAAGAATAAGACACCTGTGCATCGCGTTCACATTCGCGTCTACCACTATATAAATCCAATCTATATGCACAACAGAAATGCCACAGACAGAATGGACAAACCCAACACTGTTATTTTTACTATAAAGAATATTCTGCTCTGTTGGACAGATGCAGGTCAGTCACGATCTTGTTTTCTCCATGTCTCCTTCCCCTCGTGGTCTATTCTCAGGCCTCCTTTACGACTGACTCACACTGAACCCAACCTTGAAGCTCCCCTTCCTTTTCCCTTTGAGGTTGCAGCTCTAGAAGCTTCCCCGCTCTGCCACAACCTGACAGCCTGAACATCACCAATGCCCATGGCTCTATTCAGAGGCTTTCTCTACGCTTATCACTGATGTCAGGTCCTGCCTGCTCGCAGATGACATCAGTCTGACCCTGTCAGGAACAGCCATTCTTTCAAGGGTTAAGACAAGTGCAACACGCCTCCCAGGTTGATGGCTGTTGCAGGATTTCTCATCCTAGGAATCAATAGATTCTGACAGCTTCTCACTTAAAGGCTGAATAAACCATACCATATTGAGTTAGCAAACCGGTTAACACAACCAGACATGTCTCATTTGAGACAATGTACGGCCATCACAGAAATGCTGCTTTGACATGGGGGCAGCTGTTGAGTTTTCCTCAGGACAGGTATTCATCTGACGCATGGTGAAAAATGCACAATATATTTACTAAGAGACACAAAGCTAACATCAAATGTTCTCACTTTCAAGTCCAAAAAAATACTTCAGAGACGGAGAGCTGAGGCTGACAGTTTGGGTGAAGCTCTCCAGAAGCTCAACAAGTTCTTTACTTAGCTCTCCCTGGTATTTCCCACCCATTCCTCTTCATTTCAATAACTTCAAAGTGCACAGCCTTTTCTTCTGCTGCCTCCCTGGCTGTGCTCTAGCCTCGGTCTCAGGTAAGACGGGCAGGAATTAAAACAGAGAGAAGGTCTTTTTGCTTCTTAAGTAATGATCAAAGAAGTGCTTCATCCTCATAAGGATTGGCTGTGCTGTTTCTGGAGCCTCTGTTGAAACCAGAGTCATTTCCTACTTGAAGGACTGTTTAGTGGAACACTGAGCAGAACTGCTCTTTTTTGACATAATTGTGCCTGTAATGTATATGCCGCTGGGGGTATAAAATGTCCCGGTGGATTTTTCTATTTCTGTCCGTTGTCTTTGAGAGCCATTTGAAACCCACTTTGCAAGCAGGAACATAAAAGATAGCAACAAGGCAAATCATTTGGAAGGCAGAGAGACAAATAAACTGAAACTGAGGGAGAATGGCAGCCTCTATCGCCTAAGCCTCTAGAGTAGGCTACACGTCCATCCTTCATTCTGAACTGTCAATGACTACAAGGTTCAGACCCGATGCATTATGGTCAGGAAACAAGGTATGTATGACTTTGACAGTTGCTGCAACAAAAGCAGATGGGGGAGATCATCGCACCTTCAGTTCCTGAGTGCCACTGACATGTTTATGACCACACACATACAGTAAAACACACACAGATATACAACACATATAAAAAACACATATGGTGCACAAAAACCTGTGCACTCGCACACTAACTCACTCTCTATAAACACACACACACACACAGAATCTAAAGCTTTTTGATTCTAAGCTTTATACCACTCCACATTTCTGATGCTCATAGGCCCAGCTGGGAGAGGCAGATAAGACTGGTTTTGGGTACAGAGGGTTAGAGAGCTACTCAGGGACACAGCGTAGCTTTTTCAGGAATATTTCTATGGATTTTTAGGCATAGCCAAAGCAGAAATAGCTATGTCTTACTCTAAAAATATTTCACTTGCTACTCTGCAAGAGTCTTTGCACAGAGTTAGAGAATAAAAGATTCGAAAGAGTGACTGTAAAACACATCAAGCCAAGAGACTCCAAGTAAAGCTACCCTCCTCTTCCTCCTTTCATTCTTTTACAAAATTCAACCAGAGTTCTAAGAGGGCTTTCCCCTTCCTCCTCTATTCTCATACTGCCTGCCTAACCAAGCCACAGCCAGCCCATACCCAGAACAGTGCCTCTGGAGAGCTGGCGAGAATAGACACAATTATTAGCCTTCAAGTTTCCTTTACCGGAGGACGCATGGGCCATGAACCCTTTTCCTTTCCTTTTATCACTTTGGTTTATCCCTCTATTGAGGCGTGAATAAAAAGGATGTTCTCCTCCATGTGAACAGCTAATGAAGTGAGGGAGTTGTTAAGGTATGCAGGGTTGAGATAATAACAGCAAAAGTAAAGAGAGGGTGTCATGAGAGGGAGCGAGAAAGAGCAAGACAGGAGGAGAGGCACTAAAGAGAGACTGGAATGGAGACTGACATCAAACAGATTGGGCAATAATCCACAAATGGATGTAGTGGAAGATTTTTCAATATCTTTGTTCAAGCAGAAAACACAACTTGTTGTGACACCCATGAAATGATTCGCTTGCAAAATGGAATTATAGGAACATCTTGCGCTTGCAAGAAAGAAAAGAAACGAGAAATTCACCCCAGCATGCACAAAACACAGTTACATCACGCCGTTAGACACGCACGCCAGAGGTACGACGGCTGTTCTGCGGTGCCAGGTGCTGTGTGTAGCAGCTCATGTTGAACATATTTTTTAAAACCCAAATCACTTTTATAATAAGTTTCCTAACAGCACGAAATAACAAGAAAGGGGGAGGTACTTTGGGTTGACTACAGAAATCCAGAATAATAAGTTTCACAATTCACTAAGACTTGCTAAAGTTCTTAGGTCAGACCCGACTGCATTATTAATCTATGCACTGATTGTAAAAGAGGATGAAGTTGAGAAATAATTTCACTGTGTTTCGTAAGGATTGACCTGCAGGCTGAAATGCAACGGGGCCTGAAGCAAGTGTGCATACATATGTGTGTATGTAACAGAGAGAGAAGGAGAGAGGGTGAGCAACAGAAAGAATACGTTCTTCCAGCCTCAGGCTTCTGCTGCACCTCTCCTAGGCATGGAAAGACACAGGAAAAAGGGAACAAATGTGAAGAAAACAGAGAGAAAGAGCAAGTAAAACCCAAATGTGATGCAGAAACGAAACTATAATAGAACAAATCTGTTCATATGCGTATTAGGAGAGTGTGTGAGAGCATCCAGTTAAAAAATATGTGAAATCTGTGGGTGCTAATTAGTGGGGGGGGGCAGCAACCAAGATGGCCGAAACGTAGAGGAGGTCTCACCCTGCACATGTTGTTTTGGAGTTTCTAATGTAAAGACGCACATTTATAAGTAATTTAGCTCTCACCCCAAATACATTAACTGTCCATAAGTTCTTCTCTGATGAACAGCGTCACTAACTGTGCTATAAAAGCAAAATCCATCACAGATCATGTAATTGTTGAATTACTCATCAAGGCAAATTTAAACACTGAAAGGTGAGGCAGGTGGAAACTAAATACCACATTATTTTAGACTCAATCTTCAGGAAAACTATAGAGGAAGACTTAAAAACTTCCTTTGAAACTAACATTGGCAGTACTAACGAAATCACGACTGTGTGGGAAGCCTCGAAAGCATACATAAGGAGAAAAGTTATAGCTCAAGCAGCTAAAAAGAAAAGAGAACTCTAATACGAATAAGGATATTGAGAAGGAAATAAAGGATAACGCACTAGACTTGTCAAAACACTTTTCTAATTAGAAATTTCAAGAACTCTGCTAGCTTAAATATACTTTACATGAGTATAGAATATGCAGTTTACAGTTAAAACCACATTTATGAGGGAGGAGAAAAACTGGGAAACTGCTATCCTGCAGATTAACATTTCTGCTAGTACTATAGCAGTTATAAAACGGGGTGGATAAACACATTATCTCAGCTAAAGATATAAATATTTTTCAAAAATATTATGAAAGACTATATACATCATCCATATCTCTTAACACTTCATGAGGACATATAACTGGTTCTCCTAAATATAGATGCTGCAACCTCAGGATGTTTACAAGGGGCATTACAGGGTATAATTCACCCTAATCAAGTAGGCTTTTCTATTTATGAAAAATAGAACCTCAGATGACAACGTTATACTTTTGCTACATTTACTGTGGCTAAGTCAATCTCAAGGTAACCCGTGTGATGTGGAATAGGCCTTTATTAGGGTGGAGCGGCAATTTTTGCTCTCCACCCTATCCCATTTTGGCTTCAACTACATTTTTATTAAATGGATAAAAATTTTATAGAAAGAATCTAGGCAGCAGTGATGAAAAACACAATAATATCCCCCTTTGTAAATTTGACCCAGGGAATGCACCAGGGGTGTTCATTAAGCCCACTATCATTTTCTTGGAGGTCTTAGCAGTGTCTATTAGACCACACCCTGGAATTAGTGGAGTTAAGGGAGGAGATCTGGAACACAAGCTATTACTAAATGCGGATGATATTTTAGCAGTTGTGTCCAACCCCTTAACATCTTTACAACATTTGATGAATACTATTCAATCCTTCTCTAAATTTTCAGGCTATTCCATTAATCGAACTGATGCCCCTCTCCAAATTGTGTCTTTCATTTATTGTAGATAACTTAGAAATACCCTGGCATTAAACCCTCTGAGGATATAGGTGAAAAAGTTACGCTAAACTTTTACCCATTACATCAGAAGATTAAAACAAACCAGGACAAGTGGGATAAAATGAAACTTACATTATAGGGAAAAGTCATCATAAAAATGATAACTGCCCTATAGTTCACTTACGTGGCTATGCTGCTTCTAATCAAAATACCATCTACTACATTTAGACAACTTTATGATATAGTAATATATTTTCTGTGGAGTGGGAAAAACCAAGAATTAAGCTGAGAAAGCTATGTGCACATACTATGAATGGAGGGCTGGGCCTCCCTGAGCTAAGTATGTATTGTTTAGCTTTTGAGATGGCTAAAATAGCAAGATACTGGCACGTTACAGATGATAAAGCAGCTTGAATGGATATTGAAAGTGAGATATGCTCACCTTTCAAACCTATAGTCGTATTATCTATCTTACAAATTTACTTTACTTTTACATTCACTCAGGACGTCTGGATCAGAATCCATAAAATATTTAAACTTACACATACTTTACAAAGATATTCATCACTGTGGCATAACTCCAATGTCTGCATTGGAAAGAAATCTGGGTACTCAAAACAACGGCACCAAAGAGCACCATTGGCGATTTATTTGAAGATGGTGTGTTTCTATCATATAGTAAATTGTTGAAGCGATTTAATCTGGTGGGAAAAAGTCACTTTTGGAAGTACTTGCACATAAGGAGTTGCATTTTCTCAAAACCATAGAATATTGCTGATAATATTGTCAGAAATTATATGAAACTACTATTGGAAAAACATAAATCCTCACAATTTTATAAAACTGCTAACTCTTTTCCAAGTAATGACTCATACCATATGAAAATTAATTGGCAAAGGGATCTTAATAGAAAGATTGAATGTGAAATGGGCAAAAATTGTGGCTGATTGAGGTATATATGTGCAAGAGGCTAGGGATAAGCTCACACAATACAAGACATTACATAGGAACTTTCCTTCATTGTATTTGGGAATGTGTTTTGGTCAGAACCTGCTGCACTCAGATTTTAAATATTTTAAGCAGATTAAGTGATAACTGGGGGAAAGGGGTGTCCCCTTGGGACAGGTTCTGGGATTACACAAAGGTGGACAATTTTTTTTTTGTTCTTCTCCAGTAATACTGTAATACTTTCGTAACATGTTGTTTATATTATTATTATAATACATTCACTTGCATCCATATACGTTTCTCTGTTTATGTTCACTTGACTAAAAGATTGGAGTCTGCCTTCATGACAACTGTATACATGTTCCTGTATCCTGAACTGAAGTATGTACCAAGCCTGCATACAATTCAATAAAAACATGGTTTTATGGTATAAAACTGCCAAACATATTTGTCTTTCCCCAAATTTAACAAGCACACTCCCATCAAAGTTCCATCTCCGACTCTGCTGCATGTGTAAGAGAAAAAAGCAATGAGGATAAACTTCTGGTATGTGTGCAACTCTGATTAATGTTGTCCTGTAAAAATACCAGCCGCTTTACTGGCCTTCTTTCACCACTGTCCTCCATCTCACGCCTTCCCCATCTTCTGCTAAGCTGGGAAAAATGGGAGAGCAAAGGTGGGAATAGGTTGGAAAGGCTGGCAGTAATGGGGGGGGGGGGGGGGGGGGGGGGGCCGAAGTGGGGTGGGGGGGGGGGGGGGGGGGGGCCCCCTTTCCTCTTCATATCATG